>CM057928.1:16876097-18076097 GCA_030141595.1 Chydorus sphaericus
TTTGTCGAATTTGTGCAATTTGTTTATGATGATACTAAAATAAGAAAACGACGATAATAGAATAGACGCTGTCACTTTACGAACATTATATTTTTCTAAATTTGCTTACTTTTGGCACAACTTTATCTGGCGGAGTGTTTTGATGTTAGTTTCTCAACGAATTAGACATGAACACGCATATGTTACAAAAGTTCTTTTAGGCAAGGCTTATGGTATAATTATTTGAATAACAAAAAAATAATTATATATTCGCTTGATATGTGTGTTTAATGTTGCTCCTCAATCAATCAATGATTCAAAAATCATAATTCATAAGAAAAAAAGAATTCGTTTCGACGTAACTCTGCAATAATGCGCTAAATAAGCCTCTTTAAAGAATGGTGCATTTATCTTTGGAGGAGGAACGCGTTGTTGATTTCCTAATGGAGGTTGATTGTATACAGGAGCAGGATAAACTCTTGGCTGTGGAACAGGTGCAAGATGAACTCTTTGTTGTGGAACAGGAACAGCATACGCTTGGCTCCGGAATAGGAGCAGGCGATAAAACTGTTGCGGTTGTTGGACGGGAGCAGCTCCATAAACTGGACGGTGTTCATAAGGCCTAGCTTGATGAACCGGATACAGAGGATCTGCGCGATAAAGTGGTGCAGGTCGCAGAGGCTCGACTCTTACAGGTGCGGGTCTTGGCGCAGGATTAGGAATGTAGTTATAACGGAGAGGATCAACTCGCGGAGGTTCCAGACGACGAGGGATTCCCGCCTCGATCAATGCTGTAGTGAGAAAGATTCCTAGGAGTTCCAAGTTGACTGTGACAGAGTCTAGGACTGCGGAACGTTCGGTGGAATCCGAGCAGTTTTCATGAAGGTATCGGATGATGGCGGTTTCTCTCCGTGACTTGTTAACCTGAGCAATTTTTTCAGATGAACTGCTGAGTTGGCCAGGAGTGACGTTCTGTGGGCACTTAATGACGTGAGCCATAGCTCTCTGGTGATCACGACCGCAATCCGCAAAGCAGAAGAAGCAAAATTGAGTCTTGCACGATTCGTTCCAGCATTCGATGGCACAACAACCTTCAAATTCATAAAATGCCTAGCAAATAATATAATGAAATAAGTGAGTGCCCACAAGATAAAACAGAAATTATTTATACCGTTTTGCATCGAGGACACCGTAAGGTACAGATTTCATTGAGTATGTGATCCCGATACTTGGCTGTATCAGCTATTTGCGTATATCCTGTGAGACCGACTTCACTTGTGTTGATGATGATGTCGAGGTCTTTTAAATCTCTTACAATCGAATGAAGGACAGCAGAACGAAGTGACCGGCTCTCACATCTGGACATGAGATACTTCACTATTTCTGCTTTCCTGGATCTCGGTGAACCTTGTTCTTCTCCGTCTTAACATAAATGTCTCCTTCCGAGGATTCCTGAGGCACTCACGGACGTGGGAATGAGCATCCGCACCACAATCAGTTAAACAGAAGAAGCAAAATCCAGCTTTACATATTTCAATGGAGCAAGTAAGGCGCAGCATCCCGTGAAATCTATAAAAGCCTATGTTTTAAAGTATATAAGAATCCGTTTTCAAACGAAAAACAGTTTAATTTCATTTAATTTTTTAAATCCTTACGTTTTGCATCGAGGACAACGTAGAACGCAAATCTCATCCAGGATGTAGAGCCGATGATGTCGAACATCTTTATTTCCTTGTAACTGGTTCTGTTGACAAGTTTCTCCTCGGTGACGTTGAGCAGGTTTCTTAAGCTTGTTGCTGCACGTAACGCAGTAATGCAGGTTGCACTGATCGCAAAAGACAACGCTGCCTCCTTGTCGCGTTTCCTCACTCTCATTCGGCTCCTTAGGAGACTCCCGAACGGGGAGGTACCTATAAATTTCGTAAAAAAATATTACTGTAAAACATTTCCATCAAATTTATATTAAGGACGACTTACTGGTCGCAACCCGCTTTGAAACATGGTCGATACTTGTCAGGAAACTTTTGCACGAGTGCCGCTACCGCAGATTGGCTGATCTTGTCGAGCACACTTGTGCTGGTGATTTCGTAAATATCTTTCAAGCAGACATTCGTTTGGCAAACAGGACAAATGATCGGATATGGAATGACTTGTAAATTCATCATGTGTTTAACACAATCGCCACAAAATTTGTGAGCGCACATCTAAATAATAATAATTAAGATACGCTCCGTATAAAAAAATCTATAGGAAAGATACCTGCAAAGATACTGGATTCACGAGTTCATCGAAGCAAATACCGCAATCTCCTGGAAACACTTCATTTTTCGGCTGAATAGTATCATCCTTCAAAGCCTTTTGTAATTCTTTTATGCCTTCCTCTGTCCCAGTAGCCAAGAGACGATTGTAGAACAAACGAAATTCTCCACGAAGACCAGCGTTTTTCTTACGCAATTGAGGTAGAAGGTTATTTATCTTACTGAGGCTTCCTTTGCGAATGATGAATGATACGTCGACACGCAGAGCTTCCAGTTCTCGAATCAGTTGATCCAACTGAGCTTTAACAAAGCTTCTTTCCGCTTCATTCCCATAAATCCGGATGGATTTTGTGGGGAAATGAGAGTTGAAATACCCACTTTCAACTTTAAGAGATCGCATTTGAGCTTGGCCATAGTGAGTGAATAGGAGATCGATTTCTTGATGCTTGTAGAACCGGAACTGGAGCAAATCGTCAATCTTCTTGCGGATATCGTCCACCGATTCCTTCCGGGGAACTTGAATGTAGAGCCAGGTGTGACTCGGCCATTTGTTATCAATTTTACAGTTGACCTTCTTCTGTTTTTGTTGTTCAAAGAAAGCCTGAATTTCCGACTTCCTGAATTCCCACAGCTCCTTCTCGATCCTTAGACTAGTCTTCATCTCAGCTTCCATCCGGATGAATTGATCGCAATGGTAGTTGATGTTGGGACGAGTTACGAGGGCCATCTCTATATCATCCATGGCTTCGTATCTAGCGTGAATGGTGATTTTCTTGCGTTTCACATCCTTCGAACTGTTGGCGGCTGAATCACTTTGTGAGAAATAGGAAGGAAGATCCTTTGTTTTAGCATAATTAAGCCAATTAGCTGATTCATCTCTTGAAGGCATCGGATTTTTATCTCATCGCCACGAATAATTTTGACGTAAGGTGGTTTGGATAACCTTTTCTGACTATTTCGTCCTCGACGTGCATCTCATCCGCAGTGCACGGAAGCCGATTGGTGTACAAGGTATAGGGCATTCTTGTATCCATGGATGGTTCCACATAAAGGCCGCAATTTATTTGAGGAATTTTGTTTCGGTTCTGACCGGTTTGTAAATCAGTTAAGGCATTTTTCTTGGGTAACTGGACGTTGATGGGTCTGTTTTGCAGCATTTGATTAGCTTCTTTGGCAGTATTGTAGATTATAATGGCGCTGCTCTTTGAAGGAGCGATGGCAAAGTTCACGTTCAACCAGGATTCCGATTCTTTGTAAACCAGAGGACGAGTTCCAAGATCGGGATTGAAGTCCTAATCCGGCAGAAATAGACTTTTCCAGCGTCTTTCAGCTCCTAAAAGGTTGAAAATTAAACTATAGAACATAGAGGTTGTATTATATGGGTAACTACTTTTAATGCAGCTGTTGCTTTCTGCGGGCAATCGAAATTGACTTTGGCCGTTTTCTTCCGCCATCCGATGCCTTGGATATCAAGTAAAGATTTCCGGAGGGACCCCGCTAGTTCAGGACTCAGCTCTGCTTCACTATGAAATCGACGTCCGTCAAGGTCCATGAGCTAGGAACTTTGTGGATTCGTATGCCGACAAACTCTCCAAGGAAGAGAAGAACTTTGGCCTCCCCTCACAGCCCCAAACAATCCTCGTTTCTCCTTACCAAAGGATCTTCTCTCACCTCTAGTTTCTAGCTCTTTCTTTCTAGCTTCTACCCTTCTTTTTCAATTCACTAAAGTTCAAGAAAATAAAAGATAATTCCGAAAGAAATTCCAGAACTGAAATTAAAGAAGACTTACTAAGGAGACGAAATTTTTCGCGTCCAATTTTGCACCAAGCTACTAGGGCATCATTTTGATAATCCCATGAAGGAAGCAATCTAGTTCTTCGTTGAGCTTGTCTACGTTACGGTTGGCTGGACCAAGAATGAAGCGAAGGATTCACGAGAAACAGGAGCTATCTTGACTTCGTGGATATTGACTCGAGTAGCTTTTTCTCGTAGAAAGCGAAGAGGGCTCCATTTTCCAGCTGAATCCACTCCCATATCGATAGGAGTGATTTGCATTGCGTAAACACGTGAAGTCCGTAAAATATTTTGGAAAGTAACGACCTAATTTCAAAATCCATAATATAGGGAGGGAAAAAGTAGAAACTTAATAAGAATAGATATACTTTGGGTAATTCTACGCCACGGAAGAAAACTGATCCAGGAAGGATGTACGTCATGACATCCGATCTTAACGCGAAATAATTCTTGTTAATCAAGAAGGCTACATTGAGCACAAATGCTTGAGCGACTAGCTGCTGTAGATCCTGCTCAGTTGGAACTCGATTCTGGTTTCCAGTTCGCCTCCACAGATGAGCAGCTCCGCGTTGTAAATAGGTCTCGATTTCTTCGGCAGTTGACTGCGCCATGTTCATCGCTTTATTATTGATAAAATTGTCCATGCACCAGGCTTTCACAACTAAAAATAAAAATATTAAAAATCATTTAGTGAAATAAGTGCAAATAGTGTATACTTTTGAGGGAACGATCGGCTTGTTTGAGACCCATCCACTCCGTAAAGACTTTATATATGCCACAATATCTCCTTGTTCGCTAAGAACCTCTTCTTAGCTTCATTAGAAGCCTGGTGGTCTCATCATCGCCTCCTCTCCAAAATACCATGCTGGAAACGGAGAATAAGCCGGCCAAAACTGCAGCCGTTTTTGCCTGAAAGCGGATTAATCCTTTTAGAGAAATTTTCTTAGATTGATTTATCGCAATTTATTTACCAAGTCCTCTGGAGCAAGCAGAATAGATCATTCGGGCTATGCCAGGATCAATCTGAAGGCTACTGATGAGATGACCCAGTGGAGTCAGATTCTGTGGTGATCCAGTGCACCCAAAAGGGTCAACTCTTCAGCCGCAAATACCAGAGCGGTTTGATCAGGTGCTTCAAGCCACTCGAATTCAAATGGATTCACATGCATAGCCTGCAGAAAATAAGTTTTAAACGTACTAGGGTGAATTTACTAAGTTTAAATGAATAAGTACTTTGAGTAGAGTGACTGTGATTGACCAAGGGGTCTCAAAAAGATTTCCGCTTTGTCGTACTTGGGCATTGCATTATAATCATCTTCGCTGTACAACCTATTAATAATAAGAAGTGGAACATTTTTCACATTATTAATGATTAAGTTAGAGTTTTCTTTACCTGTAAGCACGTTCCCTGGACCTGTTCGACCGGCTCGACCTTTCCGCTGTTCGGCAGAAGCAGCGGAAATCACTGTTTCCTTTTTGTTTTTTAAATTATATGTTTAAGTTAGATTTTTTAACTATCCAAAAACTTCGAAACAAATACTTTGAGGCTTGTGATAGTTTTTCGTGCTATCGAAAAAAGGACTTTTAGTCATCCCGCTATCCACGAATTGAATTCACTCCATCGATGGTAATGGAAGTCTCTGCAATATCCGTAGCAAAGATTACTTTTTGCTCATCCGGTGTCCGGCGAAATACTTTTTGCTGCTCTTCCGGTGGCTGCTTTCCGTAAAGAGCATAAGCGACTACTTTTCCTCCTTTAGGTAAGTTTCTTGAACCCTCAAATTTCTGCCTAGCCCATTCAACCTAAAAAATACAAGATTAACAAAATAAAACCAAAGTATATCAAAATCAAATTATGGTACCTCATTTTGACCAGATAGAAAGCAAAGAATATCTCCCGTTTGTGTCATTACAAATATCCGAGCCTGTTTAACAACAGCATCGGTAATACCATCACTATCCCGGCAAACGGCCGATAATAACTTCAACGGGATAGAGTCGACCAGGAATCTCCACGACGGGGCAGTCAAATAGATATTTAGAGAACAAGATTTGTATCGATGGTGGCTGAAGTGACCGACGACCTTCAATCCCGGCCACTGATTGATCCTTCTTTTAAGCACTCCAAGTAAGACGTCAGTCGTAATTGTCCGGCTGTGAGCTTCATCCACGATAACAGCACAGCAATTTCCGGAACGGATCGTCATTGTTGGTCAACCTGATTGTAGAAAATGTTGCTCTTAAAAAGAAAAGAAAAGCAAAGAAATATCGGATTACTCGTATTGTGTGATTTGGTTGAGAAGGACGGTTTTCCGTCAGAAATTGGATCCGGTTGTTGTAATGAAGGTTCCTCTGACCACCGACGTGGTGGCCTACCCATTGACTGCCATCAGGAACGTCCCGTCCAGCAGAAAATTCAAATGAAACTCGTTTGGCTAGTGTTACAGCTGCAATTTTCCTCGGTTGAGTGCAAATAACCTGTAAAAATACGATAATATGAAATCTTTTAAAGTTGTTCTTGTTACGTAAATATTACGTGAAATTTCTCGAATTGGGGCATGTCTGCTAAATATTGAGCCAGTTGAGTACTCTTTCCTGAGCCTGTTTGACCCATCACGACAACGAATCGATTGTTCTCAATAAGTTCCTCGAATTCTTCTCGTTTAGCGAGTGCTGGAAGTTTGGAGGAAAGCCGGAAGATTTCCCTCCATCTGCGGATATCGGGATCGGCACACATTCCAGCTCTTTCAAACCCGAACTTGGCAGAACTCTTTTGTAAATCAAGTTCTTGGATTTTTGCTTCGATAGCACAGATTTGGGCCTGCAGGTGCCTTGACTGATAACTGACTTTTCCGCGGTCTTCCCTTTCTATATTGATGATTAATTAAATAAAAATTATGCTAGAAAATAGATAAAAAGACTCATATTATGAAATATTCTTGGAAGAATCTTACCGATCGAGACGACAAGGCCTTTTGTAGCCTTTTCAATTCATCTTCATAGTCACTCAGAATTAAATCACTCTGGTACAATTCTAACTGGAAATTTGGCTTGGATGTTCTCAACTTGAACTTCAGGTGGTGGCGCCGGTGGCGGGTTTCTCATCATCCAGCTTTTATTCAAATACACGTATAAAAAAACTTAAGTATGGTTTTGACTAATTAACTGCTTCCTCAATGTTGAAGGGTGCAGAATCATCAACTGAGTTATCCTTTTCGCGAGCTTTTGATCAATAACAGTAGGTTGACTAGGTTCCACATTCTAAGCACATTTAAAATAATAATAATGAGCAGGCTATCAATTGATCTTCAGGTACATGAGCAAGGTCATAATCTATTTACCTTATTTCCTTGGAGGTTTTCTTTTACTTTGTTACGACGGCCTCGGCCACCCGGCCACCTCTCCTTTTCTTTTTCTGAACATCATCGTCTGCAGCCAATTCCGAAGAAGGGTAGGATGTTACCGATGGAATGCATAACGGAGCGTAAATTCGACCATTCTTAAGAATGTCTGTCAAAATTTTGTCATCTCTCCCCAAACAATGGCACGGCTCCAGAAGGCAAGGAAAAGCACACTCGTTACTAATCCTGTAAGGAAGCACAGGAAATAACAGCTGTTCGGTCCATTTCCAACTGTAATAATAAATTCGGAAGTGAACAACCAAAATAATGACCAATCAAATGTAGTAATTTTTACAATTTAGAGCTAGACAGCAAGTTTCATTAGCACCTGACGCTGTCTGTGCATCATTGAATACTGGCCCGGCCTACAAGGATGTTGGGTTCCAAAGTCCTTGTCACACTGCTGTTGATATTTGATATCTGTGAATTTTTCCAAGAACCAATTCCTGATGCGATTCAAAAAACGATAGCGAACCCCTCTATCGTATAGCTTAAAAGGGTATGTGATTAAAAAATAAGTATATTGAACAATAAACAAATAGGTTGGCATAATAAATTTTCACAGAATAATTACTACCGTAATGAGCGTGTATTGTATTTTATCCGAATTCAGGAGGGAGATACAAAAACATATTTATCTATTTTTAATTAATTTGTTATCGTTTAGCAAATACAATGATGATAAAGGTGACGACGGAATGAACGATATAGAATTTTTAATTGTTTCAGTACCGTATCTTACTTACGGTACGTGACCTACGCATTCGTATAGGTGAACAAAAATGTTGTCAACAAACTATTTTTTATTTAGCTTCTTGTTATTGCTAATTTCAAGTATAACTATCGCCGTCTCATCGGGAGTTCAAGATCGCGGCCTCGACTTCAAATTAACAGTCTACTCTGCAGTTGATGACTGCCGTGTCGAACTGCAAAATTGACGCTCGACTACACTTACAGTTGCGACGATCCTTCCACCTGTTACACGGTATATTATTGAGAGTTATATACGATAAACTCTTCTAGGAATTAATTAGTGTCATTACTTGAAACAGATTCCACCGCAAAGTGTGTATGAAAATCGATGGGGTATCTTTGCAAACGGTGATTCAGTTACTTTTAATCGCCGTTTTGGATCCAACAGGCTTTACGTAAATACCGTCAGTGGAAATCAGTAATACAAACATATTTTCTGTTATCACTTAAGCAAACACATTTTAAAATTCAATGTCTTTGGAAAGATATCGCATGTTTTATTTGCTCAATAATGAGCTCACCTTCGACGTTGACCTGTCCGCCGTCGGCTGCGGTATGAACGCCGCTCTCAATTTGAATTCAATGCCAGAGGACGGAGGTCAAGCCTACGCTTGGTTACACCGGTGCGGCTTACGGGACGGGCTTCTGCGATGGTCAGGATCTGCCTCCAAACTGTCATGAAATGGATATTTGGGAATCCAACAGTCTGGCCTCCATGTTTACCATTCATCCTTGCCAACTGTAACGCATATGGTTGCGGTTTGAATCCGGTACTAATTCGTCGGCAAAATAAGGAGATTAAATAACCTGCTCATTGATACAAATTCAATTATTCAGTATCCGCTGGGACAAAAAAGTTTTTACGGGCGCGGACCTGATTACAGGGTGGATACTCTTAGACCCTTCACGGTCGTGACACGTTTCGTCACCACTGATGGAACGAATGACGGTGATTTGAAAGAAATTCAACAGTTCTACATTCAAGATGGAAAAAGGATTGAAATTCCTATGGTATTTTTGCATTGTACCAATCAAAGAGTAGTAATAATGAGTACGATTTTTTTATGAAGGTGGAAGGTGGTTTCAATTCGGTTTCGGACGAATTTTGCGAGTACCACTATGTACCCACACTTGAAGGCTATGAACTACGAGTTTTTCGGTGTGAAAAAAGGGATGACTAAAGGAATGAAACAAGGAATGGTTCTCATTTTAAGTCTATGGGGTGATGCCGACGATAACTACATGCAGTGGCTAGACACTGAACCTTATGGGCCGTGTCCTGACTTCACGGATCCCGATGCTGTGGTGACTTATTCTAACATTCGATTTGGGCCAATTGGCACCACTGTTTAATCGCTTCGAAGAGTTTCATAATTCGTTTTTAAATATAACCTTAAAATAATCATGATTCTACATTCAAAAACGTGAAAAACTATAAATTAAAGTGATTTTTACACCTAACAAGGATGCGCTTGAATGCTGAAATATTGTATTGCTAATTAACCAAGGAAGAATTATAGTCGAAACCGGTCGATATAGATACTGTAGGTCTGAAATCAATTAGATATTGTTCATCAGCCAGCCTTGGTAATTCTGGAGTCGAACAGCGACGATGGGACGACCGATTCCGCAGTCTGACTTGGAGCTGACGCCGATCAGGAACTGCCGACCGGTACTACGCTCCGTAGTGATTATGGGACCGCCAGCGTCCACCTGTGTCGTTTTTGTTAATTTGAAACTTATTAGGAACGAAATTAAATTTATCTTTTAAAATTTGAATCATACGTACAGTGCAAGAGGCGACGTTATTAGACTGCAGGCAAATTGTAGCAACTCCAGAGGTGTATTGTGGGTTTCCAAAATAGTTACCGCAATTTAACGGTGGAATAACCCTGATGTTTGCCCATTGCAAAATACGAGTAGTACCAGGCTGAACTATATTAATAAATATGGAAACCCTTTACTTATTTTTTTTTTGTCTTAAAAGATTGAATTTAACGTTGCATACAATTAGAACCCCATCCAATCGCAGTAGCTTCCAAGCCATTAAGATGGATTGGGTAACCAATAGGGATAGTACGAACGTTAAGTCACAGGAGTATAAGAGTGACGACGGCAAGATCATTCATCTAATTAAGAAATAATATTCTTCTTCCTTCTATCCTAAATATTGCATATTAAAAATTAAATACGGTACAGTAGTCTGGGGGTTGTAGGACGGATGAATAACAATGCGGATGACATATCGCCAAATCGCACTGGGATCTGGATTGGGGGTCAATGTCCTCAGAACCGCTCTCACAGGGACAGGAACATTTATCTGATTAATCATTCTGCAAATGTGAGATCAACAAGAAGGGAAAAGACTTGTTAAAGAATGAAGCGATAAGTTCTAAGGAGAAGAAACAATTGTGGATAATTACCTAACAGCGCACAAGGCCGATGTCACAACTTTGATTGGGGTCACCAAAGTACCGGAGCAGAAATTACTGTTGTCGCTCCATTTAAAAAGTACCTGAAAAATCCCACAAGAAAAAAAATCGACAATCTGCAATCGGTAAAGACTCTTTAGAGTTTAGAGAATGAAGGTTCCTTAATTTTACCGTGAATGGGAAATTCATCCGGTCCAGCATTGAAACCTCCAACAATTTGGTCTAAATCTCTTCATCCTCGTCTTGAGTGGAGTTTCCTCTGGTCAAAACCAACACAGAGGCAATCTATTATAATAGACAAATGCATTAGTCAATATGTTTGGGATAACTATTTATTACGAAGTTTTATGTATTCTTACCGTAACGAAAAGAAGAGTTTTGAACATAGTTGAAGTTGCAGCGAGGGTTGACGAAGAAATACTGAATCTAGCTTCCAAAAGAAACCGCTTATATTGAAAGTTCGAATTGCGTCTCAATTTAGGATTTATGTATGCACAAGCCAAAATGGAGCAAATTGAACTACATTTATGTAAATGTAGCTGGGTGTGAACAAGTGTTACTTTTATCGAAACTATGTTTGATAGTAATTTTCTCTGCTGGAAATGATATATGAACTGAAATTAGGATCACAATATTTGTGATGGAAAGTTTGCTCAAATGTCATCGTCCTTCTTTTTCATTGACGCAAGTGAGATATTCTCCCGGATCTCTAATACTCGCTCCAATTAACAGGATGGTAAGCATCATATTTATCATTTATATAATAATGTCGTATTCTGCTGGATTAAATAAGTTAATTTATCAATATTAACATTAACAGAAGGAAATTTGTTTTTACTATTGAAGTATACAAGTACCCTAGGTGCTTATATCTAGTAAATTATAAGAATTTTGATGGGATTATATTATAGATAGATCATATTGTATTCGCTCTAACTGCGCTAAAATAGTCAGTTTCAGTTGATCAAATACTTTAGGTGATTCTGAGACCTATTATTAAATATAGTATTGAAGCCAGTTCTGGTATTTCTGAAGTCGAACAGCAACAATAGGGCGTCCCAGAGTGCAGTCAGCATACGAGCTGACACCGACCAAGTACCCACTTAGAGAAATTATGGGACCGCCCGCGTCCACCTGCGTCAACATTAGACTCATTAAAACTCTACTCTAATTGGGAAAAAAATTAATTTGAACATGTAATACAGTGCAGGAAGCAACTCCATTAGCTTGCAGACAGATGCTATTGTCTCCCGAAGGTGTAGTAAGCATTTCCAAAATAGGTACCGCACGTTGCCGGCGGAACAGCAGCGACTTTAGCAGACTGTAGGAGACTGCTAACGCCTGTATCTGAAAAAATGACCAATAAAATAATATTTAAAACCTAAAAGATTTATGCATAAAAATAGAATTAATTTGTATTTACTCATATTAGAGCCCCATCCAATCGCAAAACCTGTAAGGCCGTTGAGGTTGACGGTGTAGCCGATGGAGATCGGAACAACAGTGACAGGGGAGTCGAGAGTGACGATTGCAAGATCGTCCATCTATTACAAAGCCTCATTATTACTCGATTTCATGATTATATATATATTTTTTATTTATCAAAATACGATAGTCTGAGAGTTGTAGCTTGGCTGGGCAGGGTAAATAATGAAAGAAGCGACTTTGCGTCTGATTGCATCGGTATCAGGGGTAGGACTCAATGTGTTCAGAACCGCACTCACAACGTAGCCTTTCATTCTAAGTTATTTAAAAGAGTTATAGTGAAAAACACTATTTAAATTTCGGAAAGAATTAATGACGTGACATTACTTTAAAGCACACCAAGCAGATGTAAGAACTTTGTTAGACTTCACCAAAGATCCGGAACAGAAGTTACTGTTGTCGCTCCATTTGAATAGAACCTTACACAATCCCAAAGAGAAATAAGTATTATTAAATGACGAAGATATATATTTTTAAAATTATAAATTCTTACGACGAATGGATATTTAGCCGAGGATCCTCCAACGACACGAGATGTTTCTAAATCATCATGAAATTCCGCCAATACGACTCCCACACAGATCAACTTTACAGAGAATAATATAAAAGTTGACCATAGTTATGAATCAGCTCATAGTAATAAAATTATGGATGTATTAGTCAAATTAGCGTATAACTTACTGTAACGAAAAGAAGAGATTTGAACATGATTCTACTGATGCGTTGGAATGGTTGTTTTAGGCTACACTTCTTACCAAAAGTTGACTGGGAATATACAGAGTTCGACGATATTCTCAAATCTTAGAACGGCTCTTTATATTGGAGTCAATGGCGACTTTTAATTGTTAACGATGCAAGTGTTTCGGGTAAGTCTTATTCCCACAAGTGTTGCAGTAATTTACTTTCAGTAAGTTCTATTGTACGTCATTTGAAACTCTTGTTTTCGACTAGTGGGTATCCGACACCGGCTTTATAGAAATAACCATATTCAGCACGCGTGAAAATGAGGCAGCCACCCCCCCCCCCCAAGCTATTTTTAAAAAGTCTCTTTCTTGACACCCATTTATTTGATTTTTTGCTGAATCGAAGAGGTTTCTGAATAAGAAAATAAAGCTATTAAATGGTCGTACATCTTTATTTATGTAATGCTTGAGATGATTGTGACCATAATTTGAAATCCAATACTTATTGAATATTATTCCGCACACATCAAACTCGATATGACGAAATAGATTAAATGGATTGCATAGCTTAGCAATAAATTTTGATTTTTGAACAATCCTTGTATTTTAAAAGAATCATATATGTGGCGGTATAAGAAACACGCCTAAGGATTACCAAGTTACATAAGTCAGAGTGAATGATATGCACACTAAAGGTTACTTGAATAAAATGTGAAAAGGTGTTACCCGATAATATAGAATACGATTGATTCACTAAAGTTGTCAGAATTGATAGTTATTGTAAATTTCTTAAAGCAAGCGTTCTAAAATTGCGCTTAAATACTTGGGGCTCATATAATATTGGCATAATTTAAGTTTTGTCAGTGATACCATTCATTACTGTAAGTCTAATGGGTGTATCACAGAAACAGTTACCTAAAAATAAATTTGTCTTTGAAAAACGGTATTTCAATATATCATATACCAAAAGAAAAATAACCTTGTTATTAGTAACAGGAACAACACTCCTTTTTTTTAAACGACAAGGTTCGCTAATATTATTGTGCCTTCCATTATAACGACGGAGAAGTCGGGAGAAGGAACCGCAGCCCAAAAAATACAGCACTTCCACGGCACTTATCAAACTGAATCCGAATCCAATGCCGAGTAATCCACCAATCCAAGCTATTCAAAAGTAATATTCATCTCTTTTCATGAATGTATGAGACTGACCGATTCCATGTTTCTTGAATTACCAATCATGTTCAACTTGCTGAATCGAACGTTCATTTTGAAACTCATTCCAGATTCATATTTGAAAAATATTTTAAGATCTGTCAATTTTGAACTTTTCATAGAAATATAAAAAAAAATCCATTTGATCGATTTGCTTAGTTAATTTTTCAAAATATTGTACCTTTCGTTCGCGTTTACTCTTAATGCTTTAATCAATCTTTTGATTGTTGCGCTCGTCTCCGAAATCGTAGGAGAAAGGGGCGCCATGGAGAGTTCCGTATCGAACCAGCAATCCGCACAAGTTGCCAAACAGCCACAAGCACTCATTTTTCTGTGGATTTCTCCGATTGTAGGCTTCAAACATCGCATTTTACATACAGGTTATAGCAAAGCCCTAAATTTCAAAGGCATGGCATTTAATACCTAAAGTTCTGGCAGCACAATGGTAAGCCTCCAAGTTGCATCCAGGGATAGAAGGATCAGCTAAACGAGATTACAGAACACGCTTTATTAGTTACAAATACTAATTGAGAAATTTTGTTTCAAACTATTCGAGTAGTGAGGGAGACATCCACATTCCTTAATGAATTTTCTCAGCCCTGCACTCCAAGAGGCAGCCGGATACAGAGTAGATATCTTGATGTTTGAGCTTTCTCTCTCCTTCCAGTGTAACACTGGCGCTTTTCGATGGGAATCTGAGTGATTTCTTTAGTATAGTTTACCGAAAACCTTTTAATCGCCATGTAAATTTCTTTTCCAGTATCGATGACAAATCCTCGCTTTTCCACATCAGGTAATTCTTTATTTTTATGCAAGAGCACCTTCAAGGAAATTCATGATGGTCCAGAATGATTTATAAATTATAATCTTATTTCAAAAGTGACATTTTTTTTACCTTGAAGCCGTTAAATTTGTTATTAAAGAGGCTGTCTCCATTCATGATACTATCATGTTTAAGAATGATTCGCAAAGCATAGTTTACTCCATAATCGTCAACTACTGCATCCTCTCCGGTCGATATTTTATCACTATAATAAGCATAATTACTATAATTGCCTTACATAATCTTAAGTAAAGAGCTTATAATTTGACTCATGGATCCGCTTTATGTATACAAACCCATTAGGTGAGTAATGGTTGGGAAGGAAACGATCCTTTCCTTCTGGAGTAAAAGAGCAACACGGCCCGCTGTCCGTCATCTTTAGTGAGAAGAGCCAATCGCAAGGGACTGCATCCGTCTTCCAGATGCAATCGAGTATCAAAGTCACTACATGACGGTGTCACCCGATGAAGTATACTACTTAAATCTTCCGAATCGAGGTTGTATTCCTTTAGGGATGCCTGGATTTGACGGAATTCTTGGGATTCTTTCATTACTGTACTCCATTTCACTGAAGAAGTACAAACATTTATACATAAATGTCTGGTTTATATTTTGGAACCTTTTTATATATATATATATATATATAATATATCATTTTTGTAGGAAACAACATAATTTAATTAAGAATCAATAAACCATACTTTGGTTCTTGTAAGAGGGCGTCAAGTCTCTCTTTAGAGACTTTGCTGGTACTGCAGATGGTCACATCCGGAAAGATCATGGGTTTGTGAATAGAAATATCCGAGTTCATAGAGATTAAAATTGGGGAGTCATCCCAAAGTTGCCACTGGTAATAGCACACATAGGATGACAAACCACAACCAGTCATAACCAGTAGAAGCCAGCAGAATCTGTGTCCCATTAATATCTTCAATGTAATTGTACTTGAAAAAAACTGGTTACTTTTGAAAAATATACCTTTCGAGTACGCTTCTGTTCCGTTGTCCAATATATTTCAATCCATGGATAGATGCATTCTTTAAAAATTCATCTACTGGTAAGAAAGAGTCGTGTGTTAAGTCTTTAAGCCGATTATCAGTACTATCATTAACATCGGTAAAATTCGACCGGTTGCGTAAAATAGATCTTCGCTGCATGTTTCTTCACTTGCCAGTGTCCAAAAAGGTTCTAATACAGATTATTGTTGTGGTATTTATTTAGGTATTTTCTCGTTTTATTTAGCTTAGCTGCTGTTGCTATCCGGGAAAGTGTCCAAGAAATCAATAAATTCCCACTTTCGCTATTAAATTTGTGTATTGCATAATTGATTTTACTTGATTGGATAGATATTTTTGAGTTTCCATAGCCTTCTTCTTCTTATTGTGTCCTCGTCCTTATTCAATTTTTTTTCAATTTAATTGTATTTGCTCAAATTATAGGAGACCAGACCATCTACATTTAATGAGCCGAATAATGATCTGAGTTACATATAACTACCGGTACCAGAATATTTTTGTTAGTTCTGGATCGGAACAATGGTGATGAAATCGCTCTCTCCGCAAGTTGGAGTTGGACAAGGAAGGTGATGCCGGTGAGCTATACCCACTCTGAGAAAAGATAATGGAACCACCTGCGCTCACCTGTTTCAATAAAAACAAAACAAAAAAACATTACATTAATTGATCTTTTTTGCATTGCATAGCATTTTTGTGCACGATCATTTAAAGAAATACGTTCAGTACAGAGCCACAAGACAGATATCATATCTAGAAGTGAACAAGCTTGGAATATTGAAAGCAATACCCTACCCTGTCGGTGGAACCACTATATAGTAATTGCTTAACGCAGGACTTGGCTTACTACTTGGCATTACAAAAAATATTAGTATGATTAAATATTAGTATAATATACTGTAATATGAGTCATTATAGGATACGATGCAAGTCTATATTCTATCGTGTATTTTTAATCAATGTGCTCATGTAAATAGCATGTGCAAGTAAATATGGAATGTTCTGCTAAGTGTGTAAAATAAAACCGATGGCAATAAATGTATTACATAACTTTCAATCCATAAAATTTACTGTTGTACCAAGCGAGTTCATAGCAACTGGCATCAGGAATATTGTACTTTTCCAGATAATCATTCCTCGACCATGGATTTTCCCTCGCAAAGAAGCGAACGAATCCAGCGGAATCCTTGCTTTCCAACCGACGGATGAGCTCATATCTTTCCGCCATACGTTCCGTCTCTTGAAGGTGAAGCTCCATCGAAAGTTGCTTAACGTTAGAAAGGTCCCCATCTTGAATCCATCTATTCAGAATATTCCACTCGCCGCCCTCAATATCCATTTTCAAGTAGTCTATCAGTCGATCAGTATGATTCAAAATACGCCGAATGGATTCAAGAGTCATTATCCTCCAGCCGTGAGCTTCATCTCTTTCCTCGTCCTTTTCTCCGATTCCCAGCCGATAAAACCAAATATTTTTTGAATGCTGATGATTCCAATACCTATAACAATTTATACATAAATTAGGTTATTGCAATAAAGTAATATTTAAAATGCATTAATAATAATACCAAACCGAAGGATCGAAAGTGTGGACTTGGCAGCCGTAAACTTCCATCTGATCATCGAAAGACCATTCTCCATTATTGCCAAAAGAGTAAACGAGGCAGTCATCCGGATCGGGCCTCACTCCTTCGTCAACACAAACCGATTTCTGTCCGTCGAGGAAGATCATGGAAGGTTTTCGATTCAGAACTCCGCCAAATTCGTAGTAGACCCGACAAGCGGATGGGTCCCCCATGGATGAGAAATATGGTAACAGCTCTTTCCATGTTAAATTAGTAGTTGATGTTGCTGCTATTTCCTTAAGTTGATAGTAATACAATATAACCAGGATGATGGAGACTAGTAAGAAGGAACCGAGACAATACTTATCACAGCGGCTCATTTCTTAAAATGAGAAATATTTGACTTGGTGCAGCGCGTTGCAGCTAAGAGGCGTGACTTAGTGCGTGCATCCGTTAGTAGCGTTTTCTCACGGTTATTGGTATTGTTTGCCCAGAGTTTTTAAAACATACAGTATGTATCGTAAAATGTAGGATTTTTTATTGATTTATTCTTCCGTTATTAGACTAGATAATTGCTCACGAAGTTTATTATGATAAAATAAGATAGGTAACAATATAAGCCTATATATTGCTCGAATGGTTTTTCCATAAATTAAATGTAAAATATAAGTTTTTGAGACTTGGTAAAGCACTAAAGAAAATGTACTTTTTCTCATCCGCCGGATACCATACAGAATTGAAACTTCCGGTCGCTATTGTGCAAGAACAACTCAAACGACCATATTATCGTCGCTGGAGCATTGCACTGCTTTGCAATAAATGTACTTGTGTATCACAAACTATAAGTTTAACGACATATAAAATCAAGGCTCAGTGTCTTTTTTCAAGAATTCAGCCGGAATTTAATTTTGCTTTTTAAAAGAAAATTTGCAGTTGGATTTCCCCTTTTCAAAGATATAGTTTATTGCACATTTTTCGTCCAATCGATAGAAGGAACATGAACATATACACAAAAACGGGCGTGTTTAAGAATATTTCGAGATTGTGTAATTTTTAGATTGTACCTATGAAGCTATGATTGTATTTTTACTACATAGAGGTTGTGTACTCTTCAACAACTGGCCGGATTAAGGTAACGGCCATCTAGAAGCAATGTCTTAAATTCAGATAAAGTATATCGTATCTTTTTAACATCATACCTTAGCTGGGGTCACTCCAATTATTTTTGGTTGACTACTGTACCGCTTCCACGGACGATAGGGAGCCGTTAGGTGCTCAACATCCGACCACTGGATGAAAGGCCAATTGAAAGAGGCTCTACGTCGACTACGAAAGAGGCACCGACAACACAAAAAGTAGATGACCTCGACGGCGCTAATTACGCTGAATCCCACTCCGAGACCCAATAATCCACCCATTGAAGCTAAAGCGCAGTATTACTTTTCAATCACTCTCATTTAAAATTCTTTATTGTCTTACCGATGAGCTCATGGGTGGTAAAAAGGACGTCCATCTTGTAGCTATCCCCGGCATTATACTTGAAGAAGAGCTTGATGCCACTTAATTTTAATCTTTAAACAAATTCAAAAACAATCACTAAATGACTCGACTATTCAGATTTATTTAAATTTTTAAATCTTGTTTACCCATCTTCAATTGAGATATTGCGTTTCTTGTACAGTCTGTTGTACGTGAAAGTGTCTTGAAAAGCTCCAGCAGAAAAGGAAACGGAGGAGAGCTCCGTAGTGTACCACTGATCCGCACAAGTAGCGGGACAATTGCACGCTAAGGTACTATTATCAATTCCCCGCGCTCCAAGAACTTAGAAAAATAGTAAATGAAAAAGAAAATAATTTAAATAAAAAAATTAAGCCACATTTATTCAAAAGCAAAAAATAATACCGACAACCCTAGCCACGCATGTGTATGCCTCCAAAGAGCAAGTAGGAATGGATGGATTAGCTAAGAATAAGGATAAATATATAATAAGGGTAAATTTAAAACTTTAAATGAGTATTCAAATTCAAATAAATAATTCGAATTTGGCTAATAGATGCGTACGCGCCATATAGTAAGGGAGGCATCCACACATTTTGATTATGTTTTCCGTTCGACACTCAAATAAGCAGCTTGATCGGGAGTAGTTGGCATGGTATTTTAACTTCCTCTCGCCTTCGACGTAGCAAAGGCGCTTCTCAAGAGGAATTCTTTTTATGGCCTCCGTGTAGTGCACTGAAATGCTGTTGATGGCTAAATAATTTTCGATTCCAGAACCAATTACGATGGCTCGTTTTCCGACATCAGGAAACTCTCCACTCTTGTGTAGTAAGATCTATACTCGTGAGTTATTATAGAGTACTTTTACTAGCTAGTTAATTAATTTCTCGGTGAATTAAAAAATACTTTGAATCCATCAAATCTACTGCCTGCTAGAGCATTATCGCTTGCGTTAGGATTAAGAAGTAGGCTCAGAGCAGCGTGAATTCCATAATCGTAGACCACGTCATCGTCGTCTGATGAAGTCGTGTTATCAAACCTACGAACGATATGATACAGGGTTGATTCCTTTTAAAAATAAGAAAGGGAAGACCCTACTTTTGGATGCCGTAGAGGTAGTGTTCGTTGTCATCCACAAGAAAAGAGCAACAGATCCCTTCGTCGGTAACCCAAGGTGAAAAGATCCTTTCACAAGAAACAGACTCAGACCTCCAGAGACAGTCGACAATCAAATCTCCACAGGTAGGAGTGACACGAAGGAGTGCATTTAAGACGTCTTCCATTCCAAGTCCAGCTTCTTCCAAAGACCTTCGAACCTTGCGGAACTCTTCTTCTCGATTCAAAAGCGAATCAAATTTGATCAAATATCTTAAAGTTGTCAAAATTAAGGTCTGATTTATCCCCATGTATCTGTTAAATAAAAATTCCGTTTTTTTTAATACATGTAAAATATAACGATTGTGCAAACGAACTTTGGTTCTTGGAGTAATGCATCAAGCTTTTTCTTTGAAACCTTATTTGTGCTGCAGATGGTCACAGACGGGAAGGTAAGAGGTTGGTGAGTTGCAATCGTGGGATCCAAAGTAACCAAAAGCGGGGATTCATCCCAAATTTGCCATTCTTGGTAGCACATGTGAACAGATAGAACACAGCCTACCATCACAAAGAGAAACCAGCAGATCCTACCACACAAGATGTTAAATGGTATTAATATGTAAAGCTTTATAGTGAAGTTTTCTCGTTCACCTTTCAAAAATGTTTCGATCTGGTTGACCAATGTATTTCAATCCATGGATGGAAGTGTTCTTCAAAAACTCTTTCGTAATTTCTGAAGTGCTCTGCTGCTGATTAGCGGAATTCGGAGGAGATGACGAGGAACGAAATACATTCCTCCACATTTTGTGTGATAAAAGGCCCGACGATGGACTGAAACATAACCGACTTGGGACTACATTTATATGTAGGACTATTAACGTAACGAAGTCTCTCAACGACAAAAAGTGCTATTATTGACACAATAGTTCTTCGCGACATAATCGATTTTGCGTCAAGTGGTATAGCGTAGTGCGTATTGCAACAAAGGTCGTTATGGATGACCCCATTAGAAGAATTATTTTAGCAGCTCTTTAACAAACAACGTAGCTGCACAGTCTAAACATAAGGATAACAACAAACATGTATCTTAGTAACATAATGATGTCATTTATTATTTAAGGATGAACCTACTAACATCTATCGACACCTAGAAAAAGTGGTTCGTGTAGTTAAGGATGCGACCATTGCGTACAGAGCAACAAGTAACTCATCAGCTCCAATTTCCAAGACCATGAATTGAAAAAAAGATTTCTTTGTATTTAAAAACATTCAAAATTGAGTCAGAGCATGATAAACCGAATTATGGTTACGAATAAGAATGAAAAGGTCGCATTTCATTAAGAAAAACGTCTTCATTAATCACTTTATCACTCCATCCATCACTAGGCGGTTGAGAATAGTTTGCATTAAACCAGGCCGCTTCGAAAATAAATTCTTTACCCGTCAACCCGAAAATCCGCCGGGCAAAGAAACGTACGAAACCTTTCTCTTCGAATTTCCTGATGATATTTAAACGATCATCATCTTTACTTATTTCATTCTCCTCCGTTCCAAAGTGTAACTTTGCTCCGATTTGTTTGATCTTCCCTAGAATAGGAGATCGTATCAAGTGGTCCAAGATAAGCCATTCGTTACCCCCAATGTCTAACTTTAAATAGTCAAGATTTAGGTAAGTGTGTTGAAGGTATAGACGGATGTGTTCTAGCGTAGCCATGCGTAAGCCTATAAAAATAAAATAAAAATATGAAGCGAGTTAGATTGGTAGACTACACCACTATTATTACCTTTTCCAGGTTGGCGTGTAGTATTCAATCCCAGTTCAAAGTCAAAGTGATGAATGTGCCTCGATCTGTTACTGTTCAGTATTGATAAATTCGAGTTGTAAGATGGGTCGAAAGCGTAAACATCGCAACCGAAAGCTTCCATTTGTAAATCAAAGGATCGATCTTGATCAGAAAGGCCGAACGAATAGATGGCACAAAGGCCAGAAGGGGGAGCCAATCCAGAGTCCATGCAAACCGCTTTCTGTCCATCCATCGAAACGAATGTGGCGTTATTGTCGAATTGGCGACGAACTATCCGACCTCCAAACTCAAAATAAAGGCGGCAAGGCCCATGAGTATCTCGTCGACGGAAATAGTTGAGCAGAGAAAAACTTTCACTAGTACTATTGTAGCTGGTTTTGTTCAAATAAAAATGAACGAAGTTTTCTCCAATAAAGGTTGGTGTCCAAATAGAAGAAAAAGCTATAAGCGTTCCAACGATAGCGAACAAACCGATAATCAAAAGTCCTCGTAGAATTGGAAACATTCTGAATTTTTTAAATTACGGCTATATCTTTTACTGGGAAAGATGCGTGGCTCGGTCCTGTACAGACTGACGGTAGACGGCTAATGGAGCGGAAGAAAGAGAATCGTGTTTTTCTTTACTTGTTCCGTGGTTTCCGGCGAGCGGCATGTTTTACTATAGAATATTCTTCCTGTTGTTATTGTTATTAATTTTCAGACTTATTACAATATGAAACCATATAGAACGATACACTCTTTATTATTATAAGTTATCATCAATCGAGTTTGAGAATTTCTACATTTTGGAAACAGGCTTTTAAGTTGCTCTCTTAACACACGAAATCCGAAAAAATATATGATAACTTAATAAGCAGTTTAAAACAACACGAATATTTTGTCTTGTCTGTTTAAAACAGTTTTTTTTTCTAAAGCAAAACATAATTTATAATAAAAACATTTAACATTACAAATTTTACAAAATTTAGGATATGATTTATTAATTTCATTATGAAACATCGGTTATTTATATTCATATAATTTTTAGATATTTTTCACTTTATAATTGATAATTTTAAATTCTAACCACGCTCAACTAAACAGCGCCGGAATCTCTTTTCTTCTTATTACGCAGAGTTCTGCTTCGTCACGTAACAAGTCTTTGTACAAGGATTTTTGTAGGTCTCCGGGCAGGATGAGTCGATCCTGGAACGAATATTCGGGTATTCTTTTTTCGTCCCAGGAAGAGATTTGATAGATGCGTTGGCATGCGTTTCTTTGTTTTTCATCCAGAGAGGACATTTAGTAATCTTGGTTGGTTTTTCATTTCGATTGAATGCTTTAACTGGTTTGGTTGTCATCTTCTCGGTGAGACTGGGCACTTCCCTTTTATTTCCCGGATTCAGCTGGATTGGGGTTCTGTTCTTAGCGTCAACTGTTCCCGAATTGGTATCTATTTGAAGGGAATCGATGGTTGTAATCGTCGTCACCACGGACACAACCGACTCTTTTTCTATTTTCGGTGGAATGTCTCTGATGATCGGAGGAGCTGGAATAAAATGGAAGAATGATCCGTGCTTACAGGAAGGGAATCCAGTGTTTACAGGTGTCTTTATCTCAGTTCTGCTGCTCGGTAGGTTCGCAAAGCTGATCTGTTTGGCCGGGATCGAGGTTTTGTAGGGGATCTTTGTTCCAGGAGTTTTATATGGACGTTCCAGTTTAACAGGTTGAACCTTCGGCGCCGATTCGTTTTTATTTCCCGGAGTACTTTTCTTGTTTTGAACGCTAGGTTTTAATTCTCGTAAAGGGTTGGTAGAAGGGCGACGTAACGGAGTGCTCGATTTGGTCGATGAGCCAGCGCGCAACATGGAAGGCGACCCAGTGGTTTTCAGCACACAAGATGACAAACTGCCCGATCCTGTAGACAAACAGGACGGTGACTGGCTGCACGATGAAGTATCCGATGGACTGCGCGAGGCTGATCTCACTGTAATACGCGACTGACAACGTGAAGATGCGCGTGATGTAGACAGTGCTGAACTCTCCGACTCGGATTCCGAAGATCTGGAGGGGGAAGAGCTAGACGACCTGGATCCCGATGATGAAAGTGGTCCAATAATCGACAATGAGCTCGGAGATCGGGACGATGTTTGTGACCAGGCCGATCGAGAGCTTTGCGACACAGATCCTGGAGAAGAGGAGCACGGCTTGTTGGGTGAAGAACTAAGCGGAAAATATGCGCTCGAATAATCTGACGGCGATGGGCTGCGCGACGGAGATCGTGATGGTCGGGGTGAACTTTCTGCAGCAGAGCTGGACGACTTTGTCATTGACGGACTGTGTGACTTGGTCGGTGAGGGGCTTGACGACTTGGCCGGGGTCGGTTTTCTTGGCATTGGAGCCTTTATCTTCTTTTTTGGCTGTTCCAGCTGAACTTTCAAGCTACTAGTATCATCAAAGAGTTTCCTCCTGACCGAGAGATCACCCATCTTTCCAGATTGCCGTGACGGTTTTGGCGTTGGATATTGAAATTGGTTGCTCTCAGATGAAATCGGTGACAGAGCCAGTGAGGAAAGAGGCGACAGAGCTCGAGAAGAAACCGGAGTTGAAGATGCCGGAGAAGAGTGTCGTGAATTTCCTGAGGTGCGCGATGGGCTGCGAGACGACTCAGAAGAATCAATCGTTGATGACTCGGGCAGCGTTTCCCACCGGGTATCTACTGGAGACTTTTGTGACGAGGTGTCCGACCTGGGAGAGTACATTGTCGATGACTCCGGCAGCGTTTTCCACTTAGACTCATCTCGGATTGAATTCGACAAAGAACTTTCGATTCCAGGGGAATAGACGGTCGAGGATTCCGGCAACGATTTCCATTTGGAATCTTCAGGAGTTGGTATCGGAGTGGTCCGTGATTTCTTTCGGTTCAAGGATGGTTTCTTGCTCTTCGGTTTCTTCGTTGACAAACTGACGGTGCCATCATCTGCATCCTTTCTGCTTGAAACGTCTTTGGTTACCGCATCTTCCTTCTTCGAGCTCTTCTTCTCGTCAGAAGTTTTATCGTTGGAGTGGGATTTCATCATGTTAATAGGAATGTTACTATTTGACAATGGTATAGTTGACTTCCTTAAGTAAACTTTCAGTAACCCAAGTGAAACTGCAAATGAAAATCTCTTCCTTTAGTTAAAATATCTGAATTTGAATTTTGGAGTTGATTGGACTCTTTAAAAAACGAATGGTTCAATCAAATGATTCGATGGAATAACGTTATTCATATTTCAAATTGTATGGGGAAATTAATTTTTTTTTTGTTATGGTAAATTACAATCTACTGAACATCTTAATTTGCATCGACAGGGTGCAAGTCAGAGACTTTTTCTAACATTTAGATCAAAGATTTAACGACATTTATTGGTATATTTTAGAAATACTGTTTTTGTGGAAGTGATGGATCGAGTTACGAGATTTTTTTATAGTCCATTTTATCAAACTTACAAACTTGTTTTCAAAAAGATGGTCCAGAAAAAAAAATAAAACTTTATCTTTAAACATTAGGGATTTTTAAAAAATGCAGAATGCAGTCCAATAAAAAACTATTCTAGGCGAAAAGGTGCGTTATACCTACAAGTTGAGCATATAAACATAATACTTTAATATCCCGTGGATCATCCGTGGCTCGTACCGCGCATTTTGATAAACCATTGTTATGTCTGACAATGGACCATTGTGATTTATGGGACTGGGATTACAAGATAGAAGCAAAGTAAAGTGATTAATAAATAAGATGTATTAGACCCATGCAATTCCATACCGAATTATTTCGTCTATCTTGCAGACTTGCATTAGTTTTAATAGGAGCGTATTAAATAACAAAAACAGCACTAAGGAAACACCCACATCGAGATTAGATTGTACGCGATGCTGGCTAACACTACAAGTAATTTGTCACTTTTCACTGTCATTTCCTTCCAAGCTTCCTAGGAAACTATTCGTCTGGTCCAAACCTTCCCTGATATACGCGGAGCTGTGCAATTTTCATCGACAGAAATGGAGAACAATAAAAACGATCATATAAAGTAATTTATTATCGTAGTTATATCAGAATTGTAACGGACACTTTTGTTTACAAAGGTTTACAGATGAATTCAAAGAAGTTGAATCTGGAGGAGCTCGGATCGGAAGATTGCGGGTTTCTGAAGCTGGAAAACAATTCTATCGCCACTCGTTCGATGCATCTTGATCAAGAACCCGACAAATGGGAAATTGGGTCTCCTATCGCCTTGCCCATTGTCATGTCATCTACTTACGAGTATCAAAAAGCACCGCAAGGAGTAATAACTATAAAGAAGAAGAAGACTATTAAACAATATTATTGGTTAATTAAAAAATGGTGTGTATAGGTATACGTGTACAGCCGAGTTGGGAGCGTGACAAGAAACACTCTTGAGAGTGTGCTGGCTTCCTTGGAAGGAGCTAAACATGGTCGTTTCAAAAATATATATATTTATTCATTTTCATAATAACTAAATAATATTTACGGATAATTTTTTTTGGAATATCAGCCTCAACTTTCGGATCTGGAATGGGCGCTATCAGCACCATTTTCAATTTACTGAACGCCGGCGATCACGTCGTCACCACTAATGACTTGTACGCTACCACTCATACATACCTTAAGAAAATTGCTGTTCGCTTGAACATCACTTCCACGTTTGTTGAAGACTGCACGGATAATGAAAACATAATGAAAGCTTTTCAACCAAACACGAAGGTATAACCAATGAAACCATAAACGTTTTTATGGGATGATAAATTTGTGCTCTTTTCAATAGATGGTGTTTATTGAGAGCCCTACTAATCCTCGAATGAAACTAGTGGACATTTCTGCTTTAACTAAAATGGTTCATGAAAGAGATAAGGACGTCATCATCGTAATGGACAACACATTTCTAACTCCCTTCTTTCAAGTAATTAATTTATGTTACCATATTTATAATAACTTCATAAATTTATAAATTCATTACAGATTTGTTAAACAATTTTAGAGACCACTTTCACTGGGAGTTGATGTCGTCATGCATTCCGTTTCGAAGTACTTGAACGGTCACACGGACGTTGTTATGGGTTGCACGATGACTAATCGCGATGAATTTGGGAGCTCGAATTCGTTTCTTGCAAGAAAGTATGAATTTTATTAATATAATCGCAAAGATATTTCGTTTTTATCGAAATTGATTGCTCTCTTTATTTAGATATCGGCGCTGTTCCTTCACCTTTTGATTGTTTCCTCGTAAATCGTGGACTCAAAACCTTTCGCGTTCGCATGATGAACCACATGAAGAACGGTTTGATTGTCGCCCGTTTCCTAGAAAAGCACCCGGCTGTCAAAGGAGTCCTTCATCCAGGTTTTAAAATTTTTCATAACTAATACTTAATAATAAATAACTAAATACTTTGAAATTTTTTATTTTGTTATCGGGTTATCACAAGGACTCCCATCCCATCCGCAACATGAATTGGCTAAGCGTCAGTCCTACGGTCATAGCGGGATGATGTCTTTCCTAATCAAAGGAGGAGAGAAGGAAGCAACAATCTTTGTTAATTCGGTAAAAATGCTTACTCACGCACCAAGTTGGGGAGGATACGAAACTTTGGTCAATTATCCGTAAGTTGGTTACCGTACATTTCTTTAGCTAGAAGGAGAGAATTTAAATGCATAGCATTATTTAGGTATGTTACAATGGCGCATTTGGGTATTGAGCCTAATTTGATCCGGCTCTCGATTGGTCTTGAGGATCCGGAGGATTTATTAGCTGATTTCGATCAAGCGCTGAAGAAAGCGGTACCTAACATAAATTTATAAAATAAGGTTTCTATAAATTTTTTCTATGTATATTTTTTTTCTTTATCGAAAATAGATGGAAGCTGCCTAATAATCGTGGATATTTTCCTCCGATTGCACATGAATGATGTGGTGGTGGGTGGAGATTTGATACTCCACCTGTTTCTACATTTATATTCATTTACGAAAGCAAAGAAATAAATATTTTAAAACTCTGTTGCGTTATTTTTTATTTACTTCAAGCTTAACTGTTGATTTCCTGATCCAGATCCAGATACGGATTCCCAGTTTCATTATTTCCACCAGCAGGGCCATGTCTTTTAGGAGTATTCTTAGCTCCTTAGTCATAGCAGAGCGGTGGCAGTGATCGAGCGGCAGTACTGTAGCAGCATTGGCTACACCGATCGGCCGCCTCGGCCGGCGGTCGTCTCTCGTCTTCGACTCTTCGTCGAAGCTCGATCCGGTTCATGCTAAATATTTATCGAATAGAGCAGCCGCACCATCCACGCGCAGTAGCTTTTTCTGTTAAACCGTCGTAAGATTTAGAAAACGTAAACAAGAAAACGTCTTGTTCAGTTTTTTTTTTTGGTTTTCCTTGCAATTTATTCATTATTTGAATACAATGAGTAATATTTACGTTCAAGAACCTCCCACGGCAGGAAAAGTAAATTTTACCAATCTAAAATTGATTACAAACAAGTCTAGAGTAAGAGTAAAACATTTTACTGCCATTCATCAAATATAGGTTGTTCTCACAACTTCCCTTGGTGAAATTGAAATTGAGCTGTGGAGCAAGGAATGCCCTAAAGCCTGCAGAAACTTTGTCCAACTTTGCCTAGAAGGCTACTATAATGGAACAATATTTCATCGTGTTGTCCCTAATTTTATTGCCCAGGGTGGTGACCCAAGTGGTAAGACTGCCTTAAATATTTTTCTTTTCCCCAGAAATTGTAATTCCTATTTTTCACAAATGCTTATAGGAACTGGTCATGGTGGTGAGAGTATTTATGGTGAACCATTTAAGGTACTGAATTAACTTTCTTTCATTAATTTGCTTTATGTTAAACATGTGATATACTTGCAGAATGAAGTTCACTCAAGGAATTCGGTTTGTAAGAAGAGGCTTAGGTGAGTTTTTTCTTAAACCTTAAAATTATTCTTGAAAATCTTAAGTATTTCCCTCCTTCATTATTTTAGTTGCTACTGCAAACACTGGCAATAATGACAATGAATCCCAGTTCTTTTTCACCTTGGGTAGCTGTCCAGAGCTTCAGAACAAGCATACCATTTTCGGCAAAGTCGGAGGCAATACGCTTTTCAATATGGTATATAAGTTGTTTCAATGATAATGGATCTGTCTTTATAAATATTAATTTTTTAAAATATTTTTCCCTAGATCAAATTCAACGATTTGGATATCGATCGCGTAAGTGTATTCTATTTTTAAGCATAATTTCTAATCATATTTTTAATTTTCTAAATTAAAATGTTTTCATTGTAGGAAGATCGCCCAAATCATCCTCCAAAGATCCTTAAGACCGAAGTGATCAATAACCCTTTTCCCGATATCGAACCGAGGGTTGATCTTGAAGCGGAAAAGAAAAAAGAAGAGGCTTCCAATAAATCAAAAGTCAAAGGAACAAAGTGAGAGAATAAATAACGGAAGATATACTTTTCGATTAGTCAACTCATTACATTTGGTATTTTATAGGAATTTAAAACTCCTTTCATTCGGGGAGGAAGAGGAAGAAGAGGAAAGCGTTGAAGTTGTCCCAAAATTCAAAGGAAAATCTTCCCACGATTTGACTAATGATCCTACTCTAAGCGCAGTTCCTGCAGTTGAAGTTGATGAAAAGGCTGTTCTCCGTGAGAAAGAGCATAAGTATTTTTTTTTTATCTCGTCATTCTTTTTTTACTTGCACTAATGATTCATATTTCATTAGAGAGTCTTTGGAAAGAATTCAGTCGAAACTCCAAAAGAAATCTGCTAAAGAGCAAGTAGAACTTAAGCCATCAACGAGCGACGCTCATGAAGAATACGTTAACTCTGACGATGAAAGAAAACAGGCTGCCAAAGACAAACTGTACCTTTTATATTTTTTTTCTTTCTTTTTACGATATTGTAGTTAATTTTACGGTTGATGTTTTGCAGAGATTCTATTAAGGCTGAAATTAAGAGCCTTAAAAGGAACATGAAAAAGGACAAAGATGGAGCCAACCAAGATGACGCCAAAAAGCCCAAAACGGATAGCGTTCCTTCCGAAGACGAAGAAGAAAAGTCGAACGAAGTGCTCAAAGATTTCCATGAGCAGCAGAAAAAGTACGCCATCAAGAAGCAAACATTACCCGCTAAAGGTTACTTTAAATCTGCTTCATTTGTAGTCGCGACATTTTATCTTTAAAAAAATATAATTTGTTATAGGCACTTCACGGGAACTTGAAACGTTGGCGCGTCTTAAACAATTCCAAGAAAGGCTGCTGACAGCAAGACAAGCAGAGCCCACCCCTCAACCTGTCGCTGCTGAAGAGGAGGAAGATAAGGGAGATGCATGGTTTGTTATTCTTAAATTTGTCCATCCACTATTCCACAGTCAATCAAGATTCTTTATTTCATCCCCTGTTTTGGAATTTTCAGGCTTGGGCACACTTTAAAGTTTGAAGATCCTACTCCTGTTTTAGCCCGTGATGCCAACACTAAAGGCGACGATTGGTTTGATATTTATGATCCTCGAAACCCACTCAACAAGCGAAAACGAGAAGAATCTAAAAAGACGATGAAAGAACGGGGCTCTTCTAGCAAGAAAAATGATTTATAATTTTATCATCATCCATAATATTGGTCAGAGAAAATGAAGTTCAGATTATTTTTTCTAATTCGTTTATTATTCGATTTTTCGTCACATTAGGGTAAAAATGAAGAAGCGCTTTCGTTCTTGGCTAATTTATCTTTATAATTCAGGCTAGGATTCATTATTCCTTTTTGTCCTCCTCACTTTCGTCGGCCTTCTTGGCTGCCGCGAATTGCAAGGCTACGCTATTGATGCAAAAGCGCTTCGCCGGTCGGTTGCGGCCCGTCTTGGAATACGTGGCCCAAATGAGCTTGACACTAAAAAAGGATTTTTTTTTATCTAGTCCCGTTTATTTTTTATATAAGTATTTAATTACCTTGCGACAAGTAACTTCAACCCGAGGTCTTCCTTCGATCGAATTGTCCGGTTTCCTTTCGACTGTCTCTTTCGTTTCTTCTTCCTCCTCTAGAGGAATCGTCTTGTAGAAGGACGGCCAGCCGGTTCCCGAGTTATACTTGGTCTCAGAGCTGTATAGTTCATTCTTTTAAAATTAGATTGCCTTGTGGTTTAATATTAACTAATAGAACTCACCTGAATAGTGGTGCGTTGCAGACAACGCAAAGGTAGGTTCCTTCTTCTTTATTCTCCAAAAGATCACCAGTGAACGGCTAATGAAATAGTTAAAATCTATTTTCAAATGGCAAAAGGGAAAGGAATGGAAAATTTATATTATTACCTGTTCAGTGCCTGCTTCTTGAGTAATATGGTACTGTTCCGGTGTCAACTTTTTGGCCACATCATCGCGATAGCAAGAAGAACCGCAAGACATGACTGAGCTTCAGCGTCTGATTTTTACGAAAGCAAAAGTTTTGACTGAACAATCGCATTCTGGGACCAAAAGAGCCTTATATAGTGGGCGATAAGCTTCACAGAATTTCAACGGATGGGTTTCTCGATTCGAGATATTTCTTTCCCTCCTTCTAACTGAGCAGGAATGAATGGGTGCCCTGTCTCTCACCCAATGAGGAAGCTGCGATAGACAAGCATCTCACCGGCAGGCATCAATCACGCACCCAAAGTCAGACTTGACCATCCTTTGCTGATGCACTAAAGCAACAATGGACTTTATAATTCAAATCGCGCAGGAATGTGTGTAGACTGTGGTCGTCATTCAGCGCCTCCATATCTTATTTCCCTGGCTAACTAAGCGCGTCACCTGAAGTAGAAGCATGCTGGCCCATACTAATGAGCTCCAAGGGCTGCAATGATTGTATTCAAAGTCTTGTCATGTAGAGAATTTAAGTTTAACGATTGTGCGCAGTACAAACTTGTTGAGAAAAGTAATTATTCTTCGAACGATAATTAATTTTAAATTAAAGCGACATTTAAAAAATGAGTACCCCTTACATAAATGAAGGTTACTTTAATTCCCTGAAAAATTGATTTATTGACTTTCAAAGTGTGTTGTGAGATGAGTCATGTCACATAATATTTCTCTTAATTGCTAGATTTGAATATCTGATTGCGTTAAGATAGGCGCTTATCAGCAAACTATGTATTTCCTTATTAGTGATAATCACATTTCCAGAATCTTGGGCAGTTGAGGGTTAATATACACTCAAGAGAAGCACACGCTTAAGACCATCGTCGTCTTTTAATTGCTAAAAGAGTTCTATTTTAAATAGCACTTTAAATTCCAACCACCTTTTAAAAGGACGATATGATAATGATTGTTGCTGTTTCATTATTAGATCTCTCCATGATATAACATCCTCTATTTCTATTTACTTTAAAGATTAGAATCCGCTTATTGATGAACATTTCAAATTGCTGAAGCATTTTACTGCTATTGAATGTGGATTTTAGTTATTAAAAATGAATAGGCTTGTTTGTGATGAAAGTGATGTTTAGATTTCACCTTTTGTGGAAAATTGATTGGTAGGTTGGAATTAAGATATTGTCATACGCGCAATATACGTAGTTTACATAATTCATGTTTTAATTTTCAAATAGCGTACTCACTAGTAAAACGCCGGATTATCATTAAATTACAATAACCATAAATTTAAACTACGGTTCAAGGATATGCGTTGGGCTGTCGGCTCTTATGTAAATTTGTGTGGCGCGTTGTTATCATCCGTCTGTGTAATCTTTGATTTAATTACAGATAATTTTCTATGAAAATAAAATATGGGTATAGATAAATATTTTACATTTTGATTGAATATTGCAAAAGATAGTTACGTAACATAAAATAGTTACATAATGCTGAAGTGTAATTTTCTTCTCTTATATTTTTTAAAACGATACATTTTTAATTTTTTTAAGTAGGCATAATAACTACAGCTAGATAATTTGACATATTTATATATACAGTAAAAGAAAAAAAATATGATAAGGAATTTTTCAAAGAAATAACAAGAAATAGTGCAAAATGGCAACGTCTTTTAATCCACCTTCTGCTAATGGTCAAAACGTAAATAGTATTTTTGCAGTAGTGCAGACAGACCATTGACAGGTGTCCTTGATTTTTTTTCTCGTGAACTTGTATCTCAATCGACTGACCCCTTTTTCAGGTATTATTTCGTATAAATGCAATGTTTTCACCTGCTAGCGTGTGCAAATCTTTTTCGATACGAAACTATTTAACAAAGAAGTTATATAAGATATTTTTCACCTCGACAAAATGTCATTTGAGAAGGTTAGTTCCTTGGGAGGACATACCGTTAGATCACTGTATGTCGTCTTAAGACTATCGCTGACCTTTCGTTGATTACACTAATTCTCCATATAAAAATAATAATAAATTTCGTGTACACCTTTTCTATTTTATTTTTTGTATTGCTGTAAACTTTAAGGTTTACGTCTGTCTTCACTTTTATGTGTATCTTCAGAATCAACAGGTCAGTTTATAATCATTTCTCTTCAGAAGTTGCAAAAAGCTATAAATATTCTCTTCTTTATAACAGTATCATCAAAAGAGAAAAAAATTGAGCCCTAAGGAAAGTTTGGCCTGGGCAGGACTTATTTTTATTGCCAGAGACCAGGAAGACCATCACATTGTGGGTCAAGTTCAACCAACCTCATACCAATTTTTCACATTCTATTGTCAGACACTGTAGCTCCTTGAGACAAACATCTGTGGAAAAAAGCATAACAGGTATCAATCTCAGTTTTAAATGTTATTTCCATACTCATGCCTTGAAATATTAATCTGAACTTTTCCTTTAAAACTGAAAAACACCTTTTCAAAGCTCCAAGTAATTTTTCTCAGATAAGTGGATATTGCGTCAAATTCAGCGTCAGAACCACACAAATAATCGGAGCGTACTTGGGAGGGCTTCACTTGTCAATGTAAACGAATTGACGTTATTGGTTTTTTCGATTAGAAGTGTAAACTATTTCAGAATTGATTCTAATTCATTACATCGACTATTTTATCTTCCTGTATGCGTCATGTTTACAAGTCTCCTCGGGGTTATCCTGAATTTCGAAAAAGAGCTTTTCCATGTTCTCACACACAGTCGATAATTTTTAGTATCACTTGTTTGATGGGTAGCACGTAGCAGCTAGAGCGCTTGCGCTTCCGTACCTCTAAGGATACCCGGCAATATTTCTAGCTAGGCGGCCAGACCACCTCTGTTGTTTTTTATGAAATCCAACTCCCGTTAGCGCTCCTAGCGCTCTTTTCCTGAAAAATATTATCGTTGTAGTTCTAAGAATCACTTGTTTGTAAGCAACATAGTTTCTTCATAGAAATCAACAATTCCATGCAAGTAGTATTTACGTGACCACCTCTAATATGATACTCGCCGTAGACGTACTCTAGTTCTCAGACTGGCCATTGGAAGCGCTGAGAGAGTGCGCCAACTCCTCGGTTCAAGGTTGGTCGGCACATAAACCGTCTTGTTGGATGGAACTTTGGTAGCGATCCCGTGGTGACGTAAATCCTTCGGACCGAAGCCTCTCTTTATCCCACCCGTATTTATAAAGTCTAGAGTCTCGAATGCAGCTTTTTTAAGGTCTCTCTTGTGTTGGTTTTGGCAGACGTTGTGCACGCCGGTGGCGAAGTCTGCTCGGTTAGTATATTGCCATTCTGTTTTTGACACTCCATGGCTACTTTTCTTTCTCAGCTTTAACGGTCGACGCACTCTCTCGCCGAATCACGTGATCCGTGGCGTGGTGTGATTCGCTTACGTAAAAATTTGTTGTCATATGCCATATGCTCGACCTTGATTCTTCCCATTTGCCTGACGGAGTTGAGAGCCAGACGACGTCTCTTGTTCCGTCTCCCCTATCCCTCCCCCCTATCGCACACATTCCGTCTTATTTTAGAACTTTTTTTTTTACTCGTTTGTACGGTTCTATAGATCCAAAATGGCAAATATCGAAGTAGACAGCCCTAATGTCACGTACGGTGACCGCTACATCGAAGCTGAATATGATTACTGCACGACCCGTGTAGAGCAGACGGCCGGTGGACGATTCAAGGTAATTATTTTCCATTATCTTTTTATGAAGACAGTTGACATTACGTAATTATGTCTTCAGGTTACACCCGACTCTACGCGTCTGCGCATCCGAACGGAGCGGCAGGTGCCCAAGCTCGGTGTTATGCTAGTGGGCTGGGGTGGGAATAACGGGACGACGGTCACGGCCGCTGTACTGGCCAACAAGATGGGTCTCTCTTGGCCGACTCGGAACGGTCACCAGGAGGCCAACTATTATGGCTCTCTTATGATGTCCTCAACCGTATCTTTAGGAATGGGGGAAGACGGACGGGATGTCTATGTCCCATTCCAAAATCTCCTACCTATGGTCCATCCGGATGATATCGTTTTGGATGGATGGGATATTTCATCTATGGATCTGGCTTCGGCTATGGTTCGAGCTCGTGTTTTAGAGCCTTCTCTTCAGGTAATATAAAACTTAAAAGTAATTTCTTAAATTAGTTTATAATGTTTGTATTCCTTCTTAGGACCAACTCCGTCCTTATATGGAGAAACTAAAGCCCAGGCCATCTGTTTATTGTCCGGATTTCATTGCTGCCAACCAGCTGGATAGGGCGGATAACTTGATCGGAGGAAGCAAACGCGAGCAGGTCGAACAGATCCGCAAAGACATTCGTGACTTCCGAGCGTAAGTTCAGTTTTCCATATCCTTATTTCTTTTCTTAATTAATACTCATTTGTATTATTAGATCTCATGGACTGGATAAAGTTATTATTCTTTGGACAGCCAATACGGAGCGCTTTGCCGACATCGTACCGGGCCTCAACGATACAGCCGACAATCTTATGCGCTCAATTAAGACTGATGCCAGTGAAGTTGCGCCCTCAACTCTCTTTGCCGTTGCCAGCATCCTTGAAGGGGTAAGGTGTATTGCAAAAATATTTTTAAAAAAACATAAAAATAAAGAGTTGAATTTTACCCAATGCAGTGTGCATTTATCAATGGATCACCGCAAAACACCTTCGTGCCTGGATGCATCGAACTGGCCGAAAAAGCCGGTGTCTTCATTGGTGGTGACGATTTCAAGTCTGGCCAGACAAAGCTCAAGTCTGTGTTGGTGGATTTCCTCGTCAGCGCTGGAATAAAACCCGTTTCGATCGTGAGCTACAATCATTTAGGCAATAATGATGGCAAGAATCTCTCTGCTCCGCAACAGTTCCGATTCAAAGGAGGTTTGTGTTTCTCTCCGTCATTTTTTATTTTTCAAACTCAACTAAAAGTTTACTTAATAACTAGATTTCCAAGAGTAACGTTGTTGACGACATGGTGGAATCCAACCCAGTTTTGTACAAACCAGGAGAGAAACCGGATCACACTGTCGTTATCAAATATGTCCCATATGTTGGTAAGAGAAACCCTCAAGAAATATCTTAAATATTTAAAAAGAAATAACATTGATGTTAAAAAAAATTGCTTAATAGGCGATAGTAAGCGAGCCATGGACGAATACACCTCAGAGATCATGATGGGCGGTCATAACACTTTGGTAATTCACAACACATGCGAGGACTCTCTATTGGCTAGTCCGATCATTCTTGATTTGGTGATCCTTACGGAAATCTGCCAACGGATCACTTTCCGTGCACCTCATCAAGTTACTTACCAGCCGTTCCATCCCGTCCTGTCCATCTTAAGCTATTTATGCAAGGTGACTGATCTAATAATATATCCTTCCTTAATTCCGTTTCTATAATAATTTGTTTTTTGTTTAGGCTCCGCTCGTACCGGATGGAGCACCCGTCATCAATTCACTCAACCGTCAGCGCTCTTGTATCGAAAACATTTTCCGTGCTTGCTTGGCTTTGCCTCCTGTCAACCACATGCTTCTGGAGCACCGTTTGGCCAAGCCCATTCGCACTTCAGCCGCAGCTGAGATCAACAAACTGCCCGTCGGCCTCGACAGCCCAACGAAATCGAAACCTTACGTCAATGGTATTTCTCACATCACCGAAGGAGTAAATGGACTTTGAACAGGAAAACATGCCAATGTCCCCCATCTATTTCTCTCCTATTCATTACCGACGCATAAACAAAATAACAATGGTTATCATCTTACAAGCGACAGTCTGGCCACTAGCTTACTACTTATTCAACGAGAGAACCAACAATCTATGGCAATTCATCTCAAGACTCTTCTTAAATGACCAGTTTCGCCTCAATACAAATGAAATACAAAGTGTGCGGCTGATAATAGAATGAAAAAAATTGTGTTTTATTGACGTTAAAAAATTTATATTAGGGAAGAAAAAACAAACCAAAAGATAAGCAAATAGTATCTCTCAACGTCGGTATCGGTAACGTTTAAAGTGGAACCAGAGCTGCATGATGTTGTTGTGGAATTGGCAGCGGAAACCTTTTTTGTAAGAGTACTCCCACTCACGATTGACAATCTTGAATGCAATATCCTCGTAAGGCGGACCAGCCCGGAAGCGAAGGATACCGAAATCGCGATTGTCAGGGCAGGGTGTGATGGTATACTGAGGCGTAGCATTCTTGTCAATAAGATCAGGATAGAAGATGTTGAATTTGTAACCCTGGACGATCTTGGGAGGAGGATTGTCCATATCGTAGTGAGTCTGGTTGTACTTGTTCCACTCGAATCCCGTATGAACACGGTTAAAGTAGCGAGGTTTTCTTGGTCGGTACTTGTCCGACCATAGGTAGACAGGTTTGTCAATGGTCGACTCGACGGAGAAGATGGCCTCATCGGCTGACATTCCCTTCTGAGCTTCACCCCGCAGTGCGCGCTCTTCTAATGTGTATGCATCTGCATTATCAAGAGTAGTAGCTATAGGTCGACCCTGAACACGAGCGCGAGCAAATTCGATTCGCTCAAAGTCATCTTCTTCCGTGTAAACCAATTGAGTCGGTTCCAGATCACTTGATTGCAAGTAAACGGGGCTGTAGCGACCGGAATCGTAAGCCGCCAAGAAGGGCTCTATCATGTCGTTATGTGCTTGATCTCCTTCTGCTTCGTCGTCTTCATCCTCTTGCTCTGCTTCTTCTTCCTCTCCTGGAGGGCGTAGAGTATCGTCGGTTTCTTCCGGCTCTTCTGGCTCCGTCTTAATGGCAGAGGGTTCACCTGAGGCGGTAGCAGCTGCATCCACCAAACCCTGCTGTGCTTTAAGAATCTCTAGTTTCCTCTTCAAGTTAGCTCCGTGTCGGTCCCTTAGGCGAGCTCGGGCGATGTGAGCTTTAAGTTGACTTAAAAGACTCTCCCAGTAAGAGATGTCAACACCTTCTTGCCGAGTAGAAATCTTTTTCTCGATGTTGGTTTTGAGAGTCACTAAGGCGGCAGCCGTCTTATTTTTGAAGATGTCAGTTACGTCTTTAGCTACAGCAGCGTTAATGCCCTCCTGTCGACCCATAGCGGCTTCATAGTCGCTCTTTTGGGCTCGTTCCAACTTTCTCATGGCACGCACTTCGTCCTCGACGATTACCATCAAGTCGTTCCAGTAGTCAAGGTTACTAGATTCAGTTTCTAGCTCCATGTAAATCTGATATTGATAAATTAATTTAGAAATGTAAGTAAACATTGTAAATGATGGAAACTAGTCAAATTACTTTATGTCTGCAACCAAATCCTCTAAATCGGCCAGTGTCAAACCCATGAGATAAAAATAAGGCTCATTCATCTCTACTGCATCTGGATCGTTCTCGGAATTGATATACTTGGCAAGTACGTCGACTGGTTTGGCTCTTCCATCCTGAAAAAAAATCAAACGTTAATTCTTATTTCTAATTGATTTTATTATAAAAATATACCTGGATACGGATCGCAGAACGAAGCTTGGCCTGTTCCAAGTGAAACTGGTCTTCATGTTTCTGCCATTCTTTGAATTGATCTGCTTCTTTGGCCCGTTGCATTTCGGCGGTTTCGTCTTCGCGTGCTGCTTTCTCAGCTTCTCGCTCCTGCCTCCGGGCTTTCACCTTTTCCAACTCATCTCGATTGGCCATCTGCTTCATTCGGAGCTCCCTTTCGATCTGCTCCTGACTCATATCGGCCTTACCTATAATTACGTTTATAAATTGTGATGTACAAAAACATAGACAAATTTATTTCTTTTACCTTCTTTTTCTAATTTTTTCCTCCAAACAAATTTTTCAAGCAAGTTGGAATCCCCAAAAGGGTTATCATTATTTGTATAATGAAGTAGCTCATTATCCCAGCCCATTTGCTCCTTTTCTTTCCTCTCTTTTGCTTCTTTCTTCATCAGGCGTCGCCTTCGCTTCTCTTCAGGAGTTTCGAGAGCTTTCATCTAAATATTTAGCATATAACAATTACATAAAGCAAAGCAGCATACAAATTTAAAAGAGAGGTATTGCCTGTTCTTTCCATTTCTTCTTTTCCTCAATGGCCCTCCTACGCTCAGCCTCCAGTTTTTCTAAAAAGTTCTTGTCCAGCACAACTGCTTTTCTTTCACTGCCACTAGAGTCTGAGCTGGATGATGAATCCCTTTTAGACCTCCTCTTATCCTTAGACCTTTTAGGTGATCTATAAAAAAAAAAGTTACATAAATAACTTGAGTTGTGCTTTATAATAATCATAAATTGGGTACAAACCTAGACTTATTCCTGCTCTTGTGACGATGACTTCTTTCTTCACTCTTTTTCCTACTTTTGTCATCCCTGCTTTTCCCACTGGAAGACTTTGACCGTTCTCTGTTGCGATCGTCATCTTTATCTCGATCTCTACGACTGTACGATGAGGATTGTTGTCTTTCCAACGATAGTGACCTACTGAAATTGGATCGAAGAACTAGATACTATATTTTTACATTTTTTCATTAAGAAAATTTTAAAACCTTTTTCTGTGACGACCCATGCTTTCTTAGACTTTTTCAGCAATCCGATATTCTTTTTATAAGTAATACTAAACAGAAAAAAATGCCGAAAGTCAGTTATAGACAGGTCTTACAAGAAGAAGAAGCGTCAACTGTCGCGTTGTGTTCGTCTAGATCGTCTGCTAGATCGTTGCTTCGTTACGGGTTTCTAGCTATAGGTGGCGTTACTTGAGCGCCTAATTCAAGCCTTATATTTTTTTAAACAAATCCAGAAATCCCATTTAAACATGCTAGCGAAAAGTCAAATAAAAGAAGTTCAGTAATGTTTAAGTTTTCCGCATGAAAATTTTAAAAAAATTAATAGAATCCTAAAACTGAAATTTTTTTCTTAGTGTTTCACAGTGGGCCTTTTAAAAGGCATAAAAGGAAATGTTCAGAATTGTATCAGAGTTCTTGAATCATCTGGCGTGTGAATAAAAGCCATTGACCGATGAATCCGACTTGGTTTTTACCAAATATAATTAAATTGCCGTTAAATCCAGTACATCATTCCCCCCTACAGTATTCTAAGCTGATGGTTTATCGCTACTGCGTGACTTTGTAAAATTACACGCATGATATATTTGAAGTTTGTTAACGCAAAAGGCCAAAGCTCCGTATAATGTGTTAATTTCGTAATTTTTTTTTTTTGTGTTGTTAACACTTTGTGCTACATTGATTAAGATCTACGCATTAGTTAGGGCTTATTCACTTGAATAATCCCGTAACACGTTCCATCTGACTAAGCTTTCCAGACCATCATGCCTTCATATGACCATGATGAGAGTGAAAAAATTCACACACGCGGTTGGTTGAAGTACAAAGGTACAGTTGCATAATAATAGTCATCTCTCGGCCGTTGAGCACTGTATTGTCTGTATATGAGTATGCTGTAAATATCTGCTTTTTCACAAAACAAATCTATGATGTGATACAGGTCAGTACTCTTTCCGTAAGACGAGTTGAACGACACCGAAAAACTTGGGAAAGGAAAAATTGCCGCAAGGTTAGTGCTTCTTGTACGATGCTATTGGTGAAGCAGTTTAACTGGACGTAGAGCACATCCGCCTTCGGCTGAAGATGGAAAACGGCGCCTTCCCGCGGGTGGATATATAAATGCCAACAGACTCTCGCCTATCTTGAATAGCTCTTCCTCTGTTGGCAAGGTAAGTCCTTCAGAAAAAAATTCTGGTATTTGAATTCCATAATGGAAAACTTTTTATTATCTTTGTAGATGAAACTCGTGACTTTGTTCACAGTGGCCAGCATTCTGGTCGCCAGCGTTCAATCATTTGACGAGTTGAAAGATTTCATTTTCAAGAAATATGCCATGCTCAAGGTAGGCCATAAACACTCCCTTGTTTTGATCATATTCTTGAAATGAATATTTTATTGTTTTGTCAGATCTATGAGGATTGCTATGGCAAAGAGACCGTCAAGGGAATGTTCAAAGAGATCAAAAGTGCCTATTCCAAATGTAGCGGACAAACTCCGAAAGGACCTCAGGTGACACTGGCTGATTTTGCGGCCGCTTACGCTGCAATGAGCCCAGGACTAATGACGATGATGAGCACCAACAAGAAACCACAAAAGCAACCGCAGCAACAGGCACGTCCCGCCCATGGTCCCAACAAACGGCGGAACTTTTGCGTACCAATTGGTAAGAAATGCACTGCTACGTCTGGCATTTAAAACTCAATCATCTAACTGTTATTGAAATTATAGCATCAAAAGCCTTTACCTTGGGTTCTGCCGGATTACGTGGATCCAGCGATGCAATATTATGGTTACCCTCCTCCCCAAGTTTATGGTAATCAAGAGTTCCCTCAGTATCAACAGCGATCATCACATAAGCATCATCATTACGAACCCTTCTACAGTAGGATTCGGCCAGAAGTCTCAATGAAATATCGCCAAGTATTTTCTAATTCGATTCATATTTTTTCAAAAGCGCTAAAATCTTTTTAAAACAATGTAGAAAAGGCAAGTCGAATCTACCTGAAAAAATTTCGGATGAAATGAAGCAGGCTGATGCCGAAATGACTGCAGCAATGGCAGATGATAGGCAAGATGGAACCAATCCGTCAAGGAATGGCTCAAATGGTTGATGGTGGCTTCGGTGTTGGTCTAACTTTAGAAAAGATCCAGAAAATGGGGAAATATATGCAAGCTAGAATTAATAATCTCACTTGCATCATGAAAGAAATCGGCTTTGTAAGTATTCAAATAACTTTAATCACTCGACTTTTACGCAAATATGCAATTACTCAATGTACTTTCAGCTAGCAGAGGACATGAAACCTGATTACGAATCGATGCGTATGAGGATCGAAGAGTTGCCAGTGGCAGATGAAGTCAAAGCGGATCTCTGCGAAGGCATCGATACCTGCAAAGAATTTTCGGTAAGACTGCTGTACTAAAAAATGTTGTTTGAATTTTACTAATTGTGGAGTATAACTTTTAGGGATGCGTGCCATTGAAAAAATACGAAAAGATCCCATATCTCAAAGATTTTGCTCAACCGATGGTGTTTTTCAAGTGCTTCCAAGGCAAGAAATTGGAGACCTGCATGAAGAAAGATTTGAGGGAAAAATTTGCGGACATGATGGATGAAACGATGATGACAATGGCCCGTCAATCGATGACCAAATCGAGCATTATGGCCGATGATGATACGGGTGGTGTCGGAGAGAACACCATTGACAGCATTTTTAACATGATCTATGGCTTTAACATGGCTTCATCTGCAGTCGATGATATTTTCTAATTGCTTTATTTTTCTCATGTTAAGTTAAAAAAATTTATATGATATTATTGGTTTGTCACGGATTCTAACTTTTTCTGGGAAATATCAGAGGCGTATTTGGAAACTTGGATTATACAGTATTATTATGAGAAATATATTTTATTTTACGGTCCGCTTGATCTATGATGACGCATGCACGATAAATTCAACATTTAGCCTGTAAACTAAAGAAAGAACAGACTAGTATGATGGGGAATGACAAGAGTGATAGCCTCTTCGATCGGGGAACGCACAACTAACCGCTTTTCTGTGCGCTACAGCGATTATTTATCTTCTTCATCTAGCTGCGATGTTGTTTAGCGCCCAGATGTATAGATTTAAGAAATATGATATTCACTTCCGCAAACATAAAGCTAAGAAAATAGTGAAGTGGTCAGGTCCAATGTTTGCTTTCCCTTTAAATCGCCAAAGCTGAGTTGCGCTGATTACTCATCGATATTTTAAAGCTAGCTCTTCCACTTGAAGAATAACTTTTTGTGATTTGGTCCTTTATATGATGGTTTTTAGAAGCTTACTATTCTAATATCGAAATGTTACTAGGGAATCATCACAGGTTTCAGACTGCTTTAATTGTGAGACTGTAAATAAATATTTACCGAACATTCTCTTAGAATGCAAGGTAGATGTAGCCGTGTAAAATATTATGACAATAACAACCAAATTCTTCTTTGCCAAAGAGGTGGACTAGCCAAACGTATGCTTTTACGGAAACAGCTATAATTTTAAAAATATATATATGCAGCTGTACGGTAGTGCTTTAATCCCGACAGTAAAGTACCAAATTAACTAAATTGGTATGCTCGCCGCCGAATGGATAGTGCAAGGCAATCACGGATTCCCTGGCAAAGCCATCACTGGCATACAAACGTCATGACACTTGTTGTACGGAGCGTATTTCCAGAGGGATTTAAATGTGATGTCTCTTCTTCGATCGATACTATCGAATGTACTCATCTTTTTCGTTACCAAATCGCCTGTAAAACGCGCTAGAAGCCCTCATGGCAAAAACTATCAGAAGGAAGGAAAGTGGTTTCCGAGGTTCCGCCTCATACGATGCGTCGATATACCGTAGAAGTTGGTGGAGCGATGGAGGTGGATCCTAGATGTTTACACTCCACCGCAATTTGGCATTCTGTTCTGTAATTCCAGCAATGAAATATTTTTTGATAGGAATAAATAGCCCAACGTATGAAAACAATTCATCTTTAACTTTTTGACGGGTTTCTTTTGTTACTGTCCTTCCTGAAAAGAAAAAAAGCCACAGACAGTACGGTAGGAACTATTTTGGATCGGATGGCGGAAGATGGAACCGCGAAATACTAGCTTGACACTTTTTTCATTGATTCTAATTACTATTTAGTCACATGATGAATCGGTAAAGATGTTCGGATGATAATATTATCGACTTTACGTTATGCTTAGAAATTTAATCATTTAAATCGTCGTTGATGTAATTTTTTCCCCTTCTTTTTTTGCTAATTGAATCTTAACGTTTCACATATATTCGCTGCACATATATCCTGATGGTCCCTCAGAATCAGTTATTGACGAGCGCAAATACACTAGTAGATAATGATCAAGGTTACTACTCCCTCATATATTAAGTTGAACACGTTACAACAAGCTTCTCTATGAATCATTTGATGAATTACTACAAAAGATAAGAGTTAGAAAAGAAAATTACCGCAATATACTGCTTCTTACATCATCATGACGATGCTATTGGTTTTCCTGGACCTTGGGTTCATCATTCGCCGTGGGCTGAAGATCAAAACGGCACTTCCCGCGGGTGGATATATAAACGTCAGCAGAGCCTCGTCTTCTCTTTAATTGCGCCTCCTCTGTTGACAAGGTAAGTGCTTAAAAAATGTCTAAATATTTTAAAAACCCTTGTTGAATAATTTTAACTATCTACAAAGATGAAACCTGTATCTTTAATCACAATCATTCTGGTTGCCAGCGTTCAATCGTTGGACGATTTTATTTTCAAGAAGTATGCGATGCTCAAGGTATACACTTTCTTTTCTTTCATACCATTTAGAAATTTTTCATACATGTATTTTTGTTAGATCTACGAAGATTGCTATGGCAAAGGCACCGTTAAAGGAATGTCCAAAGAGATCCACACTGCTTATTCCAAATGTAGCGGACAAACTCCCAAAGGAGCTCAATTAACAATGTCTGATTTTGCCACCGCTTACGCTGCAATGAGTCCAGGACTAATGACGATGATGAGCAACAACAAGAAACCACAAATGCAACCTCATCGACAACAGAATCATCCTCCCGTTATGCCACACGGTGGAATGTATGCCTACCAAATGGTTAGTCTACTAAAAAGCATTTGAAACCCGCAATTTATTGGTTTTCCTCTGAATATCTATAGCATGAAAAGCCTTTACCTTGGGTTCTACCAGATTACATCGATCCACATGCGCAATATTATGGTTATCCACCTTCCCAAATTTATGGTAATCAAGATTTCCGTCATCCATATCAACAGCCATATCCACATCATTACGAACCCTTCTACAGACCATTTGGTTCTATGAGATATCGTCAGGTATATTTCAAATTTCATTTAATTTTTAGTAACAAGAATAAATCTCTCTCTCTCTTTTTTTGCAGAAGAGACAAGCACAAAGTACGGAAACTCTAATTTCAGAGGGATCGCCCGCTTCGCCAATGCCAGATGATGGTTTGACTTTAGAAAAGATCGAGAAAATGGGAAAATATATGCAAGCCAGAATTAGCAATCTAACTTGCGTCATGAAGGAAATCGGATTTGTAAGTACTCTAAATTATTCTTATTACTAAATCTACAATAGTGTAAACATTGAATTTTTTTCAGCTAACAGAGGACATGAAACCTGATTACGAATCGATCTGTAGGAGGGTAGAAAAGCTTCCAGTGGCAGATGAAGTCAAAATAGATCTTTGCTTTGGTGTCGATAGCTGCAAAAAGTTTTCGGTAAAACTGTTTTGAAAAGTTCTTTTCTATTTTACTTATAGTTGACGATATCGATTAGGAATGCGTACCATTGGAAAAGTACGATAAGATTCCATACCTCAAAGATCTTGCTCAACCGATGGTGTTTTTCAAGTGCTTCCAAGGCAAGAAATTGGAGACCTGCATGAAGAAGGATTTGAGGGAGAAATTTGCCGACGTCATTGGATGAAACTATGATGACGATGGCCCGTCATTCGATGACCAGATCGAACATTATGGCTGATGATGATTCAGATGGTGTCGGAGAGAACACCATTGATAACATCTTCAACATGATCTATGGCTTTAACATGGCTTCATCTGCAGTCGATGATATTTTCTAATTGCTTTTTTTTCTTCTTCTGCAGTTATATATATTTTTTATAATGTTCTATGTTTCAAATGTTATGGTTTGTCATGCATTCTTACTTTTAAAGGGGACTACAAGGAACTTGCATTGAAAGGTTGGGTACAATATATATTATTACTATGTGCCGCTTATTCTTGTGATGGTGCATACACAAGACATTTAATAATTTACTTCTAAAGCGTAATAAAGGTGAATGATGCGGAAGAAACAGAGCGGTAACCGATCGTCTATTAGAGAGCGCCAGCAAGCTGCTATTATGATTCACACTGCTTTCAATCTTGGGTTGACATCCATGAATGTTTCCCGAATTGTACGGACATGACACACACGCTCGGGTAGTTGGTCCAATCTCCCGCAGTTTTTTATGAATCATGATCCGGCTTGATCCGGTGGGAAAACCGTACCGTCACCAAGCCTTAACTTCATCGGCTGTTGATTACGGTACATTTTTTTTATTTACTGCTGACGGATTAGAATTAATATAACTTTAGAATACTATACAATTACGTTGCTCTTTCATCAAGAATCGTTTACTGCTTTATAGCACCACGCAAATGAATGCATTTATTGTAGGAAATGAATATACCAAGAAAAATAAATACTGGTAATGAACAAAATTCGTCATAGTCATAGAGATTTATTTCCACGTATGCTTTCTGTAAATAAAGAAAGAAGCATATATAATAGAGAGCTAAAAAAGGTAAGAGGACTTTATTACCTTCTGAATGCAAGCGTTCTCTGGAGGCGATCCACAGCAATTGGTTATAAGTTGACTCATCGCCATATTTAGCAGTTTTATGAAATTTTTTACATGTTATTTTTATTTTGTAGTATTTTAAAAACTGATAAGTCCACTTTGAGATATAGAAATAATTGGAATCAGTCTAAAAGTTGTACGGTATTTTACCTGTACGATTATACTTAATTGCGGTATTTAATTCTCATCGAACTATGTTGAGAGTTGCAACACCAACAGGTGTCAACAAAATTTCTATTTAAACTGCGAGTTCCTTAAATCTATGTACCGTCAAAATCTCATTAACTCAACATAAGGAAAGGAGATTCGAAATTATAGCTTTAATTACTTTTAAAATAAATAAGAAATCTGTTAAATTTCTATTAGTTTCAATGAGAATTCGAACACAATTCGTCATCGCCATAAGGGCTTGAAATTGTCACGTAAAAGCTTTACTTGGTATAAAGTGGAATGACTATAAAAGGATCATCTTTTGCCTCCCGAATTGAAGCGCTCACTTTTGGCTATCTACGACAGGTAAGGAATTTCCACTTACATTCAAACATTTGTTATTTTGCTAATGGAGTTGGATTGTTGATAGCAAAGTTTCTTATTCGACTTTGAGAAATGGAATTAAATAATGTCCCCCAGAAAGTAATTCCGCCGTCTTCAATCATACTACCGGCCATTTCATCTCCCAAAGACCATAAGGATTCCGTTGCCGGAGCTTACGCGCAGAAGGAAGATGCGGTCAAGAAAAGCGTGACGGCCCCTCCTGATTTTCAGAAATATGAAACAACTACTAATAAACAAAATAGTGATGTCGACTTATCAAGCTCGTGCAGCATTCTCTAGTTTTAAATGTTTTTCTGATTGGAAAAATTAGTTTTATTCTGAAGAATGTTTTAAAAGTCCCAGATATAGCATACCATCCAAGAATGATATAATAAACGTTTTTCAAATCGACTATTTGTTACTATTGTAAAATGTCATTTTTTTGTATTGGTTATCTTCTGGCACTACAAAACGAGTTCTACTTTACAATTTATGATCGTTTTTGTATATTAATTCATTTGACCATTTAGTAGGCCTACATAATTTTCAGTGAAATTTGGATCTATACTAATTTCGAATTTTTTTCAACAATTATAATTTTTTTTTAAACTCAGTAAAATTGGAATATGGGACAAGTAACCTGGGCTATCTCAATCCCACCGTCCACTCGTAGTGCCCATGTTAGCTACCATATCAAAATCATCTCTGGTTCAGTCTTGCGCAACTTATCGAACCTCACACTTTCTGCAAGATCCGGTTCTGAAATAAGTGCTGGAAATTCCTGTTCATCAAGGAGTTTCGTTCTTGAACAAGCTAGATCACCAGATCTTGTAGTATTTTATAAACGAATAGTTCTTTGTTCGCATACTTTTTCTCATAATGCAAAATCAAAAACGAGAAATTCCATATTCATATACGAAGTTGTATAATTCATCGCTAGATGGCTAGAGAAAAGCGCATTTTTCCCCCTAGCCGGTGAAAAAATGTGAATAGTTTACGAAGGGAGAGCTGCTGACCGCACACACACGATTCTCTAGGAAGAGAGAAAAAATCGACGCGGGTTACCGAGCTCCACTCCTGCATTTGAATCTTGTGAGACCGTGTGTTGTAACCGTTTTTCCTCCGCCCTTTCTTTCCTTTCTCATAAAGTGGTTGTGTGGCTCTCTGACATTGCATCAATCTCCACCACAACGAGAATGAAAAGCGGTAAGTACTTTTTTTTTTCCTTTACGACCTCTTCAAGTCTTGACTGTCAACTGTCAAAACTGGGGGCCTATACACCGACAACAAGTGTTTTTTCCCTCAATGGCCGTCACTTCTTTTTCTTGGTGGGGCTGTTAGTGTAACCCAAAGGCGCTTTCTTCTACTACACCACCATGGCCTAGATAATTTGTTGCAACCTGTTCATTATTATTGTTTAAAAAAGAAATCCTTTGTGTCCGTGGGCGTTTATATTGGAAATATGAGATGACCCGTCTAGAGTACCTACGTAACTTCATACCACCGCCGATTTCAAATAGTTTTCTTCTGTCATACATTTTCCTGTGGTAAACAAAAACCATATCCTGTGGGGCTTCAATCCGGTCTCTACAAAAACCTCTCATCGTCTATCTCGAAACAAACAGTCGGTTTTTCGTGTTGTACTCGACCAGTAATGGATCCCGCAGCTGTGTTGATTCTATGCTAAACATTCCTTTCTCATAAACACTGGAAAATAAAACTAAATATTTTTTATTCTTTTACATGTGATTACGTCACTCCATACCTCGTGCTCAACGGTTTTTTTTTTCACAAACAGTGGTGAGTCTTATTTTACGCTACATTTCTCGATAAGAAAAAATGTGTGGTTTTATTTGTAAGATAAATTTTTTAAATATTTTTTATTTAATTATTTCAAGAGACACGACATTCTCTTTAGCGATAATAATAATAAGAAAATATGCGGTATGCTTTGAACTATTTTCGTGTCTTTTTATAACAAACATAAATTCTTGAAATTTTCTGAAGAAGTGGCTGATCGGGGCCGTCACTCCCGCGCAACTTTGTATCTTAGCGGTCGTGAGTGAAAGAAAACACAACCGCCCTGTTTCTCTCTTGTCTTATCTCAAGAGGTTTAAAATCTCACGCCAGAGGCGCTGCGTGAGTCTTCTATATTTATAATATTATGTAGCACTTCTTCGTTTTGAGAAAATTCGGCAGCGGGAGGAGGTAGGAAGTCGAGGCCCATTCGTTGACTTTGGCCAGTCAGAACCGTTCCATCAGCCGGTGCGGAGGTGTTTTTCTCACCGGTCGGGAACGTGTTTTTCTTACACCTTAATTGTGTCTAAACATGGTGCAGTTATCTCAAAAGTGCGTATTTTTCTTGTCATTATCCTTGTTGTTGCATCATTCATTTTGAAATTATTTTTTTTCCTTGAGAGAAAAAGAGGAAGTCTTGTATATTGTTACATTCTGTTTCGGCTGGCTGGATGTCGTCCGGATTTCCTGTGTACCGTACCCGTCTCGAGGTGCCGAAAAGGGTGTAGATTCAAATAGAGAGAAACCGTTTTCTTTCTTTTTATTTGAATTTGTCTTGAGAGAAAATCACCGGGATGGAACATCATCGCTATTCTCGGGAGGCAACCGCACCTTTAACGAGCATTGAGTTGCCAGATTATATATATAGCGGTTATCGTTTATTTCTGAAAATGAAATGCATAACAATAATTTAGGAATGACCGAATTCCATGTCGTGAATCAATTGGAGGATCTGAACTTTAGCCAGGGAGCGCCGCATGAGGGGCAGTCGGCGGAGCGTTTGAGCTACGCTGAGACAGAAGAGTTCGTCCTCGTTGTACGTCATCTGTGCTGGGCTGCTGCCTTGTCCGTTGATGGCCGACCTTGACAATCAATGGAGAGAAGCCTTATTTTTACATTGGAAATATGATGGGTGGCCTTATAAGGATTTCTCCCGCCATAATTTTGAAAAAAGAAGAGAAGGCCGCTTTTGAATCGTGCTCGGCCGCAGGTCTTTTTAGCATCTCATTTATTACAGGACACAAGCTATAACTGCGGTTCAAACGTCGTGACACCTCCCACGTAACGGGCGCGCTCCCGAGCGTGTTGCGGTGCAATTCTAATTCAACAACGGGATCGACACCTAGCCATGTTACAATACAACACGAAAAAAAGTTACCTTGAAGCATCGTGCTGACGGGAGTCTGGCGTTTCCGGGCGTGTCTCTTCCCCAGAGACGGAATGTTGATCACCGGGTATTTCCTCCATGATGACCATCGGGTAGCAGTCAGATTGAGCCTCGTTACCTCCTCCGCCGCTGGGTGACGAGTTCCCGCCGTCCGTCTCGTTCTCAGAAGACGAATGGAAGTTGTTTTCTACCTCAGACTTGAATATTCTTTTTTTTTAATTCAATCTATTCGTAGAAGAAGGAAAAAATGTCTTTTTCTTACTTTGATGTGGGTTTGGCGGAGTTGCGGACCGGCTGTCGTTTCACGGCTCACCCTAGTCACTCCTTTGATTTTGAAGCTGTGATAGAAAAACACCGACAAGATTACCATTTAAATCGTCGTCCATCAACAAGTTTTTTTAAAAATTACAATAACTGTTTTTTCACGAATCATTTACGCGCGGTTAAAGCGTGAGAGAGTTTTACCTTCGATGTTTGATAAAGTCTTGGATAAAGTCCATTTTAGAAGCTAGTGGCCAGTTGCCGGTTGCTTTGCCGTTGGAGGACGTCTGCTGCTGCGTTTTCCGCTTGCGTTCCCGCGTGTATCGATCCCGGAGGTATCGCCATCGGTGCTCACACTCGACGGCTGTTTAGCGTCCCAGAATAAAAAGATAAAAAATATCATGGATCTGGTCAATTAATGGGCTTCTCCCATGTTTTCCCTCACAAAGTACTTGAATCATGTGAGAAATATGGTCTATTCAACCGAAAGTCTACTTCCGCTACTCGTTAATTCAGTTTGCATTCCGATCACATCCGTTTTGTGAGTACGCAGTGGGAGCGGACCTTTCAATCCGACAACGTAGCTACAAGGAAAAAAAAAGTCCTGCGTGACGTTTCCGCGTCAACGGTCTAGAAATTGTTGTCCATCACAAAAAGAAAAAAAAAACTTTTCTTCTTCCCTTTCAAAAGAGCGTCCCAAGATGGCGCTACGCATTCAGAAGGCCACGTAGTAGGAGATAGAGAGAGACTTTTGACACTTTTCTGTAGCGGAATTTCAAATTTTCTTACCGGTCATTCCAACGTTTGCGGCAATCTCGCGCCAAACGGCCGCTTTACGCTCAGAATCCTTGTATTCTTGTTCACGTGGATTGTAGAGGCAGGAATGATTGCGAACATGTCGAATGATTTGCTCGTCTGGGAAATTACCGACTGCCGCAGCCGCCATCTTTGACGTACGGACGACGAGACGCAACTGGAAATGGACGGTCGGCCGGTGGCGGGTTGAGTGGGACGACACCACCAAAAACGAGTAGGAGCGCTCCGCGGACTGGGGAACTCGTTTCTCTCTTTTGCTGCCGTTGTCTTGTTCCCCCCTCTTTTTCAACGGTCGCTAGGGAAACAACGAAAGGAAGAACGTCTATCGCAAGGTCTTCCCCTCTCGTTATTCAAGTGGTTGAACCCACAACTCCATCTATCGCTATTCTCGCTCTCTTCTTCTTTTTTAAAAAGTGGGGAAATTAAAATGTAGTTATTCATGTTTTTGCGCCGCCGGAGGGATTTCTTTATGACGATGATGTAATAAAAAAGTGGTTTCTTTTAAATAGAAGTTTGAATTTTATGGTTGTTTACTTTTTTTAAAGCTTTTATTCTAATAGTAATCAATCTTTCAGGAAAATAATTCCCAAGACCTTGTTGATCCCTTGTTGTTGTTTCAACGGACGTGGACGTATGGGATGTTGATTCACACCTCTGATGGTTGGGACCCGTTAGCAGCGTGACTTGATTACACTTCCGTGCGTTCAGTTTTTTTTTTCTGTTTATTTCTCTGTGGAAAAACAAAAAACGTGACCGGAACGATCTCTTATTTATTTTTTTTTCTAAATTTTCTTTTTTTTTTTTGAAGAATGGTTTGTGGATTTGAAACCTGAGACTCAAAGAAACAAAAACTTTTTAAACTTGAGATCTGTTCCTCTTGTAAAAACAAAGTCTGCTGCATTGCGCGCTATTGACAACCAGCAAAGTTTCTAGTGAACAACTCAAAACAATCGAAAACGATTCGTTCCACCGAACAAAAAAAAATGAGTGAAGAGTATCAGCACGAGCAAGCGATCAACATGAACGTGGTAATTCCTTCCAGACGGGAGCGCCTTCGTCGCCCTCTACCGAGCCCCCCGGTGGCGGATCCATCAAACCGCGGATCGATGGGAGGAGGAGCAGCTGTAGCTGCAGCTGCGGCCGGCGTCCGCGGCGTCGTAGCCAGTCGTCTGGCGGCCATGGCCTCGGCTGGATCTACTACTACTACCGCCACGAATGGCGTCATCTCTTCCGATCAAAGTTCTCAACAGCACAAATTAAGCGGCTCTTACAGTGTCGATTCCGGTGCCAGTTCCCGCATCCCGAGCTACCGACTGTCCAGTCTGGATCGGCTAGCTCAGCGCCAACGTCTCTTTGAATCCGGTAGCTCACCGGCACCGCCAACTTCTTCCTCTGCGACCAATGGGACTACTCCATCATTAAACGTCGATCCTTCCGTCGCTCTTGTAAGTTGAACAATGTTTTTCGCCGGAAGAGACGACGCTGTGCCGATGACGGATGTGTCACTATGACGAAAAACGCAAGAGGGTGGTGGTGGTATTGCGTATGCGCGACGCTCTTTATTGATTCACACCCTCTTCTTGAGCAGCCCTTAGCTATTCAGGATCGAGAAGAGAAAGGATCATTAGCTATTGACTTGACACCATTTGCGTGTGTGATACCGAAAACAATTACTACGGCTTAATTAACAACAAGAAAGTGAACCCACATTACACTTTTAAAAAGACCGCGCGCGCGGTAGATGAATCATTCATTTTATTTTTAAGCAAGGGCGGTATATTCAGAGTCACGCGTGCTGGCCAAGTCGTTAAAAAAAATGAGTATAAAAAACCTTATTTTTCTTGTTGTGTTCGTTTGATTTATATACCGATCATATAGCGGTGGTCTGGACCAAAGAAGACGAAAGTAGTTGCGTGCGTCTTCGACGTATTTCTCTGCGGGTGTTGCACGTGTAACTCTTAAGTCTCCGCACGCACGCACACATGGCCCCCATCTGTGTGTGTTAGAAACATGGGGGATAGATCGAAGAAGAGAGTTTGTACCAGTTTCCGAGACTTCCGGAAGGAGGGCGACGGAAACGATCCGTCCTTTAGGGGCTCTTCTGCTTGACATTCCCAGTGTTATTTATACCACCAAATCCATCTTGATTCCTGACGGCCAAATGACTAATCATTCTTTATAATCAAGTTTTTCTTATTAAGGTCCACTGTTGTTGTTATTCCGGTATAAAATGGATCTTTTGTAAAGCCAACGCCCTGAGACCGGTTTCATCATCAACCCAAGTCGTCAACAGTTTCTTCTTCTTCTTGTTCCCCCAGTAAATATTTACCAGTAGGGTCGCATAATCCGCACCCCAAACTGCTGCTGTGCGTTGAGAGAGACGCAGATGGGGCGGCCAGCTTGTGTGTTATCTTCTCTCTCCCCTTCCTGAGCGACCTAAAAGTGAGTCGTATCGATCGATGCCTTCCTATCCCGATTTAAGGCAGCTCACCCCTCAAAAAGGTGAAAGTTTTGGGGGTCTGTTTCCCTTTTTTTTTTTACCGAGTTGTGACGTTTTGTGGGATCGAAATAGAAGAAAGAAAATCGAAGCTTTTAAAATATTTTTGTTATCGAATTAGTCGTTGTTTTTCCTGCTCCGGAATAATGAGATTATATGCTCACCTTATCGAAGCGTATCGATCCAAAGAGGCCAAACTCGTAAAAAAGAGAGGGAAAAGGTGTCTCGCCGACAAAAGAAACAATGTATCTATAAGAAAAACATTTCCGTCCTCTTTGGAGAGCCCTAGTTGATCAGACAACCATAGAGGAAGAGACAACTCCTTTTTCAGGATGGATATCAAATAAAGAAACAATGGGCCATGATGATGGTTGTCATCGTTGCCACGGTGACGATCCTTAAGCATGTCAAGATCCCCCTATAAGATACCCTCGGACATTTTCCTTTTTCTTCTTACTCAACCATTGTTGCTGTTATTCGAGAAGAAAAAGGAATGGTTATTGTTTTTCCTTCTTTGATAAACCCCTTTAAAGAATGAGTCATCCGATCCTTTTTTTTTTTTTTTGCCTAATCAAAAACGGTCGTTTGCTAATTTGAGCGTGGGCTTGGTCAACATCCTGTTGGACCCATTACATTGATAAGCCCTCCCCCAAACAGAGACAGCTGCTTTTATTATTGACAAATTTTCTCTTGCTTTTTTTGGTGGGAGTTTTTTTTTCCTTTTTAATCTGTGACGACCCGTCAAAACGTTTTTTAAGTTGTGAAGAGCTCGTGCCGGATGAAATTCTTCTTTTTTTATTAGTGATGAACCGGATACAACCGTTCATTCTCTAATGTAATCAAAGGTTTCTATCCCTTAAGCGTTTGCTGAGAGAAAAAGAAAACAATCAACAATTTTCCTTTTTCGGTTTCTGTGTGGTTTAACGGAGAGAAGAAGAAAATCAAGTAAATAGTAGCTGTCAGCTCAACCACAAAAATGGAAGGAAGAAAAACGTGTCTCGGTTGAGAAAACGTGCCCCGACATAAAATGTTTCTATCTGCTGTCATTCAATCCGTCGTGTGTGAACCTGTTCTCAAGTTTGAAGCTAATTATAAGGCCATTTAATGGATCTCGACGTTTTATGTCGGTCTCATAACATAAACGGCTCTTCTTGTGTTCCCCAACTCAACTTTTTATTTTTTTATTTTCTCAACAGTTGCAGAGTAAACGGGAAATGTTTTTCAAAAGCGAAACGCTACCGGCTAACGCCACCCTTCCAGCGGGGAGCAACTCTACGACGACGGCACCGGCAGGAGCGGCAGTCAACTCGACCGTTAGTGGTGCATCTGCCACCACTCCAGGAACAGGAACGACTCCCAGTGTGACTGGAAGTATTGCAACGCTCAAGGAGAGCCTTTTAGCCAACAAGGAGAATCACACGACATCTTCGGGTGCCGGCTCGTCCAGCTCATCGGCCAGCCATAGTCAAAGCACCAGCAAAGTATTAAAGTTATCTATTATTAACTCTTAGATAAAATGACTTATCCAACCTGTTTTTTTTTATAGGTGGAAGCTTTGAAAAGGGAATTACAGACGGATGACAGTCGAGTTATCCTTCGGGATCGACTGGCAGAAAAAGGTCCGGCTCCTAGTCCGCCTGTCAACAAAACCCGTGAGGTTGACTACGTTGGTTTTGCCAAGTAAGGAAAACATGTTTACACATAATGAATCAGATTTTTTATAGATTCCATTTTTTTTTTTAAGTTTACCTAATCAGGTGTACCGACGAGCCGTTAAGAAGGGATTCGAATTCACGTTGATGGTTGTAGGCGAATCTGGATTGGGTAAATCCACTCTCATCAATTCCATGTTTCTGGCTGATATTTACTCTCCCGAGTATCCCGGACCGTCGCATCGGATCAAGAAGACGGTTCAGGTCTGTTTGTTCTCATTTTTGGCTCGTGATCACAAGTTAAAACAGTAAATGTATTGCATAATTGATAGGTGGAACAATGCCAAACATTACTGAAAGAGAACGGAGTCAATCTTACTCTAACTGTGGTGGATACGCCCGGCTTCGGTGATGCCGTAGACAACAGCAATTGGTAAAAGCATTGTCATCTTTCAAACTATTTTTGAAACTAACTTGATCTTCTATTTTTAAAGCTGGCAACCGATCGTCGACTATATTGAATCCAAGTACGAAGAGTACCTGAACGCAGAATCCCGGGTCCTCCGGCAGCCTATGCGAGACAATCGAGTTCACGTCTGCCTCTATTTCATCCAGCCATCGGGTCACGGGCTCAAGCCTCTCGATGTCGAGTTCATGAAGCGTCTCCATGACAAAGTCAACATCATCCCAATCCTGGCCAAGGCTGACACAATGACTCCGGATGAGTGTTCTTACTTTAAGAAACAAGTTCTCAATGAAATTGCTCAGCACAAGATCAAGATTTACGAATTCCCCGATCCTGATGACGAAGAACAACGGAAAACGCAAAAGATCTTAAGGGATCGCGTTCCTTTCGCCGTTGTGGGATCTAATACGGTCATCGAAGTGGATGGACGGAAGGTCCGCGGACGACGTTATCCTTGGGGTGTCGTCGAAGGTTAGTTCTCTCGATCCTTTTTAAAGTTTCAAGCATTTTGTGTGAACGAAGGATTGTTTTATATCCACAGTTGAGAACATGGAGCACTGCGATTTTATCGCTCTACGAAATATGCTCATCCGCACCCACATGACGGATCTGAAAGAGGTGACCAACAGCGTCCATTACGAAAATTTCCGTGTCCGGAAATTGGCCGGAGTTGGCGCCTCGACCACAGACGGCGGGAAATCCAACCGCGTCTCGAACAAGTAACATTTTCTCCTTATTTTTCTCCCTTTTTTATTGAATGGAAGAGGAGAGCATGCATGATGGATATAGCCAATTTTTTCACAATTTTTTTAAACAAAATGCAAGTTTTTAACTTGGCCTATTTCTCCAGCACATGCTCTCCTTGGATAATGAGTCCGTTTATGATGGTGTGGTAAGTTATCGAGTCCCTTCCCCCTGAAAAAGAAAAAGCATTGCTTTTCAAACTTAAAAATCAATATTTTTCTCTCTCTCTATTTTTTAAAATAAAGGAATCCATTGGCCCAAATGGAAGAAGAAGCGGAAGGAGCACGAAGCCAAGATGAAGAAGATGGAGCAAGAAATGGAGCAAGTCTTTGAGATGAAAGTCCGGGAAAAGACGCAAAAGCTCAAAGACTCTGAAGCTGATGTAATGCTCTTTTTAGTTTCAATTTTTTTTCCTTACTTAATCCTTTATGAATCCTTGTATAGCTCCAACGCCGGCATGAACAGACGCTTCGCTCCTTGGAAGCCCAGAAATTGGAGATTGAAGAGAAGCGTAAGGCGTTTGATAACGAGAGGGCTGCTTGGGAGAACGCATCCGGCGTATCGCTAGAAGAGCTGCGCCGAAGAAGCCTCGAAGCCAGCTCTAGAGAGTAAGTAACGGCTTGATTTTCAGCACTTTTTTCTTTCCTACACGGCCAGGATCTCATTTTCCTTCTTGGCATGTTAATCCGTTGGAAGCAACCCTATTTATGACAAAAGTGAAACCTATTAATTTTCCGTGGATTGGCTAACTTTTTTAACTGTGAAACTGCTAGAAAAACAACAACAATGGGGTGTCTTTTAAATGTCTAATAACTCTTTAAAAAATCACAAATGATTGTCGACTTGTGAAGCGTGCTGCACACTAATACGGTGACATGCCTATTAATATGTTGCATTAGGGAGTTATCCACGAGCGGCGAGCAGCTGCCGGCCAGTAAACGCTCGATTGCGATCCGCTTCAAGCGGTCGCTGTCTTTGCGCACGGCCACCAAACCCGACACCGTTCCGCATCCGCCGCCCGCCGGCCAAGATTGCAAACAGCAATGACTTGAGAGAATTTTACACATGTCTTTTTTTTTTTTGTCTACTTTCTTATTCCTCCATGTGCACACCATAACTCTTTGCAAACGTGACAGACACATTCGTTCCGCCTAATTTTTTTCTCTCTATCTCTAAAAGGAACTTTTTGGCTTTTGAACAAAATTTCTGTATCTATGCATGATGCCTGTGACATGCATCTTTTCTTCTAGCTAGAAACTGTGAAGTTTCTCTCTTTCTCTGGTGGTTTGAATGGGGCACTAAAAAAAAAGAGGGAAAATAGGCAGCTTGCTGGGTTTCTTTACAATTCTTTTTCTTGGTTAACCAATTACTTCTTGGACCAATCAACATCATCTGTTTTGAAAGATTTGTTTTGGTTTTGTTTTATATTGATAATGAATTGACTAACCCGTTTTTTCCACCGTGATTCTTTGCAGGCAAGTAGACGGCAAAGACAAGGAGAAGGTGAAAAAGAAGAAGGGACTCTTCTAGGATAAAATCTAGATCACACTTCCTCCCTGATAAATCCTGAGACATTTTATGTTTCACCTTCTCCCCTTGATTCTACACCTTTCTCTACCAGAAACCCTCTTATTATTCATTCATTTATTAAAATTAAAACCAGAAAGAAAGTATGATTGAGTGTATGTGAGTATGCGTGTGTCTGCGTTTTTGTATCATAGTTGCTCTGTATGTTATTGTCCTATCCGGGAGTAGCAAAAAAGAAGAAGAACAGAAATCCACTAAATGTTTCGAATCCTCCAACAGTCGCCTTCCTCTCGATCCCATCATATCTCTTTCTTCGTCAAACTGTTATTTCTCTTTCATCCAAAAACAAATTAGTTTTCTTCTTTATTTTCTGCACTATTAGAGAGCTTCTCGCTCGGGCGATATATACTTCGTAGTGGGATGCATTGTTTCTTTCACGTGAGTTATGTAGCTTATTCCAGCAGCTGCATTTCATCTTTGTCCCCTTCTTGAATTTGTATCTATTCTTGAACGCCTTCTAGAAGCTCCATCGTCTCCCCATCGTGTGTAATCATTCTTCCTGTTATTGTTCTTCTTTTCCGCTGTCTGGATATTTTTCTTTCTTCCGGGAGAAGGAACAAACGACTGTCATCGTCGAAATACGAGTCAAATCCGGGTCATTTCATTCAACACATTTTATTATTTTGTCTCCCCTTTGGAAATCCTCTCTCGCATATCCATCGCGAGGGAAAGAACGGGAGAAATACTGTTCCCCCCTCTCAAATCAATATACAGATACTGTAATTTAAACAAAAGAAAATGACATATTCACCTCCCGCCCTCGCGATCTTCCAAATTATGAACTATGCTGATGAGAGAATGGTTTGACTGCGTGCATTTGGAAATCAATACAATGACTAATGATGTAACATACTGTGTCTATTTTATTTATTTAAAAAAGAAAGTAAAATGAATATTCTAGAGTTGTAGACCAGATTTATTACAAAAATTGTAAGCACTACACTACTATTATAATACACATAATTTATTACTTGAGAATGTAATCCTTAGGATAATCATATACTTTAGGAAAGGCATCAATTTCTTCCTTAGTATACTCTGTAAGCCTCTTGGGTACTGCCTTCAGAGGTCTGATCTGACCAGTAATGTTTGCCTTGATATCTTCAGGGATGACAGTGGTAGGGTAGATGTGGAGCCTCTCCATGTGAGGACGTCTCAGCAAGTTCTTTGACAAACTGGAATACACAGCCAATTTCATAACCTATTTGAATAATAGATATTAGCTTTAATTTTTAAATGATATATGAAATCAAAGAATACCATAGTTGGGTCCTTCTTATGAAGCTCAAAAGCTTTTGTCCAGCTGGCACCTCCTGCATATCCAGTGTGATGGAAGTAGACTCGTTTCTCCCATTCATCACCACGCATGGAAATTTCACGGCTGTTAATAATTACTACATGATCTCCACAATCATCTACGAAAGTATCATAAGCGTTCGTTAGTAATGAACATAAAATATTGCAGAAAATAACAAACTTAGAGGGTGGTAGATAGGCTTGGTCATGCCGGTCAAGTACTTTGTCAGGAGTTTCGCCGAATGAAAAGGATCCTGCCATTGAGCATCGAACAAGTACCACATTCTTGTGAAAGTCGCCCATTGCTGTTTATTACCAAAAAAAATATAATTACGGCTTTTCATTAAAAATAGCATTTAAAAATAGGATGTTTACGTACCTGCACGCGTTTCGTAGCAGACATTTTTGTTAACTATTCGTGAAATGGAGCAACGATGCCATTACCCACTAGCAACTCTTCCCATATAAAATCCTAATATATTTATGTATAAAAAATTAAATTAAGATAAAAATTCAGTCTAGTTCTTGAGTTATTATTTTTCTTCCGAGAAAAAATTATATTCATTAATCAAGACAAGTTGGCAACTTTTAAGTGAATAAGACATGCGATATTATTGATTCTTAGGTGCACCCAAGATTGTCTTTTCAAAAAGCAGTAGCCGTGTGTGTGATATTCTTACAGTTAGAGCGGGAACAACGAAGAGACTCCCGTTATTTTTCTTGCGATTATTTTGCCAATTTTGTACTTTATATCCCTTATCGTTTATTTATTATTAAAAAAATGGAGCTTGATGCTCTACTCCGAACTGTCGAATTGTCGGATTGTAAAGTTTTCATCGAGTGGTTCGAAGAAACTCAATCCGAGGTATGTACGCGCCAACAAGTGTCAAATGTCAAATTAACTTTTAATAACTAACGATTTTTCTTTAAAGAACAATGCAGGAGTTAAAGAAGCTGTCGATCGTCTCTCTAACAGAGAACTGTCAGGAATATGGACAGTTTTTATCAAATGGGTGACGAAAAGCACCAATGCTTTTCCCAATTCCGAACCAGCTGACAGAGAGTCTATGTACAGCACATTTTCAACCATGTCTTCTATGGCTATTTATTCTATGGAAAATTTATCCTTCACTGAACCTCAAACCCTTGGCCCAGCAGTTAAAGCTCTAAACAGTGTACTGAAATCTGTTTCATGCAAGAAAGCCGGCACTCTAATGTGCCAAATGAGTGAAAAGTATTGGAAAAATCATCCAGAACTGGAGCTTTCTCTAGCTGTCAATGTAATTTATTGGTACCTGAGCCAAGCACTATTACCCAAAGCTCCAGTATGTCTTATCATCAATGCATTTAACACACATCTTGTATTGAAAACCTAATTTGTTTTCATCTTTTATTACTAGGCATCTTCAATGAAGAGTGCATGGAGTGTCAAAGATTCTTTGCTCAAACTCGATGTAGATGTACTAGAAAACTCGGGTATTCTCGCCTTGCTCCTCTCTGGCATTTCCAATTCCAAGTTCCTTGCCTCTTCAGAGGGGAAAAAGTGCATCTCTTGTCTCTTTAATTTTGGAGCAAACATCACACAAGTAAACCACTCATTTTCTCCAGTAATTTTTCTTTATTTTCATAATAAATCTTATGCTTTTTCAGATGGTTCAAGCAACCGTGAAAAAGTTCATTCCAACTGCCAGCGTGAACGACTGTGAAGCTCTGGGCGAAGTTTATTTCCGTGGTTGGCGAACGATAACTTCAGAGCAATATCGAGCTGATGTAGAGTTTTCCATTCAAGATATTATGTACAGTGCTGTTCTTGCTCATAGAAAACCTGTAGGAGCTGTCGACGGAGGCGTTAATAAGGTATCTGTTATTTTCTGAAGAACAAGTAAAAATCAGTTTATCGACATTTAAAATATTAAATTTCTTTTCAGATCCCAATGAACAAACTTCTTTTTCATTTGCTACACGCTATCCATCGGCAAAAGAAGCAACGAACGATTGCTATTCTCATATACGTTCTTTACAAACCAATCTTGTGGCGACATTTGGAAGTTGCAAATGGAATGGTACGCTCTATTAAAAACCTGTTCGTAGTGGATTATTTTTTTCATATTAATGTTATAGGTTCGAGCAAATGCACTGTGCTTGTTCTTTGATGCTTTCCCTTTTGAAAGCGGCGAAGGTATTGAAGAAGATGAAGTCGTTCGTAACAAGCAATGGGGTGTCATGCTAGCAGCTCTGATGGATCCTTTACCTCTAGTCAGATCCATCGCTATCCAGGTAACTTCATTTTAAAAATGGTTATTCGTATTCCTTGGTTAATTCTTGTTTTTGTTTTTTTTTTCTTAGGGGACTTCTAGGGTCTTTGCCGAATATTGGGAACTAATTCCCATAGATATCATTCAGAAGATAATTACTTGTATGTTCCGGAAATTATTGTTCGACTCTTCGTCAACGGATGTCCGTGCTCAAGTTGTAAAAGGATTGGCTATTATGCTGGAGAGCAGCCAGACTCATATTCTTTTGGAAAAAATGCTAAAATCAACCAACAAAGTCCTTCATGATTCTCAAGAAAAGGTACACAGCAAATATTGACTACCATTTTCGAGAAATACCATTTCTAAAAAATATAATTTTCAGGTTCGTGTAGAATACGTAGGCCTACTGACTCAAATTCAAAAACTGAAAGTTAGCAAACTTTGGGATGTAATTGATGTCAACGAGCTTGTTGTCCGTTTGGCTGTCGATACGTCCAAGGCAGTTTGCCGACGCTTGGTGGTCCTTTTAGCTCCTTTTTACCATCCCAAAAGTCAACCCGAGGTCGTCTTACAGCGCTGCTTAGGGCTTGTTATGGTAATGATTTCTTCTTGATATTTCGTGCTCTGTACTGATCTTATACTTGTTATTTTCTTAGGAAAACCGTACAGCTTCAAGGAAATTCTATCTCCACATTCATCAATGTATTGGAATCCAGCAGATGACAGAGCTCATCCTTATCATCTGGAAGTTTTTACGCAACCACATCCTCAAGCAATTGGAGCAGATGCGGCTGAATAGCGAAAGAGAAGAAGCAGAGGCCACTGCACGTCAGCAGAAACGCCGACCAGCAGGAGCTAAAAGACCTCGCCGTAACGAACCGGCCCAAGAACCGCCCGGAACATCAAATGGTAGCGATGAAAACAAAGAGAATCACGGTGAGGAAAGTTAGAGTAAGTTAATCTTAATTTCACACTAATTTTCCCCTCCATTTTAATAGCATCTTCAGATAGCGAAAACAACAACGAAAACGACGATCATGATATCAATTTGAGTGAAGACAACATTCTGGGCCTTCTAGACGTAGTCTGCGTCCTCTTGAATACAAACAAGCCGAAATTTATTACGCCTCCAAACGTTAAATTTTGGGACAACATCAAAAGTCGATACAACAAAACTTGTTCCATGTTCTTCCGATACTTCAGGGTAAGTTATTAAAAATAGAAGAATTGCATCGTCTTTCTTAATTCGGCTCTCGTGTTTTAGAATTCGGAGGGACTCCGAACGATTATCTACCTCTACGGGCAACTTTCTTCTTCTTCGTCTCCTATGATGCTCACCTTTGTCAAATCTCAGCTCAAATCTTTGGATGATGAAGCGAGCGTCAAGGAATTTAGTCATTTGGTCGATGTCATGTGCAATTGGAATCGTGGAGAAGATTTACTCGAATTCATATCAGATAACGTTGTAGGCTATTTGAACACTCAGCAGGAACTGGCAGAGACGAGTGGTCATTCTACCCGTGGTAAAGCTCGCTATGCTCTTGTTTTATATTAAATCTTTTAAAATTAAAAAATGTTTTTGGTAGGTTCGAGGAAGAAACGAGTGTCATTCCAAAAGACTACTTCTGATAACAAACCTCTTCTTGGTGTCCGCTGTATGGCTTACGTCTTGCAGAGTCCTCAAAACAAGAAAATAGTATTTCGTCTCAATCTTACGCAGGTAAAAAAAAAAATTCGAAAATGTAAAATGAGCGGAAGGCTATAAATACCAAATATTTTAAATAGGTGGAACAATTTTGCTCCAATCTAAAGCAGATAATGGATTTGGTTGATCGTGATCATGAAAAACTCACCAACAAGGAGTGTTTCGTCGTTTTTGCATCAAAATTATACGTAAGAATGGTACTTGTACTCACTAGTGCTTACAAGAGGGATGGGGAAGAGACTCGGCCGAAATACTTAAAAATGCAAGACGATATCATCGAGATTTTAAATTGGATTAAAAGGTGATCTTAATATTCACTAAAATCAATGACGTAACTTTTTCTTATGGCTATTATTTTTATAGATTGATTTCAATTGAAGGCTTTAACTCGGCACTTGAAAACCTTATCTTCGATGTTTTGACGTCTATCAACAATTTGATCATGATCCACTCGATAGAATGGAATGTTTGCCTTCATTTTATCAGCGCCATACAGGATTTTTTGGACCAAGTTCCTCGATCGGACAACATAATTATGTCATTAAGTAGTGCTCATTACGTCCTGGAACTCGTTTGGACTCGGCGAGCAATAGAGGAGGAACATGACACTCAATGTGACGATCAAATTACCGCTTTGATTAAGAAAGCTCTTGAATGTTGTAGTGCTGCTCCAGGCGAAGAAGCACTAACAGAAGCGGTAACTAAATTGTTAAGGACATCATGTATTAGAAAATCCTTTGAACAAAAATTGAATAACAGGAAGCTTCAAAAGCAAAAGATTTGTTGAAAAATATCCTTGAAGTTTGTCACCATTATGGCTTAGCGGAGCATAAGAGCTTGAGGGATATTTTACTGGTGCTTGATCTCTACTGTGAAGGAAGAAATGCTTCAATTTCTCGAAGTATATTTATCTTTTAAAATGTATTTTTATGTAACATAGTTAACTCTTGGCTATTCTTAAGGATCCCGAAAATTCCATAACGAGCATTAAGGATCTACCTCAGGCATCTGGAGCTATTGTAGGAGCTCTTCGGACTCGAAATGCATTGGCTGAAATGGTGTTTGGTGAAATGTTTGAAAGTTTTAAAGACAACGTCGACGATGTGGTATGCTTCCTTTTCCCTCTCCGCAATCTCATTTTTTAATATTTTTTTTTACCAACAGGATCTGCCTAGTTTAGGAGTCGTTTTAACATTGATTAATATCATCAGTCGTGATTTGGGAAGAATAACGACCAAAACTTTGACCCAAGCTGTGAATTCGATCAATCAGTTGTGGTCTTCCGCTAGCGAATTAGAAAAAGGGTCCAACAAAACCCTCGCCAATAGTATTAGTGACACCATTAAAGAATTGAAAGCTACTCTCAAATGTTAATTATGATATATTTGAACAAGCCTGTCTAATTTATAAAATAAATGATTAATCTTTAAATTTTTATGTGCATTGAGAATTACAACATTTGTTTCTTTCCTAAATTCGAAAGTAATTTTACTCAACCGATTGTGTATTTCAACATGAAGAGTTGCACCGAAACCCCCTCAAAATTTACGGCCGAAGGTTGAATTGTCAGCCTGCAATTCTGTTGCCATTTTCGGAAGATTCATAAATTGCGTGAGGACCGTTGAAAAAAAATCTTTGTAGATGAAATGAAAAGAGACACAGTTTTGCTGTTTTAGTTATTCATCAGAGCACAATAAGCTGCAATAACAAGATATTTGGACATCCCAAAAGTACAGATCCATTGCCAACAAGAAAAGAGAAAGAAAAGATCATCACACGCCTGTACTTGGGACGCCAAACTTGAAATGGCTTAAAACTTGTTGCGTTCTTTGTCAGTGGAGAGTGTTCAACCTAGGCCTCGGCAAATCCCAGAAAGAATCCGATGCGTGGACGCTCCTAGCCAGGGCCTTGATCGAAGCTTCCATCTCGGCGGGATTTAAAGGAGTCTGTAAAATCGAAAATTAAAATAAATCAAAGTTTTTAAAAGAAGAAAAGCATGTATGAAACTAACCTTGTCGTCTTCAATGTCAATATCTTGTGAGCGGTAGGCAGACAAACCAGGTACTCGCATGGGAAGGGACTTGGCCAAGGCACCATCGTCGTCGAACCGTTCAGGCTGGCGTCTAGGTATGCTTATGCCCTCGTCACGGCTCGAGTCTAAAGATGCCCTCGTAGAGGATACAAAGTTAGTAGCAATCGAAATTGTCTTTTTCAAGACGAGTCAGCAGACCTCCGTTTTCAAAGTCGGGAGCTTCGAAATGGGTCACCAGTGGGATCCATAAAGTCAGCGTCAAGATCAAATAGAAAATCGTCATCTGGAGGGTCAGCAGCTCGTCTAATGGGCATTTGAGGAGGAGGAGGAAGCTCCTAAAAAAGTAAAGAGGAATAAAATTGGAAATCATTTTAAGGATAAAAAAAGAGGGAGATACTTTGGTTGGCGACATGAAACTGAATGATCCGCGTTTCGTCGGAGTGCTGGGAGGTGTGACTTGATTTTTCAGACTTAGTGATTGAAGCTTCTTTTCCAGTACAGGCTCTTTTTCAGCCAACAACCTTTAAAAAATAATAATAATCACAACCATATCTTCTTTAAAAGAGATTATGAACGCATACATGAGAAGAGTATTCCTTTCCTGGCGGATACGCGTTTCCAAAACTTGCAAAGCGGCATGTTGCTGCTCGGTAAACGAGTTGATTCTTTCTTCCATCTTCTCTTCTTCTTTTTTCAAGTAACTGGACATGAGCTGCTGGATTGTGGTCACTGCTTGATCAGCTTGTGCGCTTTTGTCTAGAAATTAATTTAGGCTTGTTTGATAACAACAATTTTAAAAAATGTCACGATTTTAATATGTCATACCAGGGAAGTTCCGCGGAGAGGATGGTCCAGATGTTCCGATCCAAGGCAGAATAATTTTGTACACTTGAGAGAACCTTTCATTTTGCTGTAATATGGCTAGTTCAGAGGGATCAGTCTGTTTATGAAAAGAAAGCATTATCAAATTTGATTTTGAAACATAATATTTGCTCAAAATGTATGTCACCACTAGAGATGAGTTGGCCAAAAATGGTTGCTGGGATGAGTTGGGAACTGCATGTGTATCCATCTTGCAGCACAGGCAGTGAAACAAAGTCCAGCACCCTACATTCCTTGATTGAACCAGAAAGCCATGTTCTATTCCAACTCCAGCCAAATCCAACATGACTACTTTGGGATTCTATTTATAAATAAATAATAAGTACTCGATTGCACCAAGGCCTGGCATATAGAAGAATGAAGATAAATAATACCTGTTGGAAGAAAACATCTTGAGACTCATTGAGCTCCAATTCGTTGGATGAAAAGTTCAGGGATGTGGAAAGTTCTCCCCTGATGTGTAATTTGACATTGAGACATCTACACAAGGCTCTGACCATTTTCTGCCTGTAGCATCACAAGAAAAAGGAATTAAATAAATTAAACAAGACCAAATACCTCATGTAACAAAACACAAGTTTACTTGGTGAAGGACTATATTTGGTTTACATTTTATAAATACAAGTTGAGTAGCAAATAGTTTAAAGTAAAGATTGATAGGCCAAAACTTAAACTATTAAACCAATGTAAAGAGTAGGCGACCCCCATGTGATCTTAGCCAAAAAGAACGACACTAAAGAAACCACATGGATTTCGTTCACTTCGTGCCTTCATCACTAAAGAACCATCTTGCCGATCCCCTTTTACCCATCATCATCAAAACAAATTCGCCATGATTAAACTTGTCAAGGAGTATTACATTACCAGTGAGTATCACAAGAGTAAACCTTTAATCTCTATAAATTGGACACTTAAGAACTGTTTCAAGAGATATGTAACAACATTTATTTAAACTAAGAAAAGTTGAGCCTCAGAAACTTACAGCAGAGCAATCACAAATGAAGAAAATGTCTCCTTTACGACCTTTCGCTCGAGAGATGGCGCGCGCAAAGCAAACAAAACGAGAAAAGTAAAGTGCGGCAAAATTGAAAATAATTTTTCGTTTCACCAATAGGTGCCTTTTGCGTAAAGATATTGTGGTGAATCCGAATAACGATGCTGGTTTCCAATCGTAATATTGGATGGAAATCAATACATCGTAACTAAATTATTGACAGGCTAGAGAGTTGCAATTCATGATACCGTACAATAGTCATAAGAAAATTCGGAGGGAGGAAGCTCATCCTGTGGTGATAGAGGTTATTCACCTCAGAAATCAATATTATTTTGTGACTCTGCGCTTCATTGCAATAACAACGAATCGGAAAATACTTGAATAATTAAGTAGGGGTCTTTTGAAATTATTGATGATGTCGGTTGTCCGGGGAAACGGATCTTGTTTTGATTCGGAATGCCTGCCACGTCGTTGATGGACGAAACAAAGGAAAGTCTCAGCATCCCTCTAAAGTATAAAAAAGGGATTTCCAATGGGACTCTCTTCACTCTACATCCGTTTCTCGTCCTTCAAGCAGCAACTCACGCCGACGCAACGTCCAATCATTCAACATGTCTCTGGACCAATTTTCCGGAAAATTCCACTTGGTTAGCCAGGAGAACATTGATGAATACCTCAAAGCCATCGGTAAGTTTCTCTATTCAGGTTTAGGGTCTAATTCTAACAATTCTTTATTTGTTCACAGGTGTGAATCCCGCCATGAGGGCTATGGCTCACGCAGTCAAGCCTCACATCGAATGCGTCGTCAACGGTGATGAGCTTGAACTACACGTCCACGGAGGGGGATCCAACCATGAAATGCAAGTTAAAATGAAATTGGATCAAGAGTCTGAGATTAAGACCCCCGATGGCCGTCACGTCAAGGTAAAAAATTCATAACTTATATAAAAATTTCAAATAACGATTCATTGAATTATTTCGGGACCATCACGTCTAGGTGATGCTTCATATGGACGGTAACAAACTGATCCAAAAGGAGCACTGGGCTGACAAAGAGGCTACTGTTATCCACGAGATCAAGGGCGACGAATGGACTGCCGTAAGTTTGCACTGCCAATTTAAATGGGACTCGAATGAAATTTTTTATTCTTTTTCCAGAATTTGACCTGTGGAAATGCCCGAGCTGTTCGTCACTTCAAGCGCGAATAAATGTTTCAACGCACAACTCCACTGAAAAGTGTGGATGACTCTTTCGATGTTGACTTATATGTGTTCATTTTTTTGCTCACTTTTAAAGCACCGTTAAGATTTTATTATCATACAATTTGAACTGGTTCAATACACTATTGCAAATATCATGCTATACTATACGCTTAAATGACAGCAATCAATATCAACATAAATGCGATGGAATCAAATGGATTTTTATCGTTCAAATGTTTCAATTTGCAAGTCAATGGTACATGTCCTTGAGATACGATTCAAAAATTACTATAGGATTCTTCTTCATTTACATTTTTGCGTATACGTCGATCTATACGACGAGCTCATTGTTGGGATTTTCCCATCAACTCAAGAGCGCCTTTTTAAAAAGATGTGGCGGCGGCGTCGTTCGTCGTCGTCTTTTATTTCTACGAGTGTTCGTTATCGTTCCCTTATTCTTCTTCTTTCCCGCCTTCACGCTATCTCTAGTCTTCTTCTTGAATTTTTCAATACCCAACCCTTGTTCATAGCTGATGAATAATAACAAAAGAAACACGACCCGCCAGAATCTTAGGCTTTGCAAATCTTTTGCTTTTTTTGACAGATTTCCATAGTCCCACATTGATTATTTGAAGAATTCCCTCTTAATAACAAAGATTTTCATTGAAAAGTGAAAAAAAGGCTCTCAGTCGATATATAATCGATGCTGCAATGAGTAAGAAACTTATTACATATCGAATACTACTGTAATCCGTATAAATGGAAATACTAATCGTCTATACATTCATTCACCATCTCACCGTACTTAGAGAGCTATACAAAGAGAGTTAATTGAAGCAGTTGCAGCATGTCGCACCCAATATACGCTGACGATGAATACCTAGTCATGTGTGCAACACCAGGAAGTGGCAGCATCCCTGCTGTCAATATCTTTTTTTAGCAGGGAGGTCGTCCAGCTTATATAAGCAATATCAACAATAACAGGACGGATATAAGCGAGAGCTTAAGAAGAAAAGAGACGTTATCCTTGTAAGTTTTGTATCTGTATATTAGAGCGCAAAGAACCAGATGGTATATAGTTTATCAGTTAGTAACATAGTATAATCTTACATTATCTTTAAAGAAGAAATGAAACCAACATGTGTGGGAGACAACGAACGTTTTTCTTAACTATCTTTATTTACTGATATTGATTTTATTGCAGGTTCTAAGTAACTTCGTTTATGTTATTGGTAAAGATATTTGAAAAATAAAAAAAGCTATTATTGGCATCATTCTCGCTTACGCAGTACCGCATGTTTTTATTTTTAAAATTATTTTGTGTGATGCCTGCCGCACGAAACCAAGAATCCCTTTAAAGTTCCCCTATTATATTACTCCCCCCAGTCGTACACAACACTGATTCTATCTAACTAGATCGTTTGGCACTGTACTTTACACTGACTATACGAAAAATCAATGCCTCATGAGTGTATTCGTGTTCGCATCACTCAACTCCCAAAGGCAAAAACTCTATTACAGAAGACTTTGGTTTTTTCACTCTCGAGATTGTCGAGAGAGACAGAATAAATGCTTTTGTTGAGAACCTGATTAAAGAATCTTTTGTCAATTTGGTTTCATCTGTTCCCCCACAAAAAAAAAAAATGCCTATCCGTGATTGAATTGGAAGCCTGTGACCTTAGCAGGAAATCAGAGTAGGATCGAAATTTGTTTGGATTCTCAGCGTTTCATTTAGTATTCACAATGAACGAAGAGAGCGCTGGAATGTCAATAAAAGATACTCTGAGCTGTATAATAATAATATGATTGATCGGCGAGGGATTTCCCGAGAGTCTGTTACCGTTCATAATACAGAAGGTAATAACTATTGTAAAATTGATCATTTATTTTGGCAGACTTTCTTGGTCATCATTTCTTTGAATTTAGCCTTATAGTTACTTGAATCTTATTAACCATTATTCAATCCTCAGGAATTCCGACTTGTAAGCCGAATTCAGTAGTACTTTCCGGCCAATATGTGTAGCAGACTAACAGTAGCTATAGCTCGGAGCCTCGGATGAGTTGGCATGCATCATTAAATAGCTCTCGGTGGTCGCCCAGGGAGAATCACGGTGTTGTGGCAACCACAATAGGTACCTTCCGCAGCTAGCTGCCCCAATAACTGCATAACGATGACCCTACATATTCCTTCGATCCTGTCTGCTGGGTGGCAACGGTATGCGCTCCTAGCTCTAGCTCCCACGTCACTACTCTTAATAATGCAGTAGTGGGACGAAAAAAGTGAGAACGAGCGGAATAACAATATCCGGCGTGACGTACAATCGAACAGCATTTTATTTACGTTAAGCTCTTATCGTTCTCAACTTTTATTAAAAACAAAAATCGGCCCAATAATCTATGTGTTCTATATATTTTCTGAATGACGTCATCGTCATACTGCAGATAGAGTATGAACACATGGAAAAACGCCTTAACGAATGAATCCCGTGCGAAGCACTATCCATGATTGTTTCTCGGAACGAAATAATCCATCAAAATTGTTGAGGACCGGATGTATATATCCATCATTGTCGATGAAATATTTTATTTCAAAGCTGTTATTACATAATAAGAGGAAGGAAAAATTGAAATGAAAATGCGAATTGTAATCCTCCTTATTGTAGAGGTAGGATCCCGGAAAAAGAAGAGGGGCGTACACACTTTTAAGTTATTACTTTTGAAATAGGGGCTGGATGTCTCAGTTGCGGAGATCATACACAAACATAAAAGCACACATACATTAGCGTCGTTAAGAGAGCTACTTAAAGGAAGTCATCATGATGCGCCCTAATAAATTAACAAGGATGCAAGGCAGCTGCTGGGAGGTCAGTAGGGACGCATCCGGAGATGCTCAGCGTCACTCGGTCCGTTGAAGCGGTCACGGGGTATGCGGTCGTGACAGTGGAAGGCACTGTGACAGTAACTCGTTCCAGTTTAACGATAGTGATGAAAGGTGGGAAAGCTCGATTTAATTGGACTCCCTTTAGGATTAAGGACCGATAATCTCGAATTCGCCATGATCCGCCCGCTGCTGGATTTGGGAAGTTTCTAGTAGAATTTCATCCGCTAGTTGAGACTGGTAAACTGGGCTTGCCGTCATCTCCATTCTATAAATAATACGTAAATATGATTTCACACTCCATTTGATCCTCTAGCTTCATGTCATATAAATCTTGCCGCTCGGCGAAAATAAAATAAAAATCTGATTGTAAAATCAGTGTAGCAGAAAGTAACACAATTCCGAGAGCACTTTGAACTAATTATACACTCATGAGAACATTCGATATTGGAATTAAAGACTTACGCTTTGACGATTGAAGGCTGGATGAGCTCTTCCAGAGCTTTGGCTCGAAGCCCTCGTCCAACTGCTGAGCTTCCAGCGCTCACAACAGCACTCACTCCGGCAGCAACGTTAACGTTGAACGGTTGCTTATTGAACGGATTGAAACCTCCACCATTGCCTCCACCAAGCTGAGGCATGTTGATCTGGAGTGAAGGTGGATTCACCTTGTTGATGGTGACGCTTCCGGAGATGAGTGGGCTTGTTCCACCCGGAATGAGCTGGAAGAAAGGCTTAGACGATGTAGTAGGCGACGTGGGTTTCGGTGTAGTGGTCGGTGGCGTCGTAGTTGTACTAGGAGTCGTTGTAGTTGTTGTAGGTGTCGTTGTTGGGGTTGGAGTAGTGGTTGGAGTTGGGGTAGTTGTCGGAGCTGGGGTAGTAGTTGGAGGTGCTACGGCACAAGGAGGCGTTCCAGCCGCAACCACCGTGCAGGTCGGATGAACGTAGACGGTCGTCATGGAGATGACTGTAGTGGTCGTTGCATAGGTTTTCGTAAGACCAAAGAATCGCAAAGGATTCGACCATTCCGCTGCGGAATTAATGGACGATTGAATACCGTCATCCCCCGTTGATCCGGTCACCAAGACGGCCACCATAATGAGGCAAACGTATCTCAGCATCTGTAAGAAAATGGATACTTGTTGAATACCACTGATGAAATGGATCTCTAATTAGTTGGTACATGATCCCTTGTCCCAAAAAAAAATCCTTTACGGTAATGGCTAATTAAGGAAATTTGATGCTAAAATCCCGTTTGGTGATGAAAACTAAAGATGAAAATTGAGAAATTTGAATTATACCTTGATTCTAGAAGGATGGCGACTCAATGAGAGCACAAAGTAAACTGCATCACCTTTTTATACCTCCGGATGAACTGCAGCGCTCCATCACCTTTTGCGATTTCGCCAAGGTCAACAACCTTGTTTCTTCTCCCACCCTATTTCTAAAATTCAAGTTCAAAGAGTTCGTTGAAGATCAAGCGGTAAAATCCTTCCTCCACTCTTAAAATAATCTATACCTGCGTTTTTAACTTGATGAGTATCATCGTAAATACATCTAAATGTATTTCAATTCAAATTCATTGGTTCATCTTTTATTCTAACATGCTTGTTAATTGCAAATCTGATTAGTAAAAATATATATTCACTTGATTAGTCATCTTATTTCTGATTACCATTGAAGATAACTAGTTATCAATTAAAGATAATAGTACCCAACATTCTATTTTGCTATTTCCTTCCATTTCTTTGCTGATAATAATTGAAACTTGAGAATAAATATGGCGTGTTATCAGCATACGCACTGCGCTGCAAGGCTGTACACGGTATAGGCGCTAGGAAAAATCGAATATAAAGGAAGTCTAATAGAAAGCTCTTTCCCCTCTGTTGCCCACTTGACAGAAAGAGTGCAATGGGGACAACGTGATCAAGTCCTGATATTTCCCGTCGTAAGTAATAAAAGATGTCTAAAATGAAGGGGAGATGATGTTCTTTTGCCTTTCATTCATTCTATAGTCGACGTTGAAAGTTGCTGACTTGTCAATCCGTGTGCCTAGATGTTCCCATCTTTCATCGATTAGCGTGATACAACCAGGACTATGGGGCACTTTATAGTTTTTTTTCTTTCTCTTTCATTTTTTTCTTGTAGCCGATGAGCATGCATAATGGGCTCTTCCTACTTCCTTTTCGTCTCTTTATTTCAAAGAAAAAAAGGGAACAAGATTAGCTTCCGGCGAAACACTGGATTTCTCTTTTATAGCTAGTACTCGTAACGTTCAATTCCCTCCAGGTTCAGTATTGCATGGCAAATGGTAATTGTATTAAAACTCTTTTTATATAATAACCTAAAAATGGAGATATTGTCCAAAAGCAATCTTGTAGTAATGATTCGATAGTAGTGCTCAACCTGCCCTAGAGACTCTAACCTCGCACTAGATTATGAGCCACACTTTTTATGTTATCCTACATGTAGCACGCTATCAGGGGGTGAAGTCTTCATTTAGAAAGGGCTGCCTAGAATGGGGAAGAAAATGAGAGGAGTTTCCTCGACGCGCCCGCGCATCACGACCGCATAAATCGGGATCCTCCTCGGGAGAAGCTCTTCTTCTTCTTTAGCTAGTTTTCCCGCTTTTTCATCGTCTTGTTCCCTCAGTGCAATCCTATCGGTCCGTCCGTCATGATGAGCCGTTGGACGGCCATGAACGAGACGAAAAACAAAAAGTGCTGCTACTACAACCACCAATTTTCTCACCTTAACCACCCGCTCATCCTCTTCTTGATCCACCTTTTGTTAATATTTGGGGAGGGGAATCCAAGGATTCCAGCACAAAGAATTTCTTCCAGGGTCAACGACATTTAATGACCCCTCGAAGACGACGGTTTTACCTGTCTTGGCTCTTTTAGATCTCTCCTCCGCCGACGGGAAGAGTTCTGCCGACGGAGTCTCTTTGTTGAAGACGGCCCAATCGGCCGTGTCGGAAGTCAATGCCCGCCAACTCATCCCCGGGCTACCATCTCCAATTGCTTGTCAACGACTCAAAGGTATATATGTATTTTTTTCAAAAAAGCTTTTCTTTTGCCGGATACAGAGAGCAGACACTAAGCTTTTGAATTTAGGAGGTCTAGCTAGCTCTTAAATAAACTTTTTGGCCACAGGGAAAAAAGTTGACATGCGGAGCTCTTCAAAGTGTTTAGCATTTAGAGTGGTTCCAAGTTGTCTGTCTAGTGGACAGCAGCAATCACTGATATAGAAGTGAGACTATCCCCAAGTACCTAAATTACTGTACAGAATTTATGCTATTGGCGCCCAAAATATGCACCATATACAGCCAAATTAGGGTGATTGGCATCAATATAACGTAGGTACAGCGAAAAGGGTAGGATAGAAAGGTAGTTGATATCATCAAGGGGATTGATTCTCATTTGGTCGACTTTTCTGATGGATAACGTGATTCTTTGCAAAACAATATATTGGAAGAGAGCTCCCATCAACTCTGGCAGTTTCTTTGTTGTTGTCCAGTGTCCTTAAATATAATCTTTATTTGCCCTCCTTTTTGCGTCAAGGTTTTTTCTTTGATGGATCAAACATCGGAAATAACTGAACCCAGTTGAGGGTTATAAAAGTTTTCTTATTCGGAGAGTAGCAACCACAAAAAAAAAATGACCGTGAATAACATCTTCTATAGGCAAATTACTTTTTTTTCAAAGTTATAGGATTTATCCAAATCTCAAATAAAAGTCTTTTATTTATAAAAACTTTCAAATGGAAGTTAGGAAACTTATTGACAATAGATGCATATACATGCAAATCGATTTCCTCTTCATCATCTCATAGCTGAAGAAGTATAATAGTATAGAGCTTCGTTTCTTTTCGATGGAAGAGGATCACTTCCGGGAGGAGAAGATGGAAAAAGGAGCTATATAGGGTAAGGAGGATTTAACCGCACGAGGGACGCCTCTTCTCGAGAGATTTGTTGACACAATTGCTTCCCAACAGAAGCCGTACAGATCCAGCAGTCTCTTTAAAGTAAATAACTCATTTCTGTGTTTGTAGGGGGTGAGGAAGATGGGAAAATAGCAAGTTTGGTGGATCGATTAGCCAATCGCAAAAAAGAGAGAGATAGGAAGTATAGTCAATATTGACGGAACGTTCTCAGAAGGATCTCTTAGTTTTCGATCGAGTAACACCAAGTTCCTTGTTCGGACTGTTCAGGCGGAAGAGACGGCTAATGTGTCTCAGGGATATTCAGACGCAATCCGTAAATTAATTGATTCAATCCTCCTTAATTAATATAGTGTGATTCCGGAGCTGGTGTGGATGCTTTCTTTCACGCAATCTACACTACAAAAGAGCCGATTGAATCTGCTTCTGGAAAAAATAAAAGTCGATCCTTCGTGGCGCTTTTGGGACCTCATTGCAGTGACGTCACGGAGCGTGTTGCAGGCGTCACCTCCTACTGGAATATTGTCCAGGTGAGAACTATAAATTTGAAACAGCCCCAAAGTTTTTGATGATTTCTGTTACGACGAACTTGTTCTATTATTTTTGAGAGAATGAAATGGGAAATGTATGTGAAATAAGTTTTTTATGTATGATGAAAAGAATCAATTTGTACTAAAATCAAATTACGATTATAAAGAAATCGCGTGATGTTTACGCGGGGGAAAAAAATCCTTCCAAGTGCAATTTATGCTGCTCCTAGCGCAGCTCGAGGATTTGTCAACAACGGAGATCATATCTATTATATAAGGTCTTGTAACTCATCACAAAAGAGGAGCTGACTGGCCAGAAAAAGAAGAAAACCGGAAAACCATTCAATCTTGCACTCCTCTTTATTCCGGAAAAAGCATCAGCTAGAAAGGGAAAGAGAGGAAGGCAGTCGTTCTAGACGTTGCTCGTGGTCACGTATTTACACTGATTATTGAACCAGCTGTCCGTCTTTGATTAGATATCCCACGCAGCCACCTCTGCCTGGGCTTGAGCGACCGGCAAAAATTTCCAAACTTCTTCCGGACGGCGGTGGCGGAATCGACTCATAATGCCGCCCGGCTTGCCCTCCTCCGCAATTTCAAGTGGGATCGAGTCTCCTTCTTAGTCCAAAATGAAGATGACTATTCTCTGGTTATTTTGAAAATTTTCATTCCCAGCATGTAATTAAATAGAGAAAAGAAAGTTTAATGAGAAATGCGTCATCAATAGGTTGTTAACGATTTGAGTGCGCTCCTTGAGGACGCCAACACTACGGTTTCCAATTTCCTGACGTTTGCACCGAATGAATTGACGGATCAATTAGAAACCCTCAAAGTAAGTACATGTTCCATTTATTTCATATTAGATTTCATTTTAAAATATAAATAAGTTTCTGGAAATTGATCAACTCTTTGATGTTGATTGAATTGATTAAAAAATCTAACAGGATCGGGATGCTCGAATTATTATCGGAAGTTTTTCTCCATCTCTGGCCGTCCCAATTTTTTGCGAAGTATATAACCAATTCTCCATTATTATTATATACACTCTTAATTTAATACTGTCATAAGATATATGTATGGCTATTAACTCTTTTATGGTCGCACAGGTGAAGGAGAAGGACCTTTACGGCCCTGATCACGTAATAAATATATTCTTTCTTATTTTCTGTATGGAAGGATCCTCCCGAAGGACCATTAGCAATAACACTGCACTGACAATGAAAAGGACCTTTTATGTGTTTTCTTCCTTTTTCTTCTCCTCAAAAGGTTTGGATCTGGCCAGGATCAGTATTCAGTTCGGAACGATGGCTAGACCAGCTCCAACAACAAACTATCGAATGGAGCAACAGCAGCAGCTGTAAACGTCGTCTCACGAAAAAGGATTTAATGGCCGTTATTGAGGGCCATTTCTTTCTAAAACCTCATCCGCATCCGGTCAACATAAGTGACAGTCAATTCCGATCATATGAGGTCAGATATAATTTGTCTCTTCATCGTGATGGTCATTGTTTCGCCATTACAGTATAGTGCGTAGTCTCTGTTTAAGAATTTCCAGTAGAACATCACGTTCGAGTAGATTATAGACAGTTCGACGAGTCTACTGTCCTTTTTCTTGAATCACTTTACAAAGGATTCTGTCTGTATAGGTTAATCCTATCTTACACGACAGACGAACAAATAAGCTTCCCTTTTAAAAGTGTTTTAATGTAACTCTGTCCATTAAAGTCGCCTAAAAATAGAAGTGAATGATTTTTTTTTTTAATTTTTATAGATCCAAAACATGGCTGGTGACGGATTCCACGGTGAGATTTATGACGCCGTTTGGACTCTGGCTCTGGCCCTAGGAGAGCTACAAAATGAACTTCTCCTGCAGCAGCCGAATCAAAGGATGTCCGGTAATACGAGTAATGGGACTTTTGTCGGCCGAGGCGTCCCTGATGGACGTTTGAGCCGTTATGGCTCGTCCTCCTTGTCGGAATTCACTTATTCCCGGAAGGACATAGCGGAGCGGCTGATGACAAAGATATCCGGACTCCGTTTTCAGGGTGCTTCCGGCTTGGTTTCTTTCTCCGGTGCGGATCGGATAGGAACGACGGCCTTGTTCCAAATCCAAAGTATGCCGCACCATTATTTCTAAATTTAAGTTTACATCTATATCGATTTCCATTTGCATTTTCACGCTCCATAATATAGATGGGATTGCTAAACAGATCGGACTCTTCCATCCCGGACATGGGATTAGAGTTGAACGTCAGCTGTCCGGTCCGTTGGCCCTCTGGTCAGCCTCCCGTTGCAACTCGAATTATAAAAGTTTGTATACATCATCAAAAGTATAAAAGCTGCGTTCTATTGAGCTTCTGATTTCATCCGTTTTATGTGTATTTATAGTATCGAATAGACACAGTCGCTCCAGCAGCCTTCTTCACCATGACCCTTTTAGCCTGCCTTGGGATTTTTTTCGCTTTCATCTGTCTCTCTTTTAATTTGGCCAAAAGGAAGCTCAAGTACTGTATATCGATAGTTCACTACTGTTGCCGTGGATACGAGAACTGTGCGGCAAAAACTAACTTCCACTTCAATGATAATCCACCAGGTGCATCAAACTGTCCAGTCCCAAGTTGAATAACATCGCCATCGTCGGTTCCGTATTGATTTATGGAGCGGTTATCCTGATGGGCGTAGATCACGCTACACTCGTCCACGATTCCGCATTCCCTTACATCTGCACTGTGAGATTATTTTATTTGATATTGATTTCTTTTATTTTATAATAAAGTATTGTATATGTTCTATTGAAGGGGCCGTGTCTACTTTTTATCGGCCGGCTTCTCTTTGGCTTTTGGAGCCATGTTCACCAAGACCTTTCGGGTTCATCGCATTTTCAGTATGCGCAACAGTCTCATTAAGAATAGGGTAAACTAAGCTTCCAGTATAAGACATATAAGCATAAGTTTATTGATTTATTGTGTTCATGAAATATAGTTACTGGCGGATAAACAACTCATCGGATTGATCCTGTCCCTTTTATTGATGGATACTCTACTGATCGGCCTGTGGGTTGCTCTGGATCCTTTGGAAAGACATTTATACAACTTGGCGATGGTGGTGGACTCTTTGGATCCTCGGGTTGTTTACCAACCACAGGTTGAAAGCTTTTTTAAAAGAAGAAAAATGTACACAATCTCACAATAATGATATCATCGTTAAGGCGGAAGTTTGCCGATCCCATCGATCCACCATGTGGGCCGGGATCCTCTATTTTAAGAAAGGACTTTTGCTCATTGGCGGTGTCTACATGGCTTGGGAAACAAGGTTATTTTATATAAACAGTTTATTCAACAGTCCATTCTCTTATCAACAGTTTAAATTGTTTAGAAAGAAAATATAAGCAAAGAATAACATAAATTTAAAACAGGAAAGTAGCCATTCCTGCACTCAACGACTCTCCGTATATTGGGATGAACGTTTACAACGTAGTGCTCACCAGCATCATTGTCGTCTTTTGTGGCTCCTTACTTTCGGACCGCACGACCGTCTACTATATTGTGGTGGCGACGTTGATCCTGACTTCGACAACGACCGCCTTGTGTCTCCTATTCCTGCCAAAAGTAAGAGGGGAATCCATTCTGATTGATCAAATTGACAGGGGGCGACCAATAACGTAAATTTCCTTTTAGTTTCACGCCGTGTGGAAGCAGGCTCACGGTGGTGCAGCCATCGATCCTATCAGTCAGGGAACCTGGACTCAAACTAGAGTTCAACACAAGGAGGTATATTGGTATCCGATATACGGTATAGTATTCTTACAGTAAAGATTATTCACGCGAGTGTGGAACATTACTTTAGAATGGTGGTGGACGACCGGAAAGAGTTGCTCACCAGAGCGGAGATCATGAACAGAGTCTACCATAGAGGATATAGCCAAGCTTGACGCGGAGATTGAACAACTTGAAAGGATCTTGGCGAGACCGGACATCAACTCCAGCCTTTCCACATTAGATGATGTATTCTATTGATAGACATCTTCCACTTACATGAATCTTATTTGGATACCATTTCACAGTACAGTTCAGCCATTCAAGCAGAAGTGATTCAGTTGTACGCCAAATTGGACTCGGATCAGCCTGGCTCGGAGCAGGTTTCTTCCAGGGGGAGCAGCACTTGGCATTTGCCCCGCTGTTTCAACAGACTCATCTCAAGGAGCTGCACTTCATTACAAGAGCCACCAAGAGCTCCCAATCATCATCTCCTTACAGCGACAGCCGTTATTAACTGCCATAGTAAGCGGCCAGCAAGTTCGACGACTAACCTCGGATGGGGCTCTGTGTCTTGCATAGACCACAAGGCCAATTGCATCGTCGAGCAAAATCCGCCACAGCAGCACCACTCAATGATTACACTAGTGAATTTGAGCGTGGATGACGATGTGACGAATCTCGACGATACAAACAACATGCTCTACCAGTTGGTTGACAAGAGTCTTCTCGGGGATTCTGAACTCCACCAACGGCTCCTAATTATCGGCAGCATCCATGGACCGAATAAGGAAGCCGACTGCTCAAAACCAGATGACGCTCTATTTCAAAATGAAATTGTTCTGTCTTTGGAATAATTTTAGAAATTGTTCCATTCTTCATCGCTTTATAATTTCCACTATTATAATGCAAATTGTCAGATACCGTCCCGGTTCCTCTAAAGTCAATGCTGCTAAAACATTTCACGATTATTTAAGCTGGAAGAAAAATGAATTAAGAAAAGCATGCGACATTGTGAGGCAATTTATTCTGACCTTCCTTTTAAATTAATATTCAGATTTCAAAAGGAAAACAATATTTAAAATAGGAAAGTGTATAAAATATTATAAAGAAAATATTGTCTGTGCTGTAACTTGCATATTATTTTAAAGATAAACGTTAAAGGTCTATCGTAGAATCTTTCAATTCGCAACTACACTAAGTACACTAGTTCAATCAAGTTTGCATTGGGGACATTGGGGTTGCACCCCAATCCTCTTAGGGTCTGTTTGGAGGAAACTCGTCACGATGAGAAAAAGGGACGTTCTTCTCTTTGATCCGGCGGATTACAATCTCTGGCTAATAGTTGGTGACAGCAAAATAGTAAATTATACATAACATCGATACCTATATGTAATTATATTTACCGATTATTACATATTAACTTGTTTCACTCAACCCACTTCGATCATATAGTTAGGGATAAGAGCAACGGCGCGTTGGTAACATTTACAACCAGAGTATTCCAAGAGAAAAATGATAAAATGAATTGTCCATCATCGACCAATAATTTTAAATGATTCTATACTTATTAATTTCATCGTTTCATTTCCTCAACGTGTATTGTAGGTACAAACATAAGGACTTTTTAGTCCAGGTTTGGTAATTGGCTACACTGACTACAGTTACACTGAGCAATATATCAGAGATTACACCTTAAAGAAAAGTCAGAAAATTTTTTCCACCAGTATCCACGCCGACGATGTATGTAGTCAAGGATATAATTAGCGTTTCCTTAGCTGAAATCAAAGGAACTAAATAGGCAGCGCAAAATGTCCCAAATTGGATTTTCGTTAAGAATTTCTGGTTTATGGTGTTTCTATCATTTGAATGATTTTTTTCGCAGAAAATCTAGTAGAAATCTACAAGCCAAAATGACTTTCTACAATGTAAACGATAGTTTTTTTTACCATTCACTTATTTTGATTAATTTAAATCATCATCATAGTCGCAATCATCTTTTGGATACCGTATTAATTACCCACATCAATACCTACCAGATTGAAAGAGATCTTTGATCGGAGTCGATTTTGTCTTTCACCCAGGATCAGGGCATTGCTAAACTTTGAGCATAAATTTTATTAGATGAGTTAAACCTAAATATTAATTAATCTTCTTGTTTGCTGTTCATTATATTGATAGCTTCGGACTGTTTCCTTATTTTTATGAGAGAATAAAATAGGATATTAAGTAGGCCTATACATGTCAATAATAGATTTTTTTTTTTTAGAAAACTCGAAGAGCATAGAATTAATCGGTTTACGCTTCAACTTTTTCACTTTCAACTTTGACGCATGGAACATTTCAAAATGACATATTACCGCACTTCTTTTCGCTTCGCAGTAAATAATACAAAAATCCATATTTAGAAACAGAATGTCACGCAAGTGCGAGTATTCCGTTCATCCTGTGATAGACTTTCTCTGCGTGCTCAGATGATCGGAGAAAGTGGCGAGTGTGACTCGCGTCATCAGAGATGACATCCAGAAATACTTTTTTAAAAATAGAAAATTTTCGTGCCAGTAAAAATTCATATTTGCAGTGCGAAAGTGATCAATTCACACCCTTCAACTTTATATGGTCTAATAGCTGCTCAGTTGACACAATTTTTACATAACGTAATATTTATGATATTGAGAAATAATATTGTATTATATTTTCTTTCTTTATTTACAATTTAGAAGGGATTTCCTGAGCTTCTTTATCAACATGTTCATTCATCATATCAATAAGATTCAGCGGTCTGACGTGACCATGAGGGTCTTCGATGTTGCAAGACAACCTGCATTGAACCGGGCTAGTAAAACCCATTCTGTTCTTCAATTTCCCCGATTCTTCAAAGTTGTACTCATCTTTACTACTTGATCCCGTGACAGGATATAGACTATCTCCTGTAAAAATAAAAAGAATCCAGTTAGTTTCACGCACACTTCATATAAGAGAGAAAGTATTATATCATTGTCGAGTTGTGCAACACCGTTGTCCACATTCGACAATTCTGAAAGGGGCTTTCCCTTTCCGCAAGACCAAAAAAAAGGAGGTCATGCCTTGAGCACTATTGTCTCCTTCATTTGCATATTTTAACCATATAGAATATACCTGGTAATACAGTCATACGGCCAGTAGTGGTAGTGAAACCGATCGGGAGCCAGCGCTCAATACCGGCGCTCTGCCTCTTTTCCGCAAAGAATTTCAAATCATCTGCAGTTGAAAAGTTTGCAAGTCGACTTAGTTCGTACACCTGTGGAGGAGCAAGCCAGATGTGTCCTCTCACGAATTCCCACATAGAAGTCACCGGATCCATCCACTAAATAACGATTAAAGTAATTAAAAATACATTTTATTTAAAGAGTAAAATACTATTTTATACCCGAATTTGAGTGATTTCTTTGCCATCAATCCGCACTTCTGGCAATCTATCCAGTACGCATACGTAGAAAATGGTATCGTACCGCTTGGGCCCCATGTGTTCAGGTGTTAGCCAGTTACACCACTCGTAAAGAGACCAAATGTCCGGATAGAGGCGGTGCTCTTGGCATAATAGAAGAAAGTCTTCTGGGTTACGGTGAACGCGCTCCTGCCACACCGGTAGATCCCCTATTCTAGCGGCTAGATCATCAGGATGATGAGGAAAACCGACTTTATAATCGGTCGGTTTACAAAAGAGCACACCAGTTTCCTCGAAAGTTTCTCTGATGGCGCTAATGCGGAACCCAACTTCGGGAAGGCATTCTGGAGATGAGGAAGCAGCTTCTTCGTAAAGTGGGATTCTGGGTCGATTAGGGACGACGAGTTGAGATGCTAATCTGGTGCGATCAAACCCGTTTTGAGCGTAGTGATCGAGCCATCGAGATGAAAAATCGGCCGATTCTGTGGCTCCGCCTGGAAACACGAATGCCTTTGGCAAAGAATTTAGATGTGGCACTTCTTTTCAGCAGCATGCACTGGTAGTCAAAGCGATATTGGCCCAAGAGGGCTGGTAGTCTGGTTCAGATGATTTCGTGCAATCAGCATCTACAGAAATTTGAGATTTTGAATATATATGCCTCTTTTGTCAGTCAATAACAGTTTGAATAAAAAATTGTAGGAACTGAAAAACCTCTTTAGCATTCCACAGATAGTAGCTTTAATACATGCTTCATTGGAAAGTGTATTTTTGAAAAATCCTACTTACTAAAGTCGATGCATTTTTCCACGGAGCCGAAGTCATCTTAATGTTTAGGTAGAAATTGAATATCACATGAGAATACTAAAACAAAAACTCATGAGCAAGGAAAATCAAATAAATGAAAATATTGATCTTTACTATTTGATCTCAGTCCAATGTTTATTCACAGCTGTTTTCTGTTTTTGTAAACACAGATTGCCCAGTACGACAGTTCTCGCATTTCACATTGGTATCGTCGCAAACAGTGGTCATCATTTCGCTAAAGCGCTCCTAGCGAGAATAATTTGAAACACATTTCAAGCTGCATTCCTTCGGAACTTTTGTTTTTTATGTGTGGGCGAATTTACGTAAACAATTCAACGAATCGCTCGTTAACAGGGCAGAAATATCTTATTATTTTGCATGTGTTCTAATTTGAGCATATTGTAGTACGTCATTTAATCAAACTGCGTATGTGGCGCGCTGGCATTTCATACCGTCTGTAAGTACGTGTCGCGAGGAAAAACACGTCGACCAATGAAATAACGACAAATCAACTGCAGTATCATCATCCGCCGGCGCTTGCCAAATTTAGTCCCGCGTGAGTACGGCGTACGATAACCAGTTTTACAACTTTATAACGGGATATCGGAATAAAATTCCTTAATCTAAATAAATCAGATTAAGCATTTTTATTTCCGTCTTGCAATGATAAAAAAAATTCATGGCCGCTATAACAGTTGATTTCCTTCACTTTCTACTTCTAAAGCAATTTTGCTTACTAATCGTACTTTGAGAAGTGAAAGAGGCAAAACAAATCCCGCACATGTCAGACAATAACAAAACATACTAGGTTAGCAAATAACGGTAGAGTTGCTAATCAACTTTCTGCTCCTCTGGAAATATTTGGCTTACTTTCAGAAACAGGAATTATCATCAACCAGGAAACTCTTCATGACATCTTTTTTTTTTTTTTTTTACTAAATAGGACGACGATGCAAATATTTATAGAGAAATTATAAGCTATACACCAAAATCCTTTTAGCTCTTGTCTAAAATAAAATAAAAAAAGGTGAGAGGAAACACTGTCTTAGAATATAAGATGGATAGCTATCTCTTCAAGGTTCGTCTCGGAGGAGAAATAAAAACTTTCATTTTCTACTACTCGCACTTCATCGCCTTTTTTCCCCAAGTCTCCTCCGAGCTACACGTATCAATTGGACGGGACTGCTTTTCATGTGAAGCCCACTGCTGCTGCCAAATCCGGTCCTACCCCTGTTGTATTGTTGTTGCTAGCACACACCGCAAAGCAAGAGCGCACTGGGCATTAAAGGGCTCTACCTATCTTGAGGCTTGCGTCATACTGTGTTGTGCCTCCCGTGGAGATTGTATACATCCATTTTGGCTCAGTTAGAACAGAGTGTTTTACTTTAATTTCTTCACATATTCATAACACGTAAGGAAGAGAATCTCTAATTCTTTTAGTTTTTAGTTGTAAGTGTTGTCCTTGACAACATTTCTCAAGGTTCTTTGTGTCATGTCGAAAATGGAGTTTTGTTTACGTTCACTGGACAGAAGTTTTCAGCCAAGGACAGGGATGAGCAGTAGCTAGCAGCAACGTCACCGAAACATATTGGCTTTGATAAGAGAATTTTGTGAAACTTGAATTTTGTTACGGGAATAATTTTGATTTGCGGTATTCTTGTAGCCTTTATCTAGCAAGTTTTTATTGATAGTGTATATGGGGGGCTTTTGAGCATTGACCTAGATTCTAGAACCTTTTTTTAATAACATCTCTCCCTATTAGTTGTCTAGCCTTGGAATAATTTACATCCTCAACTGTTCTTCAAGGTTATTTACCTGTAAATTTCTCATTTGTTGTTCATAGGAACCTGACAAGTTTTTGAGAGACAGCAGAACCAGCTGGAAGCATCATCACAATGGCGGTGACTCTGGTAGTCAAAACTCCCAGCCTTAAGTTGTCAGACCTGACTTATTCATGTGATTCAAAGAGCACCATCCTTCAGTTGAAAACATTTCTGCAAGAGCAGTACCCATCAAAACCAGTAAGTGTTATATAATCATCAACTGCCTTACACAATATCTTATTTTCTCATTCAAATATATTACAGAAACCTGAAGAACAGAGACTGATCTATCAGGGTAGGCTCCTGAGAGATGATGAAGTTCTCCAGGACTTCCTCCGGGACCTGGATCACGAGCAGAGACACACCCTACACCTTGTTTACACCTTGAAAAGGAGCCCATCAGCAGAAAACCAGATGGCTGGTGTTCCCAGTAGTGTAAGTTTCCTTATTATTATCATCAAATTCTTATCAAGTGGACTCAAGATAACCCCAATTTTTTATTGTTTAATCAGGCCCCCACAATTGCCAATTTGGATAACGATGGACTACGACAGCGCCATCACATTACCAGTGCCTCTCAGCCAGTCGTTGCTCAGCCTCTCCAACCGGCCGAATGGGTCGCCAACGGACAGTTACCCGGCGCTGCCGCCATGATGGGCGCAGATCCATTGACACAGCAGATGATTTGGTGGCAGCAGAACTATGCTCAACAATACTGGAGCCAGTACATGCATCAGTTATACAGCCAGCAGCAATATCAAGCGGCTACTTCTACGGCACAACAGGCCCAGTCAGTTCCACATTATCCGCCTCGTGCTGGAGCAGCAGTAGCAGCACCAGTAGCTCCCGAAGTCCAACAACCAGCTGTAGAACAACCAGCAGAGCAGCAACAGCAAGCGAGACGCCCACCTCTTGCGGCCGTTGGAGGCGTCGCTCAAGACGATGACGAAGAAGGTGGCATCCGGGCTGCCCGTGACTGGCTCGATTGGATCTATGTTGGCTCTCGATTGGCTATCCTTCTGGGCGTTATGTATTACTATTCGTCCCTTCCCCGATTCATGCTCGTCACTCTGATCGTAGCCGGAATTTACCTGTACCAAAAAGCCATTCATCAGCGGCGCCATGTAGTTCCTCCTGCTGCTGCTGCTCAACAGCGCCCGGCGGCTGAAGTCAACAACAACGTCGGTCAAGCTCCCGCCGTTCCTCCCGAAGAAGCCCCCGCTGAACATGTCGCCGATCCGGCAGCAGAGGCTCCTCAACCTGCTGTACAGGTGGCCCCAACTGATGCGGCAGTCACCCCTACAGCTTTCAATGTTGCCCTCAATCTACTGATTGGTTTCTTTACCTCTTTGATACCTGAAGTTCCTGCTCCGGAAGCCCTGAATTGATATCACACCAGGAGAATTTTAAGAGGGAAGTAAAAGGGGGAGCTGAAAACAAAATATCTAAATTAAGTTGCTATTCTTTCACATTATTAGTTAATTTTTTGAATGTCTTGGTTGGCTTTTTGTTTGACAAATGCCAGACATTTGATACCAATATTCAGACTGTTGAAACAACTCTGCACTAAGCAGAGTAGGAATCCAAGAAATGATATATCTCTTTTTGTTGTATTGGCAATTTTTCAAAGCTTGGTTCTATTACGCTTCTTTCTCTCTCTTTCGAGTATCCCGGAAGATTAAAAAAAACAAAACAAAAATCCCCTTTTCCTTCTCAACATGTTGAGTCGTAAGTGTGTAAATAACATATTGAAAATTTTCTCCTTTCTTTCTTTATCTAGACCATCATGCTTTACGAGCACGTCAAAAAGTCATTTATTAAAAACAAATGCCGTCTCTCAACAGCATGTATAGATCCCTCTTTTCCTTTTCGTTGTGGTTTGCATCGATTTATTCAATAAACACTGAAATACGAGCGTTAAATTTATTTCGAAATCAAATTTTGTTTACTAAATTTTAAGAAAAACTTAATCATCAGTGTCCCACGATTTTTTCAACAAACGGGACAAGTAGTTCAATTTGGCGGCCGTGATGTTTAGCTACGAGCGGATCTAATGAAGACTGATTCCCGGACTCCGACCGTCCTTAATAGGTATTCACAAGTTTCGGATAGGCTGGCTCTCAATTTCAATATCAACTCCGCTTCCCTAATGAAAGAAGTAAGATTTTAAATCAAGTTATAGAAAAACTTAAACTTGAAAAAATTACCTATTGGAGCACTTGAATGTAAGCTGAGACCTTCTGTTGCCCGTAGAGAGCACAGATTCGCCATCATCCTCACTTTGGCGACTAATATTGGCAGCTGTGAGTAGGGCAGTCAGTCGGGAGATCTGACTACTAGTCGCGGACGGAAAACACTTTGCGCTCCGCCTGGTAGACGCCGTTAAAGTACATTAGAAAGTCCTGCATCGATCCTTGCTCCAGCAGTTGACTGAATCGCTTGATACTATCGCAGAGCCGTGCTTTCCTATAAAACGCATAAAAGTTAAATAAAGTAGTAATTGTAAAACCGAAGATTCTTACTCGCTCAGGAGGACTAGATCGTCAGATTTGATTATGCCTTTTTCAATCCGGCCACGTCGGATCCTCAAAATTTGATCACCGAGACCCATAAGAAGAGCAGCTTTAACCATTTCGTCGTTCTCTGAATTCCGATTTACAGGGTGCTGGTCGTCTTCAGCAACTCTGGCATCATCGAGCAGATTGGCTCCACTTAAATGGTCTAATCAATAAACTTCTTCACACCTAGAAGAAAGACCTCTTTTAATAATTTTTAATAATAATGATTAAAAATATGTGTATACCTTTGAGAAAGTAGAGAGTTTTAGGGTTAGCGCTAGCCTGGATGACAGAAATCGTCAACATCGTACCGGCTCCGACGCTGGCAAAACTGAGACTAGAAGACCGGCCATCGCCAAGTGATCACTAGTTCTGTGAAACTGTAGTTTGGCTCTGCGAATGAGCTGCCTCATATTCCCACCGGACGAGTCGACAGACCAGCCCTCTCTAGAAGAACTGAGACCGGCTACGACGGATGCAACCGGTTCCAAACAGCGGAAGAGTACGGCATAGACTAGAGCTTTAGAAAGGCGAGGGTGGGTAGAAAAAGGAGCGATACGTCGACCTAGAGCTGTTAATCGCTCTTCATCATCAAGGGCCCCAATGTCCTGTAGCTCTTTCAGCGCACTCTGAATAGGCCCTCTGTGAAGGTGGCTCAAGAGCACGTCCGAGGAAATCAGCTGCTTTCAAATTCTCATCGTATGCCTATGAATAATAATAATAATTTTAATTTCATTTTTCTAAATTGATTGAAATATTTAAAATAATTAGTACTTTGATATCCATGATGACCTTGTCCAGTGGAACGCGCAACATTTCGGCTAACGGAAAGCGCTCCAATTCTTCAAATTGCGCCGTAGAGTAGAGATGGTAGCTCTCTCCCGGTCGGACGCGTCCAGCACGACCGGCACGTTGCTTCACGTTCGCTTTTGAGATCCACTGATTGTCCATTATAGGCAGGAACCGCGATTCGGATTGTACCTAAAAATATTCCAAGATAAGCTTCCATAAAAAGTGATAATAGAAAGTAACTAAATAAACCTCATTTCTTTATGAACTCCTGGGTCTATGACGTACACTGCATCGTTGATCTAAATTTTTAAAAGAAATTTATAAATAATAATTATGAAAATTGAAATAATGAATCAACGTACTGTGATGCTCGTTTCGGCAATATTCGTGGCGAGAACAATCTTACGGACACCACTAGGAGGTTTATCGAATATCCGCTCTTGTTCCGTCTGAGAGAGCCGTGAGTGAACGGGAAGAACCCAATGAGTCTCTTCACTCGGATAATACTCTTTGAGCTTCGTGTGTAGGTTTTTAATGTCAGCCCAACCGGGAAGGAAGCAGAGAATAGCTCCATCTGTCGGCTTATTGTGATCGATGTGACGAATCAATTTGATGAACAGCAGTCTTGATCCACAAAGGGTTTTCTATTGCTATCTTCGGATGGGACGCGGAAGTTTCCGCCAATCAAAGTCGTTGGATATCGGGTAGGAAGTGTTGCTCAACAGGGAATGTTCGCCCGCTCACATGGATGAGAGGAGCCGAGTCAAAATATTTGGATAACAAGTCAGCGTTCAATGAAGCGCTCATTAAAATAACCTGGAAACACAATTAAAATTATTAGAAAATGTTTCAAAAAAAATTAGTATCAATAGCATACTTTAATAGTCGGATTGATTTTTAACAAATCTTTGAGGATCACCAATAGAAAATCGGTAAGACAATCTGTTAATAAAAGAATAAAATCAATCAAAAAGTAATTTATAATTTTTTTCCCCCTAATTACCGCGCTCGTGCACCTCATCGATGATGAGATGCGATATTCCAGACAGTTCTGGAAGGACTTGAAGCCTTCGGAGAAGGATACCAGTCGAGCAGAAGAGGAGCCTTCCACCTGGTAATCGAGGCATGACGGAATTCAGTCGAACTTGATAACCAACACTTTCACCAACCTTCAAAAAAGGGAAAAAATATCAATACAATAATTTAAGGAAAATTCAAGCTTAATTTATAATACTTGTTCTCCTCTATGATTGGCCACTGTCCGTGCGAGTGAAAGTGCGGCGAGCCGGCGCGGCTGAGTCGTAATTATGTTGCACTCGGCTCCTTTACGATCCAGCGCGAAAGAATCGAGAATATATTGCGGCAATTGAGTACTCTTCCCGCAGCCCGTATCCCCGCTGAGGACGACCACTCGGTTCCGCTGGATTACATCCAGAATCTCCTGCCGCTTCTCTAAAATGGGCAGAAGGGGGATGACGGGTCCGCTTATGGGTCTTTGTTGAGCAGCGTGGAAGAGCTTTTCGTTGAGCTCTCTCAATCTGTCGGCTGATAATGGATAAAGCCTCCTTCCGGTCAGAGGATCTATCGGACCATTGCTGCTCAATTGTTCTTCTTTTTCGGATACTACGGATGGATAACTCTTTAATGATTCCTTCTAGCTTCGCGCTCTTCTTCTAACTCTTCGACGCTCTCTTCGTCCACTGGGATCAATAACTTGGCGGCATCGTAATTCGAACGATCTTCGTCTAAAAGAGGTTTCAATGACTTGAAATCTTGGACGAGCTCTTCTAGTTCTGGGATGATTTCAGGAGATAGTTTTACGAGAGCTGGGCTCCTCGTACTGTTCTTCAGTTCCGAATACTGATTAAAATAAAATTAGTAAAAAATATTTCAAAATCAAAATATTTATTTTTAAAATTTACCTCTTGATCGGAATATAAAATGGGATATCCAGTGGGATGTAAAGATTCTTTTTCAATCAACCAATGTAGGGCAGAAAGAATGGCCCATCTGTAAGAAAACAGGATTCTTTAAGAATGAAAAACAGATATATGAAGGGAAAACAAAGTATACCTTTCTGCTTCTGAGCGCTGATTCCCGATTCCGGAAAAATCTTTTTGTTCTGGCCATTTCAAGCTGTAGCTCGCCTGCCAACGATGGTTCGGTCCGGTTCCGACGCGATTGAAAGCCGGCCGGAGGATTAAATTAGCATCCTTCATGTGATTAGAGACTTTCATGAAGCAGTTTAACAAAGTTGACTTGAAATTCGGGAATTTGACTTGAAGTGCTTCCAGTGCTGTAATAAAATTTTCATTAATTTTTAGTAAAAAATGATTATTCACTTTAAATATACCTTCATATAAAATTTTCATTAATTTTTAATTAAATTTTTTTTATTTACTTGAAATATACCTTCAATACTGACTGTTGGGTTTCCTTCAGAAAAGACTGGTCCATTATTCAGGCTATTAATCACATTATTTACTACTGATGACTGCTGCAGTGTTTTGTGGGAGCTGACTTGTGACAAGAGCTTGCCATCAGGTGATATTGCTTGCAGTTCAATAAGAGTAGCAAATGCTTTCTGGGCAGCTTGTTCTTCTGCTTCTTTCTTATTCTTTCCAACTCCCTCAAAACTAAAGATAAAAAAAAATGTCAGTAGGCCTATTAATTTTTTAAAATAACACAAAATTTTACCTGAGTGTGTCAGGCCATTTCAAATAGAGCACAGATTTCCAGGAAATATGTCCTTTACTGTGGGGACCAGGCTAGAGTTGAGTAGGTGGGCTTCAGCGAAGGCATTTTCAACTTCCGGCTCACAGAATCAAATGTCTCAGAAAGAACCACTTTAGCAGGCTTGGCATCTTTCCCTGATGTAAATTAATGTTAGGATAACTTATAAATTCAGGTAAAAATAAACGATATCATACTTGAAGTTGCATAACGATGAAAAAATTCGGGAGTTGCAGATGATATTGCATGAGACTTCCTGATTGCTGGAAAGGCACGCACACAAAATACTGGGCTGTGGATGACAGAAGGAGTTCTCCATATTTGAACAGCTCGAGAAGATGCTGTTGAATATTGCAGGAAAACGAAGCATTTTCCAATATTTTAACAAAACTTTTTATGAATATTTGGATTCTAAACCGGCATTGTAGTCACATGGAAGCCGTAGGGCGAATGAAAATGTAGTCTGCTATGACCATCAGCTGTTTTATTAGCCCTTTGAGGAAAACTTGGGTTGACATGTTTTCTTTTTTCTAGATTGAATCGTCTTTGGTAGTATTTCGTAATTTTTTTTCAGAATTCTTCTGATGTCTAGATGATAATCAACACTTTAATTTCGCTTCAAGAATAAATAGACAAGTAGGTAATGTAAAGATTTTGTGTGATTTTTAAAGTAGTGCCTGTCATGAATTATTCATGATTTAAAGTTATCTAATTGGTCCTTTGTTTGAAAAAAAAGTGACTAGACATGACTCATTGCGTCATACTTTTCTGACCTACCGTAATGTTTTAAACTAACATAACTTACTTTTGTGTTTGGAACAGAATGTCAACTAAAAGCCTGGATTTGAGCCTTCCCCTCCGTCACCACAGGAGGCAGCTCAGCAGCGAACTTACAGCCAGTCAGTTTACTAAGGATTTGAAACCTGTCAAACTTGATTCAAACAAACTACAGTCCTATGAAGAACTTGGAGCCAGACTACTGGAAGACAGGCTGCTCCTCTCTGCCTTAGAGCTCTATGCTGAGCTGGGTGAAGCTGGCCATGAGATACTCTGCCTCAAACAGTTCTTCTCCAATCCAGGAAACTTTGAGAAATCTGCTAAAACTGAGATATCAAGGACACTAGGTATAATAACTATTTAAATAACTATTAAATAGTTTAAAATTATCTAGACCATTCTTTCTATTTCCAGTCAGATCATTGAGTCAGACCACTCTAGACTCTCTAGATTACGCAACAATATCTGAAGATGGGGACAGAGCTGGCGGAGATCGGGTGGCCATCCTCGAATTCGAATTGAGAAAAGCTAAAGAGACGATTACAGCTCTTAGAGAGAACCTCACTCAGCAAGTGGAACTCGAACAAAATGCCAGTAGCTCCCGGAGCGAAACAGAGAGCAATAGCAGTCGGATTGGTCCTGCTTCCAATACACTGCAGAGCACTCCGGAACCAATGAGAGCCTATGAACAAAAGGCCATAAACTTTTTGATTCATGAATACTTGCTCACTCATGGTTACCGACTTACGTCCATCACCTTTGCAGACGAAAATCCCGAACAGGTTAATTTTTAAATCTATTTTTTCAAAAAGAGTTTTTCTATCAACTTTAAATTTTTTTAAAAACAGGATTTCGAACATTGGGACGATGTTGGGCTTAATACAGAGCGTCCGCCGGATCTTTTGAGCATCTACCGTCACCGTAATCGTCCCTTTCACCATCACACAGCTCAGACCGTTCAGGCTGAAACCCAAACGAACGAATCTTCGGATAATCTCCTCCTCCACGAGTCAGATTCTGCGGATGTTACAATACAGATGGGCTACGTCAGTGGAACCAGCATCTGTGCGGATGAGAGTCATCAAGATATCAACGTCGCGCTCTCTAAACCAGCAGAATCGACTGCGTCATCATCATCAGCTCCTATCCGTCCATCAACAGCTGCTGCCTCTCAATTGCCTTCTTCTACTGTGAGCCAGCAGATTCCTGCAGCATCTCATTCCAGCGTGAAATTTGAACCTCACAGCGCCCCTTTTCCTCATCCACCACCTCCACTTCAAATTGAGAAATCCGCCAGAGCGCTGAAAGATGAGTTACAGCAAGGAGTGGAGGATGTCTGTCAGAAGCTTAATAGTTTCTTCGGCAAGCCTCCGTCTCTAACTGGAAGCAGTGGCAATGGTGGAGGAGGTGGAGGCAGTCGACCACCTTCATCAGCTTTTGGCGCTCCCGGAAAACCAACTGATAATCGTCCTGTATTCTCTTTATTCAACTCAAAGTGAAATTGTGTAATACTGTATTCATTCCTATTCAGCAGCTCTCGGTCAACGAAACTCTTTTGCCAAAATGATTTATATATCTATTATTATATTTGAAAAACATGATTTAAAGTAATCACCACGGTCACAAAAACCAACTCGTAATAATAAATAATGCGTGTATGCACCACTGATTCAATAAATGATTTATAATTTTCTTTCAAAACTCTTTATCTTCTCTTTCTATTTGTTTAAAAAAAATTCAGCTAGAGCACTAAGTTTGAATAACTGTGTATTGTAAAATAATAATTGTCTAAAAATCCAAATAACAGTTACTCGGAAATGTATTTTACTATATTAGTAGGGAAGAAATGGTAGATGTCGGAAAGGATTTCGTACAAAATTACATTTTACTCTTTTTGAGACTTTTCATGGCATACAACTGTCGGTGGTATAGAGCTAGTGGCGGAGGACGGCAAACTACTAGTCTTAAAGTTTGATGAACGCCTAAATCGAGACCAGCAAAAGGTCGATTGCCATCCGGTAATTGGAACATTTCATATTGAATAGTGCAAATGAGCTGCCAGCATTTTTCCGGTGCAGCGTATTTACTGAAAGCTTGAGCCATCATAGCACCGATTTTATTATCATGTGCTATTTTCGCGAAGAGAGCGCTACATGCAGCACTGCTCATTCCGAGCAATCTTTGGCCTTGATAATCTTTCCTTACTGCGGATCTCCAAAGATGTAAAATCCGGTCCGTTTGGTAGAGGGCGTAAAGGTCCACTCCCTTGTGGAGCTCGGCTAAAATGGACTTAAGGAGCCATCCTGAGGATCTATCATCAGGATCCACCGATGAATCCGCCGATACCACACTTCTTTCTCTCATAATCGAAGCAAGAAAGGCAACCATACGGCCGGTACTTTTCTCCCTAACTACAATCGACGTGGGATGTTGGAAACATCTTTTAAAACAGTCTCTCCTATAAGATAGTCTCTCCTCGTCGGTAACATCGTCCAGTGAAAACAATTCACGGAGAGGGCTAAAGCTGAAGTAATGCTCTTCGGCGAACTCTACCACTTCTTCTACTTCCTCCGGTTTTGCGATCGAGTAGATCAAGATTTCTTTTCCGTTCCGGGCTATTTGTGCCAGCATTTTTGCGACGGGTTTTGATTATATTCTTGATTGGATCCTTTAGTCGCCCACCTGTAAGCATTTTATAATTGTCATAATTTTTTTTGCAGCAATTTAAGCATAATATATCTAAAGGAGCGTTCACACTAAAGCTTTTCTGTTAAATTCTTTTTCACTATTTCCTTATTTATTTCAAAAGATTTAAAAAAAAGGAGATAATAAGGAACAAAAACGCTCTAGTCTGAACGCGCCTTAATAAATATTAAATGTTAGAATGGTATACTAGCATTACTTACTTTTTTGCGATGCTGTAATATATTTACTGTAAGAGGAGCCAAAGTTGTCTGTGAGGCGTCAAATTTAGATCAGACAATTTATAGCTTTTTTTTTTAAATAAGCAATATATGGACATAGTAAGTTACCAATTAGTAAGCAAAAATAAAATGTATGTGCTGGCAATTGGCATACTATAAATAGGTAGTATTTTATGTTTCGACTTGTGGACCTTAGATTTGGCAATTTTTAGTGATGAGCAATGAGAAGTATGTGTTTGATTGATAATAACTTTTCAAAATATGACCTAGTAGCTGAAAATGCACTGCGCACACACTTAACATATCACGTGCGAAAATAATTCCCAATTAAGTCCACTTATCATTTATTCTTTCGCTTTGAATACGATATAAGTCTTTATTTAATGATAGCAAACCAAAACTATACGAATACTCGTCAGCAATCTGTTGCGCGCTATCACGAGAGCTATCAATAACAATATAACGACATACTACTTGTTCGATGATATTGATGTCACCTCATCTATTTTTATTTTAAAACTAATGTGTACTAGCTTTTATATTATGTAATTCAAATATACAAACTTTTAATACACTATTGGGTTCACTACTTACTTATTGATCAGAGTTTTTAAAGCACAGTTATACATGGTGCGCTAGCTCTTTGAATATAGTTATTTGCGGTTGAAAGCGAATTAGTTACAAATACTTACAAATATGATAAACGAAATAAATTTCAAGAGATTATAAGTTATATAGAGTACTTTAAAATTTAAATATCTGTCTTGAGAATCTGATTTTATATGTGAACGATAAAATGTCGATAGCTCAAATTATTGATTGGCCTCACCATCTGAAAATTTTCTCACATTAATTTACGACTGGATAACAACAAATAAAAAAATATTGCACTCGCGATGCTACTCTTAATTAGATTTTAAGCCTTTTAACTAACCTTTATTTATATATTGTTTTATTTACTACGATTTTATCCTGCTAAATATTCAGAATTATGCGTGTTTCCGCCAGTTTCGCTTTAATAATTAATGGGCAACGAAAGTTATTTCTTCAACAGCACATTTTTCTAATGGCGTTTGATGAAGCGCTCCCGAAAAAACTGCATGACGGAAATGAGGTAGCCAACGAAGAGGACGCCAAACGCCACGACGAATTGTTCCAGTTTGAGTCGAGCCAGATCTGCTATCTGAACAGCTTCACCATTGCTGTTGTACTTCAACTTACACTGGGGCGCTTTACGAAGCCACCTTTTTTTCCAGTAGTCATTCAATCCAAAACAGTGCCAATAAAGAGAGCTGTAAATAAAATATAAAAATTAACATTTCCAACTCATCAGCAGAATATGAGGGTTATGATAAAATCATTTCCCCGAGCGGCTATATATTGGTTAATTCAAATTTCCTTAAAAGTATGGATTAATTTTCCGGGCAACTACTCCCAAAAAAAAAACATTAGTCATAATAATAGAACTCACGCTATATTAAGTTCCATGGTATAAGGGTTGGTCTTAAGGGCCAACATGTAGTATGAGCGGTAAGCCATCGTTTCTTGAGCAATGGTCAAGTGACATGTAGTATTTTGAACATTTTTAAACATCATATTCTCCATGGCACCACCGCTCTATATAATTAAAGATATTAGTTACATTATTTCAGAATGTAGGATATGACTGCACTAGCAAATACTTAGCAATAACTTACCCAAATGGCTACAAAGTTGCCACCAAGAACACTTTGGACGGCCAGGCTTTGGTTTAAAGAAGAGCAAACACCAACAGGACAGCGCCGTATTTTATCTCCGATTTCTTTCATTTTCCCTGATTTAGCTTCCTAATAATATAAATTTTAATTGAATGAGCATTGTTTTCAGTTTTAACAATTAAGTTAATAAGTAATAAATAATCTAAATAACATTAACCTACCAGAAATACGATTTCAGCAACTCCTCCTCTAATAGTTATCAATTGGTAACGGGAGTTTGCTGCTAAATCAGAAAGGGTGTTAATATCCGGTCGCTGGAACAATAACGACATGTAAGACGTTAGACACGAGCTGTAAATGTTGACGATAAAGAAAGTGGCCAGGCACCAAGTGAAGGCCATCACTCCAATAGACCGTTGGCCAGAATTCTGGTAATAACCACCTGGGATGAAATAGTTTCAAATTTATTGTTGCTGATCCGCTGTATGCCACTAACAATTAGCCTTGTCGTCATCTTATACCATGATTTGTAATGGTGGCGAATATGTAAATGAACGCGTCACTTAAAGTGGTCATCGAACCCTTGGGATTATTTCTTTGGGCCAAAATATAAATGAGCTTAATGACGATTGTGCAGACAATAATGGAAATCAATAAGCCAATCCAAACCTTTTTTTTTTTTTTTAAAGATGGATAAATGCATTATTTCAAATAAGACAACACTTAAATCAGTTTACCTTAATATCGTACTATGTGAAATGATTTTTAACATTTATGATAATAAAATTTTATTATTACTTGTGGAGAAAACGTAGTGTAATGGCCATAATTTGAAGTCGTGGGAACAGGATATTGAGTTAGTATACCGTAAACGTCGCCCGATATAAAAACGGTCATTTCAAAGATATTCGGGAAAGATGCAGCAGAGAATGCGCTACAAGCCAAATCCACCTCCTAATAATAGTGTACGTGTGTAAAGAAAGGAATATATTATTATAATTACGAAGTTTAGCATCAAACTAGCACCCCTCGATGGAGCTGTCCTCTCATTCCTGTCCAACTTCCGTTAGGTAATAGTACACCAAATTGGTTTTCTTTGGAATCTTTTGCAATATCCATAGTTATACTTATTCAGATTATGGCAGGAAAATATGAAAATTAAAATAAAAATTATTTTTTATTATTTGCCCTGGATGTTTTAAAATATAGCCTCTATTGTTTACTCTTGTCATCATATATTATTATAAATATAATATATATCATAATGAATTAATGAGGCTTAACCTAACAGTAAATGAGAATATATAGGCTATATATTATTTTTTCATATCGGCAATTTTAATAGTGAATATTTACCTGAAATTCAGATAAAGAGAAATCCAAACCAACTGCTCGTAGTAATAACCTCCGTAACCAATAATATTACCGGTTGAATTCCGGAACACTTCAGTGGCCCCAGCTAATAGCTGTGTACCGTACATAAAAACAAAGAGTACCAATACTAACAGCTACATGTTTCAAAAAATTTATATGATTTTTATTGATAATGACAGACTAGCTTGAAATGCTGAATTTCTTCAAAATCAATTTCCACAAATTTACTCCCGCTTATGGTAAAGAAACAAGAATAGGCTTACCTGATGAAATACCACTCTAAGCTCTTTTCCACTAATTAAATTTACAGAATCAGCCAATAAGTTCCCATGCCCAAAGTCCATTTTTAAGATTAAGCAAAGAAGCAATAAAGAAATGGAACAAGTTAGCCTAATTGGTATTATAACCGAACGTAAGTTGCCCTTTAAGTATCTGTATTCTAGTTTTGTTTCAACCTCACTGTGAAATTGGATCTTAAGGAGTCGTTCTATTTATATGCCATATGGTCTTACCAAGGGTGGGGGTTGGTTCTCGCTATGTTAATATATATTATTAACAACGTGTACCCAAATATGTAAATTGCTTTCAGATGTCAGATCCAATATAAAAATATCATGAAATAGATCTTAATTGGGACTGGTGCTGTTTTATTTACCTAAATTAGTTTTGTCATGTAATATGCAGAAGCGCTAATATATTTTATAATTAGAGTCGCAAGTGGAAGCGGCAGGCAGTGACTACTCCTTAAGGTAGCTATAAGTTTTGATTTGATTAAATACATTTCTTTATTTATTATAGATTTTAAGATGTAATTAGTTTAGATGTTTCATCAATACATCATTAAGCAATATACGTTTAGTTGATGATTTTATCAATTAATTAGTACTGTAGTGTAATCCGGGTAGTTATTAATCGATATGTAGTTAATCAGATAATTTGTTAAATTAATCAAAAGTTTCAGTTACCAATTAAATTGATGGTTTCCAGCTGTGTGCCATAGTTTTTCTGCAGTTACTAACCAACTAGATCAAAAATAAACAATACCCGAATAAATATAGTTGATAAACAAAATATTCCTAAAGTGAGAATACGAAAAGAAAATATACTCGCTAGATAAAATTTTTTATTCACGCTTCCGCACGACTTATCAGCTTCACCCTTCGGGCTATCTTTTACAATTACGCATTACACTAATGTAGAAAGTTTTAATTGCATTTTCGAAGATTTTTTTTTTTTTTATTAAGTATTGGTGGTACACGGCAAGCCAGGGGCCTAACGGTGCGGTGGACACCGAGATCGACACCGGCCAGGGGCCAGGTGCCATCCGGCAGTTGGTTATCTTCTAAATCAATGGATTTTATTAGTTCCCAATCTTTTTCTATTCCAAAATAGTAGCTGAATGCTTCAGCTTTCCAAGCTCCAGCTTTACGGTCGATTGCTATTTTCATGGCTAGTGAACGAAACGCACCATCATTATTCATTAATCCAATAACTCTTTGACCTCGATAGTCATTCCTAATCACAGCTGTCCAATAATGCATGATTCGATCGGTTCCATAGTGGGCGTAAAAGTCTATTCCTCGTCTGTTTATATCAGCTCCGATAGCTTTATTGAGCCAACCAGGAGACTGGCGATCAATTATGTTAGATGAGTTCGTCTTTAAAGTCGAAGCTGATGGCTGATTTTCTTCTTCTGATATGAAAGCTGCAAAGACTATTATGCAGCCAGTGCTCTTCTCTCGAACTAGTATTGATGTAAGATGAGATAAACAGTTTCGAAGGCGATCTTTCCTAACAGCAAAGCGCTCAGCTTCGTTAGACACCTCGTCGAAAGATGCAAATTCTCTGATCGGACTTGAATTAAAGAAATGCTCCGCAGCGAATTGCGCCACTTCTTCCAACTCTTCTGGTTTGGCGATGGAGTAAATCAGGTTTTGTTTGTCGTCCCTTGTTCTCTCTGGCATCGTACTTGTGTTTATAAGTATCCTATTTTAATAATATAGCAGGTATTTTAAATTTAATGATTAAATTCAAATGCCTTATGCCTAAATAACTAAACTCACTTATGTAAGAAGGATAATCCGATCTGGTTTGTATCTCAGACAAATAATTTGTGTTAGTCTTACAGTGTACCAAAATACTGAATGGCTTCTGAAGTATAGTAAAGCGTAGCTTACACTAATTCCATAATGGAATTGTGCAATAACGCGCTATAAGTATCACGTGATGCGAAATTCAAGTATATTTAAATAAAACTCGAAGACTCGAGGTTATTGGCTCTCGAAAAACCGGTATGATATAGCTATTATGCTTACTATGATACCAGTTTTAACTATTTCAAAATGCTCACTTCTTGTTTTGAGAAAATATTGCAAAACATTTTTTAGCGCCATATCAGGAAGCGATTTCGCAATTTATTTGCCCCATCTATCTATCATGCATTATATATACAAAAAATAAACATCATCATGCGTGTACAGGTATATTTCAATCTACTTCACGTCACGGTAAAGCAATCGATTGAATTCTTACGGTAGCATGATAACAAAACAATGTTAATGAATGTGTGCTCTGAATATATTGATAAAAGGTTCATCTATACTCATTGCTATATCCCCAGCGTGTATAAAATATTCAAACGTTGGAAGATTCTTAAATCTGTGCTATTTTAATCTGATTTTACCCATATTTACGCTGTAGAGTAGGCCCACCTGACTACTAAAAAACAGCTTAAAGATCTACGGAAGATCTCGACTCTGATCTAGTTTTTTGCTTCTTCACCTTAGATAATACGAATCATGCTTATTTGTTCCAATTATAGGCTGTTTCTTATGACTTCTTCCAGATTCTTGTTTTTGTCTCACCCTTGGATGAACGCGAATGCTTCGTATGATTTGCGGGCCGTTACTTATATACTGTTTATACTGTCTTTCTTATTGTCCTTATTCTGAACTTAATATTTGCCTCTCCCGCAAAATATGATTGCATTCGTGACCCTATTGTCTTATTTCTTTTCTGATCCATTCGCCGTTAAATACGGTATATTATTTAAAATTTTCCATTCAGAATTCTATTTGGCATCAACATAATTTTAAAAAGCTCTTCTTTTACACGCCAAATATCCGTAAAAACTGTATCGGAGAAATGAAAAATCCAACCTTGCTCACCACTCCCTCATCATCTGCTGCTTCAGAGCCCATGGAGATAACCAATGAATCTCCTGCCCCAACCTTGCTCACCACACTGAAGAATGGTGGAGGAGGTGGAGGCAGTCGACCACCTTCTTCGGTGTTCGGCGCTCCCGGAAAACCAACTGATAATCGTCCTGTATTCTCTTTATTCAGCTCAAAGTAAAATTGTGTAATACTGCATTCACTCCTATTCAGCAGCTCTCGGTCAACGAAACTCTTTTGCCAAAATGATTTATATATCTTCTATTATTATATTTGAAAAACATGATTTAAAGTAATCACCACGGTCACAAAAAGCAACTCGTAATAATAAATAATGCGTGTATGCACCACTGATTCAATAAATGATTTATTATTTTCTTTCACAACTCTTTATCTTCTCTTTCTATTTCTTTGCAAATTTAAACTATCTGTGTAATGTAAAATAATAATTTTTAAAAAATCCTAAATCTCAGTTACTCGGAACTTTTTTTTTCGCCGTGAAACTTTATTTTACAAATGAAATCATTATTCTCTATCAAAGTTTCTTTGACAGCAAAATATCTGGCTTCAAGGCAGCTTGAAACTGATGTCTCGAGTAGGGGAGGGCCACTAACCGGACCGCGGGGTAGCGCGGACCACTTGAATATAGAATACTTTGAGAGGGTTAAAAAAATTTACAAAAATTACAGTAGATTTAACCTTACATTAATAACCTTAGGACGAAATTTCAAAAGCCTAGCCTGAAAATTAAGCGAGATGAAAGTGGAAAAATATTTACGCATTCAGATTTTTTTTTTCTTCCGTGCAATTTTTTTTCTAACTTCCGTATCGCTTATTTTTTACTCAAAAAATAGTTTTTTTTTTACCTTTTACATAAGTGTTACGATAAGTTTTTTCGTTTTATTTTATTTTAAATTTCCCTCTAAAAACACTGAGCTATCCCTTGACGTATTTTAAATTGAGTAGTTACATCGGAAGCGATGGTCAGATTTGGAAAGAGCATAGTTAGCTTTTTGACAGCGGCAATGACCGGCGTTTTAGGGTCATCCGCCTTTGATCTGTATCGTTATCATAACTGGGGCAGCATAGGAGCCTTTTTATCTCCAATCAATCCTTTTTTTAGTTTTTAGTTTCTACGCATATTTTAGTCTTGCGTGCCACTTCATAATACACGCTCATATCTTTACGAAGGAAATATTGTCAAATGAACTGCAATCATAACCATTCCGGTAAGTGTTCTCCCGCCAAATTGTATCTATTTATTAGTTATTAACTATCACTATCGTTTCGGAATTAAATTATCGCACGAATAATTATGTGTATGCTGCTAAAGTGAGTTAATAGAAAAACAATTTACGACTAGGATTTTCTTGTTTTAGTTATTGTTCGCACCGAAGAAGATAGTAAAATCATACGGAACCCAGTAAAATATGACACCTTCATTCCGAATGACGTTTCATTTGCTGAATTTATGTTGGAAAAAGTGAAACAGTTTGGAAGAAACACTGCGCTTGTAAATATATGTCTTTTAAAAACAGATTTCCAAAATAATAAACATGAAATAATGATTTAAAATATTTCATAGATCGACGCTGAAACGAAAGATTCTTACACTTTTGCCAATGTGTATACATATGTACAAAAATTGGCCACTGGATTTCAAGTAAAATTCAATCTTAAGTCGAGAGAGAAAGTGGCAATTATTCTATCATCTTGTCTGGAATACCCATTGGTTGCATTGGCAATTAATTTGTGTGGAGCAACTGTTATTCTTATTGACCCTAAACAAACAGTTGGTAATTAAAATAATTGGTAACCTTAATTTAAAGAAAAAAAGTACTTATTATTCGTCATGTTCTTTTTCGATAGATGAATGGAAGCACTCCTTTAAATTAACTAGTCCAAGATTATGGGTTACAACGGAGAATACCATTTCCAAATTGGAACGGGCATTTCCATCAAGTTATCAAAAGGAGTTGGCAGCAGGGACAATTATCCTGAATTATTCAAACTATTCGCAAGAGAAAAGCAACCAAATAACAATTAATGATTTAATTGGTCTGGGAAGCAAAGAATACGCTATTTTTAAGCCGCCAAGAGATTTAAATCCCAGAGAAGATGCGGCATTTATTCTTTTTTCCAGTGGGACGACTGGTCTTTCAAAAGGTGCTATTATGACTCATGAAAATTACATCGCCGCCCGTCGCCAGACTGAGTAAGATGTTAATTATACCTATATTATATTGGTTGATTTAAGGTAGATTTAGAATTTTTTATCATCTGATTTCGTTAAATCTTATTAGGGAGATAATGAAAATTGCTTTGCTGTTAAAGGAAAAGTAAGTAACTTAGAAACCCGTTACCTACATAATTTTCATCTCTACTAAGCTTAAATTAAAACTCTGGTTTTAAGAAATGGGACGGCTCAACCCGGACTTGTAAACAGAGTGAATGAATCATGTTTTCTAGCCTTTTTACCTTTTCACCACACAATGGGAATCAATGCGGTTTTAGACCAGCTAGCTGCAGGAAGGCGATGCGTTATTCTTAAGGAATACACATTTCCAAAATTACTAAAAACCATAGAAGAATTTGAGGTAATCAGCTATACAATCTTACTTTGCAATTATTCATCAAATAAGTTAAATTATCAATATTGTTTTATACAATTGTTAAAAACTACTAAATTCAATCTTTAAATCTCAATTGGTTTTATTTGTCCTGATATCTTTTTAGATTACGAAAATGAATGTGGTTCCACCGATTGTCGTTCGATTGGCAAAAGAGCCTGTTGAAAAGGAGTACAACTTGAGTTCATTGCAGGATATCTTCTCTGGGGGAGGACCCCTCAGTCAAGAAACTATTGCTGCTTTCGAAAATAAATTCGGTCCTATAATTACCAAAGGATATGGACTGACCGAAGCGACCAGATGCCACTCTACAAGAGGGTTCACTAAACGAAAGGATAGCATAGGAGTCGTACATCCCTTTTTCGAATGCAAGGTTGAATTCATTACTTTTTTATTATTAAAAATAAAAATCACAAACATCCATCCTTGCATCCATCCATATACTCGTAATCGGAATTTTAACAAATTTAATACCATATAAATTTATAGGTGGCTGACGTCAACTCAAATAAACCACTAGGACCACATGAACAGGGTGAAATTTGCGTACGTGGCCCGTTGGTCATGAAGGAATACATTGGTAACAAAAGCGCAACCAGAGACACTATAGATAACGAAGGCTGGTTCCATTCTGGCGACATTGGCTACTACGACAATGATGGATTCTTTTTCATAACGGACCGAATGAAAGAACTTATAAAATACAAGGGATTCCAAATATCGCCAGTTGAAATAGAGCAGATTATTCTGGCCCATCCGGATGTGATGGATGCTGCCGTTGGTCCAGTGCCGGATGAATCTGCAGGAGAACTCCCAAGGGCCTATATTGTAAAACGGGCTGGTAGCTCAGTAATCGAGCAAGACATTACTTCCCTAGTTGAAGGTAAAATCAAGTATTTAAAATAATTAAGCCCACATTAATATATCATTGGAAATCTCACATATTTTTTTTAAATTTACGGTATACAATTTATGTTATACAAATGTTTTGTGATTTCCAGAGAAGTTAAGTGGCTACAAGAAACTAAGAGGAGGTGTGATATTCGTCAACGATATTCCAAAGACGAGCTCAGGAAAGGTTATGAGGAGGCAATTGAAAACTTTCATTAGCAGCAAACTTTAAATTTAGAAAAACGTAAATATTTTGGGAAACTTTTAATAATAAATATTTGAGATTATTTGATCATGTGTAATGTAACCCTCTACATAATAAACGATGAACTCTCCTGTTTATAATACCAAACGATCACAGCTCATTGATATCTTGATATCTTCTCGTTCTGTTTCTTCAGAAAATAGTTCGAATAGCTCCGATATTTAAAATAGTATTCGTCTAAAAATCCAATTTGAGGCTGCATATTCTACTTTTTTCCGAATTCATGACTCAAGTATATGTATGAAAGAAATAAAAGAAGTGTGGTTGGATTTGAACTCAATTACATTTAACTCTCGGGAAGATTTACCACGGCATCCAGCTGTTGGTAATAAAGAGTTAGTGGTGGAGGACGACAGATCAGAAGTCTTATAGTTTGATGAACGCCCAAATCGACACCAGCAAAAGGTCGCTTTCCATCCGGTAATTGGAACGTTTCATATTGAACAGTGCTAATGAGCTGCCAGCATTTTTCCGGTGCAACATATTTACTGAAAGCTTGCGCCATCATAACACCGATTTTATTGTCATGTGCTATTTTCACGAAGAGAGCGCTACATGCGGGACTGCTCATTCCGATCAATCTTTGCCCTTGATAATCTTATCTTATTGCGGATCTCCAAAGATGTAAAATCCGGTCCGTTTGGTAGAGGGCGTAAAGGTCCACTCCCTTGTGGAGCTCGGCTAAAATGGACTTGAGGAGATCCTCAGGATCCACCAATGTATCCGGCGACACCTCATTATTTTCTCTCATTATGGAAGCAAGAAAGGCTACCAAACGACCGGTACTTTTCTCCCTAACTACAATCGACGTGGGATGTTGGAAACATCTTTTAAAACAGTCTCTCCTATAAGACAGTCTCTCCTCGTCGGTAACATCGTCCAGTGAAAATAATTCACGGAGAGGGCTGTAGCTAAAGTAATGCTCTTCGGCGAACTCTACCACTTCCTCTAATTCCTCCGGTTTTGCGATCGAGTAGACCAAGATTTCTTTTCCGTTCCGAGCTATTTGTTCCAGCATTTTAATGATGGCAGCTGCTAATGTATCTTATTCGATGTTGGGATCCTTAAATCGTTTACCTGTAATTTAATCATTTTCTTTTATGGCATAGAATGAGCAACGATAATATATTATGTAGTTATTATGCTATCAAGTATATTATTTTTAGTATGGTATACTGGCATTACTTACTTTTTAGCGATTGTACGATTGTTTTGCAAAACGGAAGAAAGTCGAATCCGCAAAATTCAAAATGTTATGCAGTAATTGGATTGGATTGGATTCTTTGATGAAGGCTCCGTGCAATGTTCAATGTAAGAAGAACAAAAGTCGTATGATAGACGTTCCATTTGGATCAGACACTTTATATAACTTTATTTACATAAATATGTTGGTTATCGATGTTTTTAAGAAAATCCATGCTAGCAATGTTTCATTAAGCTGGCGCAATATAAAAGTTTCTAGGGTATCATGTATCTGTTTTGACTTGTGAACCATGGAAAAAAAAATTATACAGAAGTGGTCCATTTAGTGGAAGTGGAACCCAAAATTTGGTGCGCAATTGGTATACATTTTTCCTAATACTATTTTTTACCTAATGTGTCATTAAGGCTTACGATATATAAAAATTTAGTGCAAGACGCTAAACCGCTAAACGATAGTATTCTTCTTTTTCTAGTGCTACTTGAAATGGAAAATTTTTTTGAAATGAAAATTTGAAGTCGTGGGAACAGGATATTGTGTAAGCATGCCGTAAACGTCGCCCGCGATAAATATAGTCATTTCAAAGATATTCGGAAAAGATGCAGCAGAGACCGCGCTACATGCTAAATCCACCTCCTAATGATAATAAGAATTTGAAAAAAATACATTTTATTATTTTAACATCAAACCTGCTTACCTCTCGGTATAGCTGTCCTCTTATTCCTGTCCAACTTCCGTTGGGTAATAGTACACCAAATTGGTTTTCTTTTGAATTTTTTGCAAGCTCTATGTCCATGCTTATTCACATCATGTCAAGAAAACACAAAAGGTTATTTTATAAATTTTTCTAGTTGTCTTAAAATATAACTTATAATTTTACTCTTATAATTATATTTTATTCGCCTAATATATATTATCAAAAATATGACCATTACAAGGATTAACGGGCTGAAGCCGAACTAGGCTTCAGCGACGCGGGTGACTGTTACCCTCATTTTCCTGTCAGCTATCCGTATTCCTTTCCACAGAAACAGACGAACATTACCCAATTCGTCCCATCTCCAGCAGTAATAAGTACGTAGGCAAAGACAGTAATCAAAAGACTTTCGGCTTATTGGACGGCGCTCTTGGCGGCTTGAGTCTCGGCAATTTGGGCTATTGGAGAGGTTGGGGACGTTCATATCTTGTTTCAACGACAGTATTTTCGACGTCCACTGTCACCTTCACTAGCACAAAATCCACGAGCTCTACCTGCGCCTAGGGCTCGGCCCCGAATGTAATCGGGTCAAAATACGGCTACCCGATCAAAATAAACGGGGCAAATCATTGACCCGATTACTAGCGGGGCGGGTCGGACCTCGACCCGATCACTGTCGGGGCGGGGCAGACCTCGACCCGATCGTCCGGGGCAAGCGGGTTATCGGGGCAACCCGACATATTTTCTCGGGCTGACCCGATGACCCGCAATTTTTTCGGGGCAAATCATTGACCCGATTACTGGCGGGGCGGGGCAGACCTCGACCCGATCACTGGCGGGGCGGGCCAATGCTCGCCCCTAACCCGACCCGCCCCGCTAATTTCGGGGCGGGTTCGCGGGGCAACCCGATTATCAGTAATCGGGACCGAGCCCTACCTGCGCCGGCCGCCGTCGACGTATGACAACGGATATACTTGATGACCGCAAATCCAAAAGCAAGGATGAAAAGTTTTCATCGAACATTTATCCATCTAAAATCTTAGCGTAAGTTTCTTCTTAAGTTATTAAATTAAAAGAATACAATACATATTTTTTTTTGTAGGATCACACCAACGGTTTCGGTCGATTCCGTTCAGCGGGAAGCTCGCGAAGCCGATCCAGACTATTTCGCCGGTGATCAGCACAACGGATTTTCAACTACTTCTATCCTTCTTTTTATGAGCATACCAACATCACAAGAACAGCATTAACCCTGGAATATCCGTTGTTGTCGATAGCAATGCTGATGATGAACCAGTTGCAGCCGGCCTAAACCAAGATTATTTCTACAATAGACGACGTGTCACCACGGTTACCTTCACATCGGTGGTGATTACAGCCACTACGAGCACATCGACCCCGATTTGTTCCGCACCAGGCTCTTTTGCTCAGTGTCCCCAGATCACAGCTGGTTAACAAGACGATATTCTAGCACTGCATGATGGATGACTAAAATTTATATACAATTTAACTCGTAATTTAATTATCATCAATGTGTATTTATTTTCCAGCTAAATATTTATGCTAGTAACATAAGGTTATTTGTCTTATTTATAATACAACACGTAGTGGCAGTTTGCGTACTCGACTAGTACGCAAACTATCTAGATGCACAAATTATGATGATTTTACATGCCTATCTTACGGAATCTGTTGCTATATTATATCATAGTGAATAATTAGATTATTATTATTCTAATTATCCATCATGGTTATATGATCAAACAATTTTTACTTCTGACCAGTGTTATTATCTCGATCAAATACCCTGATAGCGTTATTTATATTACCAAGACTTTGAACTTTGCGCGTATCTGTCCAAATATGTATTGTTCAACAATAATATTTACTGGCGATGAGTACCGTAAAGGGATCACATATTACTCTTGACATTAAAACGATCTAACTCTTGAAGTAAAAGAGGGCGACAAGCCAATAGACAAGCAGTCCGGTGGACACCAAGGTCTACGCGGGACAAAGGTCTGGTTCCATCTGGCAATTGGAAATCGTCAAAGTTGATGGTGCGAATCACTTGCCAGAATTTTCCTCTCACAGCATAGTGGCTAAATGTCTCCGCTTTCCACGCTCCGACTTTATTGTCTGCTGAGATTTTCAACACAAGAGAGCTATAGGGCGTAATTTTTGTCAATGAAAAAACTCGTTGGTTTCGATAGTCATTCCTGATTGCTGCGAACCAAAAGTGTAATATCCGATTCGTTTCGTATCGGTCGTATAGGTCGACACCCCGGCTCAGCTCAGCTGCAAGAGCTCTATTGAGCCAACCAGGGGACCTGGGGTTGCTAGAAGGCCAATTTGATGTTTCTTTCGATTCATTCTTCTCATTTATTTCTATTGCTGCAAAAGCTACTAATTCGCCGGTGCTCTTCTCCCGGACAATAATTGAAGTAGGATGAGCGAAACACTTTTGAATACGGCCTATCCTCCAAGCGAAGAATCCGATTTCATCGGTCAGATCGTCCATAGAGGCTAATTCTCGAAGGGGACTTGCGTTATAGAAGTGCTCTTGGGCGAATTTCGCCACTTCTTCAACGTCCTCCGGTTTGGCGATGGAATAAACCAAGATTTCTTTGTCATCCTGCGTTTTCTCCTTCATCGTCACTAATGTGTATTTTAGTATTCTGTGTTTATGAACATTTAAATTATTTTTAATGATGGAATCGGGGAACTATATACCTTTTTGATGGAAACGGATTTATCATCCAACCGGCTGCTGTTATAGCAACCTTCTGAGCATCGAATGGAGTTTGATCTTAATTCAAGCAATGAATAGACATTTATCAGCATTCTGGCCAAACCCCAAATGGTGCTATCTTATTTGTTATGTTGAGAAAGTAGCAACTGCGCAGAATAAGCCTAGCTGTAAATAATAAATTGCCGGGTTTGTTACTAATGCAACAAAGTTGTTACGGTACATGTACTGTTATGCAAAGATAAAGGTGTTATTGGACTCTGACAAAATGCTGTTATCTTGAGAACATAGAGAAACAGTGGTATTCATATCATAGCTTGAAAAACGCGCTTTTTATATCTGAAAAAACAATTACTGGCTTATTTTCTAAACATAATTTCAAATTTTGCATTCCTTTTGTATTACTTTAAGTTTAAAATGTCGCAGTTTAGCCGTACATGTACATAGTAGTAAAATAAATTCTTTAATGTTCTGTTTTTGTTAGAGCAAAACTATTTGAGTAACCTGCTAAATTAGTTCAAGTGAAGAGACTACGATTGACATCAAGCTATCACCACAGAACAAATCGGCTTCAAACATCGACATACGGGGGGATAGGGAAACGTACAGGCCGTTCTCATTCTTGTGTGCTGTTCTGTGCTATCACATTAACATTGCAGTGGGGACGCACTAAGATCGACGCTGGACAACGATCTCGTTCCATCTTATCACACCAGCATTTAGCGACTTAACCTCTCCGTTTTCTAAGCTTCTATTAGCTTTCGAAATTTTTAACACAAAAGAGATTTTCTTCATATATTTAAACACATTTGTTGGTTTTCATCATATAGTAAAATCATCATTGACCACATAGAACCAAAAATGCGAAATCCGATCCATTCCTAGTACTTAAAGACGTTAAGATCTGCGCTTCTTCTCAGCTAAGCGTTATAAAAGATCTGGTTAGTCATTCAAGATAGATATTAGAGTTTGACTTTTAATTAAGGCGAATTATAAGATAAGAGTTCACATAATTTTTCAAAGTTCAATCCATCAATCCCATCAAATATTAGGTGGGTATTTTTAAGAACTTACTTTCAAAGATTTTTTAATTGTAGGACAGGGGGTACTGTTTTTATTTTCTTGTTCTTGTTTGTTTTGTTTATAATGTTGATGCTTATCAAGCAGCTGGTCTCCAGAGATACATTTGTTGCTATAAGGCGGGCGGCATCCGCTGCATCATCAATCAGTTATTCAGTTGATATGTATAAAACAGGTTAACACAAACAATGAGAATGTATCAAATAAGTATGCTAATTGGAGCGTGTTGTAATAAAATTAGGTATGTAACAAGTACTGCATTATATTACGTCTAACTGGATAACTTTGGACAGAGAGGGTAACATTAGACAGAAAAGTGAATTTATATGGCAATAACTCGCTTGAAAAATCATCGTTATCGAGCTGGAAACTGCTTTGTTGTGATCTAAAGACGTTGGGCAATCGACGATAAAAACACTTAATAGTTTAAGTCTTTTTCAAATACAGTTTGATAGGAAAAATAAACCTATAAAATTCAGTGGAATTCCAAAATGACTTTGTAAGGCGATGGCCAAAAAATCATGCCACCCTTTGGATCAGTTTCCAGCGACGGTTTTGGATCATTCGGGCAAAGAGTGAAGTTGAAAGCTTGAAAGAAGTAGGTGATGAAATAGAACAGCTCCATTTTAGCGAGGTTCTCCCCCGGACATCGACGCTTGCCTGTGACAAATAATATTTACTGCACATTCTATTTTTAACCATTCTATTAAATTTAGGATTTAAATAAAAAATTGCCCTCTCAACAGTTTAATAAAATAAACTGCGTTTTCTTACCCACTAAGAAAGGAAGGAAATTTTCAACGTTCTTCTTCAGTTTGCCAAACTCATCCAAAAAATGTTGAGGATAAAATTCGTCCGGCTTAGACCAATAACTTTTATCCCGATGGCAGATGCTAGCGCACGCAGCTAGCACGGTATTCTAATGCAATTAAATATACTTATTAATAAGCATGTTGTATCCATCATGAAATGTTAAAAATGATTTAGTTAGCACTTTAGGGATGAGGAAGCCCTCAAACTCGACATCTCGTCTGTTAGCAGAATGGAATATGCCCAAAGGAAAAATATCCGCGAGACGCTGAACTTCAAGAATAACTGCCTCTGTGTAAGGCATCCTATATATTTCCAATAATTCAATTAATAAAATTATCCATCAATATATCATTAAAAAATATGAATCACATTTCTCTGTCTTCGAATGTTGGGAGTCTCTCGCGTCCGACGACCGAGTCAATTTCTTCCTGTAGTTTCTTCTGAATATCTGGGTACCAACTGAGATATAGGAATGCCCATCTAAGGGTCGTAGCCGTTGTCTCTCCTCCAGCTGAAAACAAATCTCCCACGCTCTTGATCAACTGAATATCTATTAGAATGCGATGACTATTTGAAAGAAGGAGCTATAATACATATAGGCCTACTATTTTTCGGATACCAGTAAATGTTGAACCTTCTCCTTGGCGTTGCTGTTCGTCAATAAAGAAATCTGTATAATCTACCAGATTATTCGGATCAAAAGTAGCCTTGTGTTCTTCGACGATATCCTATACATGTAAATTACAAACAATCATTCACATATTATTACTTTTTAAAAAAGCCAAACACACAATAAAAAAAATCTACCTCAAAGTATTTAACAATCGCATCCCTTCTTTCATCTAGCAAATCCAAACCGAGCCAAGAACGAGGCAATAGGTTCGTTAGCCACGGAATAAAGCCAACAATACCCATTGAAGCTGTTGCTTCAAGGTTCTTTCGAATGGCATCCATGAATCCATGAAAAGTAGGATCATCATGTGCCATTCGCTTTCCTTTAACAAAATTAAACTTATTATAAAATCCGATTCAAATATTTTATTTATACTATTTACTTTACCTGATACCAGGGCCCAAACTATGTTTGTAACGGCAGTGTTCAAATTGTTTTTGAAATCAACAGGCTGCCCAACAGTTTTCTTAAAAGTTTCAATCATGTCGAGAGCCTCCCTCCGAATGTGGGTCTCCATGCTTGATCTGCCCATTCCCAGATCTCGAAGATGGCGGAGCGCAAAGCGACGATGCTCCTGCCAGATGGCTCCGTTGGATGCAAGTATACCATGGGACCCCCTGCTAAAATACTCGAAAAAGAACATGTCGGGTCGATTGGCGAAATCAGTACTGTGGAACGCCTTCTTGATGAGATCGTAATCGGCCAAGAAAACAGTATTCCACGAACCCAATCTGAGTTGAAACAGGGGTCCGTATCGCTCAACCATCTTGCTTATATTTTTACGAAGATTGATCGGTTTGAGACTGGGTAGGTGGCCGATGATCGGCCATCCTCTTCCTGGGCCTAATATTACATAGAAAATAAATTAGCTATTGCCTGTCACTATAGCGCACAAAAATACCAGGAATCTTTTTGGCCCCATAGTAACACTTGTTAAATTTGTATCCTACGTAGATTGGAAGTAGGGCCAGTAAAGCAATAAACACGCTATCAGTGATTACTTTTAAAAAGTCCTCTAGGTTATCCATCTTAAATGAAAGTGTCGCGGAGTTTAACAGCAGTGAGCTTATAAGAAAGGGAGATATCTGTAGCACTGGTAATCGTCGCAACGTATTAAATTCTGATGCGTACCTTGACTGCGCCAAATACTCAGTCGTTATCTTGAACGAAACGAAGGACTTTGTATGCTTATCAAATATGAGACAAAGTATACGATAACCATTCACATAACCCCAGCCTCTCTCTTCGAGAAGATATTTCTTAACAGAAATACTTCTCTAACACTCGGGGATAGATATTACTGGGCTCATTTTAACTTTAGCAAAATAATTGTGGCGACATTGTCTGATTGCCTTTGTATGTTCGACCGTATTCGACAATCAAATGATTGCGTTTTACTGGGTTTAGTCATCCTTAGTGAGTTTTTTTTCTCTTTTAGTTTCAAATTGATCAATTTCGTCGAAATAAGATTGACCTATGATGTGAAAATATTATACATTAATAAATTATATTCAATTACATTGCGTAATCGCGGGTTACCATTAATTATTATCTTAAATGGCACAATTTTGCATAAAAATAAATTATTTTCTACACCTATTCATTAGGGTTTTTTTCTCACAGGGATGGATTAAGAAGTGTCTACAATAGCCGCGTTATTATTAATCAAGAGACGTGCCGCATGAAAAAGAAAAAGAAATGCAAACTATATTTTTGTGTACTGTTCAGCTCCATTAAAAGTTCCTTACCAGATATTTAAATTGTAGCATGTGTATTATTTTGAATATATATACAGAACAACTTTATACATTCTGAAATTCAGAGAGCTTAGCAAATGCCAGAGGACAGTGTTTGCTTGCCAGAACAGCGTATAGATCACTAGATCGTAAAACGATACGTTCACCTTTCGACATTTTATTCCAAACATGAACTCCGTAACCCCGATTAACCAACTCAAACATGGTTTCATTAATTATCTTCTCAAAGTACGTCCTCCAGCCGGGCCATGATATCGGATAGAAGAAATAGCTTGGCAAAATGTGAACGTCATTGCACAGGCTGGAGAAGGGGTTTCCTAGATGAAAGCCGCAAACTTCTGCCATGGTCAGAGTAATGAGAATCGGTCCGTGACCAGCCCACCATCCAGGATCATATCGTGCTGCCAATTTTTGAATGATGATGTCGACTAGTCGATGGTTAGCCTCGAAATGGAAAAACTTATGGCTCTTTCGTCAAGAAAGGGCAAGAAATTCCAAAGGACTCTCTCGTTCAACGGTTGGAGTGTGATGAAGTCAAGGTCCATGTAGAGACCACCACCTCCTCTAAGCTGGGAAAGAATTCGAATGTAGTCAGAGAAGTGTTCTACCTTGTACGTACTATTCCGCCATACTCCATTCCGATACCAGTTTTCTAACGGAGTATTGGAAAGGTATTCAGTTTCGTTATTGATCAAAATAATCTGGATATTGCTGTACTGGGTTAGAATAAAGAGCCAGGGCTCCTTAGGATCATCCAAACCAATACCATTAGTTTGCATAAAGAGTTGGATGGGTCTATCAGGATTCTCTTTGGCTGCAGATTCGACGGCGCAAGTTTGACGGAAGTCTAAAGATCTCTTTCCACTCGTCTCGTGAAAGTAGATTCGATGACAATTACCGGGTTTCAATGATGATGCAGCTGACCAAAAGATGACTTTGGGTTCCACGACTTTCGAAGTGCTCAATAATGCATCGTACATCCCTCGAAGATAAAAGCAAGTCACCAATAGTAATAATAATATAAAGATGCTCTTTTTCTTTGGTATCAAATTGTCAATTTTAGCATATAATTCAAGCTGATTGCACATTGACGCAAGTGATGTAAAACCCATCTTGTAAATCTAAAATAAAACCAACATAAAATTCTTTTTAGGTAAATACTGTATTTAAGGACGAATAAATGATTCTCTAACCTTACTCCCATCAGCTAGCTGCGTGGACTAGATTTGAATAAGGTTTTGTACACGAGTTTAAACTGACATTTTGCATTTTGAATGGTTGGGGGCGCCAGCAATGATCTATTTGTACGTCAACAGAAGTTTGACAGAAAAGCTTCACGTGTATCTTGTCCTTCAGCACAAGTTTCATCAGTCGTATGATGCTGGGTAAAATTATATATTTCGTATCAATAAGATAGTTCCGCTTCATCTATTATCTGTGCTGCTGCATCAAATAAATATGTATAAATTATTTGTGTTATCTGTACCAATAAAAAGAATATATAAATTAGCATAGTGTAAACTTTGTTTTGCGTAATATAAACCATGGTATAAACATGTATCTACATGTATGTATCGAACCCATAAACCAACCGTTCCAGATGCACAAGCCCCTAGAAGAGGAACTTGATTGAAATACAGTATTTGAAAATGATTCGACCATTAGGGCATTTGCCTGTGGAAGCACTAACGCTATTGTTCTTGACAACTAGGTTGAGTCGGAACCATTCACCTTCGGTACCGTCCGCTGGAGCGCTGTAAGAAGTATTCAACAGTAAATTGGAGAAAATGTAGACAGACGGTGCGCTTAGTTAGGCAGAGAAATTGCGCCAATGCAGGAATTGGCGCAGGATTGTTTCGCAAACCGTTAGCAGTACGAATTTTGATGGCATTTCTTACTGGAAATCCAGGAGGGAATAGAGACCATTCACAAAAATAGTACCAGAAATAATATAGACCTCATGTATATTATTAAAATAAATAACTTAATATACCTTAATATTATTTAGAATCAAGTTGGAGCGCTCGTCTGGTTACGTAAAAAGAAAAGAAGTTGAAGATGTAACCCATGCTTTTCAAATTGTATTGATTTGGAATATTTATCAACGTGGGAAAGATACAGTGGCAGCGATAAGAAGAAAGAGAATGATGCATGCCTTATTCATGCTGTTAAGTAAAAAGATTTAAAATATAATATACACCTGACGATGATAAAAATGATAAGCCACAAATATTTAGCTATTCTTCAAGAAAACAGAAGAGAGTTATTTTTACTTTTTGCATATATTCATCATTTAAAATGTGTTAATGTAGCACTATTATGTTACATTCAATCCTGCTTTTATGATGATGTTGTTATGCAAAGATAAAGGCATCGTCAGCAAAGATCCACCGGCCAAATCCTTTGTAGTCTTGAGAAATATCAACTATAATGTATTCATAACTTTATAGTTATTTCCTTAAAAGAAAAACTATTGGCTGAATACTGGATTTTCTAAATAGCATTTTCCTTTTTAGTATGTATGTACACTCTGTACGTACTAGCGTCAATATAATATAGTTGTATAGTGTTTGTAGTATTGGTTCCACATATGTGTTACAATCACGCATTACACTAATGTAGAAAGCTTTAAAGGCAAAGTGTTGGTCCAGTTGGTGGTACACGGCAAGCTAGGAGCCGGACAGTGCGATGGACGCCGAGATCGATGTCCGCCAGAGGCCGGATTCCATCCGGCAGTTGGTAATCTTCTAAATCAATAGATTTGATTAGTTCCCAATCTTTTTCTATTCCAAAATAGTGGCTGAATGCTTCAGCTTTCCAAGCTCCAGCTTTATTTTCAATTGCCATTTTCACTGCCAGGGAACGAAATGCGCCATCATTATTCATTAACCCAATAACCCTTTGGCCTCGATAGTCACTCCTAACCACAGCTATCCAATAATGCATGATTCGATCCGTTCCATAGCGAGCGTATAGGTCTATTCCTCTATTTATATCAGATTCGATAGCTTTATTGAGCCAACCAGGGGACTTGCGATCGATGTTCGATGAGTTCGTCTTTAAAGTCGAATCTGATGGCTGATTATTTTCTTCTAATATGAAAGCTGCAAAGGCAATTATGCAGCCAGTGCTCTTTTCTCGAACTAGAATTGATGTAAGATGAGATAAACAGTCTCGAAGGCGATCTTTCCTAACAGCAAAGCGCTCAGCTTCGTCAGACACCTCGTCGAAAGATGCAAATTCTTTGATAGGACTTGAATTGAAGAAATGCTCCGCAGCGAACTGCGCCACTTCTTCCAACTCTTCCGGTTTGGCAATCGAGTAAATCAGGTTCTGTTTGCCGTCCCTTGTTCTCTCTTGCAACATACTTGTGTTTATAAGCATTCTATATTTATGCTATAGCAAGTATTTTAATTTAAATAATTAATGCTTAAATAATAACTAAACTTACTTATGTAAGAAGGATAATCCGATCTGGTTGGTATCTTTGACAAACAATTTGTGTTATAGTCTTACACTGTACCAAAATACTCAATTGCTTCTGAGGTATAGTAGAGCGTAGCTTATACTGATTCCATACTAGAATAGCAATAACGCGTTATCAGCATCACGTGATGCCAAATTCAGGTATTTAAATAAAACTCAAGGACTCAAGGTTATTGGCTCTCGAAATACCTGTATGGTATAGGTATGGTTACTATAGTACCGCGTCCGCCTAATTTAAATTATTTCTAAATGCTTACTTCTTGCCTTAAGAAAATAATATATTTTTGGCAGCATCAAGAAAATATTGGCATTATATTATTTAAATTATATTTGCCCCATTTATCCACCATGCATTATATATTCACGCAACTCGATATTTCAATTTACTGCAGGACGTGGGTAAAATAATGAATTATCGATTACATTCATGGCATGAAAACAAATCAATATTAATGAATGCGTGCTCTGAATATATTGATAGCTTGATCTGTACGCATTGCTGCTTGTATCCCAGCGTATATGAAATACTGAAACGTTGAAAATTCATAAATCTTTGCTAGGTATCTATTTATCATTTTTCAAAATTCTTCTACAAAAATGGCATCGGACACAGCTGATTGTATTTAGCGAAAAGCTGAATTGTTATTTTACCAGCCTATTACCAGTTTTATCATGAGACTTATCAATATTCATGCTGTATAGTACTTGGCTACTAAAAACGCGGCTTTAAGATCTACGAAAGATCTTCACTCTGATCTAGTTTTTGCTCCCTCACTTTTGAAATATGAATTCCTGATTCTTGTTTTTTTTTTCTCAACTAGTCATCTTTGGAACGAGAATGATTGAGTGATTTGTGGGTTGTTACTAATACTAACTTTCGTGTCCAATTTTGACCCTTATATTTTCCCGCTTCCGTTAAATATAATTGCATTCGTGACCCTATTATCTTATTGATCCGTTACGGTAGCCGCTTAAAATACATTTTTCCAAATCTGACCATTCACAAATCTATCTGGCTTAAATAAATCAACGCGTTTTTTTTTAACGGATATGATTTTAAATTTCTTCTTATGCATGCTAAATATCCGTAAAAACTCTAAATATCGGAGAAAATAAATCTTTTCCTGCCAGGTGCTGATAACTCTCATGATTCATGAAACAGCCGGTGAGCCGGTCGCCCGGTCGAACGACCCTGATTTCAAATTTTAATTGAAAGATTGAATCGGAAGAATTCTCAGGATATAAATATTTGGTGCTAATTGATTATATTTTTATTATTATTTGTTGATATTGGGACATTTTTAAATTAAAAAGTTCAAAAAAAAAGTTTTCAAATTTATGTAGAATATTTTCGATGGTTTGGCAACCGTGTATATTTTGAAGAATAGACCGTTTGCAAGCTAAGTGCAGACGCCACTCCATTCATCACGTATTGTGCTTCAAAAAACGCAAATTTATGAAGTTTCACAAATAGAACATTCTAATTTTGCTTTTTTAACTGTTTCAGTTCTCCATTTTTGCTGTCCACCGCGGTCTGATTGGTGGGCACCTTTCCGCTCAACTCCCCAACAAAAATTTTGTGAAATGCCGCCCAAAAAGAAACGAAATGTCGTCCCTGACAAAGGGCCCATGAACTACAACATTGTCGGTGTCAATCACGGTGTTTGTTTGGCTCTCATGTACACTGAAGGATGGAAGCACGAAACGTTTGTCGATGTCACCTTCTTTTGCCAGCCGAGCCAAACTTCCGAGCCCAGAAAACAATTACGCGCTAATAGAAGTAAATTCATTCTAAATCTTCTAAATATATTGTATCTAAACATGCCAATTTTCCAATTCCTCAGGTGTCCTGGCTGCAGCGAGCCCTTTCTTTGCCTCAGTGCTTCCCCAGGGTGAACTCGAGACTGACATTTGTGTCACAGTTGAAGTGTCCTACCATGACATGTTCTCTGTGCTGGATTACATCTATTCCGGGAACATCCTCTGTGATTACAATGAAAAAGAGAACCTCCTTCACATCCTGAAAGAATTTCAGATTTGTCTGCCTGACCAGAAGCCCCATCCAAGATCCCCCGCCAAAGTGCCAACACCAATCATCACCCCCTCATCACCTGCTGCTGTGGAGCCCACCAGAACCAATGAACTTTCTGCCCCAACCTTGCTCACCACTCCCTCATCATCTGCTGCTGCAGAGCCCATGGAGATAACCAATGAACCCCCTGCCCCAACCTCAGTTACCTCACTCTCAACATCTGCTGCTGCAGAGCCTACTATAACCAATGAACCTCCCGCCCCCAACCCACTGACGAATCTCGGTCTCAGTCTACAATTTGTACCACTTCAAGAGGTTTTTCATAATGATAACAGCCCCAATGTAATTGAAACACCGCCTCCTCTGATCGAGTCAGAACCTCCGCCAGTAGTCCAGTCATCACCTGTCGCAGTAACCCGTCCAATTCAATCAACTACTTCCGAGTCTGACCCGAAACTAGCATCCGACGTTAGAGTCTCTATCCCAAGACTCTCTGCTGAAGAACTCTTGGGAGAGGATTTCTCCACCACTCCATCAAGAAATGTAAGCAAAAGGAGCAGCGGGAAACCCGGTACAAGAACACCACCTCAAGTCATCTCCAGCCCGCCTAAAACTTCCACTAAACCCGCTTTCAAACCCCGTCTCGTCTTCACTCAATCCAACGAAAAAGTGTCTTCCAAAAGGACGAGTAAAATTCCACCAGAAATTGACGTCGAACCTAGCGAGAAAGAGTCTCCCAGAAAGAGGAATAACAAACCTCCACCAGTTTCACCTGAAATCAGTATCGAACCCAGCGAAAAAGTGCCGTCTGATGAGGCGAATCAACCTCCACTAGAAGTCAACGTCGAACCCATGGAAAAAGAGCCGTCAAAAGAGGCAAATCCACCTCCACCAGCAGTAGACGTCGAACCCAGTGAGCAAGTGCCGTCTAAAGAAGCGAATCAAGCTCCACCAGAAGTCGAATCTAGCAGAAAAGTGTCTTCCAGAAAGACGAAGAAACCGTCTCCACCAGTAGAATTTGAGGTGGAATCCATCGAAGAGGTCTCCCCCAAAAAGGCAACTTCTCCAGAATTCAACGTCGTCATCCAGAGAGTCTCTCAAGCTCCTTTCCTCAAAAGTCCTGCCATCGGCAGAGATCCGTCCACCAATCTCCAGGCAATTCGACTGGACGCTAACTCCGATTTCGTTCTCTGGGTCGCTCCGCCGGATGAGTCCCTAACAATCGCACCGCCGCCCGATAAAGATGCTGTCACCTACAAGTCAACTTCCTGATAACGATCCTGAAGCTATCTATCCTCTATCCAGATACCATTCGGATACCTGGTGTCACGGAATCTTCTCTCCTTTCGAATACCGAACGCCCGTTCCGTACATCCAGCCGGGACGCACTGAGCAAGAGATCCAGGAGCTGTCCAAAGATAGACGACTTCCACAGTGGACTCTGAAGCCGCCTAATCTGCTTCTAGAGAAACCTGAAATCATTTATACGAGAAAGAGGAAAAGGAAGGACGGTTCTCATGGTTCTCCAGCCATGGCAAAGCGTTCCAAACTACATCTAGCTGAGAGATTGGGTGCATCCAAGAAGCTGAATGGGAAGAAGCACGTAGTACTCCAAGGAGAACCTCTTCCGAGACCAGCAACTCTACCTAACATCTTCAATTACAAGGATGTTGAGGTGCCAAAAGAGCCGGTGGTTATTCCAAAAGAGCCTGTAGAGGTACCAAAAGAGCCTGTTGAGGTTCCACAAGAGCCGGTGGTTGTTCCAGTACCTGAAGGATTTCACTTACCTGCCGATACTTTGATGACGGAATTCGTGATGATTGACGATCCGGAAATTGAGGAAGGAGAAACCACGCAAGGGAATTCAGTTATGATTCAGAAACAAGTTCCGGAAGTTGTGGAGGAATCTAATGACGAGTCGTGCTGTGTTGAGCTGGAAGTGGATCTGCTCAATCCGGATACGGAAGACACTCACCAGGATATGGTGGATCTGGCTATGGCTAAACATTTTGTGGAGGAGGAATCTCGAAGGAGGAACGCGCTTCAGAATCGGATCAGAGGATTCATCGACAGTCTCGCAAAGTAATTTCAAATTTATATTAAAGTTTATGTTTGGATTTAATTAATTAAAAAATTTATTAGGCACAAGAGAGTGGCGAGGGATTTACTAAAAGCGAAAGAAGAGAGGGAGCTGCGTATAGTTGAAGCTAACATTTGAACCTGATCCCCATATTCAAACCGAAAACCAAAAAATCAAAACGTAAATTATTTTGTTTACATTTCTAATTTGCCTCAATCATTTAAAATTTTAAAGTTCCGCATTTAGCTTTCGAAAAGTGCGATCAGTGTGGCAAGTTGATTGCCCAGGATTACATGAAGCATCACAAAAAGCTTCACAACTCGACCAAATCACATCTTTGCGAGCAGTGCGGCAGATCCTTTTTGGTACGCTTCTAATAACTATCTTTTTAAAAACGAGATAAATTTATTATTAAAATTATTTCCATAGGTCAAAGCATATCTGAACAATCACATTCGGATCAATCATAGTGGCAGGGTAATTTAACCTTTAATATTCACCACCATAAATGATTGATTGATTAATTAAAATTATCTTTTACAGAGGACCAAGAATTACATGTGCTCAAGGTGCGGGAGCCGGTTTCCCGACCGATACAAATTAGAGAAGCACGAGCTCACCCATACTGATGTTAAGGTACTATCAATTAATCTAAATCATAATTTAAATCTGTCTTAAATTTAATTTTTATTCGATAGCCATTTGAGTGCCAGTACTGCGACAAGACTTTCCGGGAGAAGGGTACTCTGACCCGCCACATTCGAACGCACACTGGAGAGAGGCCTTATTCTTGCAATATCTGTGGAGCTTCCTTTAGAGCAAGGTTTGTTTACTCTCTTTTATAATTGAATTTGGAATTTAAATTTGGAATTTATTTCAAGGTTTACTTATAATGAGCACTACAAAAAGCTTCATTTGAACGCGGCCATAGGTAGTGATGATCCCAGAGAAGTGTAAGATAATTATAAATTTATAATTTACTAAATATTAGATATTAACATATTTAAGAATTGTAGAGATCAGCAGTCGAACCATCTTGTTTACCGTTGTGAGCACTGCGGCAAAACGTTTCATCGCCTCTTGACTTTTGAGAAGCATAAAGCGACACATACCTGGAGCACCTGGTAATTTTAAACTACTCATTTTATATTTGAATAATTAAATAATAATTTATTTTTTAATAGTTTCTCTTCGATGTGTGCAACAAGGTTGTGATTTCACCTACTCCACAATGACTGAAATCAAAGTATAATTATTTTTAAAATTTACTTTTTAAAATGTATTCATTTTATGTTTAATTAGGAGCACTTGGCTGCTACTCATCCTAGCCAATCGTACCCTTGCTCAACGTGCTCCAAAATCTTTCTTAGCAAAATCTCTCTAAGGAACCACATGGTAATATTTTAATTATTAAAAGTAATTAATCAATCGATTAAATATTCATTCAAACTCGTATGATTTAGGCGAAACACGTGCCGAATAAAGGATTCCCTTGCTCCAAATGCGATGCCGTCATGACGACCAAATCGAGTTTGAACACTCACGAGAAGATCCACAATCGGACGGAGGATCACGAGTGCCCCACATGTGGTTTCCGCATTCACAGTGCATTCCTCTTGCGGCGTCACATGGCAATCCACAAACCCAATTATCGAAATAGGAGTAAATACGCGAATAAGATGGAACCCAGGATAGAACCCGAGACAGCGCAGCAGCAGCAGCTACAGGAGGAGGTGATAATACTGGAACAAGAGCAGGAAGAAATAGTCGACGAATCTGGATCAGACGATTCAAATCCACCAGACGTCATTGTCGAGTTCTACTGATTGTTATGAAATCTTTTTTCTTCCTGTAGAAAAATTTCTTATGACAATTTTTACTAATGTTTTGAATGTGGACGATCAAAAACAAAATAGTTAATTTGATGGTTAATAATAAATGTGTGTTTCAATACAAAGACTTACATTTAAATATATTACATTACTCCTGATTCTTTACATATTTTCTTGTGTATCATGAATTTTGATTGGTTTAAAATTTCATTTTTAAAAATTTAGAATTAAAAAATTGCAACTGATTTATTTGTGTCTGGCAACGTTGCACTCAGTTTATTTCTTTTCCAATCCCCCCCTAGAGGCACCAATCTCGCCATCCATTATTATTTCTCCGTCTCATTCGCAGCGTACGCGGATTTTTTTCTGCTCACTCTCTGAATTTTTTGTCGTAATAATTTGTTTTCTAGATTTGATTATTCATCTATTACATCTACCAGAGTTTGTAAGTACAGTTGTTATCACTTTTTCTCGTGATGTTCTCATGTATTGAGGGTACCCTTTGTCCCCATTTCTTCTATGTAACACACCCTTAAACCTTTTTCTTTCTGACATTTTGAATATTATTATCATTTATTTTTTATTTCACAGATTTTTGGGTTTGAATATCACTCAAAATGGGTGACAATTCCCAATCTAATCAGCAGCAAGCTAGTGCTGGAGGTGGTTGGCAGCAATCGTACCCACTTCCGGGACAAGGCTACTACAATGTTGGCTACCCACCCTATCAGCAGCAACAGTACATGTAAGCTAAGCATTTCTTTGTATATTCTACATTATTTTAAACATTTTTTCTTTATTGTAGGCAACCATATCAAATGTACCAGATGCAGCCTCAAGGAGGACCTTCTACATACTATCCCTATGTAAGCATCACTCATAGTCAATATTATTTTCCAACTACCTTAATTGCTCATTATCATCTTTCTATAGGGATACGGACAGATGCCGATGCAGCAAGGACAGTGGATGACTAACAACTGGAACACAGCTGGTGCCGGTGGTGAAATGCCCCCGACCTTCAGCCTCCAACAGTGCTCCCCCTCCACTACCAACTCTTCCTCCTCCTCCTCCACCACCTCCTCCACCTCCATCGTCTTCTGCTTCGTCTTACGAGCCACCTGCACCCGGATCGGGGCTCATCAGGTTCAGCATCCCCAACAAGAACAGTATGCTGAACAAGCCTCCGGCATATGCCAACTCTCAGCAGCAAGCTGAGAAGAAGCTAATTCCCAGCAACATTCCTGTCCCTCACTATCAGGCTCCTCCATCATCAACCCCAAATAAGAACCAGCCTGCAGCTCCTGCTGCTGCTGCTTCCAGCAATTCTACTTCCCCAAATAATAGTAATAAAGGTCAGCTTATGAACAGCGTAGATTGGCCCGAAAGCCTCCGCCGTTATGTTGAAAGGTGTTTTGCCATGTGCGAAACTTCGGTCGACAAAGACCTAGTAGAGATCATTCTTAAAGGGAAGCTCACTTCCGCCTCTCGTGCTGGAATTGCCCATAACAAAGACTGGGATAACGAACCTCTTCCTAATCTTGCTTCCAAAGTAAGTTTTTAAATTAAAAACCTCTTAATTCAAATTCAATTTCTAAATTCTTCCTATTTTGATCTAGAAGGACGGTAAATCACCCAATAATGGAGGGTCCCCGAATAAAGTCTTCCCATCTTCCTCACCGGTAGCAGCGAGCCCAAGAGCCGGCGGAATGTTGGCCGGAATCCGGCCTTTAAAATCTCCCTTTCTACCCAGAAATTTGAACTCAAGCGAATCACCGAGAGCTGGGAAAAATGAAGACTCCTCTTTTAGAATGTCAGGTCCCAATAATGTAGGCCAGCAGCCAATCTCTTTTCAGCTTCGCGGTGGTTTAAAAAAGAATTTGCAATCACGGTCCCGGAGTCGGTCTCCTCGAACCAGATCGACTACAAGCCGCTCTAGCAGCACTTCCTCCTCTCGATCCGCGTCATCCCGATCCCGCTCTCCTTCTCCGGTGTATGCAAAGAAGCTTTCGAAAGCTCAGCTTAAGAAGCTCAACAAGAAACAAAAGATGAATCAAAATTTGAAAAAGTCGAATGTAGGCAAATGGGGTGGTAACGGTGATAACAAGCAACAGTGGGCCTCTCCGGAGAGGTTGCGTAAACGTCAGGACCGTTTCCATCAGACTCCCGGAAAGAAGATGAGGATGTCCTCTTCCTCCTTGTACGATAGCAGTTTATTTTTTAGGGAAGATACGAACGGAGAGCAAGACTGGGGAGACATGCTTGTCGTCGGAGAATGTATGGAAATTGAGAAACCTTTTTTTAGATTAACTGCCGCTCCCGATCCCACTACTGTCAGGCCACTTGCAGTCCTCAGAAAAGCACTCGCCAAGGTAATCATTGCTTTAATTGTTCGTTTAATAAATCGAGCCAATTTTTATTCAATTTTAAATTACAGGTGAAGTCAGCTTGGATTGCAAATGCGGATTACAGGTGGTGCTGCGATCAGACAAAGTCTATCAGGCAGGATCTGACAGTACAGGGAATCAGGTAACTTAAAATTCATCAAATCTTAAAAATATGTATTTATTTAACTTTTGTTCTGTAATAGGGATGCGTTCACAGTGGAAGTTTACGAGACACACGCCCGGTTGGCTCTGGAAGCGAGGGATCACGAAGAGTTTAACCAATGCCAGACGCAGCTCAAATCTCTTTACCACGACCTAGGAGGGAAAAACTGTTTGGAATTTACAGCCTACAGGATTTTGTACTACGTGTTTACTAAATCAACTATTGGTAAGTCTTTTACGTAACTAGTTTTTAGAATTTTTATTTATTTGATTTTTTTTCTTTTGAAATTAGATTTAACTACGACTATGGCCTCTTTGAGTAGCTCGGATAAAGCTGACGAATGCGTGGCTCACGCGCTCGAGGTACGTAGCTCGTGGGCGTTGGGAAACTTTCGCCGGTTTTTCAGACTCTTGAACTCTGCTCCGCGAATGAGCGCCTACTTGATGGCCTGGTTTGCCGATCGCGAGAGAAAAGTTGCTTTAAAGACACTCATCAAAGCGTACGTATTAATATACATTTATATTTATATTAATGTCCATTTTGCCAGTCGGTCGTCAAAGGAAAGTATATCTTTATCAATTTATTATCATCAATTTTCAAAAGCCTTGCACTTTGTGTGTCGTAATTGAGTGTTTTCGCTTCTTTTTTTTCTGTGAAATAACGCTCCTTCCGCACTTTACTTAGTTACCGTCCAACTATTCCGGTGGACTTGGTGATGACTCAACTCGGTTTCCCTTCCATCGACGCTTGGCAGGAGTTTTCAAAGGAGCTGCCCATTGTCTACACGGATGATGGCAAAGCTCAGATCGATTGCAAAGCTAGTGCTCCCATCCTTTCTTCAATTTTGTGATGATGGATTTAGATATCTCTCTCTTTAAGGAAGCTCTCTCTCTCTTATACTTAGCCATATAAATCCTCAGCAGACCTCCAAGGGATCCACTGAAATTATTGTCTATATACGTCAAATTTTTTTTCTCTCTTCTCCGCAATTAGTTATCAAGAAAACCACTTTCAGCGATTTGAGGAAATTATTATTTTTTTTAATCATTGCTTGCGTAAAAGATGTCCTCAATATCTCTGCCCCACTACATGACTCTTTTACATTTACCACCAGTACTAGATTGAAGCTGTTTTCGGAATCTCTTTGATCCGATTTAAATGTATCAATTTATTTTTGCGTGATTTTTTTGGTATTTGAAGGCTAATGGCGCTTGAGATAAAATTCTATTTTCCTGCAGGAGCAGGCGGTATGAATGAAAATAAACTAAAATTCTTCCTACTATTGATTTTCTTGTCTTTGAATTAAAAATTTATTTTTTCAAAGTTCTAGTTCTAATCTTAAAAGATCAACAAGCATGTCATCATCAATTAGAGAAAAGATACTCAAATTAGATGAAGTGGACTTATCCAACTTCTGGACAGGAGGAGATTCATCTGGTTTATGGACGGGTAAATCTGAGTGATTTCTAGGCAACATCCAACGAGAAGGAAAATCAGAAGGATACAAAATTGATGGAGGTTTGTTGGAATCGGTGGACGAGGCTACGGTTGACAAGGATAAATCGTCCAAGCGTTGAGATAATCGTTGTTCTTGTTCCTGAATTCTTTCTAAAAGTTTTCCGGCTTTGGATTTTAGTAAAAGGTCTTCGTCTGTATGTTTAGGGGATTTTGGAGGTTCAATAAAAGGAGTAAGTGGCTTTTTAATGATTAAATTTGGTGGACTTGGGTGGGATTTTCTGGATACATTTCCACCTAGCCATTGTAGATCTTCTGAATCCAGGTTGCTGTCACTTCTTTGAGGAGTTTTCTTTGTATGAACTGTGCCAGTGGTACGCTTGAAGTTTCCACTTTTCTTGGTTTGGCTGAGTATTTGGGACCATTGGGCAGTGTAGTTGGTCATGTTGGGTTGAACAGGTGATTCAATAGCTTTAAAGGGTGCTACATTATTGCAATGACATGGTTTTGTGGGAGGAGAATAGGTCACTTCTTCTTCTCTGGCAGCTCTAGGTTTCTTTAGTCCCAATAAAATTGCTGTGAGATCATCCCTTACAGTTCGGGAAGTTCGTTCCAAATCTTTTGGCTAGGATAGAGAAAACTTGTTAAAAATTCTTCCAAAAATTAAAGATAAAATAAGAAAACCAACATTCAATATGCGATAGGTAGTGGGCTGGTGATATGGTCGTGAATTACTAGTCAATTTTTCAATGGTGATGGCTTTGGGTACGCCGCTACCAGCACCAGTGACGGGTGAAGTCATGACGACTAATACGACTCTAGTTCACGATGTTTGCACAAACAAATTAAGTACTTATTAGTATTTAAATGGTTCAATCTAGCACAAGCGTTTGACTTTGTTGCAAATTTAGGAAAACAAAATTTCGTTTCAAAACATCAACAAAGCTTGAAAAATGAATCCGCCAGGGGACAGGTCAATCGAACGATTACAACTTGAAATTTTCGTCTGCTAGCCTGCTGCGTATTTGGAAAAAGATCAAGTAAGAAAATATAGTTTTTTATAAATAGTTCAAAGAGTAGTAAGACGCTTGACGTAAATAGTCAGCTGCCGGTATCTCCATTATTACGTAATCCAGTTCATCATGGGGCTCCTAAATTTTGGTTATTTTCATTCGTTATTTATTGAAACAATTTTGCGTTGCCATTGGCAACATCGATAAATTCTATTGCTGCCGACTCATGCTTATTATATTTGTTATTTTTGTCGGATATTTGTCATTGACGACGACTCATCGTAGAAATACGTTTTTCTAACGTTATCTATTATCTTGTGGCTTTTAAACAGGATTCCGTACTATCGGCTACGGTAGTGGAGCGCTACTTCTCACAGGATTCGCTACTAAATATTCTACAGCAGCAATGGTAACCCTTAATGATTGAAAATTCCCTCAATCAACATCCTCTTAAATATATTTTTGTTTTCTACAGGCATCTGCTCAGCAACGTAGTGGCAATGCCAACTACAAGAAAGCAAGTTCCATTTATGATTTTACAGCACAAGACATTGATGGAAATGAAGTGTCTTTGGACAAGTACAGGTAAATATGATAAACTATTATTCATGTTTGTATATTCATAATTGCTTAATTATCCTTAATATCAGGGGAAATGTCTGTATTATTGTCAATGTGGCAACCCAATGAGGAAAGACCAAAGTCAACTATACACAGTTGGTGGCTTTGCATGAGAAATATGGAAGCTCTCAAGGTTTGAAAATCTTGGGCTTCCCTTGTAATCAGTTTGGTAGCCAAGAACCGGTAAGAGATGAAATAAGCTGTCAGTTATACTTCTGTTATCAGCAAACACTTTTAAATTGATAAAGCATATTAATAGCACTTAGCTTTTTTTTTATCTATCCATTATTTTTCATTCATTGTAGGGTACCAATGCTGAAATCAAGCAATTTGCAGCCACTTACAATGTAAAGTTTGACATGTTTGCCAAAATTGATGTCAATGGGGACAAAGCTCATCCACTCTGGAAATACCTCAAAATGAAGCAGGGCGGAACCCTCATTGAGTAACATTTATAAATCCGCAAAATGTATTATTTCTAAATTTAATGTTTTATTTTAACTTTTCAGTGCCATCAAATGGAATTTCACCAAATTCATCATTGACAAAAATGGGCAACCCGTAGAACGTATTGCAACTACCACGGATCCTTTTGTAAGCCTTTTTTCACTTTTTAAAATTGGAGATTTTCTTTTACTAATTATATATTTTTCCTTTGCAGGACATGGAAAAGGATCTTTTGAAGTACTTGAACAAATAGGCGGCCTTATAGTTCTGCAACCATTCCCTCATAGTCACTTGATTTTCTTACTCAATTGATGAATTTTTGAGTGTTATGATATTTTTATTGGGGTTTACCTGAAGTGCAGCGATTATCTCGGTCGGATCCCGGAATCACTATGATAGTTTCTTTTAAAAACCCTTCAAAAGGTGTGAGAAAACTTGATGTTTTATGATTCACTCCGATTTGAGAGCGCTGCGCGGAGGCTACCCCAAGTTTATTCAATAAACATTATAAAATATAGTATTACTAGAAAAATCGTGTTCCGTCCTTTTGCTCATCACTTTTAATTAAATAAGTTTTACGATTGCACACGACTGATTTTAGTAATGTAATTTGAAATGACAGTAAAGTTTAAAAAATGATAGTAAAGTCGATGTCGTGCATCGCACTTATCTGTAAAATTAAATGAATTAACTATTTTACACCAGTAGGCCAAGTTAAACTGCGACTACGGATTGTATTATTATAAATAAGCCAAGCCTTACGTTTCTAACATAAAAATTTAACTGGAAAATTAAATAAATATTGATAATCATATATTAATTTAAGTCATTCATGCAGTGCGATAATATCGTCCTTGTTAACCAGCTGTGATTTGAGGACACTGAGCAAAAGTGCCCGGCGCGGAACAAGTTGGGGTCGATGTGCTCGTAGTGGCTGTAATCACCAACGATGTGAAGGTAACCGTGGTGACACGTCTATTATTGAAGAAGAAATCTCGGTTTAAGGCGCCTGTAACTGCTGGTTCGTCATCAGAGTTGCTGTCAACGACAACTGAGACTCCAGGGTTAAGGTTGTTAACGTTATGGTAACCATTGGTATGCTCATAAAAAGAAGGGTAATAGTAGGATCGTCCGTGGTGTTGACCACCGGCGTAATAGTGAGGATCTGCCTCGCGAGCTTCCCGTTGAACGGAATCTACAGAAACCGTTGGTTCGATCCTACAAGATAAAATTTAGTTTTGTATTATTTTAATTTTATAGATAATGAAGAAACTTACGCTACGGTTTTAGATGGAGAGATGTCAAACTGTTCGCTTTCGATACCGGATTTGCGGTCACCAAGTAGGTCGCGTCGACGACGGCCGGCACAAGTGGAGGTCGTGGACTTCGTGCAAGTGAAGGTGACAGTTGACGTAGAAAAGACTGTCGTTGAGAAAACAAATGGACGTCCCCAACCCGCCAAATTGCCAAGAGCCAATCCGCCAAGAACGCCGCCCAATAAGCCGAAAGTCTTTTGATTGCCTTCGCCGACGTACTGATTACTACTGGAGGTGGGATGAAATGGATAATGTGGAAAAGAAAACGGATAGCTGACCGGAAAATGAGGGTAATAGCCACCGAACTGTGCCTCAGCCTCTCCCTGAGACACTGCTACAAAGCAGCAGGCTAGAACAAATAGTTTAAGCATTTTGTCGAACCGCAATCGTACAAATTAATACACAATGAGAGAGACAAATTGAATCGTGTGAGAGAATGACTTTGAATTGGAGCTGCAAGTCGTATAAATAGGGTTTCAGAACCCGGAAACACGGAGGAATCTGAATATACATTGTCAGGAGTTTTGAAGTCGGTGCTCTTCGTTGACGAGTAAAATAGTGCCGCTTCATTAAAATGTCACTAATAAGAGAACAAATGGTTTCACCTCGCCCAAGCAGCAAGTTTTATACATAAATTATTACTTAGAAGGCGGCAACTTGGCCCTTAAAAAACAAGTTAATATTCCGCTCGAGTTCATGCGGGACAAAAAGATATGTATATCATCACGGCCATTTCATTCGTATAACATTAAAATATTCAAGCTACTGTTTCAGGGAGCTAAACAACTGGCTGGGCCCCACCAAGAAAAATGTAAATAAAAAATGTGCTTGCAATTTTTGTAATTTGGTATACTTTAATACAGCTTGAACATGCCCCTATCGCATAACTAGTATACAGATTTAGAAATGAGACATCATTCTCATTTTATTTGCGTTTACCAACTGCTTCTACATTCATTTGGTATTATATAACGCTCAAGACGAAATCCATCAATTGTACACATTTAAAATTAATCCAGAAAAAAAAATAGTCACACTTCTAGAGTTGTAAAAGAGGAGGAAAAAAAAGTTAAAGACTGCATTGGTTGAGATGACGACAGCTAGGGTGATGTTTGGGTTCCAACATCTCGTACTTTGATTGTGCGTACGCCAGCAATTGGGCCCTCGCTTAGTATCACCGTGCGTATAATTTTCACCTTACGACAACGGCAATGATTGTAGGAAGAGCGAAGTCCACGGTGAAATATAACGTGCGCGGGGTTGCGAGAAGGATGCGCTGGACAAGGACGTGTACCACCCGAGGAGCTGCCGTTACTTTGGCCGGGTGAATTGGCTGTGGAATCGTCATTCTGTCGAAGAGCGGCTTGTTGAGTTTGGACGGTCGTAGAGATTTCATCTTCTTGGTCTGTGCTCGGGAGTGAGTAAGGCATCTCGCTGAAGAGCGTCATGATGAGTTTGGATGATCGAGGGGATTTCATCTTGCTCTCGATCCTTGCTTTGAGCGGGGAAGACTCCGACAATTTCCACATCATCAGACGAAGAAATGAGACTCGATGATGAATTCTGCGAAGACAGAGAGGTGGTAGTTTCATTGTTACCATCCTGAGAAAATATGTCTCGATTATCTGGCTTGGGCAACGGTGTGTACAGGTATCTCTTGCTTCTGAATTGGTTTTCCATATCTTCCGCAGGAGAGGCAAAACGGACTCGCTTCCGTTGAGTGGATGGGGTGACGACTAGACTACCGTCGAATGCAGGAGACTGTTCACGCTGAATTGGGGTACAATAGAGAGCAGAGTCGTCGATTTCGTTTTGAGCTGTCGTAGCGGATGGAGTGCTGGTTGATGGAAGGTTGTGCAGGGCTATCGGAGCAAGTCGGATCAGCTTTCGAGGTCAAAGTATCCATCGGTTCAGGTTGTTGATCATAGACTTTGAGATGGCGGAAAGGAGTAGAAAGAGAGCGTTGCATGGCAGGAGTCATAAAGCTTTTCAATTCAGAGGTTTTCGATGCAAAGCCCACTTTAGCCAAATGATGAAAAGCTGCATTTCCCTCTTTCGTACTGGTTTGAGAAGATGACTGAGAATTCAACGGTTGTGTATTGACTGGCGGTGTGTACGGTACGAGTGGTACGCCTTGGTGAATCCCATCTCGTAGTATAATGAAGCATGATTTGGATTGGGTTCCTTCAGTCTATTACCAGAATCTATTTAAATATTGAATATAAGGAACATTTTTATACACACTGGAAGGAAAAAAAAGTATATAAAGTTGCAATGTTATACCTGATGAAGAGGATCCACAAGGTATCTTTGAGAATTCTGGTAGTTGGGCAACTTCCATCTGTTCTTTGGAGCTACCCTCATTTCTGTTTCTTTCAACTTGGTTGATTTCTTTCAACTGTAATAGAAAATAGTAAATATGTAATATGGTTCAGATTTGAATTGGCAGTGAAATGCACATGAATATTTAAGATATATATCTTACAGGGTGACGATCTGAAGGAGTTCCAGGAGTAACAGGAGAAGATTCTGTGACATGACTACTTGAAACACTCTTTTTCTTCTCAGCAACCAGTTTCTCAAAGTCATTTTCAACAAATTTGATTCCATTTTGCTGATGTAAAGATAAGCCGGTTCTGAAGACTGTGCGATGGCTACCCGAACGATTGAAACGATTTCTAAAGCCGCCACTCCAACTCATTTTTCTGTAGGAAATACAAGTGTATACAAGAGTTAGTCCACAAGAGCTTTTTCAAATCTGTTGTGTTATGAATGCTACCTAGAGAAAATTAGTGAATTGCTAATACGAAAACGTCGTCGTTCCCTCGAGTTAACAACAAGACTTGTTGTTCTTGGCTAGCAGCAGTAAAGAAGGGGGTAAATGTCACACTCTGCGCACGTGTTTACGCCTTTTGAAGGGAACCAAATGCCCTGCATATTAAGTACATATTTTACTAATCTGCACTGATCAATGTCAGCAAAAATTCTGCTTTTCGATGAACTGGTATATAATGAATGCAATTTTAATAATATTTAGTTAAACCTTGCTGATAACTAGCCTTCTAATTGCTAAATTATAAAAAAAAAGTCAATGCGCGGAGCAACAATAACGGTGTGTACCTACTGTGTACATTGCAGAGTACAATACACACCCGTTATGGCGGCATGGCGCTGAATGACCTACCATTTACTCTGTTACGTTTCTCTGATGGATAATAAAGAGAGTGACGTACATTAAATCTATTCATTGATTAATCTAAAAAGAATATTACTGCTAAGAGAACAAATGTTTTCCGCTCGTCCTAGCAGCAATTTTTATGCATAAATTATTACTTGGGAGGCGGCGGTTTCTTGGCCTTTCCAAAACAAGTTTTAAAATACTCCGCTCGAGTTCATGCGGGACTAAAAGATGATGTATCATCACATACCACTTAATTAGTAACGTTGAATTATTCAAGCTACTGTTCCGGTGAGCGTAATAATAATTATCTGAAAGAGCAAATCTAGAACATTCACTTAATTGTATTATTTTATTGCATTACTTGTTACATAAGGCATATATAAGCAGCTTCTAACATTATTACAACAGCACAATCCAATTAGTATACTTATTTGATACATTCTCATTAAATATTTGTGTTAACCCTGTTATTACATATTCAACTGATTGATGATGGTGGATGCCGCCCTTAACAGGTTATCTCTGGAGACGAGCTGTTTGACGAGCATCAGCATTTTAAAACAATCAAGTAGCTTGTTTATGTATTTATTAATATACATAAATTGTACGCTTTACCTAATAAATAATAGTGAAATAGTCCCTCGATTCAAAAACACGCGAAATGAAATTCTTGAAATACCATCCAATATCTTATGAACAAACGGACATTTAAAGAAATTATGGGCAATCACTGTAATATCAGGCGGCTCTCTTGGATTGCCTATTGCTTTCCTTCTTTTAAGAAATTAGGCAATTTTTGAAAATGGTGTCCGGAACTTTCGGACGTACCGGTCAGATTTAAAATTTTGCTGACGCAAATTAAACTGGTCGGAAAGTCCGGTGTACTGGGAAATCTTAGCAACAAAGAAGGGAAGGGAGCTTCCAGGCCGCCGGTTGACTGCGATGTATTCGCGCCGCTAGATGATGGTTTAAACTCCCTCATAGATTGCATTTTTGAAATATCTTAACGATTGGAATAGTTATTGGAAACAAATATGAGGCATTATTTAATCACGTTCCACTCCTTTTAAATAGTAACACAAAGTTCCAAAGTCCAAACTAAAAGACTATAATAAGTAAAAAAATTATATTCCTGGGCTTATAATTTATCAGCATTCCATCATCCTGATAAATTATAAGCACAGGATTATATGATCGTTATAACTTGTAATTTAGGGATGAATTAACATATTTTAGGCTTGTAGGGTAAATTTCTTCTCTCAAGGGTGGGTTTAAGCATACTTTTTGGTGATAACTACTCCCTGTAGCTTCCTCATACTGCCTTATTTTATCTTACTTATTTTAGATTAGATAAGATTTGGACACACCCCAACTCTGTACCTACTTATATATACATGATTGAACGTATAGACTAGCTGAGACTAGCTGAGCGATGGTCTAAGATGATTGAAGAAAAGCTGATTCGTGGAGAAGAAGAGATCTTAGTGGTTTACTCCATTGCTAAACCAGAAGATGTGGATGAAGTGATGGCATTTGCAGCCGAGTATTATTTTAATTCTAGCCCATTACGGGAACTGGCCTCATTCGAGCAGTGTGCTGATGAAACCCAGTTCCTCACTTGGAGGAAAGAGGGTCTTCACAAGTGTTTCGCTCATCCAACTTCATTTATCGTTCGGGAAAAGAGCACTGGTCAACTAGTAGCCTTTTCAGCTAGGATATTGGAAGATAAAAATGAACCAAATAAAGAAATGAATTGGGCTTCCAGTAACGATCGAACTCTTGGCTGGCTTGTTACAGCTATTGGAGCTGAGCTTAACCAGGGAGTGGACCTTTACGCTCGCTACCAAACGGACCGAATTTTGTATGTATGGTTCGGCGCTGTCCGGCATGACTATCGACGTTATCAGCTACTCAATAATACGGCCGCAAATCGTGCTATTGTGGCGAAAATAGTGCGAGACAGCAAAGCCGGGGCGATGAAAACGGAAGCATTTAGCCATTTTGCGACAAGGCAGAAATATTGGGAGCTAATTAAGACCATCAACTTTCAAGAATTCAAATTACCGGATGGAAGCCGCCCATTGGCAGGAATCGATCTTGGATTGCATCGCGCTGCACGGCTCCTGGCTGCATCCACCTCATCATTACTTCAAGAGTTTGAAACTATAGATGGTGCTTTGCCAAAGAGTAAAATTTGATTATGCAAATATTATTTAAGGTCATTTGAAAACAAAAAATAAAATAAAAATGGGCAATTTATATAAGCCTAGAGTCTAATTGTCTGTACCGTTTTATTTTTGATCCCATTGGTATGTTATCTATAACATGGGCAAGATTACAGCATTGGCTCAAATAATCATTATGTTGTTATACGGTACTGCTTTTATTATTATTTTTAACGCAACATCGCTGTCATCGCCCTATATATTTAAAGATACTTATTCTGTTTTAAAACCACGGTGATCAATTATTCATCTAAAACCTGTTATTCTGTAATATCGTAAGTACATTTTATACTGCATGATGTGTCATGATAATAATGAATACAGAATACAGCTGCGACGTTCTCAAGCTAACATGGCGTTCTAAGACACTTTTTTAAGACAATCTTCTCAGAAATGCACTCGAGACATACAATATGCCTTACATTTTTAAGTAAAACTTTAGCGCGTTTAGCGAGTTTAGTCGCAAGATAACTGCATTGGCTCGCATATTTATTATGTTATTGTGGCGTTGCTTTTATTTTTTTATTTTAGCGCAACAGCGCTGCCATCGACATTTATATTTGAAGATACTGATTCTGTTTTAAAACTACGGTGAACAATTAAGCCTCTAAAACTTCTTATTCTGTGATATCTTGAGCAAATTTTGTAATGAAAAATCATTGTATCAATGCAAATACAGTTGCTGCGTTCTCAAGCTAACATAGCGTTTGGACTTTGGCCGAAATTTCTTGCATAGAAACATCATAACGTAATATGTACAGTACTACAGTACATGTAACCGACTTATCATCCTTGAATTAAGATCAGACTCCATTCGATGCTCAGTAGGTTGCTATAACAGCAGCCGGTTGGATGATAAATCTATTTCCATCAGTAGAATATAAATTTTAATGAAAAATTTAACATTTCAAAGGTATATAGTTGCCCTTATAGAGTATCTTATACATTGCAAATAATATATACTATATTTTTTAACACAGAATACAAAAAAAAACCCAGTGATGATTGAGGAGACAACACGGGATGGCAAAGAAATCTTGCTTTACTCTATCGCCAAACCGGAGGACGTAGAAGAAGTGGCGAAATTCGCCGAAGAACACTTTTACAATCGCAAGTCCACTTCGAGAACTGGCCTTTAAGGACGATCTAACAGATGAAATTGGATTCTTTGCTTGGAGGATTGGTCGCCTTCAAAAGTGTTTCGCTCATCCTACATCAATCATTGTACGGGAAAAAAGCACCGGCGAATTAGTAGCCTTCGGAGCCCTAGAAATAACTGAGAGGAATGAATCGAAAGAAGCATCATATTGGCCTTCTAGCAACCCTAGATCTCCTGGCTGGCTTAACAGATCTCTTGCTGCTGAGCTGAACCGAGGCATCGATCTATACGACCGCTACGAAACGAATCGGATATTGCACTTCTGGTTCGGTGCAGTTAGGCCTGACTACAGGAACCAACAGATTCTGTCCTTGAAGAAAAATCGGCCGTACATGTCTCTCGTGTTGAAAGTTTCAGAAGATAATAAAGTCGGAGCGTGGAAAACGGAAATATTTAGCCACTACCCTGGAAGAGAAAACGTCTGGCAATTAGTTCGCTCCATCAACTTTGAAGATTTCCTATTGCCGGATGGAACCAGACCTTTAGCCGGTGTTGACCTCGGCGTCCACCGAACTGCCCGTTTATTGGCTTGTCGTCCTTCTTCACTGCAACAGTTGGAAAGTTTTAATATTCTTAAGAGTAATATGTGATCCCTTTACACAATCCCTCGTCAGAAAATATTATTATAGAATAAATAAATAATATATACTTGGACTATATGAACTATGCCATATTATTTTATTATACGAAAAGTTCAAAGTCCTAATGTAAATAATCTGTATCTATTCGAGATAATAAAATTGGCCTGACTAGCGCTTTTTATCATGTGGCATAACAACACGTAATCTATTTAGTTATGTAGGATCATGATTCTAGAATCTAGGGCGAATAAAGTCGCAGTTGGACTCTCATATGGTTCAGTATAGGCTGCTTGTATACAAATAGGCTGATGATACTATAAACTCACAGCACAAGTTTTTTGGTAAGTCATAAATAACTATTATGTGCTGCGCGTGATTTATTCATATTAGTTTCGTTAGAAAAAAAATCACCTTAGTGCATGATGCTGGAAGAGAGAACACGAGATGGCAATAAAGGGATCCTTGTTTACTCCATCGCAAAACCGGAAGAAGTAGAAGAAGCGGCGGAATTCGCCGTAGGAGAACTTCTACAATTCTAAGTCCTATCCGCGAACTGACCTCATTCGACGATCTTTCCGACGAGGTAGGACTGTCTAGCTTGGAGGAAAGGTCGCTTTCAAAAGTGCTTTGCTCAGCCAACATCAATCTTAATCCGCGAAAAGAGCACTGGCGATTTAGTGGGGTTTTCGGCGCATCATTTACAATTGAAAGATGATCCAGCCTCATCAGCTAACACATCAGGATCTAATTGGGTTTCTAGCAACCCTCGATCTCCTGGTTGGCTCAACAGGGCTCTTACAGATGAGCTCAATCGTGGAATGGACTTGTACGATCGTTATAAAACAGATCGAATCATGCACTACTGGTTCGGTGCTGTCAGGAAGGATTATCGTGGTCAAACAGTGATTGGAAGCAGCCCAACTTATTGGGCTCTGAACGCAGAAATAGCTCTTGCTAATAAAGTAGGAGCATGCCGAGGTACCGCCTTCAACAACTACGCTGCTCGAGATAAAAATTGGGAAACAATCCGGTCCATTGACTTCAAAGATTTCCAATTGCCAGATGGAAGCCGACCATTAGCCGGCGTTGATCTCGGGATACACCGTACTGCACGGCTCATTGCTATACGTGCTTCCTCTCTCATTTTACACCTATTGAAGAGATAGTTTGGAAATACAATTATAATTTCAAATGGAAATATTTATAATATTTCACAGAATTGTTGATAAATATATATTTTTAATAATTAAATGAATATAAATGAATACATGGCACACATTTGGTTGATTTCATATATATTATTGCTTTATTTATCGAAAATTCATTCTGATGTGCGTTTATCAAGATAATACATTATTAGTTCGTATTGACGATGGAGGAACTCTGGTCTTAAATGCAAAAGTGTTGTATGTTTAAACCAAAACTATTATTCAAATATATTATTGACTGTCTGCACTTTGGTTCTGCCAGAGGTGTTTTTCAATTGACTGACGGCATCAACTTCATGTTCGGGAGCTTTGTTGAGCTTAGGTCAAAGTTCTTGCATGTGGTTCGTGTGCTAAAAGGTATATTATCAAACTGTTTCCGTATTTCCCATCTTAAGAGTTCTCACAAAGAACTTAAACAATTTAAAATATACACTTGAAATGAATCAAGAATGCGTAAACAGATTGTGAACGATGTCTCGGTAAGCTCGACAGCCGGTGTTGATACGGTTACCTGAGGGGTCGTAAGCATACGGCTCTACCCAAAATACGCCTCGAATGTAGCCTAATTTACAGCAAAAAAAAAACGTGTTAGATGGGTAATTTTTTCAAAATCTAGACGTGGGAATTTGGTATTGTAACCCTTGATTCAGCTGTTTCTGCAATCAGCGTTAATTACAATGATATTTACCTTAGTAATCATGTTTGCCTACAAGCTAATAAATTATAATGAAGTCACTTCTCTCAATGTAAGTTTAAAGCCTTAAAGAAAGATAAATAATATTAAAAATTTTTATGGTCTACGAACGACGACTCAAGGTGCAATTGCTCTGGTAATTGGAAACTAATCGGCATCAACAATATTACCAGTGACTCCCGCTTGGGTCAGGCGGTCAGCCAATCTCTGCCGTTCAGCCAAAAAATTAAGAGAACTGGATTAAGAGTAGTATTTAACAGGCCACAACCATTTTATCATTTTGCACACCATTTTTTAAAGATGGCTGTTTTTTTGTATGCGTATTACGGTGATGTAGTATTAAAAGTAAATATATATAATGTTCAAGCAACAAGCATGTGCAATAAAACAGAAGGATGTACGATTTTACAAAGAAAAATTATAATAAGAGATAAATATTCTCTTGTATAACAGGTATAGGCCACGGTATTAACACTGCAATGGTTATTGAGTTCTTATTGGTATATTTTGACTTTTTGTGTTGATCTCAAATATATAAAAAAAGCAGACCATGAGACCATATCCATACGTTAAAACACTTAATTGTCAATTTTGAGGTTTGTTTGATTGATTCTTCTATAACACCCTTAAAACTCAGTTGGCTTCGAAAAAAAAAACTTGTACGGTCGTTTACCTCTTCTACTCTTTTTTAGATTTTCGCTGTGAAACGCGTTTTTCGATTAATGATAAAATATCTATTCAACACCCGACAGGTGCGAGAACAATGTTCATTCCATGATTCACTCCTTTTTTTACAATGCACCGTCATTCGTTCTCATATAGGCCATAGGGAAATGACCCCATAAACCCCACAAAAAAAATTAACACGTCAGTTTTAATTTTCTTTGTATATGCTACGTATTTTGAGTTAACTTCCTTGATCTTCTATATTGCCTAGTATGGTACAGTCTTTTAAAATAATACGGCTTGAATTAATGATAATATTAATAATAAGCAGAACTCGTGGTTGTATTGAACTAATATAGCTGTAATATAACAGTATAATATGTATCGTATATATTTTTTACTTGGTAAAACACAAAATGTTCCAGGCACCGCCCAATAAGGTTCCCAATTGGAACAAAACCCTAATGCTTGCCTACAGTTTATGGCGGGAAACCTTTTGCTTTATTAAACATCTATGTCATTTATTTGTCTCTAAGTTTTGTTTGTTTTCAATCTAATTTTTTCGGGGCCTTTATTGCTCTGACGCACCACCTTATGCGCTCGTTACTCATAATCAATAAGAGAAGACAAATCTTGATATATAAAAAATATATTTAAAAAAACGAGAATCTCTATGTGGGACAGCAGCGATCACTGATCCCACTTACGGAAATATTCGTCAGCGGAATTAACACTTGCCACATGCAAAGTTGGCAACGTAAACGTAAATTGTCTCCAATATAAGGAGCTCGCTCAAAAGTTTGGAAACCACGTCGTTCAGTTTCTTGGCACCACTTCACGGTACTAAAGGAAAAAAATGTTTAAAAATCTTCTTATCATTTCGGTAACATTTTTAACTTCATTTAAAATTAATGTAATATGGCTTGAATAACTGTATACATCGTTGCTATTTTTTCGTATAATTTTCCAAGCTGGCTTGTGTGCTGGCCACAATCTCGGCGGAAACTCAAGATCATCAAAGCGAAGAAATCGATCGTATTGTTGGAGGATTCCCGGTCTCAAAAGCGCAATCTAGATTTGTCGTAATAAACTTCTAACAAATACCCCAAAAATTAATAGTTTGCATTCTGTCTTTTCCCAAGGTTATTTTCAAATGGGCGGGCAATAAAAACAACTTCTGTTCTGGAACTCTTGTGAGCTCCTTCAAAGTACTCACAACTGGTGGATGTGCCCGAAGGTATACTGCTGTATTTCTCATAAGTCAATTATATAATGAGTTTTAAAAAATTGCATTAATTTATTTCCCAAACATCTGATATTTAGCATGATTGGCGCCAGTGTGGATGCAGTTATGAACACTCTGACCCCTTTTTTACCACCCGATAGAGATGCAGTTATCCGACGAGTCATAAGCGTTCTCATCCATCCAAATTACAACCCATCTTTCAAGGCAATATATTTAATAGGAGAAAATGAAGTAAAATGTATGATGAAAACACGTTTATACTATATTCTAGTCGAACGATCTTGGCATAATCACCCTTCAATCATCTGTACCTTTTGCTCCAATGCCAATCGATTATGACTATGTCAATCTCAATGGTGCTACGTTACTTGCTCTTGGATGGGGTACTTACGGTAAGTGGTCCTAGTGAACATTAAACAACATTTTATTAAGTTACTTCGATATCTCTTTTAAAAATTTTAATTGATTTTACATATAGACAATGTTCAAAACCTTCGTTTTGCTGCAGTCCGTACCACGGAACCTGTACGATGCTATAGTTACTTATGGTAATCAGTTCCCCATATTCAGTGATGGCAGGTTCAGCATCTGCACTCAAGGTACTGGAGTCGCTTCTTGTACGGTAAGCAAAATGATGAGTCGTTTCTATTATTATTAATAATTATATATAAATTCGTAACGCGTATATGTTTTTCGTAGACGGATATAGGTGGTCCGATCATCTCAAATGATTGGAGGTACCTAGTCGGAGTCAACAGCTGGGCAGACTGCCGTACAGGGCAACCTATCGTTGCTGTTCGCCTAAAAGAGTACAGGAACTGGATCGAGAGAAACAGAATTTAATCAGTTTCTGATTTATCAAATGTTACATGACCATTCTATGGACTCTAATATGTTCTATTCGCCATATTAGTTTATCGACTAAACAATACAATTAAATTAAGCACCTAAAACTCTAAAATTGTTCTGCTGAAGGTTTTGTGCAAATATCGGTTTGCAATTTGCAAGATTTCCCTTGGTGGAAAAAACTTTGGACTATAGGTTCCAATTGAAATCGTTTTCATGAAACTTTTCAACGTTGAATTCTTTTGGTTCTCTTGATTGGTATTACCAGTATTGCTTATAGACCTACCAAGGCCACCTGGTGTGTTGACCCCGGATGCGCACTCAACCTCTTTCATGTTTTGAACACTTGTATAAAAATAACCTCAAATAATCGTCATGCTAATTTTTTTTTGAATACTACAAAATATGATTTTTAACAGAATACACAATATGGTTTATGATAAAATATCGGGTTACAAATCCACGATTCTATAGCGTAAGAAATTCGAAGTAGTCGCGCATATATCATGAAAATGTTCTTACCTAATTTTTATTTAGAAGCGCAGATTAATCTGCACTTCTTATTTCGCCCCTTGTTTGGAAAGTAAAAGCAATTATAGATTGTGTATGTCTCTATGGCATCTATTTTAAAATATCATTTTACAGCGCACAGTGGGTGGAGTCTCACGGACGAGGCAACGTCAGTGGAACCACATATTTTCAATCGTAGACTTTCACAACTGGCTCTAAAACAATACGGTGCATCGATTATAAGGAGCTGTTCAGAAGTGATACAGCCTAATCAGCTAACACATCAGGAGCTAATCAGGTTTCCAGCAACCCTCGATCTCCTCCCTAGTACGACTTTTGCGGAGTGAAACTGGTATAATTCTAGTTTTTCTGACCGGTTTCGTATAAAATAACCAGTCTGGTTGACTAGTATTAATCCCTTAAAAAACGGCTTCACTGCGTAAATTTGGCAGATTTTAACCGTTCAACTTTACTCTAAATTGACGCTCGGCCCGTCGGACTATTCGCAACAGACACGAAATGGGAATGTTTCAAGTGCGGTTTTATACCGGTATTTCTGACCCTTCTCAAACTGGTGTTTCGTGCCGTTCTAAAACCGGTTTTTCTAACCCTGATAAAACCGGTCTTTCCTACCACTTTAAAACGCATCATTATGAACGAAAAATAAAAAAAAAAAATTCTAGATGGGACGCACTATCCCTTACATGGTTGATGTCCCTAGTACGTGTGTATAAGATGCACATTTCACGTTCTAATTATTTACACATGTTAGTATGTTAGTACACATTATAGAATGACATTATGACTTGTGAACCTGTGAAGACTCGATCTGTTGACCTCGGGAGTTGGAGGCAGCCGCGTTAACCACTCAGCCATGGGGACTGGTGAAGAAGGGAAGAAAGAGTGGCTATATATCCTTTTACAAAGCATTCACTATCATTTCTGGTATAATACCAGTTTTAGAAGAGTAATGTCGACGTCAAAATTACCCTCAAATTTGCCGAAAAAAAACTAAGAATAAACTTGGTTTTTTAACAGAAAAGATATCGAGCATCTTCCGGCAGAGAATGGAGAAAATAAACACAGTATAATAAGAGTTTAAGAGAAGTCAGTTTGACCGAAAATTTTATCGGAACTTTGCCGGAAAAAAAATTGGTACTAACTCGGTTTTTGAAGAGAAAATATATCGAGCATCTTCCGGCAGAAAATGGAGAAAATAAACACAGTATAATAAGAGTTTAAAAGAAGTTAGTTTGACCGAAAATTTTATCGAAACTTTGCCGGCAAAAAAAGGGGGTATTAAACCGGTTGGAAAAGGGAATAAAAAACCATCCATTTTTTTAAGAAGGAACGCAATTCAATTGATGATTTTACCAGAATAAAAAGAGTTGAAAAAACCACGAAGCCATCTCCAAAGAGACAGGCAAATGAACTGAGTTTAATATCCGTATAATCTTAGTCAGAAAAACCACAAAAAAATACCTCGCACGTGGAATTTTTAACTCTAAAAATACCGCGCTTAAGTGGGTTAAAAAAACGCTACTCTTAAAATACCCAAATTCCGTACTAGGGCTGGTTGGCTCAATATGACTCCTACAGATGAGCTCAATCTTAAAATAGACTTGTACGATCGTTATAAAACCGATCGGATCATGCACTACTGGTTCGGTGTCGTCAGGAATAAGGATTAGCGGGGTCAAACAGTGATTGGAAGCAGCCCATCTTCGCTCGACAACCAGCATTGATACAGTTACCCGTAGGGTCATAAGCATACTGCTCTACCCAAACTATGACTCAAATTTAATTTACAGCTAAAAAATAAAATAAAAAATCGCGCTAGATAGCTATTTTTTTTCAACATCTATACTTCTCGGATCGGGATCTCGGCATGATCTCAGTGTTGATTCAGCTGTACCCTTTTCTACGATCACAATTGATAACAATATTGACTTTACTAACAGTACTACACTATTTGCGAACCTCGGACCTTCTGGCCCCATACATTTCTGGCCCTTCCTTTCTAGCCCCACTTTGTTCATGGCCAAAAAGGCATACCCAACTGGCCCTATGTGCCAGAAAGGTTACAGTTCTGGCAGGCAGTATTTATTGGCACGTAAATCTTATTGTCATGGCAGACGACCTTGGCAGTTAGTAAAGAAAGTGTCTTTTGCCATGTAGATGCAACGTAGTATAAAGATCGTTTGATTCCAAGTATAGTAGTCTACTACTACTGTGGCGAAAGGGAAGGGACGGTACAAGCTATATAATAGAGGGGCGATGACGAGGGCGGTGATGACCATCAATAGCTGAACATGCGGTACACGGACGACTAGACGAGCCGGTTCCAGTACTGTAACTCTCTCCGACTTGTAATGCACAGGCCCCCGCCGGCTAACTTATTACTAATCAATTAAATATCCAAGTTTTCGCCATCCCGATGCGCGATCGAGTTGCCGTTCAACGAATCCCACTTAATGGGCTATACTTGATCACTTGATACCCCTAAGTTACGTATATTTTCTCGTGATAATTTTTTTTTATTTTTTCATTTATTTTGTTTCATTTTTTCTTCCCTCCAAAAAAAAGGGGGAGCGTAACCTTCCTTGTTTTGAATGAGGATCAAATAAAGAATAAAGATGACGATGAAGCTTAAGCTCTTCTCTTTTTCGTTGGATCCTTGGAATCTAAGACTTATTATCAAGGTCTCTGATGGGCTATTACCTCTGACATGAAACCAATATGCAGGCCTTACAGATGAACTTAATCGTGGAATGGACTTGTTCGATCGTTATAAAACAGATCGAATCATGCACTACTGGTTCGGTGCCGTCAGGAAGGATTATCGTGGTCAAACAGTGATTGGAAGCAGCCCAACTTATTGGGCTTTGAATGCGGAAATAGCTCTTGCTAATAAAGTAGGAGCATGCCGAGGTACCGCCTTCAACAACTACGCTGCTCGAGATAAAAATTGGGAAACAATCCGGTCCATTGACTTCAAAGATTTCCAATTGCCAGATGGAAGCCGACCATTAGCCGGCGTTGATCTCGGGATACATCGCACTGCACAGCTCATTGCTATACGTGCTTCCTCTCTCATTTTACACTTAATGAAAAGATAGTTTGGAATTATAATAATGTCAAATGGAAATATTTGTTTATAAATATATATTTTAAATAATTAAATGAATAAAAGGCGCACATTTGGTTGATTTCATATATATTATTGCTTTATTTGTCGAAAAGGTGCTCTTATATCAAGATAATACATTAAATCGTATTGACGATGGAGAAATTCTGGTCTAATGTGCAAATTTGTTGCATGTTTCAACCAAAATTATTGTTCAAATATTTTCAATTGACTGACGGCATCAACTTCAGTTCGGGAGCTTTGTTGAGCTTGGTCAAAGTTCTTGCATGTGGTTCGTGTGCTAAAAGGTATATTATCAAACTGTTTCCGTATTTCCCATCTTAAGAGTTCTCACAAAGAACTTAAACAATTTATTAAAATATACACTTGAAATTAATCAAGAATGCGTAAACAGATTGTGAACGATGTCTCGGTAAGCTCGACAGCCGGTGTTGATACGGTTACCTGAGGGGTCGTAAGCATACGGCTCTACCCAAAATACGCCTCGAATGTAGCCTAATTTACAGCAAAAAAAAAACCTGTTAGATGGGTAATTTTTTCAAAATCTAGACGTGGGAATTTGGTATTGTAACCCTTGATTCAGCTGTACCCTTTTCTGCAATCAGCGTTAATTACAATGATATTTACCTTAGTAATCATGTTTGCCTACAAGCTAATAAATTATAATGAAGTCACTTGCAATTGCTCTGGTAATTGGAAACTAATCGGCATCAACAATATTACCAGTGACTCCCGCTTGGGTCAGGCGGTCAGCCAATCTCTGCCGTTCAGCCAAAAAATTAAGAGAACTGGATTAAGAGTAGTATTTAACAGGCCGCAACCATTTTATCATTTTGCACACCATTTTTTAAAGATGGCTGTTTTTTTGTTGCGTATTACGGTGGTGTACTTTTACAATAAATATATTTAAATGCATGTTCAATAAAACAGAAGTATGTACGATTGTAGAAAGAAACATTATAATAAGAGATAAATGTTCTCTTGTATAACATGTATAGGTAACGGTATTAATACTGCAATCGTTATTGAGTTCTTATTGGTATATTTTGACTTTTTGTGTTGATCTCAAATATAAAAAAAAAACTGACCATATCCATTCGTTAAAACACTCATTTTGAGGTTTGTTTGATTGACTCTTCTTTAACACCCTTACAACTGAGTTGGCTTCGAAAAAAACTTGTACGGTCGTTAACCTTTTCCACTCTTTTTTAGATTTTCGCTTTGAAACGTGTTTTTTCGATTAATGATAAAATATCTATTCAACACCCGACAGGTGCGAGAACAATGTTCATTCCATGATTCACTCCTTTTTATACAATGCACCGTCATTCGTTCTCATATAGGCCATAGGGAAATAACCCCATAAACTCCACAAAAATTAACACGTCAGTTATTTTCTTCGTAAATGCTACGTATTTTGAGGTTACTTCCTTGATCTTCTTTATTGCCTAGTATGGTACAGTCTTTTAAAATAATACGGCTTGAATTAATGATAATATTAATAATAAGCAGAACTCGTGGTTGTATTGAACTAATAACGCTGTAATATAACGGTATAATAGGTTTCGTATATATTTTTTACTTGGTAAAACACAAAATGTTCCAGGCACTGCCTAAGATTCCCACTTGGAGCAAAACCCAAACGCTTGCCTACAGCTTAGTGTGGGAAACCTTTTGCTGTACACATCTGTTTCAACTGTTGGTCTCTAAGTTTGTTTGTTTTCAATCTAATTTTTTCGGGGCCTTTATTGCTCTGACGCACCACCTTATGCGCTCGTTACTCACAATCAAAATAACAGGACAAATCTTGATATATAAAAAATATATCTAAAAAAACGAGAATCTCTATGTGGGACGGCAGCGATCACTGATCCCACTTACGGAAATATTCGTCAGCGGAATTAACACTTGCCACATGCAAAGTTGGCAACGTAAACGTAAATTAGCTCCAATATAAGGAGCTCGCTCAAAAGTTTAGAAGCCACGTCGTTCAGTTTCTTGGCACTATTTCACGATACTAGAGGAAAAACAATGTTCAAAAGCCTTTTTCTCGTTTCGGTAATATTTTGAATTGCATTTAAAATTAATGTAATATGACTGAATAATAATTGTATACATCGTTGATATTCTTTCGTTATTTTCCAAGCTGGCTTGTGTGCTGGCCACAATTTCGGCGGAAACTCAAGAGCATCAACGTGAAGCAGTCGATCGTATTGTTGGAGGATACCCGGTCTCAAAAGCGCAATCTAGATTTGTCGTAATAAACTTCTAAAAAAAAAAACAAAAAAAAAAACGAATGGTTTTCACCTGTCTTTTCCCAAGGTAACTTTCAAATGGGTGAGCAATAAAAACAACTTCTGTTCTGGAACTCTTGTGAGCTCCTTCAAAGTACTCACAACTGGAGGATGTGCCCGAAGGTATACTGCTGTATTTCTTATAAATTAATTATATTTTGAGTTTTAACAAATTGTATTAATTTATTTCCCAAACATCTGACATTTAGCATGATTGGCGCCAGTGTGGATGCAGTTATGAACACTCTGACCCCTTTTTTACCACCCGATAGAGATGCAGTTATTCGGCGAGTCGTAAGGGTTCTCGTCCATCCAAATTACAACCCAACTTACAAGGTAATATGGTGAAAATGACGTATAATGTATGATGAAAAAAAATTATATTGTATTCTAGTCGAACGATCTTGGCATAGTCACCCTTCAATCATCTGTGCCCTTTGCTCCAATGCCTATCGATTATGGCAATGTCAATCTCAATGGTGCTACAGTACTTGCACTTGGATGGGGTACTTTCAGTAAGTGGTCTTACTAAACATTAAATAACATATTAGTAAGTTACTTGGATTTCTCTTGTTAAAATTTTAATTGATTTCACATGCAGACAATGTTCAAAACCTTCGTTATGCTGCAGTCCGTACCACAGAACCTGTAAGATGCTACAGTTACTATGGTAATCGGTTCCCCATATTTAGTGATGGCAGGTTCAGCATTTGCACTCAAGGTACTGGAGTCGCTTCTTGTACGGTAAGTAAAATTATGAGTTGGTTTTATTAATAAAAAATAATATATATGTACATAAATATAAATTCGTAACGTGTATATGTTTTGGTAGACGGATGTAGGTGGTCCGATCATATCAAATGATTGGAGGCACCTGGTCGGAGTCAACAGCTGGGCAGACTGCCGTACGGGCATGCCTATCGTTGCTGTTCGCCTAAAAGAGTACAGGAACTGGATCGAGACCAACAGAAAGTAATCAGTGTCTGATGTATCAAATGTTGCATGACGATTCCATGAACTCTAATGTGTTGGATTCCTCCATATTAGTTTATCGACTAAGTAATACAATTAAATCCAGCATAAAAAACTTTAAAATTGTTCTGCCGAAGGTTGGTTTGCAATTTTTTGGAGTACCTTTCGTCCGTGGTGGCAAAAAACCTTGGAATATATTCCAATTGAAATCGTTTTCATGAAAATCATCAACCTTGAATTCTCGTGGTTCTCTTTACGGGAAGTACCATTAAAGACCCACCATTAGCCACCTGGTGTGCTGACTGCTGGATGCGCACTCAACCTCTTTTATTGTTTGAACACTTAACAACTTAACGTGTAAAAATAACCTCAAATAATCGTCATGCTTACTTGTTTTAAAATATAAGAATTTTAACAAAATATGCAATACGGTTTATCATAATACATCGGGTTACAAGCCGATTACCACGACTCCATAGCATAATAAATTCGAAAGAGTTGCGTAGAAAGGTAATAAGCAATAGCATATGCCGTAAATATAACTGTTGGGACTCTCCCAACAGACAAGCAGAAGAGCCGGAACCCCGCAGAATTATTCCCGCCAATTAGGATAGTTTATGACGTAGCACCCTCAGGAGGAGTCTTGGACTCACTCCTTCTATAGTTTTAGTTTGTTACATTTTTAGAGTTACAGACAGATAGACCCGGGGAGAAGTGATCCTCCCCAGTGTGTGCAGGATGTTAGATTCTGTACAGGAAGTAGAGAGGTGAAGCCTCCTGCTTATATTCATTACAGCCCAACGCAATCACTCTTATCCATTGACATCGGTGCATCCGTGCATTATTCAGTAATATTCACATTATTTTCTTATTATCTTCTTTTACTGTAGTGTATATATGTATATGTGCAATTTGGACAATATATTACAGAGTCTAAGTACCTAACTAGTTACATTCCTTAGAGTAGTTTGTAACTTGAAGTCTATCTGATTCAGAACGGAAAAAGTTTCAGTAGATTTTACAATAACTTCATTTTCCATCTTAACTCTTAAAGCAATCCAAAGTTTTGTTTTCAAATTACTAAAATATGGTAAACGTTTCGAGTAGATTAGAGAATGCACACCTTGCAGATCAGTGCATCAGTTAAAACTTTGATGAAAGGATGCAATGTACGTCTTGCATGGCCAGCACATGTATTGATGAAACACTTGTGCCACATTTTGCAGGGCGAATAACCTATAGATCTAACCGTAAGTAATGCCTGACATGTAACCAGCAATTTTCATATTACTTTATCACTTCTTGTTGGAAATTGAGTAAAGCAGCACATCAACAAATCTCTAACATGTTCTAACAAATATCTAGCATTTAATGAATATGAAATTATCAATTGATTTGGAAGCACCAGCCGGTTGGATGATAAATCTATTTCCATCAGAAGAATAGAAATTTTAACGAAAAATTTTACATTGGGTATCTTATACATTGCAAATAATATATACTATATTTATTAACACAGAATAAAAAAAAGGCCTACCAGTGATGATTGAGGAGACAACACGGAATGGCAAAGAAATCTAGCTTGGTTTACTCCATCGCCAAACCGGAGGACGTGGAAGAAGTGGCAAAATTCGCTGCGGAGCACTTCTACAACGCTAGTCCACTTCGAGAACTGGCCTTTAAGGACGATCTAAAAGATGAAATTGGATTCTTTGCTTGGAGGATAGGTCGCCTTCAAAAGTGCTTCGCTCATCCTACATCAATCATTATCCGGGAAAAGAGCACCGGTGAATTAGTAGCTTTTGCAGCCTTAGAAATAAATGAGAAGAATGAATCGAAAGAAGCTTCAAATTGGCCTTCTAGCAACCCTAGGTCCCCTGGTTGGCTCAATAGAGCTCTTGTTGCTGAGCTGAACCGAGACGTCGACCGATACAACCGCTACGAAACGGATCGGATGTTTCACTTTTGTATAGGAACCAACAGATTCTGTCATTGAAGAAAAATCGGCCGTACATGGCTCTTGTGTTGAATTGAGTGTTGAAAAATTTCAGACGATAATGAAGTCGGAGCATGGAAAACGGAGGTAGGCCTACTTAGGCACAACCGTGGGAGAGAAAACGTCTGGCAATTAGTTCGCTCCATCATCAACTTTGAAGATTTCCTATTGCAAAGCAACACATACCGTAACACAGTCATGTAATATCATCAGACTTTTTGAATCTATAACAAATAAAGCAAGTTCATCTCACTGGTTCACTATACGCTACTAGCATACAACGAGGTTGATTGTGTACATTCGCAGAACAATATCCAGTAAGTTAAAATATCTATTATAAGATGCTGATGCGCATATGTTTCATATCTATTAATGAAACCATCCTAAAAAAAATTCAAGATGATAGAAGAGAGAACACGAGATGGTAAAGGGATCCTTGTTAACTCCATCGCAAAACCGGATGAAGTAGAAGAAGCGGCGGAATTCGCCGTCGAGAATTTCTACAATTCAAGTCCTATCCGCGAAATAAACTCATTCGAAGATCTTTCCGATGAGATAGGACTTCTTGCTTGAAGGACGCTTCAAAAGTGCTTTGCACAGCCCACATCAATCATAATCCGCGAACAGAGAATTGACGATTTAGTGGGCATTTCGGCGCAGCATTTACAAGTGAAAAGTGATGCAGTCACATCAGCTAACACATCAGGATCTAATTGGGTTTCTAGCAACCCTCGATCTCCTGGTTGGCTCAATATGACTCTTACAGATGAGCTCAATCTTAAAATAGACTTGTACGATCGTTATAAAACCGATCGGATCATGCACTACTGGTTCGGTGTCGTCAGGAAGGATTAGCGTGGTCAAACAGTGATTGGAAGCAGCCCATCTTATTGGGCTCTGAATGCAGAAATAGCTCTTGCTAATAAAGTAGGAGCATGCCGAGGTACTGCATTTAACAACTACGCTTTTCGAGATAAAAATTGGGAAACAATCCGTGGCTCTTATTTATATATATTTAATCCCTTATCGGATGGAGTGCTCTCGCAGGAACTGAATCAAGGCCAAAAGGCAGCCCATGAAGAGACTTGCGAATTCCACGCTCATGCTGTATGGCCTAGGCCATCGTTTAGAACGAAGTATTTGTAATATATAATAAGTTGAGATTGGTCGTGTGCTATCGAGAGTATGCCTACCTTCTAAACTGCATTCACGTGATGGGCATTGGGCTATACAATTCTGAACTGGCGAAAAAATAAACGGGTGGTAGAACGCAATTCTAGAATATGTAAGCCTCTGTGTTGCTTCTAAATTTTTTAATGTGGATTTTACAGCACGCAGTGGGCGGAGTCTCACGAAAGCACCGTCAGTGCAACCACATAGTTTCAAACGGAGACTTTCATAGCTGGCTCTTACATCGATTATAAGGGGCTGTTCAAAAATTGGTGAAGCTCTTACTCCTCTTTGACACAAGCAGAATCATGTTTAAAAGGCTTCTTCTATTCTCGGTAGGTTGTGCTGAATTCATTTAGTAAAATTCCATGATACAAGTTAAAGAAAAGTATCTATTTCATGTCTTCTTGCATATGAATCCCCAAGTTAGTTTCTGCAGTGCTATCAATAAGCTTGCTGGGTCAAACCCATGTGATCCAAGAGCTTTACCAGAATGAGATATTAGATCGTATTGACGACGGAATAACTCTGGTCTCAAAGGAAAAATCCAAAAGTGTCGTATGTTTCAACCAAAAATGTTATTCAGATATATTATTGACCATCTGCATTTTGGTTCTGCAACAGGTTCTTTTCCAATGGACTGATTACAGCTACTTTTGCTCGGGAGCTTTGTTGAGCTCATTCAAAGTTCTTACATCTGGTTTGTGTGCTAAAAGGTTTTATTAACTGCTAACTGCTTTAGTATTTCCCATCTTAGAACTCTCACAAAGAACTGTGATAATTGAAAATGTTTACTTTAAATTAATTCAGAATGCGTAAACATATTGTGAACGCTGTCTTGCTAAGCTCAACAACCGGTTTTGATACGATCACCCGAAGGGTCATAAGCATGCTACTCCACCCAAACTACGACTCAAATGTAAGTTAGAGCAAAAATAAAATAAAAATCGTGCTGAACTGTTATTTTTAAAAATAAAAATCTAGACTTGGGATCTTGGAATTGTCACCCTTGATTCAGCTGTACCCTTTTCTGCGATCACAATTGATTACAATATTGACCTTACTAACAGTACTACACTATTTGCCCTTGGATGGATTGATAATTGTATACGTAAATTCCATGATTCATCATTCTCATATTCAAACACTCTTATAAATTAAATTATTCTATTCATTCGAGTAAGATCCTTCCAGCGATCAAACCGTGTTGCTTTCAGCTGCAGTTAGCATCATAAAGTGTGAAGCATGCGCTAATTATTACCATAATTAGAACTTCAATGATGCAAATCACCTCTGCCTACAAGTTATTAGTGGAGTCACTTCTTTTAAAAATGTAATAAGTTTATGGTGTATTTTAAAAACATAAATACTTATATATATATATATATATTTGGTAGACGACTGAAGGTATCCTAATTTTCTCTGGTAATTGGGACCTAATCGGCTTCAACAATAATGGCAACTGCCGCTCGAGGCAGTCAATCTCTGCTGTTCGGCTAAAAAATTACGAGAGCTGGATTAAGAGTAGTATTTAACAGACCATGTTACCGTTTGACATACTAGTTTAAAGATAGCTGTCTTACTTTTGTATACGGTACGGTAATGTAGTTTGATAAAAATAAAAATATTGAAATACATACCCGATGAAATGAAAGTATGTACAATTGTACAAAGAATATTGTATAGAAAATAGAAATAGATATGAAAGTTTCATTACATCATATATTATTATCATATCATATATTATTAATACTGCAATAATCGTTATTATATTGATAATTGAGTTGTTCATGTCAAATAAACCAAACGGATCTTCTCAACATAAAACTTATTAAATCTCACCCTAATTATTATGAATTTTGATTCATTGTTAACATACCCCTTTTATCATGGAAAATATATTGCTATTTTGGCTTCTAAGAAAAAAAAATCATTACATGCATTCGTTAACCTTTTCCACTCGGATTTTAGAATCTCTGCAACAAGCGTTTATTCGACCGAGGAAAAAATCTGTTCAACAGGTGCGAGGAACTTTTTTCATTCCATGATTCACTCTTATTTTACATTGCATCGGGCTCGTTCTCATATACTAGGGAAATAACCTCATAAATAAAATTTAAAAAATAATGTGTCATTTATGTTCGTCGTACATGCTATTCAATCTATTTCAAGTTAGCTTCCTATCTATTGTGTTAGCTAGTATAGTTAGGTCTTTGATAATACGGCTTGAGTTAATGGTAATATTAATAGTAGGCAGGATTCGTTATTGTGTCGAACAATTATAGCTGTAGGTTATAATACGGAGTGTAATATCATTTGATTTTTTATGCAGTCAAACAACATGTTCCAAGCACTTTACCAGAATTTCACTTGAAAAACGATTTAAAGTTCATGGTGCGGTGAACCTTATGCTTTGCGCGCATCTGTTTCAACCTGGTCTCAAAAATTATTTATTTTTAAGCTCGATTTTTTGGGGCGTTTATTGGTTCAACACCACCTTCTGCGTTTTGATGAATTATCTTCTCATTAAAATTCAAACACGCGAAGAAATTACTTAAAATATTTACAGCTACAAATAGCACTCTATATATAATTTGTTTTTCTTAGGACGATTACCACCCTATTTATTTTGCTATTAGTTCAATAAGAATTAACCAAAGAAGACCTAGATCTTTAAATTGTCACTGCTCTGATCAAAGACTTGTACTATAATAAACGTAACTACACTGAGCAATACACGAATGATACATCATACATGGATGTAAGATGCGGCTATTTTAGAATGACTCACCATCAAGAGAGGAAAAATCTCGATATATAAAAAAAATTCTATATACGTGGCACAGCAGAGATCACTGATGCCACTTGTGGAAATATTCGTCATCGGAAACACTTGCCACATCTAAGTTGGAGACGTCATTGGCTCCAATATAAGGAGCTCCCCCAAAGGATTGGAAATCACGTCGTTGAGTTTCTTGGCACCACTTCGCGGTAGTAGAGCAAAACAATGTTCAAAAGTCTTCTTCTCCTTTCGGTAAGTTTTTGAATTGCATTTTAAATTAGTGTAGTAAGACTTGAATAATTGTATGCATCGTTGATATTCTTTGGTATAATTTTCCAAGCTGGTTTGTATGCTGGCCACAATCTCGGCGGAAACACCAGAGCATCAAGGTGAAGAAGTCGATCGTATTGCTGGAGGATACCCGGTCTCAAAAGCACAATCTAAATTTGTCGTAAGTTTTAGAAAAAAAAAAGGAAAAAAGATTAATTTGCATTCTGTCTTTTTCCAAGGTAATTTTCAAATGGACGAGCAATAAAAACAACTTTTGTTCGGGAACCCTAGTGAGCTCTAACAAAGTACTCACAACTGGTGGATGTGCCCGAAGGTATACTGCTGTACTTTTCATTAATTAAATATACTTTGAGTTTTAAACAATTCAATAAGAAACTGTAATTTCCCAAACATTTAAAATTCAGCATGGTTGGTGCCAGTGTCGATGCAGTCATGAACACATTGACCCCCTTTTATCCACCTGATGGGGATGCAGTTACCCGACGAGTCGTAAGGGTTCTCGTTCATCCAAACTACAACTCATATTACAAGGTAATATAATATGTAAAAAAATGATGATGAAAAACTAATATGATATTGTATTTAGACGAACGATCTTGGCATAGTCACCCTTCAATCATCTGTTCCCTTTGCTGCAATGCCAATCGATTATGGCAATGTCAACCTCAATGGTGCTACAGTACTTGCACTTGGATGGGGTACTAACAGTAAGTGGGCTTGTTGAATATTAAATAACATTATATAAGTTAGGAAGATTACTTTTTGATTTTACATGAAGACAACGTTCAAAACCTTCGTTATGCTGCAGTCAGTACTACTAATCCTGCAACGTGTAGTAACTACTACGGATATTCTATCTTTGGCAATGGCCAGTACAGCATTTGCACTCAAGGTTATGGAGTTGCTTCCTGTACTGTACGTAAAATGAGGATTTTTTTATATGTTTTATTCTTTGTAAATTTGAATTTTTAATGTGTATACATATGTTTCCGTAGACGGATGCAGGTGGTCCGATCATTTCAAGTGATTGGAGGTACCTAGTCGGAGTCAACAGCTGGGCAGACTGCCGTACGGGCATGCCTATCGTTGCTGTTCGCCTAAAAGAGTACAGGAACTGGATCGAGACCAACAGAAAGTAATCAGTTTCGGATGCATTAAATGTTACGTGACCGTCCTATGGACTCTAATATGTTGTATTCCTCCATATTAGTTTATCGGCTAAGCAATACAATATCATTCAGCTCATAAAAAAAAAACTATTTTTAAAATTCTGTCCAAGGTCTTTTTTATTAGTATTGGTTTGCAATTTATTGTTGTGGTGCCTTTCATTAGTAGTAAAAACATATTTAATATTATTCTTTTACACTTGCTTAAATTGTAATTAGCTAAACTGTGACGATGAAAAAAAATTAACCATAATTTCATTTTGATGGTATTACTGATGGTATTGCGCTGCTCATTAAAGGCTCACTAGTGACCAAGGATCATTCGTGGTGCTGGATGTACCCTTAATATTCTTACATTTTGAACCCATCTATAGCAATAATGTCAAATAAGTCATACTCATTTTTTTTAAATACTAAAGTTGTAATAGAATGATGCAAGACAACTATTGTATGAGTATAATATCTAAATAAAAGATTTATACTAATCATAAAAATTTTATAGGCAATCTCCGATCGCTTTAATCAGCCAGCATATTTTGGTTTGGTCATTGTCATTTCCGACGATGTTTTCCGATAAAAGCATTCCCGCGATGAATGCTACAAACTGGCCAGTGCTCTTTTTGCGCACAATTATTGATGTTGGATGAGCGAAGCACTTTTTAGGCTATTTCCTTGCAGCAAACCGTTCGACAAGACAGGGGAATTAGTCAATCGAAGCCGTTTTAAAGATGGTGCTCGAATTGAAGAAGTGAAAAATTTCATCAATAATTGCATGCTGATAGAAGTTAACAAATCGGCACGTTAAATGATTCAGAATAAAAATTTAATAAACAAAAACCAAAAAGACTAGTATCTACATACGTGTTGCTAACAGCGTCGTCACTGGTCACTGCGCCTGTGAGAGAATGATTCGTCACCATATATAGTTACACTTGTCGGATTCCACGACAGAAACGTAGGCTTTTAAAAATACAATTAACTAAGTTTGCTTTTTAAACATCGTATCGTGACCATACACTGTATCACAATCAAAGAAATGAATTCACAGTATTAAATTGTATTCACATTATTTGTCGTAATCACATAATTTATATGTGAATGTATTCGCCGTTCAATTTTATTCCTTAACTTTGATTTAGCAAAATATTGCTTTCTAAAAGTAGTCAATTGTCAAACATGACATTACTGTTTAGCAGAAAATTGAAATAAAGATCAAATCAATTTGAAATAATTTACAAAAAATATCGTTTTCTACCGTTTCCAAGCCTGATCTACACTTGCTTTCATATTCATTCGGCCCACACAAAAGTATAGGACATCTACAAGGAACTGGAATTTATTGTTATCAAGGACTTTTTGAACGGCTTTATCAACATTGATAAGGGAACAAACGCCTTCATGACAACGGCGCACTTCCTCCTATGTTTTTTCAGGATCTGGACTAATACGAGAGCTGGATTAAGAGTAGTATTTGACAAGTCATTTTGCCGTTTTACACACCCTTTTTAAAAAGGTGGCTGGTTAATTGTTTCGTACGTAAACAGTAAAACAAGGAAACGGGTCATCCCCTTCTTTGCTCATATATGTAATATTCTCGTTATTCAAATTTTTTACACAATAAAAATTGTATACAGTATATACTAAATAATAGCACTCCGGCACCCTATTACAAGGAAAATTACCATCATCCTGTTGAATAAGTTCAATAAGAATTAATCAAAACATTTTGTCAAATGGATTACTAAATAGCTTATATCTATTAAATAGCCATTCACCTGATCAAGGGACAAGGGCTACCTATACCACGAAATATGTGGATATGAAACGATACACGATACGTAGAATATGTAAAGAAATACATATTCTACATCTATATGGATGTAATACGGCTATTTCAGAATGACTCATCATCAAGAGTGGAAAAATCTCGATATTCGAAAACGAAAATCTATACGTGGCACAGCAGCGATCACTGATGCCACTTGTGGAAATATTCGTCATCGGAAACACTTGCCACATTTAAAGTTGGAGACGTCAATTGGCTCTAATACAAGGAGCTCCACCAAGAGATTAGAAACCACGTCGTTGAGTTTCTTGGCACCACTCGCGGTAGCAGAGCAAAAGCAATGTTCAAAAGCCTGCTTCTCCTCTCGGTAACTTGTTTATTTTAAGATTAATAATGAAATATACAGTAAAAGAGTTGGCCAATTATAACTGTATACATCATTAATATTTTTTGGTATAATTTACGAAGCTGGCTTGTGTGCTGGCGACAATCTTGGCGGAAACTCAAGAGCATCAAAGTAAGGAAGTCGATCGTATTACTGGAGGATCCCCTGTCCCGAAACTACAATCTAAATTTGTCGTAAGTATCAGCAACGAAAAAACTGAAAAACAATAGTTTGAATTTTGTTTTTCCCAAGGTAATTTTCAAATGGACAAGCAATCTAAAGAACTTCTGTTCAGGAACTAGTGAGCTCTAATAAAGTACTCACAACTGCTGGATGTGCCCGAAGGTATACTGCTGTAATTCTTATAAATTAGTTGTAGAGATCGAGTTTTAAGAAAAACGCATTCGAGTAATTTTTTTTTCCAACTATCTTTTGTTTATTAGCATGATTGGTGCCAATGGTTATTTGTTGGGTGTGGAAGCAGTTATCAACACATTGACCCCCTTCAATCCACCCGATAGCGATGCAGAGGTCCGACGAGTCGTAGGTGTTCTCATCCACCCCAACTACAACTCATATTACAAAGTATAATACAATATATAAAAAAGTTAAGTATAAGATATGTTCAAAACGAACATGGAATTGTATTTTAGTCAGATGATCTTGGCATGATCACCCTTCAATCATCTGTGCCCTTTACTCCAATGCAAATCGATTATGGCAATAATGTCAACCTAAACGGTGCTACAGTTCTTGCACTTGGATGGGGTACTCACAGTAAGTGGTCTTGCTGAAAATTAAACAACAATTCATGACTTAACTCGATTCCTCTTTGATTTCACATGTAGACAATGTTCAATTCCTTGAATATGCTGCAGTCGGTACTACTGAACCTTCAAAATGTAGTAGCTATTACGGTTATTCCATCTTCGGCAATAGCAAGTACAGCATCTGCAGTCAACGTGTTGGAGTCTCTTCTTGCACTGTACCTTAAATGAGGAGTTATTTCATATTAATTTAAATACAAGAGAATTCGTAACGTGTTAATGTTTTTTTGTAGACGGATGCAGGTGGTCCGATCCTCTCAAGTGATTGGAGATATCTGGTCGGCGTTAACAGTTGGGCAGACTGCCATGCGGGCCAGCCTATCGTTGCTGTTCGCCTAAACGTGTACAGGGACTGGATTGAGAGCAACAGAAAGTAATCAGTTTCTGATACCTATTAAATGTCACTTGCCCATTCCATGGACACCAATATGAGCGACTAAGCAATACAATTTATGCCATTTAGCATAAAAAACTCGAAAAAATGTTCTGACTCAAAGGTTTTTGTAGAAATATCAGTGTGTAGTTTGTTGAAGTACCTTTCGTCCTTGGACGACTCTGTTTCAATTGAAATCGGTTTCATTACCGGTATTATTACGGTGGGTATTATAGACCCACCATTGACCACCTTGTGTGCTGGATGCGCATTTAACTTCTTTTTTTTTTAAACACATGTAAAAAGAAAAACAGCAATTGCAGAATACGCAATGGGTTAATTATGATATATCGGGTTCCAAGCCGATTGCCACGATTTCATAACGTAGATAGATAAGCAATTTTAAATGAGAAAATTGAAATACTCAAACAAAATTTCACCAAGGCGACGTGGATCTCCTATTTGGCGGACATTTAAATACCGCAGAACCAAACACGCTATGACGAAATAATCAATTTGAAATATATTTTAAGACCTTAAGCTTATGGCTTTCTTAATTTTGTTTTACTTTAGTTCTCTCCCTCCTTTCTGCTATATTCTTTTAGAATTCGTATAAAAGTACGCTATGCATTAACATAAGCAATTTCCCTTTTTTTATCTGAAGCAAAGACAGAAAAAAAAATTTTAAGCTATCAAGAAACTGAACCAAAGTATAAGTTTCAATTTAGATTGGAGACTGCACACCTGGCACATCAGGTTGCAAGTTGTAAAGAAAGAATGCAATGTACGTCACATGCATGGTCACCATACGTATTGACGAAACACTTGTACCACATTTCATTTAATTCGCCGTGCAAATAATCTATACAAGATCTATATCTATCTATAAGTGATTGAAATATATCCTACATTTCTCATATTAGATACTTTCCATCACTTCTTGTTAAAAATTGAGAAGAGCAGAACGTCTTTTAAAATATCACGATGCTCAAAGGTCCTCTTTTCGTTATTCAGGTAATCTATCCTTATAAATATTTTTCATTTAAAGAATATGAAATGATCAATTAATTCATGAATCTTCAGTTGGTTTGTTTGGTGATATACCTATTGGTCGTCGAAGCTGATGAGCCTCAAAAGGAAGATCGCGTTGTTGGAGGTTTCTTGGCCTTAAAAGAGCAATCCAAATTCGTCGTAAGTATAGGCCTTGAATATAACTATAATGGGACATAGGAGGTAATCAAACTAATCTTAAATTATCGAATATATCAGGTGCTTTTCAAGTGGGCTAAAGATAACAGCAATTTCTGTTCCGGATCGCTGATCAAACCGACTAAAGTTTTAACATCTGCTTGGTGCGCTAAAAAGTATATATTTTCCATTTCATTTATATTTCATTTTGATATGACTGTATGAAACTACTTCTATTGAATAGAATGATTGGCAACAATGTGAATGCAGTTTTGAATACGTTGAGTACCAATCCCGATAGTGACGCTGTTATTCGCAGAGTCACTAAGGCGGTATACCATCAGTACTATGACGAACGTTACATGGTTAAATCCAAGATTAAAATTCATTAGTTAAGAATTAAAGAGGATTAAAATATCAATTTGTAAAATAATAATAGATGTACGATATTGCTGTGATCACTCTTGAATCAGCTGTTAGTAACTTTGCCGGGATCGCGATTCGATTCGACAACCAGTAACCTCGCCGGTCGGACGGTAACTGCGCTTGGATGGGGTTACAATAGTAAATAGGACTTTTTGATTATTCTTTTAAGAATCATAAACAATTATAAATACTTTGTGATTTAATGGTATATATTGTACTATAGAATCTCCTGGGACACAGAACTTGCGCTCAGTTCCCTTAATCAGTATTGTGCAGCTGAAAAGCTGCGCTGATTATTACAGAAACACTTATTTGAACGACTGGAAACTATTACATCTGCCTGCAAGCTAATGGGGTCACTTCTTGTGCCGTAATATTTTATGCTTTCAAAGTTTTGCTAACTCTTTATAGGCCATATCATGAATTCGGTTGATAACGCAGGTGGATGCGGGCGGACCTATCATGTCTAAGAGCGGATATTTGATCGGCATTAACTCTGGTCTTGACTGTAACGTCGGCCAGCCTACTGCTGCAGTTCGGCTGAATGATTTCTACGTGAACTGGATTAGTTCCAATCTTTAATCATATAAAGATTATCCACCCTTATATTTGGCACTGTGTATTGCAAAAGTAAATGCTATGGTATTACACTGAATAACCATTCAGTGTGATTTAAATGCCGATTATGTTTACAAACGGAAAAATACACATCTAAGTGATATGAACAGGATGTATTCCACTTTTAATTCTACTATTAGGCATAATAGTTGAGTTAAAATGGAACAGTAAACAATCGAGAAGTATGCGGTGGATACCGAGATCGGCTAATGTCCACTATGGCAAACGATCGGATTACATCCGAAAACTAGAAAACATTTATATGGCTTCCCATTCCGAGCTAATATATCGTTATTTCATTCTATATTTTAAACCAGTTACATTAAAGTTTGAGGTTTATCAGCTTTTTGCTATTTACTATCTCGGCTAAGTATCTATATTTCTTTGGTCCAATCCCAGCAAACTAGACATAAAGATTGAGGAGGAGTCACTCCATATATGTGAAGGTAGCCCTAATCCGCCATCAAGCGCAAGTTTAATTTATTATTATTTCTATCAATGCGGTCATCGATGACGGATGCATCGGGAGCTATAAGACTGCCTGTGATGATCATCATTTCAATTAATATAATAATATCCATAATTGCACAGCAAGAATGCTACATATACTTGTCTTAAAAGTATAGGCACAGTGCCACTTTAAATGATTCAAGAAATTAAGTGAAACAAACAACATAAGTATCTACATTTGCGTTGCTTGCAGTATCGTCACTGCGCCACTTGTGGGAGAATGATTCGTCACTATAACACTTGTTGGATTCCACGTAAGCTGTCATATACCGCATTAAAACGCCCAGCAATTTTCTTGCAATCAAAGAAGTTCAGTAACCAAGTTAACTTTTTTATATACCAGTATTTATAATGTAGGATATGAAGTATTTAAACGCGTGATGCGCCACTTCCGTTTTTGAATTTATGTTAACGTTATTCATAACGTTCATGGCTCAAAGAAGGCATTTATATATATTTTAAAAGTAATGATTCGGGAGCCTTTTTAGGTGGTATGTGTGATAAAACATTGCTAGTTGGTAAATAATGAGGTGGACGATTGAACCCGCAAGGGTTTAGATCATTATAGAAAACTCGAGAAAACTCCTTCCTTTTCACACCTGTTTAACAACATTTGGGGATAAACTTTTAAGATCCTGTTTTCTTTTGACTTCTATATCTTGGTTCTTTCTACAATCTCTTTTTATAAAAATTCAAAAAAAAAATTAAAAAAAAAATTTATTATACGCATAAAAATTTAATCAACTATGATGTACAAAATCTGACTCAAACTTAAATACCGGTATTAGACATTATTACATGTGAAGATGACACGGTGATTTTTATTTTCAGTAGTATAGGCATAGCGGATTATACTTTTGTTTTACATGCGCATCATGTAGGGATGATCTAACTATCTAAGTATGTAAAAATCTGAGATTCTATACTGGTACGTGGCTCAGCAGCGCGATCATCGATGCGCCACTTGTTTCAATATCCGTCGACCTCGAAAACACTTGCCACATATTTTAAATATTCATATCCGTATTCAAAATCTGAGACGTCAATTGGCTTGAATATAAGGAGCTGCCCAAAGATTGGAAAGAACGCCGTCGAGCTCTACAATCTCGTCTCTCTACTTGGTAAGCAACCAAACCATGATGTCGTTCAAAATTCTTCTATTCTTCTCGGTAAGTTTGAAAATTCATTTTTGAAACATGCTCTAATCTCAAAATTCAACTTGATTATTAAGAATTCTTTACTGTTTTCTTTTGCTCAACAAAGTTGGTCTGTGTGGCAACACTAACCTTGGCGGAAACAGAAGATGAACTCAAAAATTTTGAAGAACTCAACCGTGTTATTGGAGGGTATCCGGCTTCAAAGGACTACTCCAAATTCACCGTAAGTATGCGTAAAAATCATAACTTTGACTAATTTATCATTCAAAAATGATAATAAAGAATAATATTGTAATCTACTTCTTTTTAAAAGGTGCTTTTCAAACGGGCTTCTGACAACTCCAATTTATGTGCGGGAACTTTGATTAAGTCAAACAAAGTTCTGACGAATGCTTTCTGTGCAAAGAAGTATTTATATCATCATACAATTTATTCTCGCTTGCTAAGATAGTAATCGGATCGATGCTTTTGAAATTAACCATTTAGAATGTCAATGAACGATGTGAAAGCTGTCTTGAACACTTTGAGCAGTGCTACTCCTGATAGAGACGCTGTTATCAAGAGGGTCATTCGCATCGCCTCCCATCCCCACTATGATCCCAAGTACAGGGTAAGTTATTCTAGATTTATATCAGCAGCAGAGTTAGCATATTGTTACATGTATTTATTTAGATGTATGATATTGCTGTCATCACTCTTGACTCACCTGTTATCTTACCTACGCTCGCGATCGATTCCTCAGCGAACAACGTCAACGGCAGGACAGGAACTGCGTTTGGATGGGGCTATAATAGTACGATTATTTCTATATTATTCTTTCATTTAACACTCATCTTTTTGGTGCTAAAATTATTTTTTGACCGAATGACAATACAGGGGTTCCTGGTGCCCAGAATCTGCAATATGCCACCTATACTATTTTCCAGAAAAATGATCAGTGTGTAAAGCATTACAACAATAACTACTTGAGCAATGAAAACTATTTCATTTGTCTTCAAGCTGACAGGGTCACTTCTTGTTCTGTAATTATACTCGAAATGCGTTTTACTATTTTAACTATTTATCTCGTGTTAAGCTGAGTTACTAATGGTTGATGCGCAGGTGGATGCGGGCGGGCCAATCATGTCCAACAGCGGATATTTGATCGGCATCAACTCTGGTGAAGACTGCAACGCCGGTAGACCAAGCGTTGCACTTCGACTGAATGATTTCTGGATGGAATGGATTAACCAACAGTAATCTTTGATCAAGTAATCCACTCGAATTACGGGCTTACAACATAAACTTTTGATATTTTATTATGAAGCATAAGAGCATGAAGTAGGCCTAAGCAATACACTAAAAAAGCATCATTCAGTGTCCCTTTATTTGAAAATACCATCATATAATGTGGCCCTTGAGTTCTTTGGAAGGATTTAAGGGCTTCTTACAACAAACAAAACTTGACGTAACCGCAATGCGCCGGCGTAATTCAGGCGGTAAAATAGATAAGTATGTCTATGCTGTTTCCATCAAACCATCAAAGCTGTCTTCGATGACGTGAACGTCAAGATAATAATCGCCAGCAAAGCTTAACCAAACCAGCACGTTGAGCGGTACTACCCCCGATAGCGATGTGGTTATCCGGAAGGCCGTTAAAATCGTCTACCGTCCTCACACTGACCCAAATTACCTAGTAAATAAGATATTCGTCAGTAGAACTATTAAAACTACCTATTATATTTTAAAATAGTATTATATACGATATTGCTGTTGCCACTCTTGAATTAATTAGTTAGTAGTTAATTAGTTAACTTTGCTGGACTTGCAATCGATTCCTCGACAAACAACCTCAAAGGCGGGACAGAAACTGCGCTCGGATGGGGCTACGATGGTATATACTATTTTTTTTGTTGTTTACATATAACTCATATTGATATATCTTTAATGAAATTATAATGCAGGTTATCCTTTGGTCCAGAATCTGCAATCTGCCACCTTCAACATTTTGCAGGCAAATAGTCAGTGCGCTAGTCATTATTATAGTATCTACGTGAACGATACGAACTCATTTTATCTGCCTTAGGGTGGTCCAAAATAAATCGATATTGTTTTTCTAAGTGATTCTAATTAGATTTTTTTAATGAGTTTTAGTTATCGCGCAACGACTTCAAAGTTTCATGAAAATTGAATTTATAAGATTGTGTCATCATAACTTTTTAAAATTTAAGTCTTCCGAACCGGCTTTTTAACTAAAAATGCTAAAGGAAATTGAGTTTTATCTTCTATTACAAATTCTGATGATGCCATCCTGATATTATGTTTAGTTGTACTTAAAAAATTCGTACTGTAAATTTCAGAGGATGAACACGTTGTTATAAGTTATTACAACGTGTATCTATGTTACCGGTATTACTATTAACATAGACGAAGATTACTTGGTTATGAGGCTTATTAATATGTATAGATAGTGGCCTCTTGGTTCCCCAGTAAAATGAAGACGGTACTTTTTGTATTTCATATACTTTTTCCTCCCCCTTAAATCCTGATTATTAGTTCTTGTATACATAAAACAAAAAAGTCGTATGTATGCAACACATATTGTTCCTTTTGCAACAGCAAAAGAGATAGGTTCGAAGTTTAGCGTGCATGCTCTGGAGCAAAGCAGTTTATTTTAATTTCACGGAATTAGTGCTACGGGCTACTTTAATATAATACCGTATGTATGATGATGGGGGATAATTGCACATGTACAGCGCCAAATCATTTATTCATCAGTAATTAGCATTCAGCACAACGCAACGAATATTGTATTGCGTATCAGATGTGACAATCTTGCACTTAATATTTTTAAAAGTTGAGGAAAGCAATAGCTCACTGCGAATAAAGATTGGACTCCCAAGAAGTTATCTTCTTCTTCTCTCGAAAAAAATATGCTGTATGTACGGCACTGTAGCGCTATACGCTATAGCCTAAAGAAAGAAACATTCATAGGGTGGAGCAATTTGGGAAGATCATCACATTCGAATCAGATCGCTGCTAAGGACAACATGACGACGTCGGTGACTAGATTCCCAAGCTATTTGTATGGATTTGATGCAATTGAAGGTGAAAGTAGATGTTACAAAGACTGCCGTAGGTTTCTATAATAGCGAAAACAAATTGTAAAGTTATTTTATCAACTTCATCATTTCCGTTTTCCCCTTATAATTTCCCTGATTGGATTTATGATGCGATCGTTTGTCTTGGATTCTTGATATTATCAGAATTTGGATTCAATCTTCATCAATAATTACGTGCTAGTAAAAGTAGCTAGTAGAAATGCGCCACGTTAAATGACTCTGACAAAAAAAAAATAACATTATAGAATAGACAATCTATATTCGTGTTGCTAACAGCATGGTTACTGCGCCACTTGTGAGAGAATGATTCGTCACGATAGTAACACTTGTCGGATTCTACAACTGAAACGTAGGTTATAAAATACCATGAAAGATTTAATTTTTTTAACATCGCATCGCGATCATTTTGTGATCAAAGAATTGATTAAGTATAATAATAATGCATATTTATTTGTAACATATATTATACTGTAGGTATTTGACATATATAAAGCACAATGTACTGCTTCCGTTTGAGTTAATTTCCATATTCATAACGTTCATGGTTCAAGGAACTTCTTATGATTTAAAAATAGTCTGGGAGCTTTCTCAGTATGCATTAGAGGTAAACTATGAGAATGATTAAGCATCACTAGGTACGGGAAGTGAATAAGCTTAGCTATTGAACCCAAGGGCTTAGACCTGCATGGAAAATTCGAGAAAGTTCATATTCCTTTGCGCAACTGTTTCAACAACAGTTGGTCACAAACTTTTTAAGATCCTGTTTCTTCGTCAAGGCATCTATAGTTCATAGAATACTTTACTACAATCTCTTCTCATAATTAAAAAATAATAATTTTAATACAGAGATATGCATAATAAGAACTTAATTATAATGCATCAATAGACTTAACCCTAACTATTTAATTGCCTGTAAGTGTAGATGGCAGTGATTTCGATTACTGTAATATGAACACATAACGCCAGATAATTTTTTTTATATTTTACATCCAGATAATTAAAGTAGGGGTGAATAACAGTAAAATAAACTTTGTTTCTTAACACCTGAGATTCTACGTGGCTCAGCAGAGCGATCACTCATGCCACTTGTTTCAATATTCGTCGTTTCTATAGAAACACTTGCCACATATTCAAAATCTGAGACGTCAATTGGCTTCAATATAAGGAGCTGCCCAAAGATTGGAGAGCGCATCGTCGAGCTCTGCAATCTCGTCTCTCTTCTTGGTAAGCAACCGAATCATGTCGTTCAAAAGTCTGCTACTCATCGCGGTAAGCTTTGAATTTCTTTTTTTTTATTGGGGTTCCTATGATGTTAAGACTAGTTTCCTTTTTTTGTATAATTTCCTTTTTTCACCATTAAGTTGGTTTGCGTTGCAACAATCTTGGCGGAAACAGATGATGAGCCCAAAAATGATGAAGTAAATGATCGTGTTGTAGGAGGATATCCGGCACCAAAAGAATACTCCAAATTCACCGTAAATATATAAAAAAAAATAATATAATTGTGATTTGCTTCATCTCTCAAAATAGTAACAGAGAGAATGTGATTGATTTCTTTTAAAGGTGCTTTTCAAACGGACTTCAGACAGCTCAAATCTATGTTCGGGAACTTTGATTAAGCCAAACAAAGTTCTTACTACTGCTTTCTGTGCTAAGAGGTAATTCTATTAAACAATCAATTCAATTCGCTTATATTCATCGAATTAAATAATTTAGCATGTCAGCCAACAATGTGAAGGCATTCTTGTACACATTGAGTGGTTCTACCCCCGATGGCGACGTTGTTTTCAAATCGGTCGTTCGGATCGCCTCCCATCCCAACTATGATCCCAATTACATGGTATATTGTACATATAATAGGAGTTACATCAGCAAAAGGATTACAAATTTTCATCGGTCTTATATAGATGTGGGATATTGCAGTCATCACTCTTGATTCAGCTGCTAGTAACTTTGCTGGACTCGCCATCGATTCTTCCTCAAGCAACCTCAGTGGCAGGACAGCAACTGCGCTTGGATGGGGCTACAATAGTACTATTTCAATACATTATTATTTGATTCAATATAAAATATCTTTTATGAAATGACGATCCAGGAGCTCCTGGGACTCAGAGGCTGCAATATGCCACCTACAATATTTTCCAGGCCAATGGTCAGTGTGCTACTCATTACAGAAACAACTACTTGAACGATGTAAACAATTACATCTGTCTTCAAGCTAATACGGTCACTTCTTGCGCTGTAATAATACTTTAAATAAGATGCAATTTTTTTATTCTACTTTATATATCTTGCTTGACTTATTCGTTTTTATTGGTGCTACGCAGGTGGATGCGGGCGGACCAATCATGTCCAACAGTGGACACCTGATCGGCATCAACTTTGGTCTCGACTGCAACGTCGGTAGACCTAGCGTTGCTCTTCGACTGAATGCTAACTGGATGGCATGGATTAATCAACAGTAATCTATAGTAAAGTTATTCCATTCGACTTGGCATAAACTATCCTGTTATTCTATTCTGTAGAATAAGAGAATGAATTAGAAAGCAATACACTAAAATAGCAATAGCCAGAGAAATTTATTTGAAAAAGGCTTATTATAGAAACACAACTCGATTTTTTTTTCGCTGCCATTTTATTAAATTAGAAAAAGTATTAAAACAAGTTATAATATAAGAATATAATAATCAGCACAATGGAGTTTCATTCAAAGTAAATACTAAGATGGGTCCTATTGTTTGTTTTCCCATTGTTTGATAGTTTACAATTTGGATGCAGGACGAAAATATTTTGAAGTTGAATCACTTGAAAGATGAGTGGATTCAGAATGGAAAAACAATGGAGATACGTGGCTCAGTGCAGTTAACATCGATACCATTTGTGACAATAATATTCGTCATTGCCGGCGGACTACTTGCCACATTCAAAATCTGATGCGCATTATAAGTCTCCGATATAAGGAGTTGCCCATTGCCCGAAGATTTGAAACCCTATCCTCGAGCTCTGTAATTCTCCACTTATTCTTGTTAGTAATAATCAGCGCCGAATGATGATGTTCAAAAGTCTTCTTTTCCTTTTGGTAAGTCAATACCTATGTATTTCACTAGGATATACCACTTAAAGTATCTCTTTTCGGAAATTCCAAAGACTGTCTTTTGTGGCACAAATCTCAACTGAGCCATATGGTAAGCTCAAATTTACTGACGAATGAAGTAATTGATTGTGTCTTTGGTGGGTCTCAAGTTTCATCGAAGAATAATTACGTTTATTGTAAGTATACCGCATGTAAATAGCACCGATTAGCATTGTTCTAACAAATGGTTATTTTTACTCTTTTGGAGGTTATTTTCAAATAAGCTTCAGATTAAAACTTCAATTTATCTTCGGGAACCTTGATTTCATCGACCAAAGTTCTGACTAATGCTTCCTGTGCTATAGTGATGTTCCCGTTAACGTTTTCAACAACGAAAGTGTCCGTTAACGGATGGTTTTTACCCCTCGTTAACGAAAACGAAAACGAAACCATTTAAAAATCCAACAACGAAAAGAAAACGAAAACGAACGTTTTTTATTAATGAAAAACGCATTGATTTCGTTAATTTTGCTATTCAAATTTTTTATATTATTTCGAAAGAAATGTAGATTTTTTCCTGAATTATTATCAGCTCTTTTCAATTGTCATAAATTAGCTTAATTATTATATATATTTTTTAATTATCATTTTTCCCAAATTTTTTTTTGACTAAATCCGTAGTTTTAAGACAGTTTTACCAATAAAAAACGATAACGATAACGAAAATTGCCCGTTAACGTCGTTTTCCCCCGTTTTCGTTAATAACGGAAACGAAAACGAAAACTTCCGTTTTTTCAACTAACGAAAACGAAAACGGAACGATATTAAATTTGAAGTTAACAACGTAAACGAAAACGAAACGATTTAAAAAAATCAACAACGGAACATCACTACTGTGCTATGCGGTATATATTTTATCGTCCGCCTCCAAATTATATATCCCTCATTTTCACATCTTTTGTAATAAATAATTTAGAACATTGTCGCAGTACCCATTGCAAATGCAATCTTGTACGCGTTGAGCGTTAAAAAATAACGAGAGCTGGATTAAGAGTAGTATTTAACAGGCCACAACCATTTTACCGTTTTTATACACCATTTTAAATAGATATAGCTATTTTAATATTGCGTATTACGGTGGTATAGTTTTAAAAATCAATATATTAAAAGCATTTCCAATAAAACAGAAGTATGTACAATTACACAAATAAACATGATAATAGATAAATGTTCTCTTATATAAGATGTATTATTATTATGTATTAAGATATATTACGGTAAAAACTTATACAGTCGTTTACCTTTTCCACTCGGATTTTAGATTTTCGCTGTATGATAAGCGTTTATTCAATTAAGGATAAAACATCTATTCAACTGCCAACAGGTGCGAGAAAAATGTTCGTTCCATGATGCACTCTTATTTTAACAGTGCACCGTTATTCGTGCACATGTATAAGTTATTTTCTTTATATAAGCTATTTTGAGTTAACTTTCTTGATATTCTATATTTCCTTGTATGGTGCAGTCTTTTAAAATAGTACGAATTGCATTAATGATAATAGTAATAGTAAGCAGGACTCAGAGTGGTTGTATTGAACAATTATAGCTGTAATATGCACAGTATAATATGTATTTTATGTATATTTTTACGGGGTAAAACACAAAATTTTTCAGGCACTGCCCAAGATTTCCACTTGGAACGAAACCCAAACACTTACCTACACTTTGTATTGTGTTGCTTATGGTGGGAAACCTTTTGCTGCACACATCTGTTTCAACTATTGGTCTCTAAATTTGTTTGTTTTTAATCTAGATTTCTCGTAGCCTTAATTGCTCCGACGCACCACCTCATCCGCTCGTTACTCATCATCGAGAGCAAAGGAACAATCTCGATATATAAGAAAACGAGAATCTATACGTGGCACAGCAGAGATCGCTGTTCCCGCTTGTGGAAATATTCGTCAAAAATAAACACTTCCGCCTTCAAAGTCTGAGACGTCAACTGGCTCCAATATAAGGGCTCCCCCAAAAAATCGTAAGCCACATCGTCGAGTTTCTTGGCACCACTTCGCAGTAGCAGAGCAAAAACATGTCCAAAAGCCTTTTTCTCCTCTCGGTAACATTTTGAATTGTATTTATTAATAATGTAATACACAGTAAAAGGCTTGAACAATTGTAGTTGTATACATCCTTAAAACGTTCTTTCGTATAATTTTCCAAGCTGGTTGGTCTGCTGGCCACAATCTCGGCGGAAACTCAAGAGCATCAAAATGAAGAAGTCAATCGTATTGTTGGAGGATTCCCGGTTTCAAAAGCACAATCTAAATTTGTCGTAAGTTTCAGAAAATATTTAAGTTAAAAAAAAAATGAGAAAGAATAATTTCACAATCTGCATTCTTTCTTTTCCAAAGGTAATTTTCAAATGGGTGAGCAATAAAAATAACTTCTGTTCTGGAACTCTTGTGAGCTCCTTCAAAGTACTCACAACTGCTGGGTGTGCCCAAAGGTATACCGCTGTATTCTCATAAATTAATTATGTATTGAGTTTTAATATCTGACATTCAGCATGGTTGGCGCCAATGTGGATGCAGTTATGAACACTTTGACCCCTTTTTTACCACCCGATGGAGATGCAGTTATCCGACGAGTCGTAAGGGTTCTCGTCCATCCAAATTACAACCCAACTTACAAGGTATAATAAGGTGAAAATGACGCATAATGTATGATGAAAAAAAAATTTATGTTGTATTGTAGTCGAACGATCTTGGCATAGTCACCCTTCAATCATCTGTGCCCTTTGCTCCAATGCCAATCGATTATGGCAATGTCAATCTCAATGGTGCTACAGTACTTGCACTTGGATGGGGTACTTCCAGTAAGTGGTCTTGCTGATTATGAAACAACATCATAGGAGTTTATTTTATTGCTCTTTGATTTCGCATGTAGACAATGTTCAAAACCTTCGTTATGCTGCAGTCGGTACTACTGACCCTGCAAGATGCTATAGCTATTATGGTAATAAGTTCCCCATATTCAGTGATGGCAGGTACAGCATCTGCACTCAAGGTACTGGGGTCGCTTCTTGTACGGTAAGTAAAATGATAAGCTGTTTATTAATAAAAAATAATATATATGTATTTAAATATAAATTCGTAACGTGTATATGTTTTCGTAGACGGATGTAGGTGGTCCGATCATATCAAGTGATTGGAGATACCTGGTCGGCGTCAACAGCTGGGCAGACTGCCGTACAGGGCAACCTATTGTTGCTGTTCGCCTAAAAGAGTACAGAAACTGGATCGAGACCAACAGAATATAATCAGTTTCTGGTGTATTTAATGTTGCATGACGATTCCATGAACTCTAATGTGTTGTATTCCTCCATATTAGTTTATCGACTAAGCAATACAATTAAATCCAGCATCAAAAACTCTAAAATTGTTCTGCCGAAGGTTGATTTTCAATTTTTTGTAGTACCTTTCGTCCGTGGTGGCAAAAAACCTTGAACTCCAAAATGTTTCAAACTTTAAATGTTCCAATTGAAATCGTTTTTATGAAAATTTTCAACCAGAAGTACTAAGGAAGATAAGGAACCAGAAAGGACTGGTATTACCAGTATTGCTCATAGAGCCACCATTTGTGTGCTGCATGCGCACTCAACCTCTTTTATTTTTTAAACACTTGTATAAAAACAACCTCAAATAGTCATCATACTAGTTTTTTTAAATACTAGATTTCTAGCAGAATACGCAGTATGGTTTATCATAATATATCGGGTTACAAACCGATTACCACTATTCAGTATTCTATAGCGTAAGAAATTTGAAATAATCGCGAATAAATCATGGGATTAAATTGACAAAATCTCACGGGCAAAATATGGTAAAAGTTTCAGAGCAGATTGGAGAATGCACACCTGGCACATCAGTGCGTCCATTAGAATTGTAATAAAACGATGCAATGTATACGTCATGCATGGTCAACATACGTTTTTTAACAGTTGTGCCGCATTTCGTTTAATTCGCCCTGCAAATAACCTATACATCTATCTATAAGTAATGCCTCACATTATATAACTAAAAGTTCTCATATCATTCTTGTTGGAAATTGATAAATCAAGTAGCAAATAATTAAAATCATCACGATGCTCAAAGGTCTTCTTTTTTACTCCAGTAATATGTCAAAAATATCTAGCATTTAATGAAAATGAAATTATCAATCCATTTATGAATCGTTAGCTATTGGTTTGTTTGATGACAAACCTATTGGTCGTTGAAGCTGATGTCTGTCTCAAAATGAAAATCGTGTAGTTGGAGGTTCCTTGGTCTTAAAGAAGCAATCTAAATGTGTCATCAGTATAGGCCTAGAATATAATTAAATCGGACTATAGGAGCTAATCAAACTAATCCATAGGTGGACGGGAGCGAGACAGGATGTTTGCATTCGTATTCATTTATTCGTGCTGCTGACAAATTTAAATGTAATCCCCTCGGAGTATGACTAGAATGAAGAAGTCACTTTGTTCTATATTGTTAATTTAAAAAAAAAATCCTAATTAGCTGGCTCTAACGTGAGCCATAATATATACAGTCGAAGACCTTATATGGTACCTACAGAGAGAATGTCGATCATAGGGTAGAAATCTCATCATACTACTAGTAGTCCGTATAGTGACCTGTGAAGACCCGGTAACCCAGTAGCCTATTAGCCTATAGTCGGTAAAAAACTAATGGGGATTACTAGCACACTCATCAATTAACACTCGACAATAGGCCAAACTGTTTAAATTCAAAAAGGGCTGTATACGCATAGCAGATTATACTTTTTATTTGGTTTGATTTAATAAGCGCATCATTAAAGTAGGAATGATCTCAATATGTGAAAATATGGGATTCTGGCTCAGCAGCGCAATCATCGATGCGACACTTGTTTCAATATCCGTCGTCCTCGAAAACAAATGCCACATATTCATGTATTCATATCCAAATTCAAAATCTAATACGTCAATTGGCTTCAATAAAAGGATCTGCCCAAAGATAGGAAAGAACGTCGTCGAGCTCTGCAATCTCGTCTCTTCTCCTCGTTAAGTAACCGAACCATCGAACCATGCCGTTCAAAGGTCTTCTTTTCTTCTCGGTAAGTTTGGAGGTTTATTTTTTAAATGTGTTCTCAAAATCCAACTTGAATATTAAGAGTTCATATTTTTTTTGGCACAACCAAGTTGGTTTGTGTGTCAACAATAATCTTAGCGGAAACGGATGAAGAACTCGATCGTGTTGTTGGGGGTTATCCGGCTTCAAAGGACTACTCCAAGTTCACCGTAAGTATGTCTTATCAACACGATTGTAATAGTAGAGAATATTTAAATCTCTGCGGGATGTTATTGCCTTTTTTTTTAAAAAAGGTGCTTTTCAAACGGGCTTCAGACAACTCCAATATATGTGCAGGAACGTTGATCAAGTCAAACAAAGTTCTGACGAGTGCTTTCTGTGCTACGAGGTATATTCCCAAATCATACAATATCTATTCTCGTTTGCTACAATATTCATCGGATTGAGATTTTTAAAACAAACCATTTAGTATGTCAATCAACAATGTGAGAGCAGTCTTGAACACATTGAGCAGTGCTACGCCCGATAGAGACGCTGTTATCATGAAGGTCATTCGCATCGCCCCCCATTATTATTACGATCCCAAATTCAGGGTATATTATTTTAAAAGGATTACATTGGCAGAAGAGTTAGTGTGCTACACTTGTATTGATATAGATGTATGATATTGCTGTCATCACTCTTGCTACACCTGTTAACTTACCTGTGCTCTTGATTGATTCCTCAGCAAACAACGTCAACGGCAGGACAGCAACTGCGTTTGGATGGGGCTATAATAGTAAGATTATTTCTATATTACTTTAATTTCAACATCTATCTTTTTGCTCATAAGTATTTAAAATTCTTTGAAAACTTGAAAAAATTACGATATAGGGGCTCCTGGTGCCCAGAATCTACAATATGCCACTTACACCATTTATCAAGCAAATAACCAGTGCGTTAGTCATTACAAAAATAACTACTTGAACGATGCGAATAATTTCCTTTGCCTTCAAGCCGAATGGGTCACTTCTTGCTCTGTAATAATACTCAAATGCATTGAACTTTTAAATTATTTTTCTCGTGATAACCTGAATTATAATTAATGGTTGATGCGCAGGTGGATGCGGGCGGACCAATCATGTCCAACAGTGGATACTTGATCGGCATCAACTTTGGTGAAGACTGTAACGTCGGTAGACCAAGCGTTGCGCTTCGACTGAATAGTTTCTGGATGGGATGGATTAATCAACAGTAATTTTTAATCTATAGTTATCCCATTCGACTTACAGGCTTACAGCATCAAATTTTGATATTTTATTCTGAAATATCAGAGCATGAAGTAGGCTTAAGCAATACACTAAAACAGCATCATTCCGTGTCATTTATATTTGAAAATGCCATCATATTATACAGTTGGCGGGTTTTTCGGAAGGGCATAAGACGAGCTTTTTACAGCAAAAAATACTTTTTAGTTTTATTAGTTGTGATTGAACTTTTAAATTTTAAAAACTCGTTACAGATAACAGATAAGATAAACAGCACAGAGGATCATTATAAGAAAATAGGGCCTATAGATGATAGGAGAATAGGTTTTATTGAGGCGAAAATCACTCAGCTGAGCACACTGAAGCTGAGTGTCTTATCAGTTACTATCAGTCTATTGTACTACCGGTACCACAATCAGCATCATCATCATGATTTTAGTGCATTAAATATAGAACGTATAACTCATTTTATTTTATACATAGTAAATAAAACACAATTCGCAGCAGTTGGTCTCTTAGTTATTTATTGTTAACATATTTTCCCTTGAGATAAAATAATAATTGTATTCTTAACAACATTTGGTTGTATTATTAACCACTCTGAGCACACTGAGGAAGGGTACCTGCAGTGGAACAAGTCGGTGTGGACGTGCTCGTAGTCACTACGACTACTACAGACGTCGAGGTCACCCATGGGCGCCTATAGAAAGACCGGAAAGTGCCGTCCAGGTCACTTCTATCATCACCAAAGAAGCTATCACCAACAACAGAAGTGCCAGGATGAATGTTAGCTGCTCCAGTTAACATTTGAGCAGCACTCAAGTAGCCATTCATGATTGGTTGCTGCTGATAAGTGAAATAGGGATTGACCTGAAGAGGCTGCTGCTGGTAGTAGAACTGAGGATCAGCTTTTCTTGGTCCCCGAACAGATTCGATTGAAACTGTTGGCTCAATTCTATACGGATGTTGAATCAAATTAAGATTATGAAAGTTCATTAATATAGTTAAGGATAAATTACGCTGCAACTTTAGATGGAGAGATCTCTGGAAACTGTTGGGTTTGATCAGCGCTGCTTAGCAGGCCATCGAGAACTTCCCGTCGGCGGCGGCCAGCACAAGTGGAGCTCGTTGATTTCGTACAAGTGAAAGTGTAGGTGGACACGGTGTAGGCGGTGATAGTGGGCACACCGAAATAGTTGTAGTAATTTGGCCAAAAGGTTCTCTTGTTCACTTGAGATGAGTCGATATTATTGATACTAGGGAGGATCTGATGATGATTCGGCTTCAATTGATGAAAGGAAAACGGATGGCTGACCGGGTAGCCGCCGAACTGGACGTTCGGATCTCCATAAGACGCCGCTGCAAGGCAGCAGGCGAGGATAAAAACTTTAAGCATTCTACCAGCTGAGCTTCGAGAAAGTTGAAATAATGGAGTAATAGTTGCAAAGCAGACTTTATATAGCTCATCCAAAAGTCACGTTAGAAATAGTTATCAGATGCAAGAGGTCATTAACATCCGTAGTCGTGTACTGTATACCCGTGTGGCGGCCTTTTAGTACAAATAGATAATATCAGATTTCAATTTGCTTCTTCTAACGAGCATGTGATGACATTTAAAGGTCGTAAGAAACGTTGATGTTATTCGATTAATGACTTAGATAATAGACCAAACAGGTTGTAATAGATTTTATCCTTTGTCGGTGATGAACGGAAACCTGTTTCTTAAATTCTTGTATTTTAAAGATGTTGTTAACGATCGAAGCAGACGAGCGCAGCATATTTATATTATCTAATTTATATGTAAAATAGAATAAAAGAATAATTGAATGAACGGTAAGTATAATCGAGTTTATGCACTCAATCCGAAACTTTTTACTATCTGTTGATATATTAATGAAGGTAAGAAAAATATGTAAGAAAAAAGTGGTAGAGTGGAAAAAGCGGGCAAGAATGCATGTCACGTCAGGACTTATTAACATAATCAGCTCATCACCATCATTCCCGCGCATTTTGCCGAAAAAATACACAGAATTGCACGACTCATACGTGCACACAATACTCTAAAGATTCGATGGAAATAACACAATTTCACCTACTCAGGCTTATAAATATAACATAGGTGATCGCTTCCGCCATGTACGCACATAGTAAGGTTATTAGCAATACTTGCACCATCTCAACGGCGCTCATACATATGAAGTAGAGTTTTCTAGTCACAACCCATTTTTGCTGAACAGAGATTATTCTTTCTGGCTTTTTTCAGTCTTCTTTTAGCATTCGTGGTAGCAGGATTTTGTTAACTTATATATGTACTTGTTTGGATACTATACAGATATTCTTATAATGCTCCAACGATTCAGGATTCCGATCCTTTTAAGAGTCGCTTTCGCAGAGTTTATCGGCACCTACATCTTAGTGGTAAATTTCTATACAATGAATCAAGCATTAATATTATTATTTTAAAACTAAGATCAATTCAAATTTTCAAAAAAGGTTATTGGGAACGGGTGCATAGCTCAAGCTACACTTAGTCAGGGTAAACTGGGCAATTTCCTCACCATTAACTGGGGATGGGCTCTTGGAGTTATGTTCGGAATCTTAGTATCTAACAACATCTCAGGTAATGCGCAAGATATGGATTAGTAATAAATACACTCTCCTGAAAGAATGTATTTATGTATTCAGGGGGCCACTTGAACCCAGCAGTGACTTTAGCCCTGTGCTTAACGAGGGTTTTTCCTTGGAAAAGGCTACCAATCTATTGGTTGGCCCAGTACCTTGGAGCCATGGCTGCTTCTGGCACTATTCTAGGAATCTACAGAGGTGATTTGAATTTTATATTGATATATTTCGTCCTCCTTAATTGAGGCATCCACAATGGTGGGGCGCAGAGGCAATCGTTCTAATGATGAAAACAGAAGGTCTCTTTAATGACGATAACGAGATGAACCCGGTCGATCCCGGCTCGGCTGCCATATTTGCAAACTATCCATCATCTCCTTACCTACCCACTGGAGTTGGACTCGCCCAAGAAGTATTCAAATAGTAAATAATAATAATTTAAAAAAAAACAGTTTAATTGTTTCCCCCTTAAAGATATTGGCTACTGCAATATTTATGCTAATCATATGTGTGACTACGGACCAAAAATTTTCGAAAATTCCAGTATTTCTCCAACCATTCTACATAGGATTCGCCTTGCTCGCCATAGGTTCATCTATGGGAGGCGACTACGGATATGCCCTCAATCCCGTAATAAGGCTGAAATCAAATTTGTTTATCTCACGCTAATATATTTGTTTGGTATTCTATAGGCACGAGATTTATCACCACGACTTGTATCTTTTTTTAGCGGATGGTAATACAAATTTAGAAATCCTTGTTTTTCTTTATTTAAATTATGATTGACGATATATGTTGCCATAATATCTTTGCAATCGTTCTAATTAAAGGGGACCAGGTGTCTTTAGGTAGGTAATAACAATATAATATTTATTTCCAGAAGAATTTATTGGGGGCAATTGGATTATTTATTGTTTTAGTTTTAGGGATTACAACTGGTTCTGGATTTTCATTGTCGGACCACATATCGGTGCCATTTTGGGCGTATGCATTTTCCAACTTTTTATGAAGACCCATCAGCAGCAGGGTATTCTCGGAGGCGAATCAATTAAGACCGTCACCACAGAGATTGGACAAACGCGACCACAGCTTCATCACGACTATGAATTCGATAACATTGATAACACTAGGTTCTAAATTAATCATGTCGGCATCAGTGTAAAATTTTAATAATAAGGTATGCCACTATAAACCCGTTTTGTTGTCATTGCGTTTCTAGATGATGCTATTACTGTACTTTTTCTTGTATACAGTACAAAAAATTAACTAAGAAATAATCCGTAATAATTAATGGAGCGCTCCATTCGAAGAGGAAGTCTATTAAACGGGATTTCCCCTCTAAAGAAATAGAGAAAAAAGAGATAGACCCAAGCAATAGTGACAGCTAAAGAAAACAAACGAGTTAAAGGACGTCCGCAGGGTACTGGTGGGAGGGAGCGTTTTGCCGCGGACCAACGGCGTAGAAAGCCGGTCGAATAGGGGCTCCATAACCGCTGATACTGATGGAACCTAAAAACCCAGAATTTAAAATAGATATAAAGAAAATCTTATAAATAATGTGATTGGTTAAATGGCATTCTTTATATACACTCCGTTCTTCCATGGCATTGATCGTTCCATTGATCGTTGTCGTAAGAAACTACGACATGTACAACCGTATACAACGCATCAGCTATTATATTACATAATCCAGTTAATTTAAGTCAGTAGTCTCTCAAAGAAAACAATGGAAAGTAGGTTATGAAAAATATTTAGGACCTAGCTTGCTTTGATTTGTCCCACATAAAACAAAGAGGCAATGTATCATCAGTGTATCGCACCACGTTAGTGCACTATGTAATTAGCTCGTCAGTAGTTCCGCTATAATAATTGCAGTTTTCTCGAAAAAATCCACGGGATTACACGTCTGATACGTGATTGTAATACATACTATAATGCATTCGCAGGAATAAAAAGTTTCACCAAGCTTATTATTATTAGGTATTTAACTATGCAAGTGATCGCTTCCGTAATGTATCGTAAGGTTCATTATAGCAATACTTGCACCATTTGGATGAAAAAAGAAAAGAGTTACCGGGAAAATTGTCGATAGTCATTAAGTAGTGTTACACTTTATTGACCAATAGCATTCACGTCGCATAGAATACACCGTCAGGTCTTTGGTGTTTCATATGTTTTCGTGTTAATGTAATAAATGCCTTTGTAATAATTTGTTCAGCCTTTCTTGGGAATTTTTTAAAAATCAAATAAATAAACTGTTAAAAACATCACCCACCTTTATTATTTAAAAACTGTAATGTGTATTCTGGTAAAAAAAAAATAATAATGAAATCTTTAATTTTTTAATCATCCGCCAGATAACAGCACACCAGTTTAGCAAAAAGCGTCTGGTTTTTAGCAGTCAGCTCTTTTCTGTGTTCCGGCTTTTGTCAACAAAGAATCAAAAATCAACAAACGTTATAAACATTACTACATCTCCAATGTTTCGGTTCATAATTTATTGATATTTGATTTCAAGGTATTAAAGCTCATTTTGATTTTAGTACCCTATTTTCACTCGTCTTAAACAACGTACAATTATTTGTTGTTTATTTTATACCGCAGTAGCGTGCTAGCACACTACACTGTAGCAGGCTCACTGTACCTCAGTATTTAGATTATCTTTCTAGCTTATTCTGTTATTCACATACCTTTATTCTCTACTACTATTACAGTAGGTGTGTCTTCAGAAAAATCAATCTGGTATTTATCCTTTTACTGCTGGAATTTTGAAGATTTTGGTGATCATCATTATTCTTTTTGGTAGGCCTATGGATACTAGTAAATTACATTAATATTTTGTAATTTTTAAACAATTTTTTTTATTTGATGTAGCCTATTCAGCAATTCTAAGTTCAATTCAAAATGCCTGACAGTCAAGAGAGTGTTCAACTGCCTGACGAACTCCTCCTTTACATTGCCAAATATTTTTATGGGGATGAAGATGGATTATCCTTAGCCATCTCAGAAGCTGTGGAAGGATTTTCTTCTCTGTACAGTGATGCAAGGTATTCAATAATCAGCAGGCCATTTTATTTATTTATTTTTTAGTAATAATAACTACTTTTGTTTGGTTTTTATTTCCAGAGAGAGAGTTAGTTTGTTAATCAGCCACAAATGTTACTTTCTCACTTCCTATTCATGGAGCTGTTATTTCACTAAATACATCTCCCCTGAATCCATGGCCAGTTTCAATGCCAACAATTGTTATTGACTGCCAGGAGGCCAAATTTGTTGCTACATCCTTAAGATGATTAATCTCCAAAACCTAGCCATCAAAGGAACCAAGATGTCTCTTCCTCAACTAGCTAGATTGCCCGCAACTTGCCCAAAAACTAAAAGTCTCGACTTCAGCTATCATCATCTGACATCTGGAGGGACTAAAAATGGAGAATGAAAACCAGCTCAAAACTCGGGCAGTTATCAAAGCATTCCAGAAGTTGGTCTCTTTAAAAGTCTCCACTTCTGTCAAAGATGCGAGAGACTATTTAAACGACCCCTGGCTGTTCATCACCAAGATTTTGAGGTTAAAAATGATACTTAAATTACTTTTCATAGTTATTTAATATTAAGATAGAAAAGCTCGCTTTTTGGCTCGCCCTTATAAGAATAATTCAGTCTCCGACTGAATTAAATCCCCCCCCCCCGTTTCAGTTATGTAATGTTTGATAAATCTATTATAATATACTACGTGTTAGTAGCTTTTTTCTGGGCCCCCGCGCCTGCGGCGGGCTAATATTCGTTCATTGCATTCTATTTGATAACAATATTCATTTTTTGTACTACTATAGTACTTTGACTAATCAATTACGGCTTGCTTCAAATTTCAATTGAAACATAAATCAACAATAGAGTTTAAAAAATAAAAATAAACATGGTGTCATAAGTAAGAAGATTTAAAATTGTACCATAAAAATAATAAAACTGGAAGCCTTCTGCATCTTCCATATAAATATCGTACTTATTCAAAAAGAAAAACGCTCAAAAAACCTATAAAATATAGGAATAACGGCTGCAGTTTAAAAAAAAAGTCTTATAGAATTTGAACATTCATAACTGAACGATTCAGAGCCATTGACATGAATTTATATCCTGTATATAATAATATTTAAAATTTTGGTCTTGCTTTCAATTTAAAATGTTTTCCTGAGAATACTACAATTGATAAACATATAACGTTACATTTCAAAGACCATCCTGGTATGTTAATTGAAATAAATGATAATTGGTGTTTAAAAATATTAAATTTTATTCGCCAATTGATGTAATTGGAATAAAGTAGTGCTTTATTTTTAGTTTTAACCGTTTTGTGGCTGGGTATAACTGGCGACTTTGATTGGCACCTTTTAAAAACGCTGAGCTTGTTTTTTATTGATTAAAAATAGGGTGCTCTCAATTCCATTCATGCGTTTTTATGGGATACTCTACGAAAACTCGTTGTTTTTCACCATAAAAAAAATTATATTGAGTATTGACGTTAAGATAAGTTTATCAAGAGTACGGAAATAAGTTATTGCAACGATAACAGAAATATATTTCCGACTTTCAGTGGCAACAATCCTTAAAAAATTATGCTAAGAAATGATTTTAACGGATTTAGAAATTATTTGGATGGCTATAGACATTTTGTTAATCTTTTATGCTTACCGCAATCAGTTACATCCATAAAAATAATTGTACCACGTTTGAAAATGAAGATTTTAAACTTTCATAGAATTCCATAGTAATCATTTCATACTTAACTACATAAATAAATATGATGTGTCTATGAATTATTTTGATGGCGACAGATATGGTTGTGACTTGTGATTACCGAAGAAATTATCTCGATGCTTATAATCGATACCGTAATGATTTTCACCATCTCACTTTAAAAAATGTCACCATTAGTAATGGTTAATCCCAGAATGGATATGGTATCAGCAGCGAATGTGTGTAAATACTCAATGGCTAGAAAATGTGTATAATAGACGTGTAGATATTAAAATTATTCGTTTTTAATTCATATCTCAATTAAAATATTCATCATTCAAGTAGATACCCTAATGGCCATATTAAAATAAGTCCATAATAATCGATACAACGAATCCCGAAATTTTATATGTAATAGAGCAATGGCGTGAGTAAAAATTATATTTTTTTTTTTGCGACAAAAATATGTCTTAAATGGTTCCACCCATTTCGCTCTTTCTGGTTTAAAGCTATCAATGTTTTTGGCAACTGCTTATTTGATGACTTATATTATTATATATGATTACTTATATGATTGAAAATCAATAACTAAATAGATTTAATTTGAATCAATAAAAAAGTTGAATTTATGGATGGAGGAACCTGGATAATAACAGAGAAATAAAAATAAAAATTAGAGATCTAGCAAAGAAAAAATCCAGTTGCAAACAGAAACTAGATAATGTTAAGTTATATATATATCTGTCAATAGAGAATTATTATAGAGTAAAAACTGGAGCGGGAGGGTGGGATTAAATGGGAAATAGTTAATGTCTCATTATTATTTCCTCAACAATCCGAATTGTTCATCGAACAATTTACAATTGTCTGTAAATTATTCGACATTAACTATTGGTGTGACTTCAAAGCAAAATAAATTGGAAATAATAAACAGAATCGATCAAATAATGAACCCAACTCCAGGTAATAAATAAATTAGGGATACAAGTACTGAGGCATATACTAGATCATCTCGAGGGCGCCCTCGAAGGACCGACTGCCCAACTTGATTCGGTTCAACCGTAACATCTCTCCGGTAGAACTTTGCAAAGGTAGATTCTCGTGCCCAATGGCCCTGAGACAAGATAGTCTGGATAGGAACGCCGGCGGAAGCGGCCTTTGATGCACCCGCACCACGGGCCGAGTGAGCCGAATAAATTGTAGTGTCGATACCGGCCTCTTTCAACTGAGCCTTGATCCAGTGACCAACAGTTGAGCTAGTAACGGAACGATGAGGTCGATTAGAACCGATAAAAAGAGTCCCGTCTCGAATCCCGCTTCGAAGTGGCTCGGTGCGCAAAAGATAAGACTCCACACAAGCTACAGGGCAGATAACTGGATTGTCCCGCCAAGAACGAACTGAAACGTTGTGCAAACCACCAGTGTGCTGAGCTTTACGTAGCTTCCCCAAAGAGAAGGACATTTCGGTCTCCGTAATACGAATAGAGTCCAGCTTGATGGATGCGATCTCCGAGCTACGCAGGAGGGTTGTGAGAGCCAAGAGTGTCACAGTCTTTCGAGCAAGCTGTAACAACGATAAAACCGAGCCGGCTGTTGCGTCAAAGTGGGATAGCACTACTGCTGGATCCCAAGTGCTGGAATACTTTGGGGCTGGCGGGTTACTATTATAAATGCCCTTCATGAGCATCACGACGAGAGGGTTCTTACCAACATCATTCTGGCCAGCAAGACCCATTGACAAGGTTGAAGAAAGCATTGAGCGGGCTACATTAACCGTGCTATAGCTTTTACCGGCTTTGGAATACTCGGCCAGGAACTCCAAGACGAGCGGCACGCCAGCTGACAGGGGATCGCAACTCCTTCCAGCACACCAATTTCTCCAAGCGCTCCACGATGACTGGTATGCAGCGTGTGTATTTGCTCGAGTTGCACCCAACAAGAGCTCAATAACCGTTGGCGAAAGGCCTTGCTCACCGAGACAACTCCCGAGAGTTTCCAGACGATTAGCCGCAATGAATCGTCCATAATTAGAGGATGGCGCCCTCCCAACGGAGAGGTCAACAGGTCCTGCTTCGGGGGCAGAAGAAGAGGAATGTCCACTGCCATCGAAATGATCGTCGGGAACCATGATTGACTGGGCCAGTAAGGGGTCACTAGGACGACTGATGCCTGGTCCTTCACCAGTTTGGACAGGCAAAACGGGATCAAATTGAATGGCGGGAAGCAGTACCCCTGGATCCCGCTCCAACTGACCGAGAAGGCATCCCCTCCCGCTGCTCCCGGCTGTGGGTACCAACTGTGAAAAAGTGGCAACTGGCTGTTCCAGCTGCTGGCAAAAAGGTCTACATTGCTCCTCCATATCTTCTGGATTAATAGGGAGGTAAACAGCATGCAGTGAAAGATTTCTTGATTCGCACCAATCGATAATCTCGAGCGCAACTGCACACAGAGCGTCGGATCTCGTCCCACCCAATTTGTTGATATAGCTTACGGCCGAAGTGTTATCAATCAAGATCTCAACCATGGAGTCTCGCAGACCAGAGGTAAAGCACTGGAGAGCCCTCAAAGCCGCCATCAGCTCCAGATAATTAATATGGAAAACTCGTTCCGAAGTGATCCAAGGCCCACCCGTCTTGACGTCGTAACAAACAGCCCCCACCCGGTCAATGAAGCGTCAGATGAGATGGTCACGTCGGGAGATGGTGCAATAAGAGGGGAGCCGGACTCAAAGTTGGCTCTCGTCAACCACCAACGTAAATCGTCTCTAGCGTCGTCCGAAAGGACAGCATCGGCGTCCAGAGATCCTCCTGACCGCTGAAGCTCCATTATGTAAAGCGCTTGTAAGGATCGGAAGTGAGCCTGAGCGTACTTGACAGCCGTAACTGCCCAGTTCATGGTACCAATGATCCTAGCAACCGTCCTCAGGGACATCTTCTTAGCTGCGAGGGCCTCACGACACAACCGGACCAAACCAGCTCTCTTCTTCTCGGATAGTGTAAAAGTCATCGACAAGGTGTCGATAACCAGGCCGATATACTCCAAAGACTGTGCAGGATCTAATATCGAATTCTCAGCGCTGATAATAAAACCAAGGCTCGTCAATAGGCCCGTGACTTGACCCAAAGTATCCCTAGTCTCCCGCTCTGATGAGCCTATAATGAGAATGTCGTCCAGATAGATGACGAGGCGGAAGCCCCTTTTTCTTAATGAGGCCACAACGACACTCAACAGCTTCGTGAAGACCCACGGGGCTAGGCTCAAACCAAAAGGAAGACAGACGAACTCGTAACTTTTCCCCTCCCACTGGAATTGAAGATACCGTCTATGACCCTCAAAAACTGGAATGGTAAAATAAGCGTCTTTGAGGTCTACTTTAGCCATCCAATTCCCCTGTCTGACAGCATGGCGCACAGTCACGATGCCCTCCATCTTAAAGTGCCTACGGACGAGACACCGATTCAAAGCCCTGAGGTTGATGATGGGTCTCCAAGACCCAGGTGTCTTCTTAGGGACTAAAAATATGCTGCTAATAAAGCCGCGGCTAGTGGATTCAACCACCGCACCCTTCTTCAAAAGACCGGCCAGCTCCTCTCTCACCAGAGAGCGCTGTACGGAATTCATCGACGCATTAGGAGGTGCTATAAATTGAATTGGCTGAGCATCAAACTCTAACTTGAAACCCGAAGCTACTGTCTCTAGCACCCACGGATCTCTAGACAGCTGCATCCAGTTGCACAAAAAGGCTGATACCCGGCCGGAAAAAGCATTACTGAAGGCAGGACGAAACAAGACATACCGATTGTTGGTCCCGTTGCTGGCACCATTGTTGCTAGAGGACGAACGTTGGGGCTGCTGTTGGTAAGGCTGCTGGGCAGAGCTGCTGCTTCCCCTGCTACGATTGCGTGATGGGTCGTCCAATGCATTAATGGTCCGAACCTGACCCACTAATGCAGAGATGAACTTGGGGCCGAAAAGATGGTCTCCACCGGCTGGCAGGGCCCGATGGTCATCCAAAAGGCTGATATTGTCTGGATACACCTGAGAGAGAATATTCTTCCGTCTTGCCTGCATGATGTCTCGGTAGAGCGTGGCCCAGAGTTTGAGAGCCACGCGGATAGCTTTGTCGTCTGCTTTAGTCTTCTTTTTCAATTTAGAGCGACTCGACAAAAAGAGCAGTGGCTTGGCCAGGTCAATTACTTTGTAACACTGGTTACGGTAAATCTTCTCAAGAGGGTCTATATTAGCCTTACAAGCGTTGGAACCTTTTCTCTGCTTCAAACGTTGGTAGAACGCCTCGTCGAGGACCGGGTTGATAAGTAGATCGGACTTGCCCTTCAACTTGATCTTAAAGGATTCCCTGGCGTACTTGACCTTACTAGACTTGATGCCGGTGACGATCCATTTTGAAAGATTGGACGCTTTGGCCCTGGACACGGTGACTTTCTGGGATTTCTTGTGACCCTTTCGACTACTAGACGATGAGACTGAAGAACCTGAGCTACTTGATGAACTCACTGAACTACTTGAGCTAGAAGAAGAGTCGGACGAGCTTGAGGAGCTGGAGTCCGACATGTCTGCTTTCAACGAGAGCTAAAAAAGATCTGATGAGATATGAGACGTGGTAGGGGGCGCCCCCTTTCTTTTTCTGCTTGAGAACAGCTGATTACAAGGTCACACACACCAATAGTTAATGTCGAATAATTTACAGACAATTCTAACTACTATTAGTGATTTTGAATCCTTTTTAATTTGTGATTGTGAAATACGCCGCACTGCCAGGTAGGGCTCTGACTCGAATCGTATTCAATTCAAATGGGTCGAATAAATATTTAAAATACCGATTCGAATGAATATGAATATTAATTTGCCATGTGAATTGAATTGAATAATTATTTGAATATATTCGAATGTAATGGGCTAAATAAATAGAAATAAACAATAATTTTGACTTAAGTATTTATTCCGATGTCGTTTCGAATTAATTTCTAGATTTCTAATTACAAATGTCAATGGTATAATTGTCAAAATAACAATTTTAATTTAAAATTTGAATGAATATTCACATATTCAAATTTCAAATTGAATATATTCAATTGTTTCCTCTATTTGAATTGAATATGCATAAATAAAAATATTAAAAAATCGATTTGAATTGAATTGAATAACCGTGAATATTCAATTCATTCGAATTATTCAAATTTTTGCCTATTTGAGTCAGAGCCCTATTCGCGCCTCTTTAATAGAGACTTGAAGAAGCTCCATCTACCTAAATTATTCTACAGTGGAAGACTAGTGGTTGCTCTTTGTACTCCTTCTCGATAGCAGAAGCACATCTTTTTGCTCGGCGTGATTAGAACTAGATAATGTAAATTGTGTCTTAGATTTTCTATATTTTTCATTTTTGCAACAAGATGTTAAAACATAGTTGCATACCTATCCAGTCATGTGACTATTTTTAGTAAATTTTATAACAGTAACTCATATTTCTTGGTGGTTGGTACCATCAAACAGACAATTTCTCTCGTGATTCATTACAACACGCCTGCTTAAAGTAAAATAAATTACATTTTTAAGAAGGTTTCAGCATTTATGTAGCGGCAAAAAGGCTAACTTATTTTATCAATTCATTTTGAAATTGCTTAATCAATAATGTTAAGATAATTTTACGCATAAAACTCATTTTGTTTACATCTGCAAATCTCGTGCGCAATCGTTTCCTTCGGGAAATTGCAATGAGTTTAACATGACTAAACCGGTGATAACCCGCAATCCGAAGCGGATTACCCTAAGTATCTTTCTCCTTATATCAACTTCAAGGCCCAAAAATTCGGTTTCTTCTCAAATTAAAAAAATATATATATACCAATTTAATTTACAATCCTTAATTACCTTTCGATTCCAACGAATTAAAACTATTTAAACTGGCAATGATCCGCTCAAGCCGAAGTTGTTTATCGTCCCACAATTGCAACAAACTTTTACGACCAAAAGTAATTTTAAAAAAACGATTCATTTCAAAAACTAACTTGGTAATAAGTAGTGTAGTGTCCCAACAATGTGTTTTCTTTTAATAATAATCCTTTCTCTCATCAGTCATCACAACATACACAAAACATTTCTTATATACGATCAAAGAAAATCAACAAAAATGCAACGCAGTCATGTCAATACTTTTTCTCTAAAATTCAACAATATTCACGCGGGAGGAGGAGGGAAGGAGTTGGTGATCAATCATTCAAAATGGCGGACCATCCATTGCACTTTTGATACTCGCGTATTTTTTTCTCTTTCAAGCAGTAATAATAAAATAATAAAATTTATAGAGAGAGGCGCCGGCTGTGATTTTTTTTTTTTTTTTTTAAAGAAGACACAAATCATAATAATAATAAGCAGTCACAAAACCGGAATTAGGAAAAGAAAACCAAAAAATTAGGTAAATTCATTCGCACAAATTTCAGATCAAAAAAATTAAGAAAGTAATTTATGTAATAGGAAAAGAAAACACAGCCAACAAATTTTCATAATAATACGGTCACCTAATTATAAAAAAAAGGTAAACAAAAATATGGACGTGAAATATGACGTAAAATTTTACGCAACAAATTCACGAACACAATTTTTCAATTCACTTTTTTCCCTTTCTTAATAAATGGCAGTGTAGTGCTGTGTTTTACACCAATCCCAGGATCAACATTTTCCAGCGCTTTGGTTTTTTAATTTCTTCATCATCAATTAATTAAGAGAGAGAACTATATGACACAAAATTAGGGACACATGAAATTAATTTCTTACTACATCGATTCCTAAAATATTTTTTTTAGAGTCGAATTTCGACCGAGAGAAATTGATTGGGATGAAACAAAAAAAAATTCGTTCAGCTAATTAATAAATCACAACTTTATTTTTAACAAAGTTTGTGATGGACGATTTTATAAATCTAAAAAATAATATGGCCCTCCCACAATTACACAACCTTTAATTAATTTTTAAAGGGATATGCTAATTAAACAGCCGCCAATAATTGAAAAGAAAATCCCTTTTGAATTTAATAATAATTATATAATGACGCACATATTACATCACAGCAAAGTTGCCATTCTCTCTCTCTTACTCAAACCTGACCAGACCTCTCAACAAATTCACTCAACGTACCGGAAGGAAAAGGAAAAAAAAAAAACATAAAGCGACCTCCAAAAAAAAAAATTAGGAAAAACATAATTCAAAAATCAAAAAAAGCTGCGCTAAATTCAAATTTTTTTGGGGGGGAAATTTTAGTGGACTGGTAGAGGGATTCTTCTTGATTGTTTTTTTATAAACTACTCCCATTCACTAATTGAGTTTTCTGATGGTAATTTTTTTCATGGAAGAGACTTTTGAGTGGATGATGGACCTCCGGAAGCGGAAGGACTGTCGGCTGAAGGAGTCGCTCCCGAAGGTCCAGCAGAAGCTCCATCTTTCATCTTGTCAACATAGTCGGAGAAGATGTCGCGGAAGCGGGACCAAGACTTTTCAGGAATGGTCACAGCCGTTCGGTAGTTTGTCTTCACCTTTTTTCAAATTAAAATTAAATTTAATTCAGATTTATTTTGATTAATTAATTTAAAATTAATTTATTAATTTATTATGTCAGCTCATTAATAATTAGTTTTGATTTATTTATTTAAAATGGTTAAACATTTATTCAGATTTATTCAATTAACTTTTAATTAATTCAAAATATTTCCATAATTTATTTTAAATTAATTCAGAATTTTTCAAATAAATTAACCAAAAATTAATTCAGAATTAGTATATCAATTACTTTAAAATAAATTCAAAATTATTTACATAATTAACTTAAAATTAATTCTGATTCATATATACAATTAATTAAATTAAATTACCTCTGAGATGCGCATATAGATGCCTCGATTATTTTGGCCAATGTCAAAATAGAAATTCTTGTTCTCCACACGAAGATGTCGTCCCTCAGGCAGCTCTCCTAAAAATTATTTAAATTTATATTATGTAATCTATGATGTAATAAAGAATAAAACCTTTGTATCCGCCGTCGTCGGTGCCAAACTCTTCTAGGAGGTCAGTGAGGGCGTCGCGGAACTCGATCATGCCTTGGGCCGGGATGGCGATCTGGGAGCGGGGTCCTCCGCGGGCTATTGTTTGAGACACCCGAAGGAAGCGCCCGCGTGAGTTCTCCTTCAAGTCGAGATAGTAGCGTCGATTATCCTTGGTCATCATCTCAGACTTGAGCTTCCCATCTTCCGGAAGGCTATCCGGATTCGGTGGACCTTTTTAATTTAACAATTAATTACTATGACGTCATAGATTATTTAACTAATTAAATTACCTAGAGAGGAGTAGAAATCGCTGAAAGATGAGAGGTGGTCCCGGAATTCGGCCGCCGTCGATAGGGCAAGAAAAATTTGGCTCCGCCGACCATCCGCTCCAATCTAAACAAAAATTAAGTTAATTAAATTAAGTTAATTAATTTTTTAAAAATTAATTTAAATTGAATTATTTTTAAATTAGTTTCACCAAATTAATTAAAACAATTAAAATTTAAAAATTTGTTTGAATTGAATTATTTTAAAATTAAGTTTACGAAATTAATTATAATAGTTGAAATATTAATTTGAATTGAATTATGTTACCTCTGCAACTTTGATGAATCTTCCACGCCGATTCTGTTTCACGTCCAGGTAGAATCTTTTCGACTGGATCTGGAGCATTTTGGAGGCGAGCTCCTGCTCACCTGGCTGGCCAGGCCCTATTTAAACATTAAAACACAATTTACAAATAATTCATTTTAAAATAGAATTTAAAATCCCATACAATCCTCTTCCATCTTTGAAGAAAAGCAATTAACTATTCCTCTTTAAAAGCCTTGAGAAATTCGCATTATTATACAACACCAACACCTTTCTAATGCGTCTCGTTCACTGTCTGAGCACCTGCTATAACCCAAAAAATAAAATAAAAATGAGACCGCCGTCTCGACGAGCTCTAGCCGGGAGGGATGCGACAAATGGCGGAAACCTGGCAACGTTGCAGACCACACGTGCCGTTCCTTTTTAGCACAAGCCCAGCCCCCTCAAGGTCGGTTTCAGACCGGATCAATAAACTAAAAACCATGTCTGAACCGCCGCAATCATTTTCCAGACACCCTATAATAATAACAGCTGGTTTTTATTAAATTAAGTATTTTTAGATATTTGCACTTTGGACTTATTTGCACTTAACATTTCTAAAAAGGAATTTGATAAACATTAGAAAAATCCAGACAGAATATAAACAAAGGATTTTTTTTTTGTTTAGTCTACCTGCCGGAACAGGATCGATCCTGATCCATTTCCTGTCTTAAATAGTCTTTGGCATCGATTCAGCATTTTTAATCAAAAATTGTGCACGTGTAGGCGCATTACAGTTCCAGTTTCTCTTTGTGTAAAGAAATCCTGCGAGGATCGATTAGGATTCTCACTCACCTACACCACCATCACTAGCTGGAGAGCTACCCCTCTGGAAATGGCGATGATCCTGATTATATCTTCCATCGCTGTCACTCGAATCCGAACGAAACATTTTTATTAAAAAGAGTTAATAGTGCGGGACCCGACGGAGAATATAAATCAATAAACGGGATGTCCTTGAAAGACTTTGTCAGATCTTTCCTTATTCAGCTTCATCCTTCTTCTTCTCCTTCTTTTCAGACACATTCATGAAAAAATCAAAACTTTAATTCACTTTTTATAAAAAGCGCCAACTCTGGTCAGCCTCACTCAACTGACTGAGAGAGAGAGATATAGAGTGCAATGCCCCTAAAAAAAGAGGGGCGCCGACGCCGCTTGTTGTCGAGCGGATCCGCGAGCGCCACCCACTCGTTGAACCGCACAGAACCGAGCCAGACAACAAAGAGAAAAAAATAGGGGAGCTATACAGATTGATTGTTATATACACACGAGGATCGGCGAAGTAATCATCGTTGCCAATACACTTTGTGTGTGAGAGAGAGTATATATGAAAAGAGGCCAAGGCTTGCAGACATTGGTGCGCTGACCGACTTTTCTCTTTAAAAAAGAGGACTGTCTGGGTTTTTAAAACTGTAAAACTGCATCGGTTTTTTCTGTTAAAAATTACAGGTGGATCTCTGGATAGCCAGCTTCCGCCTGACGTCACTTCTAACGGCCTAAAAGAGCCTTGAAGTTTTAAGAGATAAAAGTTGAGTAGAGAGAACAAAAACAGCTGGATGATGGCTCTTTTGTGCATGAGTGAGCAGCTGACTTGCTAAATACTTCTTTTTAAAATGTATTTTAGTGATGTAAAAGTGAATAGAGCCAGGTAAAACTGCATAGCAACAACTGACATATCCCTGCAGGGGATGATTGAACACCAGGAATGTGGATCATGACAAGTTATGTAATCTTAATCAATTGACATTTAAATTAGACGTGTAAAAACTATAACCCAATTCCAATTGAAAAATTAGGAATAAATAGAATGTAAGGTCTTAAAAGTCAGCCACCATGACACAAAAGCTTCGTGACAACCGACTTGTCAGGCACAAATCACGATAAAAACTAACTCAAACAATTACTCAACAGTTGCGTCATCATTGAATAACATAAATACAAACTTACCGTCGAAAGAAATCGCCTCATCTTCACCAATATCTGACATGATTCCACTTTATACACTACTATCCACTGCCCATACCCCGTTCAGCTGCTGCTTACGGGCCCTTACCACTTCTTTCTGTTGTTTTGGTTCCATTTCACGCGCAGCGTTGCCAGTTTTAAATAAAAATTCTCAATGCGCATGTGAAGTAAACGATTCGAGAGGGGGAAACGGAGGCAAATGTATTACAGCTTTTGAATAAATACATTTTACAACAGTTTCCGCACACGGTCTTGCAATTAACTTTTTTTTATTCGTTTTCCTCGGAGCGGAGGCGGGCGTTTCCATTAGTCACCTTAATGGCCAACTGTTTGGCTCGCTCGACGATCGTCTTCCGCTTCTTGGAGGAGACCGAGTGTGCGATCTCGGCGCAGTATTTGCGGTTCTGCATCATCAAGAGTTCAAGCTCCTGAAAAAGATTGAATTTTAATTTAGTAATTTGGCAGGTGGGACAGTTTGAGGGGGAATTTGATGCACCTTGACGTTGTTGACAACAACTTTCCTGAAGCCGTTGGGGAGCATGTGCTTGGTGGTCTTGGCGGAACCATAACCGATCTTGGGCATCAAAAACTGTCCCTTGAACTTCCTGCGAACCCTGTTGTCAATACCCTTGGGTTTACGCCAGCTCCTCTGAAAATGAATTAAATTGATTAATAAGAGTAGGAAGATGAATTTATTAAGATGCTAGATGACATACCCTGACTTTAACATAGCGATCACTCTGATGGCGAGTAAAGAGCTTTGTCCTCTTCTTCACGATCTTAGGTCTCGATGCTGGACGAATGGCCATTTTGCAGATTCAGTTCTGTAAAGAGAGTATAAAGAAATAGTTTTAGATATGATGGAAGTGCACTTGACAGGCAGAGTTGAGGAAACTGAGGTATCGGATTTTAATTAGTTATGGTAAAACTATCCAATGAACTACTACATTTTGGATGCTGCGTAGTTAAACAGAATTTAGTAAATTATTTAGGAACCGTAAAAATAAAGGATGATGAAGATAAATAAAGATATATATTCACGTACCAGCAGTCGGCCGGGTAAAAAAATTTATCGCCTGTTTGGGAGAAGAAGGCGAAACACGAAAGAATCGACGTTGCCAGTTTTGGTTTAACTTCCTTTCGCTCGCACAAAAATAAAATTAACAATTAAAAATCTCCACAAATACACGATTTAATTTATTAAAAAATATATTATCATTTTTTTTCATTGAATTTTTCATTTTATAGCATTTTTGAAAATAGTTCTATTCAATTAATTTCAAGTATTGAAAAAGGCAACAGTGGATACTAATTTACTGGGCAATTGCCGGAGGTGACAAGCAGCCAAGAGCCAAAATAAGAGGTGGTTTATTTACTTTTCTTGGTTGTGAATTGGCAAAAATAGAAATATAAAAAGTTGTGTTTGCATTGTAAATTAATAAAGTACTTTTCCAGAAGCCAACATGTCGTTTATGGAATTTTTTCAGAAAGGAAAGGTAATATAAAGCTCCATCTCTCCATTTCTACTGTATAAAATCAATAATGGCTCCAACCACTTTTTTCAACCACAATAAAATTTCCTGCCTGCTTATCTACATTTCTAAATCCTGTTTTTCATTATAGACCTTTAAACCCAAGAAGAAATTTGAGCCCGGAACTCTGAGGTACTCCCTGCACACCCAGGCGCAGGCCTCCCTCAGCTCGGGAATCAACCTGAGGGCTGCCGTTCTCCTACCACCTGGCGAGGACATGAATGACTGGATCGCCGTGCATGGTAACAACTTCATTCATGTTTTAATCATTTTACAAATTAATTATTCATCTTTTCCTTTCCAGTGGTTGACTTTTTCAACCGGATAAATCTGATTTACGGCACGATATCCGACTACTGCACTGAATGTAGCTGCCCTACAATGTCCGGCGGACCTAAATTCGAGTACCTCTGGGCAGACGGCCATAAATACAAGAAACCCACAAAACTACCTGCTCCTCAGTATGTTTCACTCTTAATGGAATGGGCTGAAGCTCAAATTAATAATGAAACTCTCTTCCCCGTCAGTTGTGGTAATTATTCAATTTCATTTCCCTTAAAATTATTTTTAATCATTTTTTATTTCTAGACGTTCCTTTCCCAAAGACGTTTGTGAGTCAGTGCAAAAAGATACTGACCCGTCTCTTCCGCGTTTTCGTTCACGTTTACATACATCACTTTGACCGTCTAGTGGCCATCGGTGCCGAAGCTCACGTGAATACGTGTTACAAGCATTTCTACTATTTCGTCCGACAATTTGACCTTGTTAGCGAGCGGGAATTGGAGCCACTCGAAGAGATGACGGCTCACATTTGTAAAGATCCGCCTCTGGATCATCCATCCAGTTCACCATCACGATTTAATCGATGATTTAAATTGAAGTGTAAATATTTTCCTAATCTGCTGTGCGCGCACCCAAAATTGAATCTCCTGACTCCTTCCTACAACTTAATTTAATCACATTTAAATCACACGCTTATTTTTGCTTATTTTTGTTTGGTTGTTATTGTAGTGACTATTTTGTCCCTAAGTTTAAAATGTGTGGCCAGTTGATTCTTTTGACATCAGTTCTTATATATTGCCTAAAATATGGCCCAATAATAAACATTTAGAATGTTACAACTTTAAAGATCCTTCAGCGTCGTTCAAGCATTAAGGTATTTCACTACGCTCTTTTCCATGTCCTGTAAGAAATATTTTAAATTAAATTTTAAATTAAATTAATTAATTATTGAAAAAGTTACCAGGGGATTTGTGTTTGGGGCAGTTCTCTCAACAGGTTGGCCATTTTTGTCCTAAAAATATTCAAGAAATAAAACATTTAAAAAGTATTTTAAAAAGAAGATTCAAATGATTTAATAATTACCACAATGAATTTTGTAAAGTTCCACTTGATAGCACTAAAATTGAATAAAAAAATAAATTAATAAAAATTAAACTAAGAAAATAAAATTAAAGCTTACTCAAAGACAAGACCACCCTGCTTCTCTTTGAGGTATTTCCACAGAGGATGTGCATCATCTCCATTGACAAGAATTTTGGAGAACATGTCAAACTTGCCATTTCCCTTGTACCCGGCAATGAAACATTTGATCTCTTCACTCGTACCTGAAATAAAATGGGAAATTAATATTTCTTTTAATTAAATATAAATTGGTGAAATTATACCAGGCTCTTGGCTCATGAACTGGTTGCACGGGAATGCCAAAATTCTGAATCCCTGTAAATACAAAAATAATTTAATTAAAATTAAGTTTAGTCATTATTATCTAATGTAGTATCACCTTGTCACTGTATCGGTCATAGAGATCTACCAGTTGAGTGTAATTCACTGCAAGAATTCAACAAAAAAATAATTTCAAATGAATTTTTTAATAAATGAATTTTCTTTTACCGTGGGTGAAGCCACACTTGGAAGCAACATTGACGATGATGCAAACTTGGCCCCTGCACAAATTTCACTGAGAAAATTACATCATTAACCCACTCTAGAAGATTCAACTCACCGATATTTCTCTAGCGAAACATTGTTTCCATCAATATCCGGTACAGTAAAGTCATAAATCGATGTAGCCTTCTTGTAATCCGCATTACCGATACCCTCGGATGAAGACTTATAAAAGATAATAATAATTAAGTATCATGTATTAATATCATATCTATAACCAAAAATACCATTTTCCACTTGATTGGTTTCTTAATAATAAATTAAAAGTCTAGGAAGCTCGTGAACATCAGGTGTGTTTACTAATTTTGACAGTTGTGTCACGTATATATGAGGGCGCCACTGGCGCTCTTTTTCAAAAAAACTAAATTGAACTGTAAAAATTTCAATTCTTAAAAAAGTTATGAAAATAATAATTGGAAAAATGCCGAGTGGCGTATCTCGTATCATCGTAGACTCTGGCAGGTTTCAAGTTATACAACAAAGAAGCGCAACAGACCCAAAATAGTCTCATGAACGATTATATTACATATAGAAATTTAATACCCAAACCCTCCTCTTCGGTTTAGAGAGAGGATGTCACATTTTTTTTAAGTTTTTAAAGAGTCGTCCGTCTGTAAGTAAAATAATAAGGAATAACAAAAAGGATCAAGAAGATGTAAAAGTGCGCGTTAGGTTTCTTTCATATTTCTAACGACGTCCAGGTACAAAGATATTACCAAACTAGTACGAGCTGGACACTCGTCCACTTCATAACTATTTATAAATTTATAGTTTGTGAAAATTTAAAAAAACTGCAATCAAATATGTTTTTTGTTGAAAAAAGGATCGTTTACAACAATCGTGAAAAGAGATATGCGGAACGTGCTGACACTTCCTCCCGCCGACGTGTTGGTCGGATGTATAAAAGCTGTGAGAATTGTCTCTAAATGGGTCATTCTGTGAAAGAAAGCTGGGATAACTGAATTCTTTTGATGCCTAGATTTTTTTTTAAAATTCAAATTCTAGCACCATTTGAATTCAGTTTATACTGGCAGACAATTTCAACTATATTTTTTTTTGTATTGAAAGAGAAACCCTGTAAAATAATATAGGCTTAACAACCAGTTATATCCTTTGAAGAGGATTGCTTGTTACGATGCCATCGTGTCTCTTTAGGATCGAATCCTCGTTCGGGATTCCCGAAAACTGCCCAGTCCGGAGTTGGAAGGACGTAATCGGCCGAGGTGAAGGGTTCTAGATGACATTTAAAATGTTTTGAAATTGAATTTTTGGGAATGAATTTAAAAGTTTACCATTTGATTCGTAGTAGCGCTTGATGAGCTGGTGGAATTTGTCGTAATCTATCCAGGTGTGCCAGCGTCCATCGATCAAGAATTTACTGCGCTTGGCTAGCAGGATGCAACTGTGAGGTAATCAAAGTGTATTTAAAGAAAGATGTTGTTTAGGATTAATTATTTAGTTACTTGGAGTGCTCGTGCTCGCTAGCAAATCCGTACTCGTCCAGGTAGGAAAGGAGTTTCTCTCCAAACGTAACAACTGTAATTAGTAATTAATTAATTTCAAATTAAGTAAAATTTCTTTAAATTTCTTTTTTTACCGTCTGAATGCCATGGTACCTAAATAATAACCAAAAAATAATTAATAAAGAAAATAGAGAATATTAATTTTGTAAAAAAAAAATTATATTACGTTTTCCATGGTCAAAGTGGAGGCTTTGGAAGTTCCACAAAATGTCACACCTGATAGATTAAAAGAAAACTAATTTAAATACATTACTAATAAGAAAGATAAAGAATACGAACTTGCCTTTAATTTCGATGAAATCTGGTTTTCCCAACTGCATAAATTAAAAAATAAAATTAACATTTTTAAAATTGATGAAAACTTTACATTAAGTTACTTGAACTAATTCTGCGTAATTTTCAAGCTCCTCCGTATTGAAACTGTTGACTAAAGTCAGGCGATAAACAGTTCTCTGTCCCTTCTCCGATAATGCACGAAGACTATCCAGATACCTCTCCCAGAAATCTAATTTAAAAAAATTTAATCTCTGAATTAATTAAAAATAGTTTAATTTACCTTTAAATAATGGTCGATCAATCTTTTTCAGACTCTCTTTCGTACTGGCATCGACACTCACTATAAAATAAATTGGTTAAATAATTTATTCAAATTATTTAAGATTTAATTAAGCACACCATAGAGTTGAGTGCACGGATGGAGTGACTTGATAGCATCCGGGAACTGAGCATTCGTCACCAAGAAAGACGATATGTTCTTGTCATGTAACATCCTCAAGAATTTGTTGATCTCAGGGTACATGATGGGTTCACCCACGAGTGAGAGCGCGCAGTGAACCGGATTCATGCCTTCAACAATTCGTTCGGGAATCACTCCAGGAACACCTAAATTAAATTAAAAGTTATATAAATACCTTAAATTATTTAAAATAAATTTATTTTCGGACCTCTAAATTCTTTGATCATGCTGGCGTGCTGATCAAGAGCTCCTTGAAGAATCATTTCGGCGGGATCCATTTGCCATCGCCACTCCGTTCCCACTGGATTCGAATGATGACGCCAGCAGAATACTATTTTTCAAAAAAAATGTTTAATTAAATTAATCACAATAATAAATTTATAGATTCTATCTTACCGCATTTGTTGGCACAAGCGAGACTAGGCGTCGTTTCCATACCTGAAAATTTTAAAAATGCAAATTAAATGATTTAAAATAAATTTTTATTTTAAACTCACATCGATGACTTTCAATCCCATAAAACGAATGTTTGTAACATCCACCTCGGCCTCTCAACATTGCCTAGTGCAGTAAATAAATAGAAATTAATTAAAAATCCTCAAATAATGTTTAAAAAATTCAAATTACTTTTGTCCAGCGGCACAGTTTAACACCTGAATGAGTTCCAATCAATTTGTAACCCTGTTTTGTAAGACTCTCTCTCAATAAAGGTGTGAGCATCTCTCTTAACTCTCCATTACTAGTTGGAACTTCTTCTTCTTCCTCTTCCTCATCAGTTTTGACAGCTTTCTTGCTGAAACTGCCAGCCAAATCTTCTAAATCAGGGACAGCATCTTCACCTTCAGAACTAGATTCATAATTGGGATCCACGATGGTGACTTTCTTTCCAGTTTTCTTCTTCTTCTTGCTGCAACATTCGCCGCCTTTGGCACATCCACCACCTTTAGATTTACCCTCTTCATGATCAGGTGCTAAAAGGTGCAAAATCCCTTCGGTCCAGTGATCGAAATCAGCTTCCAGACTGCCGTTTAAACTCTGAACGACATTCTCATCTCCGAGGCCCAGTGGAGCGAATCTTTTTGCTCCCAATTCAGAGAACCAACGGTCCACATTCTTGCCGACAGAGTTGTAGTGGTCTGAATAGAGCGAGTTACCCAAACCGAAAACTGCGAACTGGATGTCTTTTAGAAGAGTTTTCGTCACTCTGAAATCATTGGCTGCATCTGTAATTTTGAAATAAATTTAGAATTGAGAATACTGAAGGTGAATTTATGGTTTATTTTACCTTCTAGCCATTTGTAGAACCACTGGGCATCTTCAGAAGGTGATCCCTCAGAGTAGGTTGGGATGATGAATATGAAGACAGTACTCTTGATATCAGCCTATGTAAAAATAGTTTTAGAAAGCTTTTAAAGGTAGTTACATTGAGTGGAAGCTTACCCCATCAAAAAGCTCCTTTTCGGGATCACATTCTTTGATGTTCCTGAGGTTGACTGCAATGCTGTTGGCAGTAACATGTTGGCTCAAAGTGTCAGCAAATTTCTGGAGAAAATATAGATTTTATAGAGCAATTAAATGATTTCATAAATGTTTGATAGTTTACCTTGCTCTTCCCAGTCAGAGATGAGTATATTATCTCAATTTTGGATGGGATTTCACCGTGGGTGTGATCGCCAGAGCCACATCCACACGATTTCTTCTTCTTCTTCTTCTTTTCCACTTTGGGCTTTTCAACAATGATTTGAGAGCCTCCATTAATCTGCTTGTCTGTGTCGGAATCTAATGGTTTGCTATTCTCTGTTTTGCGTCGAGAGAACCAGTAGCCGAGACTTAGGGCGCACGCCGCAAGGGCGAGAGTTGGGAGAAACAGTGGGCCTATGAGCTGATGATTTCCCAACTTCATTTTGCACTGAGAAATTTAGTTTATGACTTTATTTTAAATTAATCCTTCAAGTGAATCATAAGGTTAATTACTGACAAGTTCACTATTTTTAAATCACGTAAAATAACTGCAACTTCAGCAAAAAATGCGTGGTACTAGCAGACGATTAAAAAAATTTCCTTGGACGGATGACAAGTTGCAACGTTGCAACATTTTCAATATAACCGCAACACAGCGGAGCGCAGTCCTGGCACTGCGAATGTACGATCTGCCGCCCTCTATCTAAGAAATACTAAGGTTTCACTTAAATTGTAGTAGTTTGAAGTGCATTCTGTTTTCGATGGGTGTATGGTTAAAGTATCTCAAAGAAGTTTCCTGAGTGGTAATCGATCCCCTTCAAAAATATGTCGAGGAGGACAGCTGGAAAGGTTGGAAGTTGGGAACGCATTTCCTACGGCGGCATAGACAGAGAGTTGCAGCGGCTGTTGCACCTGGTGATGAGGTGGTGCATTACGCCATCTTTTTCATGATTAATGATCACCACGATTCTTTTGGAAGCGTAGTAGTATTTACTTTCAAAAGGCACTGTTACTTTGTAAGTATAAGTTCACCCAATAATTTCCCCCATTTAAGCACGGGTAAACAGTTCCGTGTTTTAAAAAATCATAACTTTTGAACGGAGACACGCTGCGGGCGACCACCAATCCATTAAGATTGAACAAAAAGTTAGAAAAAAATCCATCGCTAAAATTGAGCTACTTATCGAATGAAAACTGGCGTCAATTTTACCCGTGCGCAAATGGATAAAAAAAGGTGTACTTATAATCCGGTGGGTACTGTATATCAGCATCCTCAGTACCAATATAATCACCCTCAGTTTCAATAAAACAGCATACTCAGTTCCATTACACGGCATTCCATAAACCGAAAAATAAGCATCCTAAAACCAATTTAATTTAAATTCTCAGCTCCATTACATCAGAATCCTTAGCTACATTAATTAAGCAACCTCAGTCCCATTAAGTAAGCGTCATCAGTTCTAAAAAAATCAAAATCCTCATTTCTAATAAATCAGTATCCTCAGTTCTATTAAATCGGCACCCTTAGTACAAATAAATCAGCATCCTCAGCAGTTCCAATTATTCTTCAGTTCTAAAAAGTCAGCAACCTCAGTTCAAATAAATCAGCATCCTCAGTTGCATTAACAGCATCCTCAGTTGTATTTCAGAGCATCCTTAAACCATAAAACCAGCATCCTTAATAGCATAAAACCAGCATCCTTAATACCAATAAAACCAGCATCCTGAGTAGGCCTACCAATTATCAGCATCCTCAGTTCTCTACCAATAAAAAATGCCCTTAGTTCCAATAAATCAGCATCCTAAGTTCTATTATATCGGCATTCTTAGAACCAATAAATCAGTATCCTCAATTCCAATCATTCAGCATCCTCAGTTTAAATAAATCAGCATCCTAAATTCCAATCATTCAAAAACTTCAGTTCGATTAAATCTGCATCCTTAGAACCAATAAATCAGCATCCTCAGTTCAAAAATATCAATATCCTCAGTTCTTTTACATCAGCATCAACCAAAAATTACATCGGCATCCTCAGTTTCATTAATTCAGCATACTCACTTCTATTATATAAGCATCCTTGATTCCATTAAATCACCATCCACAATTCTATTATATCAAAATCATAAAAAACCATTTAATCGGCATTCTAAAACCCATGTAATGAGCATCCTCAGTTCCATTCCATCAGCATCATCGGTTCCATTTAATCAGTATAACCACAAGTAGCATTCATTTCATCAACATCCTCAATTATATTATATCAGAATCCTCAAAATCATTTCATCAGCATCCTAAGTTCCATTAAATCAGTATCCTCAATTCTAAAATTCCAGCATCCTCATTTCCATTTAATTAGCAGCCTCTCAATTTTAATATACCAGAATTCTCAGTTCCATTCAATCTGCATCCTCAGTTTAATTTAATCAGCAACCTCAAGTATAGAACTAATCTATTATTAGAATTGAAATCCCAAAAAATTACAAAGTTGAGGAAATAGGTCTGGTTATTCTTGCTTGTAAAATATTTATATTATTATTAATATTGTCTTTTATTGATATGTGTGTGAAAGAGCTCACTACAACACATTAAATAGCTAGTTCTCTCTTTAGGCAACCTATATAATGAATAGCCAGTGGCTATAGCTGTATATTTTTTTCAAGAGACAAATAAAGATTTGGCTTCGTTGGATTTCTACGTCATCATTCGCAGTGAGCTAGTGCTCCCTTCAACAGCTTAAATATTAAGTGCTTGGTTATATTACATAAACTGGTGCGATATATCTTTTTATTTTCTATACCAACTAATATGATAAGTTTTTAGTGTTAAATGAGGATTGCTCAACAAGTAAGTAGCCTATAAGTAAATAAAAATACTTATATGCGTAAGTATATATAGTTCCCAATATAAAATTTGAAAAGAAAACGCTAATACAGTTAATTCTATAGTGTCTATTTTGCATTTGTGCTGGCTTTTTATAAGAAATCATTTCCTAATTGGTAGGAAATTCTTTAAAAAAAAGAAAATAAGGAAAAATAGCCATAGTCTATTTGGGTTGATATTTTTAAAAAATCCTTATACCCCTATGCACAAAACATACTCCTGTGAAATTTATATAGTTTTATTGCTTATTGCGCATATTTATACAAAGTTATAAATCTCTAGGCTATAGGCCAGGGTCTGCCAGGGTGATTCTGTTATAAAGGAACTAAAATGTTGTGATAGTGACTTTTTTTTAACGATATAGTAATGAACTTAAAATTAATTATTGTAATTATATAGAATTAATCTAAACAAATTAATATGTCAATAAGTACGGTCAATATATTCTATTTTTTTATAATTGATAAGGATGGAAGGATTCATGATAGAAGAGAAAACTCCCGACGGCAAAGATATATTGATTTATGATATTGGAAAACCTGAAGATTTGGATCAAGTGGCGCAGTTCGCTGCAGAGCATTTCTTCAATTCGAGCCCTATCGTTGAATTGGCTTCGATTGACGAATTCTCCAGTCAAGCTGAACGTTTTGCTGCGAGGAAAGAACGTCTACAAAAGTCCTTCGCTCATCCGACATCAATGACTGTCCGCGAAAAGAGTACTGGCCAATTGGTAGCAATCACCGCAGCAATGCTCTTATTAGAAGATACCAGCACAATCGCCAATAATAATGACCAAACCAATGTAGGCTGGTTGGTTAAGGCTATTGGAGATGAGTTAAACAAGGGAGTTAACCTCTATGCCCGGTATAAAACCAATCGGATTTTATACTTGTGGATCGCTTCAATAAGAGAGGACTATCGTCGTCACAGAATCTTTGGTAATAATGCTACTCTAGCCCTTTGGGGACATATTATTTACAACCAAAAAGCTGGAGCAGTGAAAACGGAAACCTATAGCCACTATGCTGAAAAGGTGCTGCGCGGTATAGCTCAGTGGGAAGTTATAAAATCCATCGATTACAATGAATTCCAGTTGCCTAATGGAATCCGACCGTTAGCCGGCCTAGATTTCGGAGTTCATCATACGGCTCGGTTGCTCGCTGTTCGTGTTCCATCCCAAGAAATGGATGAAATCTCAGCTGGGGATGAAATAATTGTAATTCCTAAAAGTAGAATGTAATACAATGTATCGAACACAGTTTTACTGACACGATTTTGAGTTCGGTTTTGAGTATTGTTTATAGTTAAAGACTTTTTAGCAACATGATTCAGTTTGGTCAAAAGTTGATAATGATGATGATCTGATGAAGCTAAAAATTTGGTAAAACTATAGAATGTAATTACGCTTTTTCGTTAAAACATAAATACTTAAAATTATGAAAATACTTAATTTAATTTAATATGCATATAATATATATGTGTGTATGTACGATACATAATTAACTAGCTAATAAATTGCTGGGGTTTCGTCGTCTAGCTGGCTCATTGGTATAGTACTAGGCTCATGAGAGCAAGATATTAGGTTCGATTCTCGGGGAATTCTGTGGTTAATATAGTCAAATCGCTTAATTTACTTAAAATACTAAATTAATTAAAATTTTAGTTTTTTAAAGATTTTTTTTCTAAGTCCATTCGGGATAACATTCTATTCCATTAATTGACGGAATTGAAGTAATTTAAATGCTTTAAAGAAATTAAGTTATTTCAATGATTGAAGTTAATTAAGTATCTCCTACACAAAACCCCATGTTTTTCCAATTAAGAGATTTAAGAGATTTGATTAAACTAATTGACGAAAAGGCGTAGTCGCATACTATAGTTTAGCCAAAAATTTATTTACTAATTATGTACATTAAAGCTTCCATTAGTTGAACTTACATTGATATAACATCCGATTTTTAAACGTGACACGTGTTTCAGCGATGTCAAACATTTTCTCGAGTGCAGTATTAGTGATCTATTGCTACAACTCTTCGAGCAAGATTCTTCGTTCTTTCACTTTTATTTGTTAAAAGACTTATCAGATAGTCTTTAAGATCGCCTCATTGTATTGAAAACATGACAGTAAAATATTTATTTTGTACGAAATAATCATTCGTTTGTATGAACTTAGTTACGAGCTATTACGAGGCATTACGAGGTCTTATTTCTAGGGTCTAATAGACAACCTTTTCCTCTCAAGATTATATTCATTGTAAATGACAGTAGACCTCTTATGTCCTCTTTTATCCTTATTATATGATATTATATGACTTTAATCCAGCACTCGTAAATAGGCCCTACCCGATCCGCTCACAACTTGGTGCGGATACCGAATTTGTTGTCTACGAGTATACTAGACCGAAGGGAAGGTATAATTTAATTCACACGCAATATTCGTTTGATATTCTAAGAACTATTTTTAAAAGATTCAGGCGTGGTTCAATTATTGGAAAACTAAGATAATTGGACTATTCCGCCTATTGGGACTGATAATCTTATGCTAATCAGAAGTGCTGCGCCACCAATTCGCCCGGGTTGCCCCAATAAATGGGCCACACCTGAAACCATTATTTTTTTAGCTGAATTTTTTTTTACTTTGAGTGCATTGGAATAATTTTTTTCAAGTCGGTCGCTCTGTATGCAACTGTAGTATATATACATACAGTACAAAACGACTTTTATATTATTGAACAAGATAAATACATGCGTCGCAGTGCACCACATTATAGAAGTTCTATACTGCAGTAATTCGAGTTTGTCCAAATATGATTTCACGTCGGATAGATGGAGCTCAAATATATTATACTGCGATATGTATCCACAAGAATATAAAGTTTCACTAGTAGCGAATCAGTTATTGCATTGATGACGATCGCTTTCGCAATAAACTTGCCTTTTGCACAATCTAGACGATGCAGGTACAGCAATAGTACCAATTTCACTATTTTCTGCACACTTCTAATATTAGTTTTCCCCCATAAAAGTATGTTTTCGCATATTATTAGTCCTCGTCAAACTGATTACTAACTTATTCCAATTTATTTGGAGGAAACAATTTATTTTTGACCAAACAAACAGACAAACATGAGTGCTGCTGCTCCACCCTCATCTTCTACCAAAGAGGGCAACAATGGATCGAGTGATTCGGCTTCTGCCAGTAACATCCATTTAAAAATTTTGTTATCTCATAATCTACATTCATTATTGTTTTCGTATGGTTATAATAGAATCGACTCTCTCAGTTCTGAAACAGTTGCGGAATAACATATACGTCGAGGAGAAGACTGAAAAGAGAGACATTTTTAAAATAACATTTATCACTTTTGGCGTTGAATGTCTTCTTTTTCAGCTCGTTCATTTTTTTTCTGTGAAAAGTGAGATTATCAGATATGTTTTTCTTTCTTTAATTTTGAGTTCAATAATTAACGAAAACACATCTTCTTTTCTCTCCTAATAGTCCTCCGGTTAACTTTTTAACCAGATTGGTGTTATAAATTTAATACTGTAAACAAGCATTATTCTATTTTAAAATCTACGCTCTTCATCGCCATATATAGCCAAGTAGTGAGATGATATAGCACTGTTTTAAAAGGAAGAGAGAAAATTGCTAATTTAGATGTGAGTCTATATGTATATTATAGGTTTATATCTTCGATTGGGGATATGGGAATCCTAAATAATTTTCCGTCGAAGCTCGAAGGAAGAAGTTCCCAGCATCATATTTCAATTATTTTGAATAACGCCTGGCTACGTATATATGACTATGACGTGCTAGGACTTTTTCAAGTTCTCTACGACTCTACCCTCTTCTAGATTATTTCGACTTCCGAGAAGCTCGTTCACTAGTATACTTTTACTTCCTACTCTTTTTTCTTATCGTGGAAAATGTCAATATATGATGCGGTGGCAATATTGCTCTATTCCTTTCTTAATGGTCCAAGACTATTTCAAATGCTTATTTTAAATGAGAGATAAATATAATTTCCAGTCAAAGTAATTGAATACATATCCTTTTAAAATTCTAAAACGATACGGACATGGAGTAGTATGCGAACTGCCGTTTATAGTGATCGAGAAGTACTAATCTGCTGCATTAGCCAATATATTATATAGGTATCTGTTTCAACTACCAGTAATTGAAATCGGATGGGACAATGAATGTATTCTAATATTCAACATTTTCATAATGGGACGACGTGGCCGAGTGGTTAAGGCGACAGACTGCTAATCTGTTGTGCTCTGCACGCGTGAGTTCGAGTCTCACCGGCGTCGTTATGATGTAATAATAAAGTTTTTATTCATTTTAACTTCTTCGTATACGTAATGTGGTAATGGATAAATGTATTTATGAGTACTGTATGTGTATCTTAATTGAGATATAAGCTGTATTTTGCTAATGCATTTTAGTTAATAAAATTTGCTTACTATTTGCAACGGGACAGGAGTAATCACTCCCAAGCTAACATCTTCACCCATCAGCCGCTGAAAAATACAGACTGTTAATTGAATTTACTAATTACTACTTAGCCAATAAGGGCGACAATATTCTTTTGACATCTTGTCACAATACTTAATAAGAGACCTTTAATACGAGGCTCTGAGAAACAAAATATCGGGCCAAAATGATCTAATGAACAAATTTGTTAACATCTTTTCATCTTATCAGTGTGTATATTTCAATTCATCCACATTATAGGCTATGTATATACAAAATAATATCTTACAGCATTAGGTATACAATAAGCATCAAACATTGATAATTTATTACTTCATAGACCGGCCTTCCGTAGTTATTACCCCGTCCGTAACCGCCACTTTCATAACCACAAATCCATAACCACCGCATCCAAAACCGCCACCACCGTAGTTGCCTCCTGATCCTCCTCCGTAGGAAGAGCCTTCGTACCCAGCGCCTTAAGGTGCTTAACCGTGCCCGTCATAGTTGGAGATGAAACCTTAACCGTGTCCAGCATACCCACTGTTCTAAAAGCTGCTGTAGTTGAAGGATCCGCCGCCATTGTAGGATGATCCGTAGCCGGGACGACGTCAAATTCTAATAAGAAAAACATTATTAGTTACAATGGTATAGGAATAGAAAAATGCAAACTATTACCACGGTTGATGTTGTTATTGTCATCGAGACCGGCAGTATCGTTGGCCTCGACGTTGCTTGTGTATAGAACGCCGTAGAGTAGCCACGTCACCAGCACAACAGCTACGATGGATCGAAGAACAGCTGTTAAAATAATAACATGACATATATTTCAATTATTTACGTAGAAATCCATTTAAACATAAACATAGTAAATCGGCGATAAAATATAGAAATAAAAGAGGAAAATAACATAAACGAAATACAATGATCAAACATTCATAAACCAATTTATAATTACACATTATGGTGCGATGATGGGTCGGTGCAGCTAGAGATGAGATGATGAAGGTGCTTCTCCGTTGAAGATGTATCGCCGACAGTGACTTCTACTTGACTTTTAGCACCTTTTATAGGTGCGCTCCTGCAGCCTAGAAGGCTCCACGCGGCCGGTAGTTCAACATTTTTCTGCTAGGAGTCATTTGCATAAAAAGGTTCGTGGTTTTGACTTTTGAGTTTCGTTTCCTTGACGACGTATACGTGACGTGTGCGGATGTATACAGTTGCGCCAAATCATCTTAATCTTCTTCGACGCAGTGGAATAGTTTTCATTTTTTGAAAACTCATCATTAGATTAATTAGCATGCTCATGATTAGAAATTGTATACTAGAAAAAAAAAACATAGAGATGTGCTTTTATTTCAATAGAAGCTTGTCAAACCTTTTTTCCGCTTTTTTCTTACGTATATCAGGTTCTAACCCTAATATACAGATATCACTTGTTTCCGGACAGATTATTAAATCGAATTACCTATAAAGCTGGAAATAACTTCTCTAGCTAATAAAGGTGATAGGTTCTCAATTAAAATCAAGCACTATTGAAAGGTTTCAAATATGTTTCTTCATGCTACTACAATACACTCTGAAATATAATAATTCTTACGAATGAGAAAACGAACATGACGATGTGGCCGAGTGGTTAAGGCGACAGACTGCTAATCTGTTGTGCTCTGCACGCGTGAGTTCGAGTCTCACCGTCGTCGATGTCTTGTAAAGTGACATTTTAGTTTTACAGAGAGAATCTATTTATCATTTAGTTTATGAATTTGTCATGGGTTCTACACGCGTGAATTTGAATGTGATTGACGTAGGAAATTCATTTTTTATGATAGCAGCTTTGTGTCAAGGCAACTGAATGCGTTCGTTTAAGATGTACTACGCGTGTCATTGATCTTAATTTTGTTACCGTACGTACTTGATCGCATTTTTATTTTATTTTTCGACACATTTTTGGAATTGAATATTTTTATTATTCAGTTATTATTTAGGTTCTTACATAAATATAGACGGCGTGTGGTATATTTAAAGAAAATTGGGGCGGAAAATAGAGTCTACTGTAATTTGTAGCCTATATAGTAATATGTTTCTGTCCTTTGTGATGAATCTTAGGATAATGATGACCTGCTGTGGGTCTAATAAAACAGAATATTTACAGTGCTACAACTGAGAGCTGATGGGTACATGAGCTTTAAAATGCGGTAATTAATTCATAATATCATCAAAATTACTTTAAACCATTCCTGATACTTCCTATCTCAACAGTATTGGTACGGTATAAACTATAAAAAGATCTTGGCTAATAGACACAAGTTTTTTTTTTTCATCATATCAATGAATACCCAAACTTTATTCATTTCAATTCACGAACAGGGTATTAAATAGATCTGCGCATTCCATAATGACAATTTACAACATCTCACAGCATTGTACAAAAACCTAAAATTAAACAATTCATTTCTTAATAAACCGGCTTTCCGTAGTTGCCTCCCCCGTAACTACTACCTCCGTACGAAGAGCCGCCGTATCCAACGCCGTAAGGTGATGAGCCGTACCCGCCATAGTTGGAGCCGTAGACGGGACCAGCATACCCTCCATTGCCAGAGCTGCCGTAGTTGTAGGACCCGCCGCCATTGTAGGATGAACCGTATCCGGGACGACTGCCAACGTAATGGTTATTGGATCCGTAACCATTATTCCCGTGAAATCCAGCGCCGTATCCACCATCACCGTAGCCTTAGTTATGGAAAACATTAAGAGTTATTGGATGTACCTAATACAGGGGATTTAAAATCAAAACTCTTACCGCGCTCCCCATAATTGCCACCGTAACCAGCAACATCGTAGGCCTCGACGTCGTTAGGGTACAAAACGCCCTTGAGAAGCACCATCACCAGCACAACAGCTACTGTGGCTTGAAGAACAGCTGTTATTAAAACAATAAGAAGATATATATAATTACAATTACACTAACATACTATATTTAAAATAGATCAATCAAGTTGACAATAAGATGAACACAAAACAAGGCGATATAAAACAGCATAAAATGTTACAACATAATTAATTTAACTTACACATAATGATGATTTAAGTTGATGCAGCAGGTTAGAAAAGAGATAGTGATGAGGTGCTTCTCCGTTGAAGATGGTTCGCCGACAGTAATTTCTACCTGACTTTCAGCACCTTTTATAGGTGCGCTCTTGCAGCCTAGAAGGCTCCACGTGGTCGATGGTTCAACATTTTTCTGCTAGGAGTAATTAGCATAAAAAAGTTCATGGTTTTGAGTTTCGTTTCCTTGGCGACGTTTACATGACAGTGCGCGAATGTATACAGTTGCGCCAAATCAACTAAAGGTTTCTCAACGTATTAGAAATGTTTGTTTTTAAATCAACAAATAAGATCCTTTTTCTCAAAATTGATCATTATTACGTGAACTATAATAATTTTAATTATGTTGAGAGCAAGAGCTTCAAAATTTAAAATATAGCTAGATTTGCTTTAGTTTCAATAGTTATATGTAGTATATTCGTAGGAAATTCTGTTGTATTCTAACGGTTTATAAATAATTGAAAAGAATATCAACATTTTATCTAATTGGTTTTTATACTTCTTAATAACAATATACAAAACTTTTACCAAAAAAAGATCTTTATGGTTATAAATATTAATAAGAGTAAATGATTGCCAATTGCACGGACGACGTGTGTCCGAGTGGTTGAGGCGACCGACTGCTAATCTGAGTTAACACGCGTGCGTTCGAGTTTCACCGTGGTTTTTTTGTTTTTTGGTTATTTGTGTTATCATTTTTGTTTAAGTTTTGAGAAAGACTATTTGTTATATATTTATATTTATATAATAATTTCACGCTTGCCGTATTTTTTCTGTAGATAGCCAAAGAAACGAATTTGATACTTCTGAAAAATGATTATAATGGCAAAAGAAGTTATTTTACTGATTGTCGCAATCGTCATCTGTTGCGTGGATGCATACAGCATACTTACTGGATTACTTCATGCCTTTCTCTTTACGTTTTTCTAAGTTTTTACTCCTTTATTTTTTAAATTATTTTTAAATATTTATTAAAAATTGTATTTAAAAAATCATATTCAAAGTTACGTAAGCTGCCAATTAAAATTACCAACTTTTGCTGATTTAAAAAATATGTTAACATACATGTATATATATATACATATATTTCTATTTGAATTAACTTGTTATACATGCTATATAGCCACTTCTTCGGACTTATTGTTATTAATTTTTTAATGTTGTCTGTCAAAAATAGCCCCGTTCTACGGTTGATCTTTTGGGACGACAACTTTATCTTCCTCTAATTATTCATACACATGATCTTTAAATCAGCACAATTAGTTTGATCCAGTTTGTCTTTTATAAATACAAAATAATAAAAAAAAGAGTCCAAATCCACCCATGGGAACTGCGTAAAGCATACAAAACTGAACGTTTTTTAAGGATTGGTAAAAGGTAAAAAAATGTGAATGAATGATGAATGAATGAAAATTAATCATTCGTTTGACCTACTTACGACTTCAAATTGATTAAATTAATAACTTTCTATGAGAGAAATTAACGATAGTTCAAGTTCGTGAAAAAATATATACAAGAATTTTTTATAAATTCTCTTAATAAATTTTCCACGAAATTCTTGAATTTGTTAGAATGTTTTTTAGAATTTTTAGAATTTTCGGATTTTTTTGCATTTTTCAGAATTTTTCAGAATTTATTTCAGTATTTTTTTTTTTAATTTGAATTTTTGCATAATATTCAAGTGTGTACGACGAATTCTCCAATCCTTCGGAAATAGTGATAAATTTTATATATTGTTCTTATCATGTAAATATATAATGGAGTGGTAAATGTTTATTTCTTTTGTCATTTATACATTTTCTTCTAATTTATAATTGTATAGTTGTTTAGTAGTATGTGAACTGCCGTTTATAGTGAGAAACAGTAATCTGCTGTATTAGCCAAACCATTTGACAATGATATACTATTGTCATTTTTCAACCCATAACAAGACGACCTGGCCGAGTGGTTAAGGCGACAGACTGCTAATCTGTTGTGCTCTGCACGCGTGAGTTCGAGTCTTACCGTCGTCGTTGTTTGATGTTCATAGCTTTTGCACCCTTTCTTTAAACTTCGTCGTTAGTCGTTACGTAATGTACCAATATATCAATGAGTGATGTAGACATTTTATGTGTACCTGTATTGGGATGAAAGCTGAATTTTCTCTAACACATTCTAGTGTAAAGTACCTTATAGAAGAACTTATTGATTGATGTCCAATTAATTCTGCTGAGGCTCGTATAGCTATGGATGACTTTCTGTTTGGGAATAATAGATACTAATAATATAATTGTTTAAATCATAATGGGTACACCACTTCCAAACTATTATCTTCATCTGTCAAGAGCGCCTTCTAAATATTACGGCATTAACCTAATGCTAATTAGCTTTAATAAGCGGAAATATCCTTTCAATATTTCTTGACACAATTCCTTATAATGAAAAGCTAACAGAATCAAAATATTGGTCCAAAGTGATCTAACGCTGGACAAAATTTGTAAATTTTGGTTTCATCATAAGCATGTATATTTAAATTCCTGGACATAAGGCTATGTACATAACTTACAGCAAAAGGTACATTTAAGCATTAAACAATGAATAGTTTATTTCTTAATAGACCGTCTTTCCGTAGTAGCCTCGTCCGTAACCACCGTCTCCGTAACCACTGCCTCCGTAACCACCGCCTCCGTAACCACCGCCTCCGTAACCACCGCCTCCGTAACCACCAGCTCCGTAACCACCAGCTCCGTAACCACCAGCTCCGTAACCACCAGCTCCGTAACCACCAGCTCCATAACCATTACCTCCGTAGGAAGAGCCGCCGTATCCAGCGCCGTAATGTGCTGAACCATAGCCGCCATAGTTGGAGTTCGAGCCGTAGCCGCCATAGTTGGAGTTCGAGCCGTAGCCGCCATAGTTCGAGTTCGAGCCGTAGCCAATTCCTGCTGCATACCCTCCATTGCCAAAGCTGCCGTAGTTATAGGAACCACCGCCATTGTAGGACGATCCGTAGCTGGGACGACGGCAACCGTAATAGTTGTTAGATCCGTAAATTCTTGCTTCCAATAATTCGTCGTCTCCATCTAAAGAAAGAATTTTGTTAGCTAACAATATTGGTAGGGAATAAAGAGCCTAAACTCTTACCGCGTTTGTCGTTATTATTGTCATCGACACCGTCAGTATCGTTGGCCTCGACGTTGCTTGGATGTACAACACCGTAGAGCAGCCACGTCACCAGCACAACAGCTATGATGGTTCGAAGAAAAGCTGTTAAAACAATAGCAGTAAATATTCAAATTATTTACAAAGAAATCCATGTAAACATAAACAATATATATTCAGCAAGTTATGTCGAAATAAAAGAGCAAAATGACATACACAAAATAAAATAGATAAACATTTAAAATCAATTAATACTTACACATAATGACGATGATGGGCCGATGCCGTTAGAGAAGAGATGGAGGGACGAGGTGCTTCTCCGTTAAAGATGGTTCGCCGACAGTGAATCCTTCTTGACTTTCAGCACCTTTTATAGGTGAACTCTTGAGGCCTAGAAGGATCCACGTGGTCTATGGTTCAACATTTTCCTGCTAGGAGTAATTTGCATAAAAAAGTTCATGGTCTTGAGTTTCGTTTCCTTGACAACATTTACATGACAGTGAGCGGCGGTACGGTTGCGCCAAATCATCTTAAACTTCTTCGACGCAATACAAAAATAGGCAAATAGTTTCAAAAAACAATTTGATCCATTATAGCTGCGAGTATTATTATCATTACGAAAGTAATTCTTAGAAGGTTACATTTTGTGTAGAAGAAAAAAGTTTGCATCAAGCTGTATGCAGCAAATATAGTATCGTTTTATTTATATATATTAAGTTCTGATACTGTAAAATATAAGCTTTCATTTGATTCCAGATAGATTATATAGATTATATCGGATTGCATACAATGCTAGAAATAGACTACCGTATCATGTTAAGGGTAATTGGCTCCATTTACATCAAGCACCGTTGGAAGGTTTCAAATATGTTTAAGATTAATAGAATATCTATTGAATAAACTAGACCCCGTGTTAGACGACGTGGCCGAGTGGTTAAGACGACAGACTGCTAATCTGTTGTGCTCTGCACGCGTGAGTTCGAGTCTCACCGTCGTCGAAATATACCAGAATCCATTTTGTTCTGAGATAATAACCATTTATCATACATCTTTATTTTTGTCTACTGATCTGTTATGCGTTCTGCACGCGTGAATTTGAGTCTCGTCGTCGTAGGAAGACCACTTTTTTTTATAGTTAGCAGCTTTGTGTCAAGTCAACTGAATTCGTTCGTTTAAGATATACTAATACGCGTGTCATTATCTTCAGAATTTTGTTACCGTACTTGATCGCATTTTAATTTTATTTTTCGACATATTTTTGGAATTGAATATTTTTATTGACCAGTTATTATCGAGACTCTTACATAAATATAGACGATTTGTGGTATATTTAAAGGAAATTAGGGCGGAAAACAGAGTCTATTGTAATTTGTAGTCTAGTAACATGTTTCTGTCCTCTGTGATGAATCGTAAGATAATGATGACCTGCTGCGGGTCTAATGAAACAGAATAATATTTACAGTATTACAACTGAGATCTGCCGAGTATATAAGCTTTAATATGAGGTAATTAATTCATAATATAATCAAACTAACTATTAATCATTCCTGATACTTCCTATCAACAGTATAGATACGGTATCAAGTGATCTGAGCTAATAGACACAAGATTAATTTTTTTTCATCATATCAATGGATACCCAAACTTTATTCAATTCAACTCACGAACAGGGTATTAAATAGATTAGCATTTCATAATGGCAATTTACAATATCTCACAGCATGGTACAAAGACATAAAATTGAACAGTTCATTTCTTAATAGACCGGCTTTCCGTAGTTGCCTCCTCCGTAACCACTACCTCCGTACGAAGAGCCGCCGTACCCACTGCCGTAAGGTGCTGAGCCGTACCCGCCATAGTTGGAGCCGTAGACGGGACCAGCATACCCTCCATTACCAGAGCTGCCATAGTTATTGTAGGAACCGCCGCCATTGTAGGATGATCCGTAGCCGGGACGACTGCCAACGTAATAGTTATTGGATCCGTAACCATTGTGCCCGTAAAATCCAGCGCCGTATCCACCATTACCGTAGCCTTAATTATGGAAAACATTACAACATTAAACATTAAGAGTTACATTGGATGTATAATAAAGGATTTTAAAAAATTTAAACTCTTACCGCGATCCCCATAATTGCCACTGTAACCGGCAGCATCGTAGGCCTCGACGTCGTTAGGGTACAAAACGCCATTGAGAAGCACCATCGCCAGAACAACAGCTACTGTGGTTTGAATAACAGCTGTACAAACAATTTAAAAAAATAATAATAATTGCAATTACACTCACATACTGATATGATTTGATAGATAAATCAATTTCCAATAAGATAAACACAAAATAAAGCGATATAAAACTGCAAACAATGGTATAACATGATCAATTTATACTTACACATAATGATGATTTGAGTATATGGAGATGAGATAGTGGCGGGATGCTTCTCCGTTGAAGATGGTTCGCCGACAGTGACTTCAACTCGACTTTCAGCACCTTTTATAGGTGGGCTCTTGCAGCCTAGAAGCCTCCACGAGGTCGATAGTTCAGCATTTTTCTGCTAGGAGACATTTGCATAAAAAAGTTCATAATTTTGAGTTTCGTTTCCTTGACGACGTTTACACGACTGTGTGCGCATGTAGGGTTGCGCCAAATCATCTTAATCTTTTTTTGACGGAGGACTAAAATCATGATTACGTGAACTGTCAACCATTCTAATAATCTGTAAACTGTTATCATTTTAATACCGCTTGGAGTATTGAGGATTGAAACTAGAAAACAGTAGAGATTTGTTTAATAGTTTTAAATTCTTCAAATTGGAGTCCTGCCTTCCTGGTAGCATTTTCATGTGCAGATCTGGATGCCAAAAGCACATCGGTTTATAGATCATTCAAAGAATACTTGACGTTTAGCTGATTTAATCAGACATTATGCAAAATTTTAACATTTTATATCCGGTATCTTTTTTATACGATTATAAAGTACTGTAGTAAATGTATGGATTTACACAGACGACGTGGCCGAGTGGTCAAGGCGACAGACTGCTAATCTGTTGTGCTCTGCACGCGTGAGTTCGAGTCTCACCGTCGTCGGAAATAAGGAAATAGGTCTTTTGCTTTCAAATATAAATTCGAATTTATTGATAATTTTTATTTCTTTAATCCATTTTCTTTCAATTAAAAAAAAAATTGCGTTATCTTTTTTTTTATTTATCATTTATTTATTTGAATTGTAAGCTCAACTTTCTGGCTATCGCTAGATGGCTTGATTTTTTTTAAAAACACTAGCAGACGACGTAAACAATACAAGTACACAACGCCTATGTTGACGTTTGATTGCTGTGAATTAGACCGAGGAGTGAGTAGAATTCATCCCTCTCCTCGTTTAGACCAACTTCATTGATAAGGTATTCATTTTAATTGCTTTTAAATGTTATTCATTTTATTATCTAACTTTTGTCTAACATGCATGTTTGCATCAGACATCTATACAATGGAGGAAAAAGGATCCGCTTCCGCCTTTTTATGGAAAGCCGCGATCAGCACACTTTCAATCTCTCCCACTATTGCTGCCAATCTACTGTAAGTTTACACCTAATTGAAAAAAAATTATGATGTTTTCAACTCATTTTATAAATAAAAAAATAGGTTGAAGTGCAAGAGAGCCCTCAATGAGACCAGCGTGGGAGTCAAGTTCAACAAAGTCAGCAAGATCAGCATCTGCCAGAGCTGTGGTAACCCCTGGTCAGCTGGAAACTACAGTCTTAAATTAAACAAAATTGCCAAATCTCCCAAGATAAAGAAGATATCTAGAAAGAAGGCCAGTAAACCATTCCAGAAGTTGAGCAAATTTGAGCAGCACCTCTTAGATCGCCACACTGAGAATCCATCTTCTCTGAATGTCACCTGCGGGGGCTGCTCCAAGAGAACAGTCATCCCAGTATCCCTCCCACCAAAAGAGGAGAAATACCAACTAGCAGTTCCTGTAAATCCCACTTCAAAGAAAGCTAAGAAGAAGAAAAATCAGCAAGCTGTTGCCAATATTCCCAAGAAACCTGTTGCAGTTATTCAACCATCTTCACAAAAATCAAACAATAAAAAGGGCCCTGCTGCTAAGAAGAATTTAGCAACTGTCATGAAACAACCAGGAAAGAAGCAGCAGCCGAAATTCTCGAAGAATCAGCTCAAAAATCTGTCAAGAGATCTCGATAAAAACACTAACAAATCAAGCTCACTCAAAGCCTTTTTAAATTCTGTGAAATAAATTTCATTTCGAATGGCCGTGTATTGAAAAAGAATATTCAGTCTATCCTAATATCTTGATCACTTCCTTGTTTAATTGATTCCCCATTAAAATTATCACTTTTAAAAGATGAAATAGTCGTCTCGATCATTTTATTTGTTCTGGGCCATAACAGCTTCGATTTCTTCCACACTGAAAAGTTATAAAATGATAGTTTAAAATGGGTGTCAGCATAAGACGAATGTTTCTAAATTAATTTACCTTCTTGGGACCTTGGTCATCAATTCAACTCCAGTCGGAGTCACGATGATGTCATCTTCGATCCGAACACCTCCGAATCCTCGGTGAGCTTCGATTTCTTCCTTCACCAAGAATTCAGATAGCACTGGATCGCTCAGCGCTTTGTCCAATAACTAAAATAAATAAAATTTTACATTTTGATTTTTAAAATTTAAAAATTGAGTTTACCATGTCGATGAAGTAGCATCCAGGCTCGACGGTGAGTACCATTCCGGCTTCTAAAATTCGTGCAGTCCGCAAGCTCTTCAATCCAGCTTTCTCAGGACGCGTCGGATGCCCCTCCATATAACCACCGACATCGTGAACATCCAATCCCATGAAATGACCCAATCCATGCGGCTGGAAAGTGGCTGCCAAATTAGCCTGAAATTCAAATAAATTAGCGTCTATAAACAGTGTTAATAAATAATGATTAAATATTACCGCCATCATGTCATCAACATTCCCTTTAAGTAGACCAGAATCAGTCAAATGTTGCAGCATCACACGATTAGCCAAAACGTGCAAATCCACCCAACTGGCGCCTATTTCAAAAATAAATAATTTATTTAGTAATTAAATAAGGAAATATAAGAATCACCTGGCTTGACTGCAGCCAAAACTGCGCGGTTAGCCGCCAAGACGGCATTGTAGACGTTCTTCTGGCGCTGAGTAAACTTGCCATTAGCCGGAAAGGAACACGTAATATCCGAGCAGAAACAGAAATATTCAGCTCCCATGTCGAACAGGCACATGTCCCCATCTCGGATGAGTTTGTCATTGGGAGCAGCTGAGTGACCGTAGTGAAGGATGCTGCCGTTATCTCCCGATCCGCAGATGCAGGTGTAGCAAACATGACGGCATCCACCACTGAAATTTTGAAATTAATTTTTTAATTTTTTAAAAAGAATTAAAATTAATTACTGGAAATAACAGTGATGCAGGAAGACGGATTCACATTGATACTCCTTCATTCCTAGTTTAATTTTGAAAATTTAATTAGAACTTTAAAATTAATAACATTTAAATACCTGGACGAGTGGCTTTCATGACGGCGATGTGGGCATCCGAAGAGATTTTATTAGCGTAGCGCAACACTTCCAGCTCCATTTCCGTCTTGATGACACGACTAAATCAAACATCCAACTCGTATTACATTAAAACAACACAATTTTGTATTTTATTAATAATTAGTTTACAAAAAAAGTAATCACAGAATATAACTAAATGTGGATCAAATGGGGGCTTAGATAACACTCGAAATAAGGATTCAACAGCTCTTTCTTCCACAACACTTTGAGCACATCTTCGAGCGCGAGATGAGCTACGTGAAAACCGAGCAATTTCAACTGCCTATCCCTCATCATCTGAATGCCAATCAGTCTCTTATTAGAGTCCTTGACGTAGTGCTCCGGCGGATGAATCAAAACTGCAACTGCTCCTTTATTCTGCATCTCTCTTCCCTTGCCGTATCGAAAATGAGGAGATTCTTCCGAAGCCGTTAAGAGCAAGTCTACGATGTAGACATCGTTGAGGGGTAGATGGCACAGGACCACTCCTGGATGGATGTGCATTCGAGCCCCACAGAAGGCTTGAAGTGGACCGACGAGTTCTGTCGATGATCTCATGATCCTTCCATCTCTTCGAAGTCCTTTTGGGAGGTGATCTTTGGGTAAGATGTGGGTCGTTCCATACAGACTAGATTCCAGGCACATTGATGCATCCAACAGCTTGATCTTCTGCCTACATCTTTCGGTTAGTTCGGCCTCTTGAGAGCTCAATCTGTGAAGGAAGTGAGGAGAGAATAAACGAGGGATAAAGTTGATTGGATATCTCTCTAAATAGATGCAAGAGAGGAGCACATCTAGCAGGGATTCCGGTCGGAATTGAATCAGTTTGTCGTCTAGAACAGATTCCACTGTTATCCAGAATTCAAAAGCTCTTTGAGGTTGATATCCAAGCAGCCCAAAAGCGGTCACAACAGCTTCGATGCAAGAAACGTTCAGATCCCGACCGGTTGAGATGAATCCTTCGGCGACAGCGTTCAGGATCGACGGTACAAGAACTCGGAATCTGGAACAGTAGTCTGCGACAGAGGATAGAAACTCTTGATCTACTCCAGATTTCACTTTAAGGAAGCGTTCCAGAGCTCCAACGACGAGTGGGTCGTAGTAATTTAATTGTAGAAAGAGGTTTAGGAATTTTTTCATCCCTTCTTCGCTGACTGTGTGCAGATTCAGGCTCAACCAGTAGGCTATCTGTGGGTTTATTCTTCTATTGGGTAGCCGGATAGTGTTGACTATGGCTAGAATCTGGAGGACACTATCCACCGACAGCTGTTGAAGCGCATCTAAATAATAAATTTAATTAATTAATTATTAAAAAATGTTTTATAAATTAAAATGATTACCTGGTAAGAGTCTTTCAATGTGATTGTAGATGGCTCTCTGACTCTCTTTTAAATAAGGTAAGATTTTGTAAACTTCCACAATGTTGTCCGTACTTAAATCGCGGCCGATGAGGCCGACCCAGCACTTGTCCGCCCATCCTTGCTGGGGAATGGCCGTGCTGAAGATGCGCACAGCTTGACATACTTGAAGGATGCTGCACTTGCCGTCCAGAATCTTGTTCAAACACTCTTCGGCGAGTAATTTCCTCAATGATTCGATTCTTCCAGGGAAGGAGGGTAAAGTGATGAGTTTTAAAGCGGCGATCAGCTGATCGGTGGATCCTTGCTGGATGATGATGCTGCCCAGCTGGAGCACCACTGCATCTAAAGTGAAGGACTGATTCTGCTCTTCAAACTCTTTGGAGAGCTGCTGCATGCAGCCCTGATTCCGGAACTCAAAATTCTGGCCAGACTGAGCGATCTTCTCGAGGGCTCTCAGAGAGACCTCTCCAGAGACCTGCTCCGTCTTCAGTTCTCCCAACTTTGACAGGACTGACTGAAGGCTCGTGCACTGCTTGAACATGTGGGGCTCCAGGGGGCCATTCGGTTTGGACTCTGTAGTTGTCACTGTTGGATTGCTCTTCTGCACGAGCTGGAGGAAGGTGTCATTGGCCCTCCTGACTGCAATCGGGAGCTCTTCAATGTTGAGCCCATCTTGGAGCAGGATGACAGAATTGCTGAAGGGGGAACTGGAAGATCCATCTTTGCTGCTGTACCACTTTTGATGAGTGACAGATTTATTAGTGGCAAGTGCGATAATACGTCTTGTTGGAAGAGAACGAACTGTTTTCAAGACGCCAGACATGTTTTTCTCGATTTAATTTACACAAGTCATCGATGACAGTGATAAAAAATGTGACTGAATAACAATTGCAAAACGAGCTTTGGCTGTTTACATAAGGGATATCTCACGTACGCCGCAGCACGTTGCGTAATAGGTGCATGCGACGAAAAAAATTCGTCTGCTACTGTTGCCAAGATGAATAGTTGGGTTCGGCAACCAATGAGCAGTTTTAATATTTTTTATTGCCGGCTTATTGTGTTATTAAAATAGTGAGTTTATAGCTATTATCAATGAGGCGACAACACAGTTGATAAGATAATACATAACAATTATTTTCTCTAATGAATAAATAAATAAAAATTTCTTACCATTCAACAATAGCTGGATGCAGAATTTGGGTGTCTATTTTGAACCTGAATAAATATATATTAATTGAATAAGATTTAAATTAAATGCATTTAAAATATTACTTGCTCATTCCATCGAAAACGGCTTCGCGGGCCCACAAGTTGCTATCAGTGTTCAAACCTTTCTATACTCAAAATAATTGAATAAACTATTATGAGCCATTTTTTATCATTTTATAAATGCATACCAAAATAAGGAGAACTTCAGCTTGGGCATTACTCAAAACATTCATCATCTGAAAATAAATTTTAAAAATTATTTAAATAATGAGAAAAATGTTATTACAATTTTTTAATTACCTCTCCAACAAAGTGGACATGGTGCACGCCATACTTCTTCTTGTAGTGCTCCCTGTCAAATATTTTACCCATCCAGACACCATAAGATTCGGGAAAGTGGGGGATGAAGAGGTGAGTTGTGCCTGTTGCCACCTCAATCGCCCCATAGAAATCAGGTTCAATGACACCGAAAGCCCAGTGGAAGAAAGATTCCTAAAAAAATATGAATTTAAATTTCATAAAAATTAAATAATAATTTAAAATACCTGTCTGAAGACAGTCTCCACATCTGTGTCATAACGATTCAGAGTCTGACCACCCTGGAGGACCACAAAACTTTTTGAAGGGATGTTGGGCACTTTTCTCAATTTCTCACTCAAACGTTGACGATTTAACGCAAAAAGTTCCATGGGAACTTGGAAAGTATTGGGGCCTTGTGACAAGTAACTCATTTTTGCCGGTCAATCTAAGGTGAATGAAGAAATTAGAAGAAGGAATAAGAGTGGCTGATTTTTTGGCTGTAATAACTGTGACACAACCTACCCAGATAAGGTATAGAGTTCAATGTATCAATAGGCTCCAACAAGTGGTCTAACTGCCTATTATTTTTTGTAAACAAAACTTTCTAGTTTGACAGCTGTGAACTTAAATCCAGTAGGTGGCGTTTAGTGTCAACCGCGCTTAATTCAAAAGTGTATATCAAAAGCACATAAAAAGTTAACTTTTTTTCAAAAATATGATGAGTTGGTTCTGTCAAAAAGGTCATCATAACAGACTGGGTATTTTTTTTTTTGTAGGCGACGTCGGTATACTGCGACGACAAAAAAGTCGCCAAGACTAATAGAGGGCCTAATGGGTGGTCTTTGAATATTCACCACACATTTTCTCTCTATGGATATTGTTTTCAGCTCCCTTCATCTTTTTTTCTTCTTAGTATTATTATTTTTACAACCTCCCACTGCTAGGAGAGAGAGAAAGAAAGTCTTAGTGCTGCGACGGAGGGTGTCGGATTCTTAGCATAATAAGGCGGGGAGAGGGACATCTTCGCTTCTGCGCTTCTAAAGGAATATAATATAAGAAGAGGTGATTGTCCTCTTGTGTTCAACCCAAGTAAACAATCTTGTAAAACACAAGTAGTACATGTCCAGTATACATTTCTTAATAGTCTAATAAGCAAATTAGTGGTTATCATAATGTATACAATAATAGAAATCGGATGTGATGAGTAAAGTGGTACACTATAGGCATCGATTATAAGGAAACTTTTCAAAGGATTTATTCAAATTTTAAACCAAAGTTTAAACTTGAATTGAGTAAGCTGTGGGCCAAATTTGAGAGAAATTGGTTAAATAGTTCCCTCGTAATTAAGGTTTAAACCTAGCATACTTTTTATTTATTCATAGACGAACTAAGTGGTAGATACACTTTAGACCTCGATTATAAAGAAATTATTAAACGGATTCATTCAAATTGTATATCAAAGATCAAAGGTAAATTGAGTAAATTGTAAACGTAATTTGAAAGCTATTGGTTTAATAATTTTTTCGTAATTAAAGGTTTGAACCAAGCAGCCTTTTTCATAATAGATCGAAAAAGTGGTGACATTTTTATCTCAATTAAAAAGAGCCTATTCAACGGATTTATTCAAATTTCACAACAAACATTATACTTAAATTGAGTATATTGTGTATCAAATTTCAAAGAGATTCATAAAATAGTTTCCTCGTAATTTGATTTAATTATAGCATACTTTTTAATACAAAGATGATAATAAAATGATAATAAATAATTCTACGGATTCATTCATTTTGATACCAAAGATTAAAATTGAATTCGTTAAGTTGTAGGCTAAATTTGAAAGCAATTGGTTAAATAGTTCTCTCGTAATTAAGGTTTGAATCTGGCATCCGTTTTTATATGGGCCATAAATGTTAAAAGCCGATTGAGGAAAAGTGCGAAAATGACTGTTTACATTCAGTTATTTATATCTAGACTTGTAGAAGAAGAAGTTGGGCATTCCATATATTGTAAATAGTGAGCTAGAAACGTTTTCTCTCTCTCTTAAATGAATTGGTTTCCTTTTGGGCATCTGCACGCGTTCGGCGCGCTTCGGGATTGAACGTGTTGGGTGATCTGCCAGGAGGAAAATCCTGGCTGCTTCCGACTGTGGTCTGCCTAATAGGAGCCCAACCCAGACTTACGTTTCACCGAGAAGCAGAACATTTGATTGTTGATCTAAGAAGAGGAGCAGCAGCAGCAACAGCAAGGGGCCTTTGCGCGCGAAGCAATTCACATGTGGCTCTCTCTCGTAAGAGTTAAAAAAGAAAGAGGAAATAGGTCTTCATCTTCTTCTCTGGCACTTGTCTTTGCAATCTCTGATGACATGGCTTACTCAAGTGTTGAGCTAAATGACACAGAAGAAGAACAACTTTTTAACAGAAGCAGTCGTCGCCACTAATGAGTTAACTGTTACCAGAAGATGTTTGTCTTAGGAATGACCCTCTTTCTTATTTTTCTTTTCATATAACTAATGATGCGCTGGTCCTTTCCTTTCCGGCTATTATGTATACACAATGTCAGGCTACTAGTCTTTTTTTCTGGTCATTTTGTAATGTTCTGGTACCGGTCAATCGATTGTGGAGCATAGCTCTTTTCTCTCTCCCTCTCTACTTTTTTTGTGTAAACAACCATCCTGAACTGCTGGCATCCTGCTCCTCGTCGTCCGCCCTGATGCTGTACCCCTGGGTCAACAAACAAATGGCGCAAACTCTATAAATAAAAATCCCGGGGTGCGCTAGCCTCTCTGTACTACTCCGCCCCAGAACTAAAGTCTAACAGGAATCCACCTCTTCTTTTTTGGATAGAGTTTCCCGCGTTTCCTTTAAAAAAAAACCCCAAGAATGAGCTGTTCGCTTCACTCTGTCTCTGTGTGTGTAAAAATCCCTGCTGTGATGGAGAGATGTCAGTATACACAAAGATTTCCACGTTGATTGGCATTTGAATTCGTCAAAATAAAGCCCATTAGTCGCGCGCGCGGGCTTTTTAAAAAAGGACGACCTACCGCATCGCTTTTGAAATGCGCGCCACCACTGATGGCAAGGTCAAAGGTTCTTCAAATATATATCCGCGCGCTCGCAAAAAAAATAAACCGTATTAAATTACTAAATGAATGGAGGAAAAAGGAGCTTTTAAAAAAAATCGATTTTTTGTTTATATAAGATGAAAATAATCAATACAATCAAAGGGGTTTGTCTTTTTATAGCTATGCTTGCACGACACTTTCGGGAGAGCGCTTTCGTCTGCCTGGCGTGAAATAAACAAATCACTGCTCTCTCTCTCTCGTCCAGTATTTATAGTGCCTTAAATTCATGATACAAAGTATTTGATTATTTGAATTCAATTTGCGAAAGACCTCTGTTTCAAGTGTTGAGAGGCACGAGCTTCACTGCGATGATCAAGTGGGGATAGAAAGAAAAGCGGACCATTCAAGTGCTGCCCATTCAAGTGTAGAAGGTCCATTACTAAACTTTAAAATCGTTGTCGTCGTCCCCCCCCCTTAATAACGAACTCATCGATGGAAACTGTCCAGATTGCCCTTTTTTCCAAAACGGAAGAAGAAGAAGCTGAGCTCTGCGGATGGATGATGATCCTGTCAGGTGATGAGCGCGCACATGGCCATCACGGAGGGAAAAAAAGGGAAGCCAACTTTTTGGTCGAATCGTCATGTAAACAAGCTCAGCGATGAACGCCAGCAGAAGGCTATTATGGAGCCCCCCTTTTTGAAAGAAAAAAAAAAGGGGATGATCCTCGCCCTTCCGCCGACAGACGCCGAAGCGCATCCGCCGCCCGGTGCGCGGCGCGCGTATAGCGCAGCACCGGAGGTTGCGCTACTGTCCAATGTCCTGTCAACGCTCTGGTTCAGCAGCATCCTATCCTATGCGGTGCTTTTTTTCAACTATTACTCCGCCCACATGATTTTTTTTTAAAGAAAAAGAATCTTTAGCGCGTTGCGGAGATTTCATATAGCCACGATATTGTGTGTGTATACATATATACCATCTTTATATGACCCTCTTAAATTGTTGTATACAATTTTCATGGTTTAAAAAAAATGTATAGTAATTAAGAGACATGAGCAAAAATTGATTGATGATGTCTTTGAATGAATGCGCGCCACTTAAAGCCTTTTAGTTTATTAGTCAACACTTGATGAATCATCAAATAGATCGCGAAGCGCGCATCAGAGACTAGGACGACTCGCTTATTTATTGATGTTGATGACTCTTGATGTCCAAAGTCGGGACATCAAATAGGTATAAATAGTAGACTTTTAAGTCAACTTCCAAGCGCGCATCATTCATTCATTTATATTTCAATCTTAGTCTGCTTTATTTGAGTGATATCAACACATTTCTATATGGGCTATACATAAGAATGATAAAACATTATCTTCATACATTTATAATAATCTAGAAAAAGAAGAAGAGAGAGAGAGTTGCGCATGCCCTTTGGAATTAGGCAAGTCGTGCTTGTTCCTGCTGCTCCAGCCACTGATGAAGAGGTCATCTCTAAAATTCTTGACCCGCCCCCTATTTTTTGAGATGCCCGCCCTCGGAACTTGCAGTGGAGGACGACGAGAGCCAGGCCCCTTCTTGAGGGCGATGATGGCGCCTTGACGGTGTCAGATCACTCCCTCTTCTCCGTCGGATCGGAGCACACACAGTTTTAAACTCTTTCCAAGAAAAAATAAAATGAAACTGGAACACGTCGAAGCTAGTACTGCTACAAGTTCTACGACAACTTGCTTACCTCCACCATCAGCTCCACCGCACCACCACCACCACTTGAGTACCGGAATGGACCTCAACGGCCAGCAGTCCGCACTTCAAGACCTACTCCAGCAGCACCACTCCATGCTGCAGCATCACCACCATCACCACCACCTCGTCCACCAGGGTCACGTCATGCTAGACACATCATCTCTGATGAGCTCTGCAGCGACTCTGGGGCCGGATAGCAGCACGGCACCCACGGACGACTTGTTACTCAAAGTCATCCCGACGACGACGACGATAGCGTCTTCTTCCGCCGGAAGTGGCAGCAGTAATACATCCTCCTCATCAAAGAAGGCTAATAATTCATCATCATCACAGCAAGCGCAGACGTCGTCGTCATCGAGTAGTAATGCGACTTCGGCGGCTGCTGCAGCAGCCGCCGCCGCAGTGGCCGCTTCAGGAGGAGTCCGGCGGCAAGAGAAGCCGCCTTACTCCTACATCGCCCTCATCGTGATGGCCATCCAGAGTTCTGCATCAAAGCGGCTTACTTTAAGCGAAATCTACCAGTTCCTCCAGCAGCGCTTCCCATTTTTCCGGGGAACCTATCAGGGTTGGAAGAACTCTGTCCGTCACAATTTGTCGCTCAACGAGTGCTTCATCAAGCTGCCTAAAGGTCTTGGTCGCCCTGGTAAAGGTCACTACTGGACCATCGATCCAGCTTCCGAGTTTATGTTCGAGGAAGGTAGCTTCCGGCGGAGGCCTAGAGGTTTCCGGCGCAAGTGCCAGGCGCTCAAGCCGTACCACAGCTTCTTTCAGAATAATCCGGCGGCAGCGGCTGCCGCCGCTCTCGTTTCGACGGCCAACCCGCCGGCCTACGAGCAGCACCAAGCTTCTTCAGCTTCTCAACAGCAGTCGTCGTCGCAGAGCTGTCCGTCTTCGGCATCTCAACAGATTCTTCAACAGCATCAGCAGCAAGTGGATTATAACAATCAGCTGGTGGTGAACCAGCAGCAGCAGAGCTGTTCTTATAACTCGTACAACTCTTACGGAGGAAGTTATCTAAGCGACTACCAGCAGCACTACTCATCCGGCAGCGGTGGAGGATCGAATAACCAGCAAAGCCCTTCTTCAACACCTTCGTCAACGGATTGGGTCACATCTTACCACCATCAGCACGCGGCGGCGGCCGGAATGACCTTACCCAGCAGTCACCAAGTGAGTTACAAGACGAGCCCGTCTTTACAGCACCACCAGGCGGCAGAAACAGCGGCCGGATCATCGGCGGATGCCGCCGGCAGCGGCTATACAACGGCCAATCTTCAGGCCATGGAAGCCGTCGATATTCCATCAGGTATATTATTTAATTAACTTTTTAAAATTGTTTTTTTTAATTAATTGTTTAATTAATCCATAGATCCCTGGACGGTGAGCTACAATGCGTATTATAGAGGGCGCGAAACGGGTCCTACCAACTACGTCCTTTGAGACCGCTTCTTCTAAATGCACCGATAATCCTTCGAGGTAACTTTAAGAGCGCTTCCTGTCGGCATCTGCCACTTTATTAGACTTTTCGGCATGTTTCTATGTCACCCGAATATGTGTTAATTTGCTAAATGTTTTTGAAAATACTCAAGGCCTAAAATGGCGTCTCAATCTTTCTTTTTTTGGCAGGTGCATAAGCGAAGCAGAGGAACTTAAGATGTTGGACCTAGAATTTGAATTTCTCTCTTAATTCTCACTCAATATTTATATAATATGATGCAATAAGATGATTGATGGGTATTTCGCTAGTCTGACCTTTTTTCAATAATTAATAAACAAACCTTTGCCTTTTTATTATTCAATCAAGCGGCCTTAAATTAAGTGGATCTCTTTTATAATAACTTCTTTCCCTGATGAAAGGCCTTTTTTCTCTTTTTCATTCGATGTCATCATCATCTATATTTCTCACAGTGCCAATATAATAAATACATGTTCCATAATAATGTTTCAAATGACGTCATTTTTCTTATAACTTTCGAGAGGGGGGAAAAACTTCTGACACTCTCCAGCAGCCCTCTTTAAAACTCTCTCTCCTTGATTTCTAAAGGAGAGATTGCCTCGACATTTCTTTTTAAAAAAAGAAATATTATATTGGATATGTATTTCAACGATTGGATCACATTTCAGCATCTCGGTTGGCCTACATTTGTGTGAGTGAGGAAGGGCAATTTTTTATGAATAGAAATATAGTGTATCGTGAACTTGTGAACTTTGTTGCCATAGCACCCGCGGTTGGATTTCAAGCTCCTAGCACTCCCGTCTAGCTGTCGACATGTAACGACCCACTCAATCGCGTCAGCAAGCTACTGTACGCAAAAATTTCTCAAAAAAAGACATTCTAAAACTGTCGTCACTTTGTGCTTTTTTGAAACTAAATAGGCCTATTAGTTTGGTAATTGTAGTAGGCTCCTAATTTTAAATGAATGAAATTATTGATGTGATCTATTTTAAACGAATTTTTTTCGGGATCGGAAGAAGAGGCGGTCTTTTTTTGGTAGAGGACAAACAGATGGACACCGCATGGTCCATCAAGGAGGGCTTCATCATCCATCTTGGAAAATAGAGTCGACCCCAGTTCAATAAAATTATGACATCCAAATTTAGAGAGAAAGAGAAGGTCTCTCCCTTCTTCTCTTCTCTCATGAAAGAAAAACAAGGATTTTCTTTCTTTTCTAGACGAGGAACAACCCTCGTTTTTTTCTTCTTAGCCTGGGAACACATTGCTCAATTTTTATTGCTTCTGAGGGGCGTCTATGAATCAATGCAGCATTGACACACTTGAGAAAATATACAAAAATATTTTTTTTTCTGTGTGTCTTAAAGAGTGCTAAAAAGAGGGAAAGAGAGAAGGATCTCTCGTCATTTTTTTTCGCACTTATGTGTATGATGATGATGATGTTATATTACGCTCAGCATCAGTTAAAGGCCGCCAGAGTATGTAAACAAGGGGCCAGATAGTAAACACGTAGTAAACATTCAACCATATTTTTATTTTCTACTTATTCTTCTTTACTTTTTAAAAGAAATGTATGAATTTTAAGATTGACTGTTATAACAATTTATAATAATATTACTCTAAGGTATGTAATGAATAGAGAGTACTTTTTTATAATTTAAAACCGTGATGCTACTCACAGTACGCCATCTAACGATTGGTTTGTAAACTAAAATGATAGTTTAAAATAACATGATAGATTATTTCACCTTGAATAACAAACCATTCGAGTATGTGGGCAATTGGTACTTCGTGAAGTTTTCATTTGATTATTATTAGAGTGGGCCGAGCTCAGCAGTACTGCAATGCTGAGTCGAGCCGTGGTAGAAGCCATGCAAGCATAACTGTTCCACCCAGTCCCAAAAATCAGTTTAACATTGACGGATCTGATAGATCTATATCAGATGTTAATCTGATAAGAACAGTTACTACACTTTGATCTTAGCCAAAAGGCCGAGAAGCGATAACTTAAGCAAGAGAAATATTGGTCCTACTTGAAGAAAAATAGAAAAAAGTTCCGGAACGGTGAAATGTGATTACTAAAAATAATATTTTACCGATTGATATAAAATCAAACGGTAATAGTGTGTATGTCATCATGTTGAAAAAGTTTATTATAATAAAGTTCATTATGTGGAATATTAATTTAAAACCAAATTATGCAATTAAATTAAAAAAAAGATTACATATTTTAAGGTTTCAGCGCAACCCGCGATAGCTTATTCTGTGCCTTTCGAAGGGACTTAGACACAGCGTAGATTTGGAGACAGGAAAAAAAAAAGCTCCCCCCTGCATTTCCAATTCATTTTATTTTCCACTGAGACATCCATCATAATTCATAACATATGAAGTAATCTAAGGGTATGAGTAGTTCTGTTCGCGTTCAGAAGAGAATAACCCGAAATAATTTTTTTTTTAAATCAGCAAAAAATCTAACGATGCATACCGTTTGAAACGGAGGAGGCGGCAAAAAACTTTTTTTTTAATCGTGATTTTTTTTCGGGTAATAGTGTGTGCTCTGTTCCATCTTCCATCTGCTGGACGAAAAAGTTGTCCTTTTCAAAATAATCATCTAACTTATTCTTTCGGGTAAGCACTAGATGGCATTATCGTCTAAAGTAGAATAAAAAATTGTGCATTTTTTTTTACAAAAGTTCGCCAATACGACGTATACAAATGAATGATTTAAATAGATTTTTCTTCAATATTCAACAACGTTATAAAAAAATTGTACTTTAAGTATTTCGTGTAAAAACTCTGAACGAGGCGTGCAAAATGGGTGATAGATGGTGCTAGTGTCGCCTTTACCAAACTATAATATATATTTTTTTAATTTTAATTGAAAAATATCGGTAATATTTTTTAATGGATGAATTTTATTCCCTGCACGAAACAAGTAAAAAAAAAACTATAATAAAATCAAATCCTAAGAAGTAAATCAAAATGAAATTTGATCTGCGCGAAATCATCATTTGTATTGGATTTCCGGCCTAGTGCAACATGTCGAAAAGTCTAAAGAGGAAGAAGGATGTTTCGCACTCTCTCAAGAATCTAAAACCCTTGAGTCGACGTTGCAACCCGACACTTTTTTCGACCGCCCGTTGAGCCTCTCTTTCCGGACTTCTTTAAAAAACTTGATTTCTCAAACATATCATAGGCCAAAGTTATTTCTATTACACCAAATCTAAATTTTCATCCTCCATTTTTTCCGATTTATCACACTAATAATCCAATTGAGCATCAGTTCTTCTTCACGGATTTATTTTTCTTTTCTTACAAGAAAGAAAAATATTGATTCTTTAGAAATTGATGGAATTTCTTCTAGACATTTTTTTCTGTGTGACAAGGATAGCTATATAGAGATCGATTTGTATTGACAGGAGGCGCATTCTTGGTGCAGATTAGGACGTCACACTCCGGATGGAACTCCTCGACGAAGGTTTCCCCGGTTCCGCCTATTTCTACCTGTCAAAGAAGAAGAGAGGGGGGAGGGCGCGCAATTTCTCAATGCCTCATCATCCCATCAGGGAGGATCACACCTGCGCCTTCTTCAACTCTTTTCCAAGGAATTTTCTTTTCCTTTTGAATGTGTCACATAATTCGGTCGGAATTCCAACTATGCTCCGCGAAATATGCATCGCGTGCCTTCTTTTGAATGCTCAATTATAATACAACTTAGTGATGTCATGACGCGATACTTTCTCTCTTGATTGCAATCGAAGAAGGAATGTGCTGTGCTATAGACCTTGTTTAGACCGAGAATGTTGACGGCGGGAGGCACTCCGCACTTTGTTTACATTAAATCTTCAACAAGAAAAGAGTTTTTAAAGAAATATATTATTCACTAATTGGCTTTTGAGGTAATACCACTCCGGATGTTATATAGACTTTTCGGGCCTAAAACATAACGATGTTAGCAGACATCATCACTGCTCCTCTCATCAGGAAAAATCTTGTGATGAATGGGACGAGGAATGTGGAAGAGGCTCACATCCTGTTGTGATGGATTCTATTTTATTGACAGGATCTTTCCGTCACGGAGCTGAATAGAGAGGGCCCAAGGTGTTTATGTTTTCGTCACTTGATGATGGGAGACACGCGTAAATAAACCATTGCAAACACCAAAACTTCTTCGATATTAATCGATATATCTTAGAAATTCTCTTTTTTTTAAATAGTTGTCTGTGTGGTCTTATAACGATAACAAGGCTTTCTCACATATGAATTGAAAAATTACGAATTCATTCAATACAAGACACACAATAGTTGCTGAACATAATACGTGTTTTCTATTCAATTTTATAGCTAGGAAGATGCGTGGAAAAGTACGTCACAATGCATCCCCTGTTGTGCGTGACAGCAGCATCACAGACTGCTTGTCGCCCCCTTCGTTCTTCAAGGCAGCAAATTCGTCTTCTCACCTCTTCTGTGTTACAGCACATTCCGTGATAAAATGTGCCCTTTCATTTATATAGTATCACACCACACACATATCTATGGCTTTCGTGATGATGACTGTTCAATATTGTACAAGGGATTTATATGTATAAAGAAGTGTAAGTTGATCCCTCATCTCATCTCTCTGCTGGATATAGCCTTTATACGGTAGGCCTGAACAAAAGAATTTGTAGGAAATCGACGACACGACTTTCCCCTTTTATATATTTGAATGGAATGTGATATGCCTTTTTTTTAAATGATAATATATGTTGTTACAAGTCGGTCAATTACATTTCGATTGTCTTCTATAAATGTAGTATATGAAAAAAGGCGCATCGTTGTAAAAGTCTTGTTGTAATTAATTTGAGACTCACTTCAAGATAATGACACGCTGTTTTACGGCCCCCTCCTTTTTTTAAAACCCCAACTGCTGCTTTAACGCTTCTAAAAACAAATAATGTATATAGGCCCGATAAATAGATACCGTTCTATACCTGCTAGTATAGTAGTAGGAATCGTTTTAAAAGTAAACAATGTGATTAGCAGACGAACTATTTTTTTTTTCTTTTTTGTCATCTGCTAGATGTTATGACTTTTTGGATTAGCTATGGATAAGAATCTTGATGAACTCGTCTAGATTGCTAGAAAATGAGTTAAAAGAAAAAAAAAAGAGAAAACGTTTCCTTCGTGAAAACGAGCCGCCACTACGAGACGTGAAGCTCATCACCCCGCGTGCAGAGTGTCCCGCCGCCGGGTGAAATGAGGCATACGACGACGACGACGACGAGTAGGGTCTCACTCGTTTTCTTCTTCCAAGAATAACAACCAACGCAGTCCCTTTTTTTCTTTCTCCCCTCTTTCTCTCATGTGAGCAGCACTCACGCTGTCTACTATATAGGACGACGTGAGCGGGTCCCGCTCGAAGCAAGTCATTTCAAATGAGAGCCAAAGAAAACATTGCAGGCCAGCAGCAGCACCACCACTAGCTGCGTGTGTCACTCTGTTTTAACTTTTGAAGAAAAGAGAGAATAATGTATTAAAATGTAATTTGCATTTTTGAAATGAAAAGAATTAGGTTATCAATAGGGAAAAGTTGGAATGTTCTTTTTTAAAAAAGAGAGAAACGAAGGGAGTCTACTAGCAGCAGCAGGGTCTCAACCGTTGACGGATCTTGTCATCACCCAACTCGGCTTCGTCGAGAGAGCATCAGCTTCTCCCCTCAACCAAAAAACTTTTTTTTTCCTCCCCTCAAGGAGCATCAGCTAGCAGAGAGAAGCATATTGCTCAATAAAGGACGACTTTTCCGTCGGAAATAGATATATAGAGTCGACGAGGACGTCGACGACGCAGCTGGTCAATTCAGGGAGCATCATTGATCTAAACTTTTCATATTCCAATTTTACTTCTTAAAGTCCTTGGATATATAGCTATAATACTTCATCGTGTCACCGAGACCCTTGTATACCAGAGCTTTTTAATTGATATCGAATGTGAAGAAAGTTATATAGATGAGCAGCTGCGTGACTGCTAGCTGCTAAAATTGGTCTTCACCTTGAGCTAATTGAATAGTATACAATCAAGTTAATTGAGTCAAGCAGCAGCAGCAGAGGATGTTTAGCTATTATTTAGCCACACTTTGTCACTTATGATATGGACAGCAACGAGATGTATGTAATCAAAACAGTAGAGAGCTTAATGAGGATGCAGTTTTTTTCAGAGAAAATGTGGGACATTGATTGATTGGTTAATAATAGCTACAGGCGGAGGTTTCAGAGAGACATTAGCATTGATGCCACTCATTAAAACTATTTATAGAAAACTCTTTTTGATGACATGATGACTCTGCGAGCTTCGTCTCCTAAGCCCACACAAAGAAGAAGACGAGGAAATGAGTTGCATAGCTCATTTGCTGCGCCAGGCCTATTCGTCCCCTTTCTAACAGAAAAAAAGTTATTTAGATAAAATTACATGCGTACACATATATACTTTGTTTAGTTGTGTTTATTTCCTTTTAATTAATCTGTTGATTGTTATGAATTAAATGAGGATCCTCACAATCTAAATATTTGTAAATAGTTTAACCTTTTCCTAGCATCGCAGTTTAAGAGGAGGGAATGTGATGGACAGGCAGCCGGTTTTGACCTCAATATGTTGCCCTGTCAATGAGAGTCGACGTACGGCGACGCGTCGCTCAAAGTCTTCTAGTGAAACTCTACAAGAAAAGGAAGCAGCAAAAAGAGTGCAGATCAAATAACAATATCCAGTTTTAAATGAAGTGGTAAAAGATTTTTCAAGTAGTATATTTGATGTGTGTGGCAACGTCGTTGTATTGAAACAAAACACTGCTATGGTCGCTGTTATTTTGATACGACCACGAGGCGAGGAAACAGGTCATTATTCTAACTTCTCTCTCTCCGACGTGAGGCAATTAGAGATTTGTTGATCTATTTGTTCTAGTAAAACAGCACATATTTCTCTTCTTTGACGGATGATGATGGATATTATTTAGCACCGTAATCGGAGACGACGACGATGCTGCTCAGAAAGCAAAAGTGTTCATCAGCTCCTACTGGTCTTTTTGAAAAAGGGGAGAAAACTTTCTTTTACTTTTTTAAAATAAAGAAGAGGGAAACGACAAATGGTCGACTGTTTTACTGGTTAACGACCTATATACTCGTTGGGGCTCTGTATATATCTTCTTCTCAGAGCCGACGGAGAGTGAGAGAGAAAGAGGGGGGTTTTCCTCCTGGAGACGCGACCATATGGAGGTCATCTCTCCTGCTGCCTGCCAACACCATCCCTCAGCCGGCGCTATACTATACTATAGCCCGTCGACTTCTAGCTCTCTCTCTCTTTCCCTACTATACTGCGATACTATTAATAAACTTGATGACTATACACGGTCTTACACAAATTCATAAGCAACACCCCGGTCGAGTTTTATAACCAGACGTTTATATATACAAACGCCGGTGTGGGATGAAATTCATCAACAACAGTACAGAGCGAAGCAAAAATTTCATGTTATTTCTTGGGATATATATCAGCAAGGCCTATTACATGATCCTTTGGGTCAAACTGTAAAGCCCCTAATTGACTGGACAAACATATTGAGCCCGTGAACAAACACACACAAAGACCAGGGAGAGAAAGAACCAACAAAGACTAGCTGATGTCCTGTTGACAGGAGACTCTTGTAGAGCACACATATGTATTAAAAAGACCTGCTATGCTGTAAAAAGAAACCTTAAAATAATATAACAAAAACATGAAAGAGTTTTTTTTCTGCCTCCATGGACCAAGGTCGTTTGTTTCCAAAACACTGTAAAACGATCAAATATCGCATCATGCTGTAGGCCTATACCGAAATGGAGGGGGTCCTTTTTTTGTCATCACCATGATGCTAAAAAAGTTGGCCTATACTACTTGCTGCTCTTATCTCTTGCCCTGTTTACGCCAGTTACGAAAGAAGAAAAGACCTCCCTGATAGTCCAAACAAAACACCGACTTTAGAGACGAGAAAAGAGAGGAGAGAGGACCAGGCGATCCGCGATCGTGTAAACAACCAATTTAGAACCCCAGCCTGCCACAAGCTGTTGCACAGCAGCATCAGAAATCCCTTTAGCTTTTCTTCTGCTGGACCTTATTTCACGAGTATTATTAAGAAGAAAATATATAACGGTGCACGCACATTTATTATACACCCAGAGCACATACATATAGAGAAAAGATGAGAATAGAAATGATGAATATATAATAACAATTATAGTGAAAAAAATGGGGTATAATATTTACACTAAAGATGATACTAATAAGCTTCAAAATTACGTATTTTTTTCTTTATTTAGTCGAGTTGTTGGGAAGACGAATAATAATAATAATCAAAAAAAAGAAATGATTGAACTAAAAAAAAAAAGATATTGTGTAGCTAATAATGATATAATACACGCTCACGCACACACACAACCATGTGAAATAAGAGAGAGTAATATAGAGAGGTGACAGTTATAATTATGTTTAAATCGAATCAATATTTGTGACAATCCGTCGGATGATGCTGCTGATAAATGCTGAAAGGAGTTCGGAACATGGCGGATGTCATCAAACTCAAACTGGATATACTGGATCCACCGCCACCGGAGGCCGTCCTGACGCTCTGATGTGCTGATCGTTGATGATGCCCCTGCTGCTGCTGTTGCTGGCAGTGAGCGACGGATGAGAGCAGATGCTGCTGCTGCTGCTCCCCCTGATGGTGCTGTCCGTAAGTATCAGATGAGCGAGCTGGAAAGGGGCTGCTCGATTCCGGTAGAGATGGAGAAGCTTCCGGCAGAGTTGGAGAAGAGGACGTAACGGCCGGTGGAGCTGCTGCTGGAGGCGGCGGCGGAGGTGGAGGAGAGTACCAACTGCCGGCCGAGCGAGATGATGCGGAAGATGAGGATGAAGATGAAGAGCTCGAATAATCCGCCAGGCAGGATGGTGGAGATACGTCGTGATGGTGAGCTATTACGGCCGCTGGAGCCGCTGCTGATGGGGGCTCTTCGGGCTGCTGCTGCTGCCCGTAGTTCCCGCCGTAGTGATGCTGCTGCGCTGGATATAAATTAGCCGGATAGGGCAGACCATGATGATGATGATGATTCACATAAGTCTCTCTCATCTGCTGCTGCTGAAGTTGCATTAGACTCTCGACGGTGAAGTCGTTGAACTGGTCGCCACCAGCTCCGCCTTGATGATTGTTATATAACTTTCCCTGATGCTGCTGCTGCTCTTGCATCATATATTTATTCGCCTGCTGCTGATGGTGATGAGGATCCTCTTCCATTGATGCAGCGCCATCATCCGCCGACGGCTCTTCTTCATCATCCGGCTCGCATTTCAATTTCCGGCTCAGTTCCGTTTGCTGCTGGTGGGCAGCCGCTGCATACAGCTGGGAGTGAATCATGGATGAGATGGCCACTGGATAGTGATGAGGGTAGGCCGAATGATGGTGATGAATCCGAAGATCTGCCGCGGCTGGCTTCGATTCAGCCGCTTCAACAGCCGCAGCGGCCGCTGCCATCGTAACGTACGGATGGTGGTGGTGTTCCACTGCGGCTGCTGCTGCCGCCGCCGCCGCTGCAGCGGCAGCACTCGATTTCTTGCTAGAATTTCCACCACCACCTCCACTTTCTTTATTGTTATCCTTTTGGACGTCCTTCTTCTTGAATCGACGCCTACGTCTCAGATAAGATCCGTTGTCGAACATGTTGTAAGAGTCGGGATCGAGAGTCCAATAAGACCCTTTGCCTGGCTTCTTATCATCCCGAGGTACTTTAACGAAGCACTCGTTTAGAGACAGATTGTGTCGGATGCTGTTCTGCCAACCTTGCTTGTTCTCTCGATAGTATGGAAAGCGATCCATGATGAACTGATAGATACCGTTGAGCGTGATCTTCTTCTCGGGAGCAGCCGATTGGATGGCCATAGCGATGAGGGCTATGTAAGAGTAAGGAGGTTTCACCATATCTTTGACGGGCGTCATGGATGAGGACGAACCGCTGCCGCCGGTTCCCGGCTGGGATCCACCGGGACTGTATGCCTGATATGGATTGTATCGACTCATAGTTGCGGCGTACTGGTCGTAATTAGCGTTGTATCCGGCTCCAACTCCACTGACGGACGGAGTCGAGCTCGCTGAAGCGGCGGCAGCGGCTGCGGCGGCGGCTGCTGCTGCTGCGGCCGCTGCAGCCGCTTGATGGTGCCGGTAATAAGCGTGACTCTGATGGTGGTCGAAGAAGTGGGCCGCTGTGCTGTGCTGCATTGTATTACTCGATGAGGTCGTGCTGGCCGCTGTGCTAGACGCGCTGCTGCTCGACGCCGCAGCGGCAGACGGTGACATCATTTTCTTCTTGATTCACTTGGAAAATATTATTTAGTCACTATTATTTTTTTCACTTATTATTTCACCTTGATAAAAAATAAACTAAACTTTTTAGGAGAGAGAGAGAGAGACGTGCCACCTCTTCGGCGCTACAAGATCAACAAGACGGAAGAAGTGAAGTCGACCATACCCTTATCCCCCTCTCTTCAAAGGGCTGACTCCGCCCCTGGAAGAGTGTCAATGGTGGATAAGACCATCAGGCTCCTCCCATTCGACCCAACCATCCGGACCAATGGTAGTGCCGTCGCCATGACATCCACCTATCAAATAAAAAAGGAGGAAGTGCGTGGATGAGGGGGGTTTGAAGATTCATCATCATCCAAGCTCTCTCTCTTTCTTCCAGCTAGACCCCCACTTGAATGTTGATGGTTTTCTTCCTACACATAGTAAAGGCCAATCCTCTCTTATTTCTTTTCATGGAAGACACGTTTTTCCGCATGCGGCGCACTGCAGCATATCCACTCGACCGGCGGATGATGGGTCAGGAAGCTCTTGAGTAGTATACGTTTGTTATTTCAGCAGGCGCGGATAGAACATAACAATATAGCCGTAACTAGACGTTGGATTCGATTGGTCCCGCTGTAGCTCTCTCGAGTGCATCACGCCCCGTATGACAAAAAGTGATGCACTTGACCGAGCTTTTCCTCAAAATCAACATCCGAAATATTTTTATGTCGTTGTGTCGCTCTACTCTTAAATCAACATCCAGCGGAAAAAGGCGGAACCGTTGATGATTGTATTGAAAAGTCTCATCCGCAGCTGGAACAGCATAGCACATCTCTCTATTGTATTGTGTACGATGATGTCCCCAGCATCATTGAAATGCAAATAAGCAGCGCAGCAGCAGTACGGTCTCTCTCTGATAACAGGATTCCATTCAATCACCTGTCACTATATGTATGGTTAAATAATCCTCAGAACAAAAGCTATAGCAGACGAACGCCGGCCGCAATATTATATTTAAAATCGATACGGATTTGTCATCAAGATTTTCTCTGCTGGATGGTGCTGCGTGACGCACATATAGCTGATCCATCTTTTATGATGGAGCAGCAGCTCTTCTTCGTCGCGTTTCCCCCCTTTTTTAAAGGAAATCCAGAGGATTTGCATCGCATCAGACTTATATAGCCTTGCTCTCAGCCAACTGTGTAAGCAAATGATGATGAGGATTCCGATTGATTACTTAAATGGGTGTGCACAACGTGATGGATGATGTGATCAAACATTGCAAATAACTCTTTAAGAATGTATAGTAGACCTATTCCATTAAGTTTATACATAGAAGCAAAGATTTATATATTCATATATAATCTATAAGAAAAACAAAGTTGTAGCTATGGGAAGAAAAGGAGCAAGCAGATGGAACTCCTTCCTTTAAGATAACAAAGGATTTTTTTACTCTTCCTTTAGAAGAGTGTGTGTGTGTGTTCTTGTTGCTATCCAATTGGGAAGCTCTTCTCTCTAGCAGCAAAACATCGTTGATGCTATAGATAAGAACATATACAACCAAATAGTGAAGCTGCACGTCAGACAATTTATATATATATTCTGAAAAAGGAGGGAGACCAGGTGGATCTCGTCTACTCTTCGCACTAAAGAATTGCTTTTTCGTCTATCCTCTCTCTTAAAGTTTTTTAAGAAAAAAAGCCATTATTTTTAAAGACAAGTTATTTGGATGGTGCTGATCATCGGATCATCATGAATCATTCAACCAAACTCATTGCTCTACATATAGAAACTCCGATTTTTAAAAGAATCTATAAAAAGGTTTTCTTCTTCTTCCCTTAAAAAAATTAGGAAAACAGCTGGAACGTGTAAAGAGACTTGTCTCTTCGTGACACACCACTCTCACGCTATTACTCGCCCCTTTTTTTCTCACAGTCAAAGATGATGACATCAAATCTATTTAGGCCTAATATAATTTTTTATTGCTCTTTGAGAGCGGAGATGCGTTCGCGGGGGTGTTGAGTTGAGTTGTTTATCATCGCGCCACTGCCGCCGCCGCCTCATCTCATCATATCTTCCGAGAAGATAGATATATATATTCAACACTCACGCTCATTAGGGGTTCGTCAATGTCGTTCATAAAAGAATATGGTGAACTCGTCAAGTCTTCTTCGACGCCATACTAGTTATTACGTCAGCTCAGAAGCAATACACACACAAAAAAAGGGTGATGAATTCAATTGATGATTAATATGAAATATTGATGATTAATATGAAATATTGATGAGTGCTACTGCTGGGTTTTAGATCATATTATATAATTCATTATGATTATATTTGAAGGAGAGAAAACCTAATTGTAAATAAAGGGCATGCGATGTATATGTTTATTTGATGATTTTTAAAAGACTAACATGCATGATGATCACTGTAAATATTTGGAACGCGCACATTTTTGAAAGTGCGCTGTAGCAAAGTCGAAAGGCAAACTAATAATACAAAATGAATCATTTCGCTAATACAAGTAAACTATTCACATATTTTATAGGCCTAACATTATACTTTAAACTGATGCAAATATTCTATAGAATAGTTCTCTTTTAATTAAAAAAAAACTGGTTTTAATGAAACTAAGTGGTTTCAAAGTGCGCAAATAAAGCTTTTTACGCAACATTAGATCAGGGTCCAAGCTCTAAATGCCGTTTCATTTCAAGCGCGTTGACATCTTTATCTCTCAGATAAACAACACAAAAATTCCAGACATTTAATCCATCGATGATGATTCATTTCTTTTACCATAATATTCCAATCAGTCTCTTATTCATACATTTATTATGATACTGCCTACCAAGAATGTCGCTCTTAAATTCTATCTATAGAGCATTATTATATTGTGCCAAGGCGTTGAAAAGGATCGTTTAATCCCTCGCATTCCATCCCACATTATAATAACAACATAATAATTTCTCCCTACCACTTTAGACCCACAAAAAAATGTTTATCCGAGCAGGGGCATTCCAGTTTTGAGCGTGATGTATAGCGTCTGTCAGCGCCTCGTCTACAAATCAATAGTATAGTGGCGCTGCATTCAAATCGTCCCTATAATTGGTTATAAAAAAAGGATGGATGGATGGATGGAGGCGTACACACTTCTAGAACGAACGCGCGTAAAATCTTGTTTTGAAATCAAACAAGACCTCTCTCCCTTACAAATACAGAGAGACTTTTTTCAGGCCGCAAAAGAGGGACCCTTTTCCACTTGAGAGTGTAGGCCGGATCAGCCTCCCCCCCAACTTCCATTATATCAACAGCTCAGCGCTCTTTTCCCCCTCTTATTCAGAATATAAAAAAGAGCATCCAAGATAACCGTGTATTTAATTAGAGTTAACTCTTATTGCTTATTCTTTGTCAGTTTGAGACGTTTCTGCTCGGCTCGAGCGACTTGGACCCAGCGGGGAGTTGCTGGGATCAACACGCTCAAAAGGCTTTGCAGAGCGAGTAAGATGTGATCTAGAGAGACGCAGATGATGGCTCTATTCCACTGATTATTATCATTGGTAAACATGATGTAGAGTAAAGCGCAGTTGGAGACGACGGCTATGGAGCACATCATGCGGAAGGCGGGCTCCCAAGCGCCGATGTGGGCCACTCGAGCCGGGAAAGGCCGGCGGAAGATTCGGATCACTTTGAAGCCGTCGACGCGGAGCTCGGCGATGTTGTTGACCAGAGCCCATAGAGCTGCCATTGGGTAGGCCACAACGAATAAGACGACGTAGCCAAATTGGATAAAGAGTTCCAGGTAATCTTCGTGCATACCCTAATTGAATTAGAATTATATTAGTAAAAAATGAGTTTTTTTAGGAATAGTTTTAGTTACTTCGTAGGGTTCTAGGAGAGACTCTTTTCTAGCTTGAGTCACTCTGTGATGATCGGGTGCGAGCATAGGGATTTTTAAGTGTTCCAAAACTTTGATTAGATTTTCATTCTTCTCACCGAATTTGTATGATTCTAAAGCCTATATTAGTTAAAAAATAATTAGAGAAAAAGTTTTATATGATTTTTAAAAAAAATTGATTACTTTAAGAGTTTTGCGCTGGCCTAGGTAAGGAAATAGGGTTTCCGTCAACTGATTAATGACTTGGAGGACTAGAAGCATCAATACAACTTGCTGTGAATTTGATAAAGATTAATTTCAGTTTTGATAAAATTTCAATATATTTCAATCATATACCCAGCGCAACATGGCGATATCTTTCAAGTAGAAAGCAATGTAGAAGAGGGACATGAAATTATTTGTAAATTCAAAGAGGATTAATTTGGTAACTCTGTTGCGCTCAAATTGCGATTCCGTCCGATGATTTTCTAAATAAATATTTATTTAAATTTATAAACAAAGATTTTTGAAAAAATTATGATTATACCCCATTCGGTTAATCGATTTGCCAGTTTTCTGTAAAGTTGATTGGCAAACCAAACCAAGACTGCGTAAATTATCGTCGGCAGAGAGACGACCAGAGTGGCCATCAGTCCCCAGAATCCACCATCTTCAGTCCAACTGGCAGTCCATTCAATCAGAGTCTGTTCTTTCCATATAGATTCCAACATGAGCCAGAACGCGGCAAGAGTGCAGAGCACCACAATAGGCATCGAAACTCCATACAACTAATTTTAAAAAAATTAATATAAATTCTTAGAACTCAATTAAGATGATTAAAACCTTTAGCATAGTCTTCCATTTGGGATAGTAAGGCATAAATTGACCACTGATTGGATCCAGTACGAATTCTCCGCGATAATTAGCTCTGGGTTCGCCTTGGCCGCCTCCGTATTTGCTCCGAGTGCCCCATAGAAAGGAGAGGCCGTTGCTCTGCCTCTTCCACCACTGAGAAAATATTTATTTATTTATTATTCTAACTGGATATTATTATTATTATTTAAATAAACCTCCATGAATCCAAAGGACCACAAGAGGTATATCGTGCAGAAGAATAGCAGAGTGTTGAAATCAGCAGGCATCAAGAGCTGGATAACTCCAAATATGGAGGGAACTACAAGAGCCCAGGTGAGAGTCTCAAGAAAAGAGAAGTAGAAGGCAACTCCTTCCCCAAAATACTGGCGAATCTCAACTGATTTAAGAAAAATGTTGTTTTAAATTGATTTTACTTTGAATTTCAAATTGTATACCTAGGGGTTGTTTCTGGAGGAGTGATCTGACAGGTGTTTTCAGCATGTCAACACTTCCAAGCCAATCGTGGCTGAGGCGCTTGAGATCTTCAGCCTCGTGCAGAGGGTAGAGCTTCTCTACAAACTTCTTATGCAGAAACTTCTCCACTGTTGAATAAAAAAACTCAAATTTAGGAATCTAAATTAGACTTATTATGATATTACCAATAGATTGTCCCTGGAAGAGTGTGATTTTAGTTCCAGCGACTGTGAGGATCTGCTTGGTGGCAGACCTGACATTGTCAATCTCATGACGAGTCATCCAGAGGATATCGGCAGGGCTGAAGAGAGCTTTAGCATCCTTTTTATCAACCACATCATTGCTGATATTGTCATCCAATCCATCAGAAGATTGCATGTCATCTTGGAAATTATTGCTGTCATTGTCATAAATTTCTGGTAGGAAATCTCCTTCCAATGTTTTGATTCTGCATTTCCTGGCAACTCTGAGAATTCTCTCATCATCGATAGAGATGAAAACTGTCAAACCCTGGAATTTTTTAAACAAAAATTTAGAAGCCTAATTTAAAAAAAAATAATAATAACAAATAATACCTCATTGACAGATGGCGTTGCACTGGTTAATTCAAGTCCACCTTCGGCCAATTTCGTTAAAAGGATGGACACATCTTCAGCTTTTAAATCTTTAGAAAATTCTAGAGCGTACAGAAATGAATTATCTACATTAGCCATTCTATCTAACTGCTACGAAAACAAAGCTGCAACTGATTCCTTTTTTCTCTCCCGATATAGCTCAAGCTGTATTCATCTCTATCTGCACTTTTTTTTCCACCGAAACGGAAATAACTTTATCTTCAAGGTCAAGCTTAGCTGTCAGCCAGCAATTACGTGAATTGGTTGCTATCGTGATAAAATGAAATGTCAAATACAGTTTCAGTTGGTTAAATTCAGTTGTATTTACATCAGGGCAGGGATCATATGACAAATTTCAGAGAAAAATTATTCCAACAAAAACTTTTTTTTATCAGAAAAATGGTCGGTTTCAAATAATTTTCCGGAATTTTTTTTCTTTAAATTAATAATTAATAGGAAAGAAGGAAAAGCAAAAAAAACCAATGTGCAATTTTTATAGATATAATCCCCTGTTTTTTGTTTTTTTTTTATATCCAACTTTTAAACCATTTTATAATTAAATTTTCTTTTACAATTCATCCTTATCCAGCAAAGTGTACCGGTTGCCCGAAGGTGCCAATTTCTTGAAAGCAGATTCTGGTGGAGTTGTTCCTTTCTTTTCAGAATTGTCACCTTCAATTTGATTAGATTCGGTAGCCGGATCGGGACCGTAATGGAATTCACGATGAAGTTTTCCAGAATGAAGATCGGCAAGAAATTGTTTCAGTTTTCCAGGAATATTTATGTCCTTTGAAAAAAAATTTTATTTAAAAATTGTATTGTTTAATTTAATTTATTTAAAATTTACCTCAAATTTAGGGAACAAGTACATGTGCCGGAAACTATCGATGGCGATAAGAGGCAAATCTTTCTTGCTCTTTCCCAAATGTTGAAGTGGATGCGCGAAAGTGACTCCATCCGCAGTCAAGAAATTGATATTTTCTAAAATAAAATTAAAAATCAATTTAAAAAAATAGGGAAATAATTTAAATAAAAAAGAATTACGTTTCTCGTCGAGCAATTCTCTGTTGATGATTTCATTGTATTTCTTGATGCTCTGATTATCATCCGGATTGTAAAAGAGGATGAGGAAAGGTAGACCCTCTTCGGTCAGCTCTTCAGCGTTCTCAAAAGTGATCTCTCTGACTAAAGGCACGCAAAGCGATGTTGCCCAAATACTCAACTCGTCGTAGCTCTTCAAATCGCCACTAAAAGAATCTTCAGGCTCGTTAGATCGAGCCTTTGCCGGCCTGAACGACACAATCGGCGTTCCTAAATCAAAAAAATAATTAATTAATTTAGATTACATAAGATTGATGTAATAAAATACCTGGCGGATGCATCTGATGGACGGGCTCGCCGAAACCGGCGTGAAAATTGCAGTCGTCTTTAAGAACTGCGGCCACTTTGGCGAAATTTCTGTACTCTTCGGAATCTTTCGTCTCAAAGTAGCCAATCATGCTTCTCTTCTTCTCCTCAATGGCTTTATGCATGTCTGGCAGAGTGGCGAATTCTTTGACGGGGTCGATCAGCTGTTCGCGAACGAATTGGGCGAAGGCTTCGGCCGACCTCTGTCCCCTGTACTCCTTCTTGAACAGCTGACCGTTCCTCACAGCTTTCAGGGTGGGATATTTAGAGATGTGGAACCTTGTACCGATGGATGCTGTGAGTGAATTTTATCAAATTTAAGTTTAAGAAATAATTTAAATGAATTAAGCAAGACTTACTGTCTTTATCACAGTCAACTTTTCCTAATACTACTTTGCCCGGAGTTGTGAACTCGGCAGCCACCTTGTCTGCAGCTTCGTCAAAGATGGGGGCCAGCATGTTGCTGAAACGGCACCAATCAGCGTAGAAGTTGATGAGGACGAGCTCAGTGTTGGCTGCAAGAATCAAGTTTACTACAAAAACTATTTTAATTTTAAATAATGTGAAATACCGAGGACGGAATCGAAGTTGTCCGTTGTTAGCTGAAGTGCGCCGCAATTTCCTTGCCCAATGAAGCTGAAAAGGAGCTGTCAAAACAAGGAAAAACATGTTTTTAACATAGGCGGCCCGGAAGTTTGGCATAATTTATTTAATAAAAGTTACCATGACTTGAACGATTAAACAGGTGGAAGGAACGCGTGGTATCCTCATTTTTGATGACTTGTAAATGAGTAACACAAATTAAAGAAGAAGAAGAATTGGAAATTATAAAAATATTTTTGTTGCCCAGGAAAAAAAATGCGATTAGCCAACGGAGGAACAGACGATTGCCACGACTGTGTAAACTACGGAGATGATTAGTTTGAAGCCTCTTCCAGCCAGGTAAACTCTGCGTGACTGCCTGAAGGGATTTGATTCGTTAAAAAAAATACTTCGTTCGGTGGCGTGATGAGGTGTCTGGTTCTACCTTTTTGATTATTATTTTTCTTTTTTTAAGAATGCAGTTGTGTAGAAGCAATTGAATGGTAAATCACATATGTGGGCTACACTTGAATCCACACATGAATTGTACTGGCTGTAAAGCTGTCTACGTCACCAATGCGCTGGCGCACTGCGCAGTGCATACCGAAGTCGCAGCCGGGATTTCAAGAGGCTTTTATTTTGGAATGGAAACCAAGGAAACGGAGATTTCGAGGCCAATGTAAAAAAAAAAAAAAACACTTGTGATCCACAGTATTGTATATGCCATAGCTGCTGCGGCTTGATAAAAGCGTAATAAACACGAGTCAAGTTTTTTTCTTTTTCTTTTTTGTTAGCATAAATGGGGTTCATATCGACATTCTAAGCTGTTTTGTTGATATTATCATAATAATTATTAGACAAATTTAACAATGACTGTTTGAACACTCATCAATAAACTTAATGATCGCATCTCATTTCAAATTCTATAGACTTAGTTTTATCGTTACGACACACCCATCTGAGATCGTGTAACAATTTCAACTACGTGATCAACCTCGAGGGGTGGTCGACTTAAAAAAAAATCCTCGTACACCCCAGAATTTTAAGTAAAAATTCCTACAGGAATGTCCGTAAGAGCCCCAAAACAATTCTATAAAATGTAAAAATACTCGTCAAAATTCCAGAATTTTCGTACATCCTAGGAAAGAGTCAATAACCCCTTGATCAACCTACAAAGCGTATCATGTAAATTGATTAACTTCGTCAAGACTAATTATACATTGAATACCAATCAGATAAGTAGACGCTATCTTTTTAACCGTTTATTAATATAGCTAATACAAATTGTTTTAAATCATTCAGGGAAAAATTAAGCATGCCTCGTCGACAGTAACCAACTCACGGATGGTACTCGAGTTGAAGAAGTATTTGGAAGCAAATTCCGCCACTTCGCAACATCTTTCGGTCGGCCAATGTCGTAAATCAAGGGTTCATCATCAATTTACTTCTTTCATTTTTCTGTATGAGCGGAAATATTATGTAGATGCTGTAACATTATTATATGAGTATGCATGCGAGAAGAAAAGAAATGGAATACAGTAGTCTCTTTTTTGGGGGGATTAAGTATAGACTAAATAACTTAATTTTTATCGGATCAAGGTTGCACTCTAAGAGTCTCTTTCAGCTTGATTTCAATAATAGGTCGCTCTATATAAATGTTATAAAGCCATTTATGTTATTCAATCCGTGATGATTGATCAGCGAGGAACGCGTTTTACATCAATACATTTGGTCATTTAAATGAATTTAGGATACAGTTATATACTCAGGCGTAATCAATAGTTTATTTGTTATGAGTTTATCTCACGAAAGGAACACAATGCAACTTAAAGTTCTAATCATATAAAAGAAATAAGTATGAAGGTCGAAGGCCAGATGCTTAAATGCAGCAGAATGGTGGTGGTGAATATTGAAAATAATTTGTAGCCTATTATAATGTTGCTGCTCAGCTATGTATATGCACGAAGTCAAATAAGTCACACGCTATAATGCTCCATTCATGCATCTACTATATCAATGCAGATCTACGCATCTATTATATTCAATGCCAAGCGCATAATATATTCAGTTTTCAATAATTTAGTATTATATTATGTCGTCATAGTGCATTATGATTTATGGGAAATTAATTTTATCATGAGTGCATGAATCAGAATCCTCTTGAAACAAATTAAAGAACATCGTCATCGAGAAGGCTCATAAATTATAAATCCAGCACAATAACCTTCATGGGTGTATATAAAATCATAAGAAAAATCTATAAGAGTATAGGGGGGAAATTGATTCCATCATCGGACGTGTAATTGACTAAACAAAATTGCTTATATTTATTATTTTAATTTGCACGCTTATTTTATTTGTATTATCCCACAATTATAACTGCAAAAATCGACGTATTTGCATAATTAATAAGCTTACATAACGTTTTATAATATAATCAATAAATCATAAATCGATGCAGCAGTTATACAATCCGGATTGATCAATTACTCAGTAGCGCCCGGGACAAAATGATGGTTTTTTGCACCTGATGGCGCCCCTGATATAAGGCTACTTTAGGCCTCAAAGCCTGGCGCCCGGGTCAATTTTCACCCTCTCTGAGGCCCTGTATAAGAAGCTATACAGCGGAGAAGTTGATTCTGTCGTATACACTTAAACCACTTATATCTTTCAAAAGTAGTATATATAAATATAAACATGGTACAATACGTAAATGCTACTTACTAAAAATAACATATCAGCACACATTTTTAAAAATCAACAAAAGATCAAAAGCCGAAGTTAAGTTGCCAAAAAAGTGTAACTTTTTTACTTGGTTAATCGAACTTGGTGATTCATTAAACAAGAAATCGTATTACATACCTAAGTCGTTGAAAAAATAACGTCATAAAAAATAAATGTCATTTCTAGCAATTATTTTTCAAATTTATAGTAAAGAAGGAAGAGATAGCATGCTTCAGGTGAAGCTTTCCTATGCTACAACTACAGCAGAAAATTGATAAGCGCCAAGGAATGTCAACATTTCCTTACACAAATAAACCATTCTCGAAAGCAGTCCAGCAAAGCTACTGTATTTTCAAAGTAATTTGGAATTTTTTTGTGCACAACTCGAAAAGAAAATATAAATCTCGGTAGTAATAAACTTCAAGGTAATGTAGTAGTTATTCTACTTTCAAGTAAATGTTAGAAACCAACACTTCTCTTCAGTCTTCTCTCAGCTAGAAAAGATTTGAAAAGAAAAGATATTTATGCCATTATTTAGTTGACTTTACAGGTTACACATTTCTATATGTATTATTTCTATCGGCCGTTTTGAAGATCATGCAACAGTTATCTAGAATTCCAAGCCTTAGCTATATTCTTAAAGAGCTATAGAATCAAAACTTTATTTTATAGTGACAGGGAATATGAAACAGTTCATTATGTAAATCGAAATTAAAACTTTAATAAAATGGGTTTATGTACTGCATATCTGAGTCGTCAAAAAAAATTATTTCAATTTTTAAAAAACTATGAAAAGTTATCTTTTAATTTAATATATCAGAGGAAAGGTGAAAAGTCCAAGTTTCGAACAGGATTTTTGTATATCCATACAATAACTTTAAGAAAATGTAACAAACCTAAGGGTGATGATGTGGAGGTTTTTACGACTTTTTAACCATTTGGTTATTTGGTTCTTTGTTCTGCATATTTTCATTTTTTTATTGATTTCATGCACAGCAGGTGTGATACGCAGTGATATGGGTTTGTTGAATTCTGGAATAGTTACTGTATCCTTTGAAAATTCAATATAAAATTAGCACTGAGGGGTCCAGAGAATCAGACGAAATTGCCATCGCAATCAGAATCTACCACGATGAAGAGCAACAAAATGGTTAGTAAAAAAACGATTTTTTAAAAATCTTCTGTTCTGTTTGTTTCAAAAAACAATTGTATTTAGATTATATCGGTATTAGCGTTGATCTTGATCCTCGCTGCATTGGTTCCATCTTCGATAGGAGCAGAGGAACAAGATGTCAAGGAAACACGACAGACCTTTATGGGGTATTCTTGCCAGTCTGTGGTTGGAGGTAACGTATAGGCAGTATAACCTATTATTAAGATTAATAGATAAACGAAAGTGTACGAAATTTTATTTAGCATTGGTACTTAATATTGTGCTTTTAAAAAACAATAATTAAATAGGACAATGTGGTTGGAACAACTACTGCGGGGAAGGAGGACGTTGCATTCAAAATAGATGTTCTTGCTAGCCTCCTAATGATGATGAGTAACTAAGACCCAGCGTCTGGCTTAGATCTGAAAATGAAAAAAATAATAATTAATAATTTTTTTTGTATGTTTAAAAAAGAATGTAATGAATAACATTTAGACGCTAGTGTAATGCCTATAGTTATTGTCGATTTGCCTAGTTGTTATTGATTTCAAAAGAAAAGATTTAAATACAATTGGTATTAAGCATTTAGCTGGTATTAAGCTTGTTGACTTTATATAGGTTGCCCATTTCAATATGTATTCGTTTTATCCATCACTGTGAAGACTATCATCTGACAGTAATCTACCATTATAAGCTTCAGCTATATTCTTCAACAGCTATAGAGTCAAAAAGATATAAATATAATTGGTAATAAGCATTAAAACCTTTGAAATTTGTGGTGAGTTTTTTTAGGGGGGGGGGGGGGTCTGAAAAGTATCCTAATATTTTGACAATTGACGAGTGGAATAACCGAATAAGCTATATTTTGTATGCAACATTGGTCTTTCAATACTACTCACGAACCTCCCACTTATTGTCCTTGTGCTACCTCTACAGTGTAAAACGATAAGAATATCATACGACAGTCGGTGCGGAGAGATTATGTGTTGAGCCAATATATGTATAATAAAATCATGGGGAAACATCTTTATGTTAAGATTTTTAAGGACGAAGCTCATATAGGGATTATACTTAAGTTCAAGCAGACGCAGCAGTCCGTCATTTATTTGTTGGCCTATGTCTGGAACGGAATCGACGTTTAGGAAGTACTAGCTAAAGGATTCTTAATCCACTCAATTAAAAAACTAGGTTGCGTCACTATAATATTGTTGATAGTCAGCTTCTATAGTTAAGCTAGAAACTAAGCTAAGAAAAATCTTAAATCATGAAACATATTCCTATGATGTATTTTGTTATTGTCGACTAATACTATTTACGTTTTTCAATCATAAGCAATTAATAAGCATTAATGATGTCTTCAAATAAAAGTTAAGGGCGATTTCCATTTGGATTATCAAGCCAAGGATATGCAGGTGGACAACCAGTGCAAGATTGCATTTGGTGTCCCACTGACCAATTAACGTAGTTGCAGGTCTGAGGACTCGGGCAAGGAGCAACTTCGGACACTGGCGGATTGCACTTGAAAATATCGTTCGTCTTCAACTGTTCAAGGGTTAAAGGATTCTTCATCCATTCAATAGCCTGTATAATTATGATTATATATAAAAATGAAAATTCGCTGAACTATTATGCATTATCGAATGGTTCAAATCAAAATCACCTTGCTAACTGTGACGAGATAGATGTGATCCTGTGTTGCCAAGTAGTCTAAGAACATGATGAAACCATCGAGAATGTAGTTCCCACCATTGAACCAATAGACGTGCTGGTAGATCGGGAAAGGAGTGCGACTTTCCTGATAGCTCTTGAAGTTGTAGAGGAAGTAATCGAACGTTTCTTGGGCCGTAGTCGGCCTAATATCATTTGATAATTCACTTCCATTAGATTTATTATAAGAAGCACTACAATCTAATTATCTAATATACTAACGTGTAACAGCCCTCATCAGGCATTGAGCAGAAGCTATTGTTGTTTGTTGGTGACCTGAAGGCCGTCATTGGGAAATCCCAAAGTCCTTTGTACTCCCCAGTCGTGCAAGGAGGAATCCTGCATTCCTATTATTGTATATTTAAAAGAGAATAATCTCCGTAATTTGAATAGATTAGTTTGTAATATACATGAGTGACTCCATAATCGAGAGTGAATGGCCAAATGGGTGGATCCGAGTAAATGACGGTTGGCAGCGAGGAATCGTACGTCATGCCAAGTTGTGACAGAGCTTCGTAAGTGGAATCCCCACCAGTTTGAAGATATGGAGCTCGATGCCCCTAGAACAAATAGTTGTTATTATTAAAGCTTATATTAATCAAAGAGTATTACTTGGATTTTGTCTTTTGGGATGTTGCCATAGAGATGAAGGATATCTCGTTGCTGATCGATCTCTTTTATCCATTGCTGGGTATCGCCGGTTGCCCAATAGGTACTGTTATCGGTATGACTATGCATAAATATAAGCATTTTATTTCGATTATGTAAAGCGTAATAATGTAAAGGGCAATGCAACCTACGTTACAGTATGGGAGGCTATCTCGTGACCTTGGTTATAATAAGTGTTCACTTGCTGGTAATTAGTTTCTCCGTTGTGAGTCACATAAAAGGTCATCGTAATGGGACATCCGTTGGGATTGACGCGGTTCCGGAGAATTCGATCGTACATGGGCATCATCCAGTCAGCTAGGGCGTCGTCAAATGTGAGAAGAACCAGATGAGGGATTTCTTCGGGCTTGAGACCCATCGGAGGGCTGGTGCTCATACAGTGGCAGTCGGGCAGCACGCATGTTGCACTTGATTAATAGTATTGTTAAGGTAATAACATTAATTTTATGTTATTTTTTAATATAGGGCATGTGTACCTGTCGCAAGGTGCTTTGTACTTTTTTCCAAGAGGAGAAGCATCTAATACACTGCTGAATGCAATAACAGCCAATATTAGACTTAAAGCAATAAAAATGATTTTGTTCATTCTGAAAGAATGTTTTTGAATCTTAACGTTCAATTAGAATGATCGAAAACATTACTTGTTATCATATATGCATACAAGCCTATATCAAATGTAATCAGTCGTCTTCAATTTGGGATAAACTTTTGATAAGAATAAGAATTGTTGGAGTAATGTTCGATTTATATCATATAAGTAATTTTTCCGTCATTCACACAAGGATTTATAATTTATACGCAGCTGCTTTATCAGAATATGTATTCATTTTAAACTCCAGTCTCGAATGAAATCGTCATTTCCTTGATTCTGCTGTACATTCTATTTCGCATCAATAGGTTTTTACATTAAATTTAACATTTTGCGAATATAGTTCAAAGATTGATTAAGTCAAGAATAACCTTGACGATTCAACAAGTTGTTTATTAGAACGAACAGATGGACGAGCTATATTTAGTTGCAGAGTAGACGCAGACTGTTAGTTAGTGTAGTAGAAGTCAGCCGCTTTTTATACAGCACTGCTGCTTCAAACAAATGGTATAAATTAGACTTTCTTCTAATATTCTTTAAGTCATTATTATTTGAATTTTTATGCTGCATATTATTTTTCTGGTTGAAAGGTTTTTGATGGTTGGAATGCACGTGTATCGGGCTCAATGCTTATTATAGGGGGATTCGCAAAGCCTATTCATTATTTTTCATTTTTCATGGTTAAAATATTTTCAAAAAAGGGGACTCTACACAATAACAATCCAGAATTGAATTGTCTATCTGCTCCGTAATTTGGAAATATGTGTCATAATCTTATTTTTCGAGGTATCAGCAAAAAACTGCCAATTCAGTAGATTCGGCCATTAACCCTGTATTAAATCCCTTCCAACATGGCAGCCACACTGGTTAAATTTCCTAGCATAAATTTCTTCTGCGCCCTCCCTATAGTTTATTATGATTTCGATTTTTGACCCCGGTTCCCTATTACTGATGGAATCAGATACCGGAATCATCAGAAGTCCGAATTACCCGGCACCTTACCCCAAGTAATCGGACTGCCGATGGACGTAACGACCGCACCTGGAACCACAATCCGACTCCTTTTTGCCTTCTTTGAAACCCAAGAAAAGAGAGATTTCGTCTATGTATACCGCTTGATAATGTGACTACGGCTACGGAGGTCGTTTGGTCATCGAAGGTTCCAATATTCAAAGTGGAGTAGCATCTATTGGGTATTGCGATACAGGGAAATATGGTATTAACTTTTGAAAAATATGGTATTTTAAAACTAAACAATTTGATGATGCTTATATTTACGTACTATAGGAGTGTACACCAGGGTGTCGTCTTTTCTATGGTTCATCAAATCTATGGGACCGCCAACAATGGCTGGGCATATTACCACGATATCAAATACGACTACAACGATTGTTACGAACAGCACTACTGCGGCATCATTACCACCAAGATCAGTGGCGACTTTCAGCAACATATTTTCACCATTCTTAATTCTTGTAGTAAATATTGTTACCATTAATGTAGGCCTAATTTAGATATTGCCGACTATTCATGTTAATTTCAAAAGATAATAAACCATTAAGTAATAATGACAATGTCTTCATGTTACAGAAATATATGTATTTTTTTTTAAATAAAAACGGACGAAGATAGGAAAGATATAAAAAAATAGGCGAACTATATTTAGTTTTATATACGGAACGTATTAATATAATGCTGACTATTTGGGATATTACTGTCTATAGGGAAGTATGGAATCATCTTATAAATAAAGAAGGTTCGCGGCAACCGCATACTCTTCAATTTGATAAGCAGTCCAAAGATTGACTAGCAGGGGAGGCTACTGCTCAGATTATATAAAATTTCTGTTGATGTAATACTGAAAATGAAGTGCTGCTAGGAAATGTTGAAATATGAGGCTGCTGTTATTGGAGCTTATCAACTGTATGCTGGACTTGGCCAAAGAGCATATGTGATGGAAGGTCTGGATTTCAGTTCATCGTCAATACATCGTCTATACAAGTGTACTGGGAGAAAACTGGAATAATTTCAAAGTTAAGCTCAAAATGATTGGCTTAATGTTTTTACCAATATTACGAAGGAAAACACTGCTGCATTGCATATTTTTTAGTCTAGTTGTGAACCTTGTTTCAAGTTTGCCAAATAAAGATGTATCTACGGTAACTGAAAACACGAAGCCCTACTGCAGTCATGAATCGTGTCAAGAGCTTCGTAAGCGTGTCGAATCGCTTGAAGAGACTGTTCGTGCAATTCTTTTAACACTATCCGACGAGACCCTTCAGTCTTTTACAGCAGTTTGTCAAAAACTAGGCAAAAATCGAGCAGTACAATCTGTTCTTTCAGCTCCGAGATCAACTTCAGAGGATGTCCAGGAAGAAGAAAACTCGCCGACGACAACTCCTTATTCTTCTCGACCAGCAAAACCAATAAGTAAAGTCATGTTTTTTTTAACTAGTTGACATTAACTTATGGTATTACATATAATAGAGCCTCACCAAAATCAGCCAAAATCGGTTTCAAACTCGGTTCATCAATTCAAACACGCTGTGAAATGTTCTTTGGCTCATATGCTTGACATCCATGTTTCAGGTTGGTATTTTATAGTCATAAAATGGCTAATAATTAAATATCACTCCAGATATATTTTTTGTAAATTACTAGAAATCGACGGTGTCAATAATTGTTGTGACTCCACAACGGACTCGAAGAGGACGTATTATTCGTCCAAACCGCAATTATTATAATGATGACTTTGTTGTTAATTGCGCTATGTGATTCATGATTTATGCGTGTATGGCAACGTTGACTGTGCGCAACTTGGTGAGAGAGGAGAGGAATACGACTTTAATGTGCCTCTTTCTCTCGACCAGGTAAGATCTCTCTGTGTTGTCATTCGTGTATTATAGTGCTTTAATGTGCCTCTTTCTCTCGACCAGGTATATTCAATACAATCCAATTTAAGCACAAGACCCAGAGCATCCATTCGAATCATTTCATGGTCCGTCGATCCACTTAAAGATCTCCAGCAGCCTACGTCTACTCGTCTGCTCAACAAGATTCACGTGGTAACCTCAGGGCATTCTCAACGTACGAGCCTCGTAAGACGTTCGTACTATCTTTTGTATCTGTCTTATCTACAAACATCTGCTTGTTGCCAGCAGTTTAAACCTGCTCATGTCTGACAACCATAACACCCTTCGTTTCCCAGTCATTAATATTGGTGAGCAGGGATCGGACTCAGACACAACCACAGATCAACCTACATCTTCTCCCTCTCAAAGTGCTTCAAGTTTGGCCTCGTCTACTCGAAGAGTTGTCATCGTCGCTCAGCCAACTGTTGAGCCAGAACAGCCCGAGACCGACCAGCCGAGCAAAGCCAAAAAGAAGAAGAAGAGCAACGCCAAGATCAGGCGTAATAACTTGCGTTCAGAGGCCCACCACTACTTCAAGGAAAATCCAGGTGTGGTCCAAGAGCTTCTGATTGCAGCCAAACATCGTGAAAACTTCAGAGAGTCGGTGGAGCAAGATAGCCAGCAAGAAAGCTCGTCGTCACAACAGGAGGTCACCGTCAATCAGGCAGCCCCGTCCAACGACAGCGAGCCCGAACTTGATCTGGACTGCGGCTCTGATTTCGACGAAGTCGTAAGTTCTCTCTAAATTTACACGAAACACTGATCATAACTCACACGTACACTCTTTCCTCTTTGCTGATTAAAAATAATTTTGTAAAGTTGCACTTGAGTTACACAGTATTTTTTTCTCTTTCTCATCATTCAAAAGTAAAGTAAAGAAAATCAAATTTTCTCTTTGTAGTAGAGTAAATAGTTTTTTTCTAATTAACTTCCCTACACTTGAGATACTGATATTTTCTATATAAAATTTGATTATTTCTCCCTGTTATAAAAACTCACTTGATTCACTACACATAGGCGCTTGGTGTTTCATTGAGCTGCTTACAAAACAACACCTTACGAGAGCTTTGTGCTCCATAGAGCTCCCGTTTACACATACATTTATTTAAAGGATTTGTGTAGCATAGATCCCTTATATTTTCAATAGAATGGCTGCGGCAATTCTAGCCACACTTCAAGCCTCAAGAAATGGTTATTTGGGCCATGTCACTCGCGCTGTAGCTGAAGTCCACCGCGTAAGAGATCTCGACCAGACCGACGACAACGACGCCGAACTTGAGCTAGCCTTAAATCGACTAGAGATCCGTTGGGAACGGTATGAAGAATCAGTCACGGCGGTCTTAAGAGCCCTTAATCCAGAGGAAGATGGTCATGCTGCGCAATACCAGCAAGTCCTCGATCAACAAGAAACTCAGCGTGATGAGATGACCCGGGCTCGAACCTTTGGTGAGCGATGGAGGAGGCAGTGGAACGAGATAAAGGAGAGAGCTCAAGCTCAAGCTGCAGCTGCAAGAGCTCCACGTCCACCACCTCCAGCCCAGATCAATATTGCTCCACCTCGATTCCATATGGACGCCCCTCACATCAATTTTCAAATACAGCCGCCAGAGCTTCCCCGTCCCAACAGGCTCAAATTGAAGCCTCTGAAACCAGAGGTCTTTAAAGGAGATCACACAAAGTGGAAAGCCTTTTGGGGCTTGTTTCAAGTCACTGTCCATGATCGAGATGACTACGAGGAGGTGGAAAAGTTCACGCTGCTGCGCCAATACCTTGATGGAGAAGCTCTTTTGTCCATTCAGGCCCGGGCAGAGAGCTATGAGGTCGCCTTAGAAATCCTCCGTGATGCCTATGACGATGACAACGTCATCATCTCAACTCATCTGGCTGAATTGGACAATCTACCCGCTGTAAAGAATGTCAATGATGTAGCGAAGCTGCGCCAACTTATCCTGAATCTTAGGCTGCACATTGATTCACTGGCAGCAATGGGGGTCGCGCCTAACACATATGGAGCTCTACTCACCACCAGATTGATCCAGAAAATTCCAGAATCCCTACAAAAGAAATGGTTTGAGGATCCCGATAACAATTCGACTCAACTAGATCCCTTCATCGCCTTTTTAAAAGAGAAAGTTGAAGGTTTCGAGCGTCACAACAGGATCAAACAGTTGGAAGAACAGAAGAAGGCTTCAGCTCCAAGTAAACCACAGCAGCAGAAGCAATCAAGTTCTTCAGAGCAGCCTCCGTCTACTTCGTCCGCGTTAGCAGCCCCTCAACAGCAGGCGTCGGGTCAAGCGGCCCAACAGGGATCAACTAGAGGTAATCATAAGCAAAAGAAAAAGTATCCGCCCTTGTGTCCGTTCCATCTTCCAGCAGCTTCCCATTCTCCGATTAAATGTCCGCTCTCAGTAGACGAGAGGCGAAAAATCCTGGAGACGTCAGATGGTTGTTTCAATTGTCTGAGACGTGGTCACAAAACAGAGAGCTGCCGGTCTACATGGGTCCAACCATGTAGAAATTGTGGTGACGGTCATCACAGTGCGGTATGCAAAGCGGCACCAAAGGATACTACTGCTACACCTCCTACACCTCCTTCGGAAGGAGCCACAGGCCCAAAGGTGAATTTTGATTCCACTGCTAAAGGACCCAAGACGATCCTGAAGAAGGGATCTGCCATGGTGACCATGGAAGAAGAGCCAGAAGAAGAAGAGAAGGATGAATCTGCTCCTTTTATTTATGACGAACCAGATTCCGTTCTTCAAACTGCAGGAATGTACGCTCACGGCCGAGCCGGTCGTAAGAAAGTGCGTAGCCTCCTAGACAATGCGGCTCATCGTTCATACATCACGCAACGAGTAGCAGACGCTTTGAAAATGAGGATCATCGGCAGCAGGAACATGGTGATTGGTGGGTTTGCTGGCAAGCGCACTACCGGTCGCTACAATCTAGTTGAAGGATCCATCTCTTCTCTTGATGGCCGCTACAAAATTCCCTTCAGAGCTTACGCAGCGCCAACAGTTTGCAATCCTATCGGACACGCCCCTGATGGTCCCTGGATGAATATCATGAAGAAAAGGAGAATGATCCTCGCAGACGGAACTGAAGCAGTCGGCGATGATATCGACATCCTAATTGGTGCTGACATGTACTGGAAACTGGTCACAGGTAAAACTCATCTTCTTCCAGGTGGTCCTATGGCGGTGGAGACGATTTTCGGATGGGTACTGAGCGGAGAGCTCAACGAGAACGGCTGCAACCCTACTTCGACCGTGATGCTCTCATCAGCTTCGCCTACGATGGAAGAGGCGTATCAACAACTTCAAAGGATGATTGACATTGAGTCGCTAGAGTATCCCGGCCAATCAGCTGTCCTTCCACACCAACATCCAGCTCTCTTCCAGTTTGAGAACAGCGTCACTTTCAATAGAAACCGCTATCAAGTGGAGCTACCATGGAAGCAGTTCGTCGAGCCTTTGCCGTCTAATTTTCTTTCGGTGAAACAACAGTTGATCCGCCTTGTTTCCAGCTTGGAACGGAATCCCGGCCAGTTGGAGCGCTACGGTGGCGTAATCAACGAGCTCATCGAACGCGGCTTCGTCGAAATAGTCGATCCAGTTTCAAGTCAACAGTCGGATCGCCTGCATTATATTGCCCATCATGGTGTTTACGATGAGGAGAGAGCCACTACCAAGCTGCGTGTTGTATTTAACGCTTCTGGTAAGAAAAAAGGTTTTCCTTCTCTTAATGATTGTTTAGATCAAGGTCCCAACTTGGTGCCTCAACTTGCAGCCGTCTTACTCCGATTCCGGCTTTTCCGTATTGCTGTTACAGCTGATATGGAAAAGGCCTTTCATCAAATTGGTATCCATCCAAAGGATCGGGATGTACTTCGGTTCTTGTGGATCAACCCAAAAACCAAGGACTTAATTATTCTCCGCTGGTGTGTCGTACCGTTTGGCGTCAACTCCAGCCCCTTCCTTCTGGCTGCTACAGTCAATCATCACTTGAAAAAATATCAACTCGAGCATCCAGATGTGGTAAAAATCCTTTCAAATAATCTCTACGTCGATGATCTAATTGCAGGAGCAGAAACTGTTGAAGAGGCTTTCGAGTTGGCCACAACAGCCCAGTCAATCCTGGCTGATGCTGGATTCCCGCTACGGAAATTTGCCTCAAACTCGTCTCAACTTCAACAACTCCTACCCGAGTCATCTTCACCTAGTACAGTCAGCCTGGATGTCAACAATCCAACCAAAGTGTTGGGACTAGTGTGGGATCGATCAACCGACTCTTTCTCCTACAAAACGAATCCAACTGAACAAGAAGACGGAAAGAAGATGACGACGATGCGCCTGTTACTTTCCGCCTTCTCACGTCTATTCGATCCATTAGGATTTGCGGCTCCATTTGTAATAACAGCAAGAATCCAGTATCAGGAGCTCTGGAGAAGAGGATCAAAATGGGATGACCCTCTCCCCGCTGATATCCAAATTCAATGGTCGAATTGGGTAAAAAGCCTGCCTCTTCTTTCATCCATCAAAGTTCCTCGATTTTACTTCAACGGAATCAAGAAGGATCGTCAGGTGCAACTTCATACCTACTGTGATGCAAGCGAAAAAGCTTACGGTGCCGTATGCTACCTCCGTTCAGTTGACGAAGACGACAACGTTCATGTCTCCCTCGTCATGGCAAAACAAAAGGTAGCTCCATTAAAATTACAAACAATTCCTCGTCTTGAATTAGAAGCGGCCAAGATTGGTGTCAAGTTGGCAGACTACATCATGGAATCTCTAGGACAGGCCGTCCAAGTAGAGAACTACTACTGGTCAGACTCGACTGTTACCCTAGGCTGGATTCGGGGGGAGCCCCATAGATGGAAAACCTTTGTCGCCCATCGAGTACAGCTCATCCTCCTCAAGAGTCGACCTGAAGCTTGGCGCCACGTATGCGGAACAGACAATCCAGCTGATTTACTGTCAAGAGGATGCCCAGCAGAAGTGCTTATCGAAGCGGAGCTATGGTGGAACGGCCCTCGACGACTGTCTCAACACCCACTCCAACTTCCAGGCGAAACAGAATCAGTATTAGAACCGGATGACCCGGATTATTGGAAAGAGTCACGCGCTGGACAGTGCCTTATTGCCCAGGATCAACCGAATCCAGCACCCATCATCCAGTTCGAGCGCTACAGCAAGTGGACGAGAGCTACGAGAATAATGGGCTGGGTAAAGCGCTTCATTTTCAATTGCCGTAAAGCAAAAGAAGAGAGGAGAGCCGGTGAACTGACTGCCGAAGAGATCCAAGCCGCAAAATTAATCATCATCCGTATAGTCCAAGAAGAATGCTTTTCAGTGGAATATTTGGCTCTCAAGAACGGACAGCGAACGCCCAGAAGCTCACCTCTTACTGGATTACGTCCCTACTTTGATGAAAGGGATCAGGTCCTCCGTCTCAGTCGCCGCACTCAAAACTCCACTGAGGAAGCCGAAGATGCCGTCGTGCTGCCAGCAAAACATCATGTCGTTAAATTGATCATATGGGATGCACATCGCCGGCTGCTGCACGCCGGAGTGAGCCAAACTCTAACAGAGACACGAAGAGTTGCCTGGATCCTTCAAGGAAGAAGAGAAGTAAGAAACTTAATAACAAAATGTGTTCCTTGTCGTCGTCTTTTAGGCCCATGTATCCAGCAGCCGATTGCCCCTCTTCCGGCCGTAAGATGCTCCAGAAGCCAAGCCTTTGAGGTTGTCGGTATCGACTTCGCCGGTCCACTCTATATTCGCCCAATTAAAGGCAGCAACGTGACCGCCAAGGTATACATATGTTTGATAACGTGTGCCGTCACCCGTGGTCTCCATCTAGAGCTCGTCTCATCGCTTTCGACCCATTGTTTCATCATGGCCCTCCGCCGGTTCATTTCCCAGAGAGGACTCTGCCGTACGATCTACTCCGACAACGCGAAAACCTTTAAGGCAGCGGATGAAGAGCTACGGCAACTCTGGAAGAACCTGAGAGATCCGGAAGTGAGAGCATTCTTCGGAGACAAGGGGATCGAGTGGCGCTTTATATGCGAGAGAGCGCCGTGGTGGGGAGGGTTTTATGAAGCTTTAGTTAAATCTGTTAAAACTCCTTTAAAGAAGATTCTAGGTATGAGTCTCCTCCAGTACGACGAGCTCGAGACGCTATTAAAAGAAGTGGAGGCAATGCTCAACTCTCGCCCTCTGACCTACGTCTACAATGACCAGCGAGAGCCGGATCCGTTGACACCCAGCCACTTTATCATTGGACGACGTATCAACCTGCTGCCACCCATCACCAGTTCTACGACTCAAGTGAAGGACGAACCGCCCGAGCAACTAGTCAGGCGAGCCCGCTACCGCGAAAAACTCCTCAATTCGTATTGGCAGTCCTGGAGCGGCGAGTACTTCCAGCAGCTGTCCAATTCGTCATCAAAGGCTCCATCATCTAGACAACCCGTCCGGCGGGGGGAAGTTGTTGTGTTACACGACGATAACCTCCCGCGCCATAAATGGAAACTGGCCGTAATCGAGAAAGTCTACCCGGCCAAGGACGGAGTCATCAGAAAGGTGAAAGTGAAAACACAAAGCGGAAGCTTCAATCGAGCAGTCGACCGTTTACATCCGCTTGAGGTGTGCGCAGAAGATCCCCCTGAAGAAGAGGATGAAGAGGATCCGGCAGAGACGTCATCAGCCGCATCCGAACCCAATTCTGAAGAAGAGGATGAAGAGGATCCGACCGAGACGCCACACATCGCATCCGAACCCAATTCTGAAGAAGAAGAGAGTGCTGCCGATCCTACCGATGCAGCACGGGGGGAGGATGTTGTGACTCCACAACGGACTCGAAGAGGACGTATTATTCGTCCAAACCGCAATTATTATAATGATGACTTTGTTGTTAATTGCGCTATGTGATTCATGATTTATGCGTGTATGGCAACGTTGACTGTGCGCAACTTGGTGAGAGAGGAGAGGAATACGACTTTAATGTGCCTCTTTCTCTCGACCAGGTAAGATCTCTCTGTGTTGTCATTCGTGTATTATAGTGCTTTAATGTGCCTCTTTCTCTCGACCAGGTATATTCAATACAATCCAATTTAAGCACAAGACCCAGAGCATCCATTCGAATCATTTCAATAATCAATCAGCTGCAGGGATCTTAAATGCAACACTTGTTCATCAAGCAGCATTAGAGAAATACATAGAAATTGAATGGTCTCCACCGTTGCCTAGTTGCATCGAATTCATAACAGGTCTCTGGATTCGAGTTCATGAATCAGATACCAAACCAACGTCCGAGCCTTATTTGAGCATTCCTAAGAAATGCCTGAAATCCAAGCACCATCCGTCTGGAAGAGAGACTCTTTCTATTCTACTTCCTTCATCGAATTCTTCTATCCAGACTACTTCTGATGCTGAATGCACTTTCCCAATAACACAAACTCTGGTTGTTTGTCGATCGTATCAGGTGGAAGTCGTTCCAGATTACCAATCTCTCAAGGGAAAATTTATTCAAGTTGAAATTATTGTGCCGCCAACGGTAATTTAACTTTTTTGTGTTTTTATAACCAAGATTTTAATATTAGAATATTTCCCTTCCATTTTTTTTAAAGATTGAAACTATGTCTCGACTTGAGGCATTAGTGAATGTATCTGCCCTAGATGATTCGTTGGCACTCGACTGGGAGGATAATTCCGGTTGTGCTTCTCGTTTGACGTCCATCAATTTAAGGTTGTGGCCGGACGGAGTGATGATTCCTAATGGAAAGGAAAATGGGAATCCCGATCAGGATCTGAAATCATCAATTATTGAGCCCATAACTTACAGAATACCTAGCTCCTGCTTATATAAGCGAGCCCCTCGTGACAGAAATCTCTTTTTAGTGATTCTCTCTGCCGGATATTCTTGTGGCAACAGATGGAAACCTTTGGACAAATGCCGAAAGTACACCTTAGAGATGGAATCCCAATACTCTTCTGCGTGGAATGGACCAACATCTTTGCACACAGTTTTTATTTCCAGCGCAACACCTGATGGTTATTATGAATATTTTGGATTTGTTGAGATTTAACGCGGGGATATTATTATAATTACCTCCTTATATTTTATAAATAGCGCTCATAAATGAAAGTAGAGCAGTGAAGAGGAAGTCGGCACTTTCATTTGACTACACTGGTGGTGTGATTTGTTCTAAAGGCGAATTTTACTGTATGAGGGAGATTGCTTCATCGTACCGATGTGTAAGCAATAGTGGCTGGTTATGCGACGGCTCTAAACAGTGCAGAAGTGTTTCACCTTATCCAGAATATCGGCACATTCATGACGAATCATATTGCGATTCTGTAGTGAGTATTTCAAATTATTAACTTAATTGGAAAAAATAAAGTATCCCAGTATTCATAGCATTTTTGATAATATAAACAAAAAGAATATTCTATTATTGATCCCTAATTCCATCAGTGCCGTGACGGATTCAGATGCGGAAAGCAGTGCATACCCAAAGAACTGGTCTGTGATGGAAAGACGGACTGTTTTATTGGAGACGAGGAAATTGACTGCCCTGGTAATGGCCCTATACCAAAAGATGATATTTTTATTATAATCTGATCAAATAAATCTATCAACAGGTTTAAACCCCACGTGTCAACACTACACTGCCCCAAATGGGACTATTTCTACATCCATGGAACCAAATTTCGTAGTAAATAGCACTAAGTCGGGACAAAAAGAAGGACCAAGTACTTTGCTAATTTCGGCAAAACCAAATCAAGTCATCTGGCTAGATTTTACCAAATTAAGTGATGGCAAAAGAACAATAGTCAAAGTAGTTTCTCTGTGATCTGCAACTACATTTCTTTACATTTTAACTAATATTATTTTAAAGGTTTACGATGGACCTTACTCTACAAGTCCGTTGCTCCTCTCCCACGACGGTTTCCAGAAACCATCGTCGGTACGATCCAGCGGGCCCAATTTATACGTCGAATACTATTCCTACAAGAACGAAACACAAGCCTATTACACAACAGTATTGTTCAGATTAATAATATAAACTAAGTGCATAGATTAAGTCAATTATTAACCATGTTACTAATGTATATCAGATGGATAAAATTGAACAATTGGAACATCCATTCGTAAAAGGTTTATTCTATAACTATAGTTGGTAATATCAATACCTCTATTAACAAGTTCTTTTCTTTTTCAATAACCAAAACCGGAAAATATATGTTAGGATGTGGAGGTTACGTTTATAGCAATGGCGTTTTATCTAACCCCGATTGGAGTAAGATGCTTGAAGGCAATATATCAGCATCAGAGTGCTTGTGGTACATCGAAGCCAGGCAGGAAGGCGCGACAGTACTCTTGAAAAAAGATAACATCGAACGAATTCTCGATGCTAGTGACCAAAAGACCAGAGATTCAGTTGTGGTAAGTGAAATTCCATTTACCGTACATTCGGCACATGATCTTTCTACATAATAATTACCAATTGATTCATATTTTAAATTACGATATGCAATATAATCATAGGTTTACGATGGTTGGAATACATCCGGTGCAGTTATTTACGATGGTCGCTCAAAAACGACAACTAATGACATAATTTACTCACTCAGTAGTAAAATTTTGGTTCGCTTTATCCGACCATCTGATAGTAATCCTTTATTTGTGAAAAGCTCTTGGAATGTCACCACTGTAAGCCACCTTAATAACATAATATTTTTTTTACAATATGTATTAACCTTTCTATAACAAAATATGAAAAATCATCGTTTCAGATCTTCACACCAAATTGTAGGGAGTCTTTGAATATATCTAATACTGATGGACTTGTAAAAAGTCCCAATTTCCCGGCTTCTTACTCTAAGCTTTCTGACTGCCGTTGGACTGTAACGGGTGCAGCGGGTAGCGCCATCCGACTCCTCTTCTCCTTCTTTGAAACCCAAGAAAACGAAGACATTGTCTATGTAATATCACTACTGTGTTAGATTTTTACCTCACAATTACTGTGCATTTCACATGTATTTTCAGGTTTACGATGGGCCGACAGTTTATCATCCTTTGTTGATTGAGAAGAGCGGTATAGTCTCAATGCCTTTCGTGGTGGATTCGTCCAGAAATCAAGTGCTCGTTAGATTCACAACCTCTGACGTTGGAAAGCACTTGAATGGTTTTCTAGCTGTTTACTCGGCAGTGCAATCAAGTCCTCTTTTGGATCGCTTGTTGGGAGATGGAATTCAAACATAGAAAGATCTGAATTAATATGTTGTTTTAAAATAAGTATATGCTACATATACATGCAACATAATTTGACAGCATATCATATATTAGTTATAATAGGACTACCTGTTCAGTATAGTTATACTTGTTACCAAAGGGTAATTAGATACGGTAGTTGCCTTATTGCCTAAACTCGCAGTGAGTGATGAGACGAATTCGCATATTAGCATGTTGCTTTCTGGACAAAATAACAGTCTTATATATGTTTGTTGTAGTCATTTGATATGTTGATAAATATTAATGCACATAAAACGCTGGTACACTTATCTTGTAAGAATTGTACTGATGATTCATAAAATAAAAGGATTCATTAATAAAGGAAAACCGGGGAAATAATAGATTATAAACTATTCTATTTGTTAAATCATTTCACATCTCACATGCAACAAGAAAGAAGACATTTTGGTGGCGAGTTTCATTTGATTCATCGACGTGGAGCGCTTCTCCACGCGGAAGAAATAACATTACCGTAAATGATGCAGACATTTGCGTTGCCTTCGTTTGTTTTGATTGAGACTTTAAGGATCACGGAATTTGCATCGATATGATTGAGTGCCCTTGACAACATTTAATTAGATAAGCAGTTCAAAGATCCAAGATGTATTGGATGCTGCGCTATCGCCGAGCTATCGCGGATATAGTGGCCGCAGCGTCGCACCATTTTCACTGGTGGTCAGCTTAACACAAAATGTTGGTATGGGAAAAGAAATCAACCACAGTCACAGATTCTAAATGGACTTTGACGAAGGACCTGTTTACTGCGATGGGCTGGTACGTGTCGCTTTAAAACGCATATAGAACTGCAATCTACAAAGAACGCATTTAGTTAACTGTGGGCATTGAAGAGGTTGAGATGGTTTTCAACTAAAATCTCATTTGGAATAATAAACGTCCCCTAATAAATACTTTGTTTTGAGCGATATCCTTTAATAGTTTTGAGAAAAAGGAAGAGATGCAAAATACGATAAGAAAATGTTCATTGGTAACTCTTTTACTGATTTTTTCTATCTTTTCCGTACTAGTCACTAGTATGCGCGTTGCAAGCTTCCCAAACGAAGATATTTCATCGACAACATTTGGGGTTGACAATGAAGAGCTTTACTGCAGCAAAGAGTCCTGCCAAGAGCTGCGTGAACGAGTCGAATCGCTTGAGGAAGCTTTTCGTGAACGAGTTGCGTCGCTTGAGGAAGCTTTTCGAGCCATGATTTCCACACTTTCGGAAGAAAGCAATCAGCAGTTACAAACCGTTGGTAGTCAAATGATGAGAAAATATAGAGCTTCGCGATCTGTAAAATTGCCATCAGTAGCTTCTTCGGGTAATCTTCAAGAAGATGAAAATCAGCAACCAGCAGAAACGTCGGATTCTTCTCATCCAAAATCACGTAAGTTTTATTTTATATACAATGACAAATAATAAAAGCCTATTCTAGTTAATTTACGCATCTGAAACTAATACATATAATCTTGGACTCATAATTTGTCGAATAATACAGACCACCATCATAAGGCATCGAATTCAAACTCCGTTCGACATCTCAAGCATACCGTCAAATGTTCTCTGGCTCATATGCTCGATATTCATGTTGCAGGTATACCCTTAAAAATTAACCATAATATTCGACTATTAATTACTAATTCTGATTTATAATTTCATATCTCATATATTAGGAAGCAACGATGCAAACCATTCAGCGGGAATCTTGAACGCAACGCTGCATCGACACCAAACAGAGAAATCGCTAGAAATCGAATGGTCCCCACCTTCGGCCAGCTGCATCGAATTCGTTACAGGTCTCTGGATTAAAGTCTTCGAATCGGGTACGGATCCTACCCTCGAGCCCTATTTGAGCGTTTCTCAAAAGTGCCTCAAATCCAAGCACCATCCATCTGGAAGAGAGACTCTTTCTATCATCTTTCCATCATCTAATTCATCTGTTCAGAATTCCACTGATGCTGAGTGCAATTTCACCATTAAGGAGCTGATCGATTGTCGGTCTTATCAGGTGGAAGTTGTTCCAGATTACCAGTCGCTCCGAGGGAAATCTATTCAGGCTGAAGTCATTGTTCCACCGACAGTAGGCCAACTATTATCTATTTTGTTAAAACTTTAAATCATTTTTACTTGGTACTAATGAACGCATAATATTAAATACTAATTTATAGATGGATAGTATGACTCGGATGGAATCTTTGATGAGTGTATCTGCACTACTTGATTCGTTGGTACTCAACTGGGAAGACAATTCCGGTTGCGCTTCCCGTTTGACATCCATTCATATTCGATTATGGCCTGATGGAATCTTGCCCATTGATGCTAAAAAGGCAGGAGCCGATAGGTCGCTGAAAAATGAAATTGAGCCCATTAATTACAACATTCCGAGAAAATGCTTAAAGCAAGTTCCACGGGATGGGAATCTCTTTTCAGTGACTTTGTCCTCTAAACATTCATCATGCCTAAATATTCCTTGGAAAACTCTGGATAAGTGCCGAAAGTATGTCTTAGAGATGGAATCGCAATACTCTTCGAGGACCGGGCCATCCTCTTCACAAACAATTTTTACGTCGCTACAAGGTCATTATCATTATGATTCCTCTAAATTAACTCATGAGTTTTCCATGGTTCAGTATTTCAAATTGATAAAAAATATAAGGTGACATACTAATAAATAATTTTCTTAAATGTTGATCTGTTCATAAAGCTTATCGAAGTCTTAATCAAGCTATTAAGTTGCAATGTATACATGCACAGATTCATCGAGGTATCCCGTTGACCGATATATGGACCCCTATTCCTTACCTTATTGGAAAAACTGCAACGCTGGACAAATATCCTGCTTTACTCCTCATTCAAATCCGGGTTATCGGTGTTTTGACTATGACAGTTACGTATGCGATGGAAAAAGTACATGTTTTGAGTCAATAAGTATGAAAAGATACATCGATGAAGAATACTGCGATGATTATCGTCAGCTCGTCGGAAAGGTAAATATCAATTAATAAGCCTATACACAAAGAATTCCCATCGGAATTTCACGTATTCTCGCTAAAAAAGGTTAACTTAAAAATGTAAGGCATACTGCATGTCTTGAGTGCTTTTCTTCTTTTCTAAGACAATTGTCTCAGAAATGCCTTCGAGACATACACTACATTTTTAAGTAAACACTTTTTATCGAGTTATTTTTACTTATATATTTAATCAAAAACAATAATAATGTTGAACATATAGTTAAATTCTATAGGCCTACAGGCCGAATCTTGTATACCAATGTATACAAATATGTATCGAAATTGTTATGATTATTATACATTGTGGTATGGTTCAACAATAAAACATTACAGTTTGTATACAATTTTTGGCCTTCACTACAGAAAATTTTGAGTTGGCGAGTCCGCTTAATTTCCCATAACTTTTATTTTAGTGCCTGTCTGGTTTCAAGTGTGGCAGACAATGTATTCCAAAAGAATTACTTTGCGATGGAAAGTATGACTGTTTGGATGGAGAAGATGAGAGCGTCAACCATTGTGGTGCTAATAAGTTTATATTTTATTAATGTTTTTTTTTTTACAATTCTAAATAATTAAATAATGAGTATACTTCGTGCAAATTAGATTATCTCAGCTCGTGTCAACACGTAACATCAACAAGGGGTACATTTGCATCAATGGAACCTTTTCATGAGTTGTCTGTAGGTTCAAACTCGTATACCAGATCATACCTCGCAAGAAAAACCACCTTACTGATTTCGGTCAAACCCAATCATGTCATCTGGGTGGACTTTGCCAAACTCGATGGGAGCCAAGGAACAAAAGTAAAGGTATAAATTAAAGAACAGTACAAACAAATCAATTTGTTTAAAAATCTCTAGACAAACTCTTAATAATTAAATTGACGATAATAACATTTTCATGTAGCTATATGATGGGCCATATTCAACGAGTCCAGTCCTCCTCTCCCATGATGACGTAAAGAAGCCCGGATCTGTACGTTCTACCGGAAACAACTTATACGTTGAATACTATTCGTACCAGAACCAAACACGCGGAGTGAAAGCCTATTACATAGCAGTAAGCCATTAGCAAGTGTCTTAGTATTGCGTACACTTACATCCTAATTATACCAATTTTGTAAATAAAATTTGTAAAAAATATATTTTCAGATGGAAAAAACGGACCAACCTGAATTTACAGAAGGTTGATCGGTCATTTAAACATTATTCCTTCTACAATTCTGTTATATTGATCATTGCTTATGTATATAGGATGTGGAGGCTACGTGAGTGGCGACGGCCTTATATCTAGTCCCTATTGGAATAACAATGAACCAGATATTGGTCTTAAGGAAGAAACTGAGAACCCAGACCATTGCTTTTGGTTTATCGAAGCTCGGCATCAAGGAGAGACAGTACTCCTTGACGCGCTGGAAAGAAACCGGATTCACTCTCCAATCGTGGTGAGATATTCTCAAACAATAATTTCAATTTTAAAACGTGAAAGATAGTAAACTGATTAATTTTTTCCCCCATGTTCTCTCTTCGCAAATCTTTATAAAAACAAGGTTTATGACGGATGGAATACAACCGGTCTAGTACTATATGATAACACGATGGAGAGAAAAGAAACAATCTATTCGTTAAGCAGCAAAATCCTGGTCCGATTTGACCGACCTAGAACTAGTAACAGTTCGTCACTCATCAACAAATCTTGGGACATTAAAACCGTATATATATTTTAAAATATTACATTTATCTATGGATGTATACCTAAAATCTTATTCTTTATTCCGTAAACTTGGGACTATTATTGCATTACCTGCTTGCATACGTAAGATTTTTACGCCACACTGCAAGCAGCAGTTAACTGAATCTACCGGTACCGTCAACAGTCCGAATTACCCAGCGCCTTACCCAAAGTCCTCAGACTGCTACTGGACTATTACGACGGCACCGGGGAGCGCCATCCGACTCCTATTTGCCTTCTTCCAGACCCAAGAAAAAAGGGATTTCGTCTACGTATATATACTATTCTATATACAGTTTTATATTAATTAAGCTCACGTTTGAAATAATATTGATTGTGTACTTACTTTTACAAATTCTAAGGTATATGACGGGCCGACGGTTTACCATCCTCTGATAATGGAGAAAAGCGGTGCTGTCTCCACGCCATTTGTGGTCAACTCGTCCAACAATCAAGTGCTGGTCAGATTCACATCGGACATTGGAAAGCCCTTCAATGGATTTTTAGCTGTCTATTCTGTGGTCTAAGTTACAAGGAAATATGATGATCCATTTTTAAAAAGTAGAATATTCAATCTTAGCTCCAAATGTAGTACATATCATGATGGTATATATGCTGCTGGTGTAATGAAGATAATAATAAGGGTTCATATAAGGTTTTAAAAAAAAAGTGTATAGTTTTTTTTTCTAAATTACTTTCACTGAGTAATGCATCAATATACAATTAACGAAAAGGATAAGTAGTAATGAGTAATTGCATAGGTAAAAAGGTTTAGTACGGGATTAATATATCTAATAGCCGGCTATCATATGAAAAAGGTAACATGAAATATATTTCAAAAGTTCCACTTAAAAAAAAATATTGAATTGGAGAAGAAGAATAGTCAGGATGATTATTTTCAAAGCCATTGAAAATGTGAATCCTGAAAAAAATTATCTTCAGTTCATCATTTAACTGAATTTTTGAAAAATGCTAAAAAGTGAATACTTGATGTTGAACTCAACAATTCTTGCGGCTCCACTGTAAGCAAAGTGCCGTCCACCGAGTTGCAAAGGTCCGAGGCACACGCCAGAGTCGCCGTTCCGCCAATGATTACATCACCATCGTTCACCTGGAAATCATCATCCGTCTCGGAATAAACTTTACAGCTCCTCTTTATTTTCCATTCCGTTGTTACTGCGAGCAATTGCAATTTTGTTTCAGTTACCATTGATATTTTAACAATATGTATAATATGAACATATACAAATTCATACATACAATTTATATTTCCTGTTGCGTTTAGTAACGCCACCGTTCTCAAGATGTGACAAAACTCATTCAGCTCACAAGTCACAATTTTAAACAGAGTAGTATCGTTGATTCTTCCCAGCATGCAGGGGTCATCGCGACCAGAACCTTCACAAGCATAGCACCTTAAACCTGCATTTTAACGTATTTTAGTAAATTAAATCAAGTATAATAGACAGAATGAATAACTTACGGCCATCTCCAGTGTTGCACAGATCCGTCGTGCAGTATGAATTTTTATATAATTTAACTGGACTTTTGTTAACTTTGAGAGAAGCTGATGAAATGCTGGGTGAGAGGCCCATAGAATCTGTACTAATAGACCTACAGGCTCTCTGTATCACGGTTTCATTGTTATTAGGTCTTTTCCTGAATTCGCAACCTTCAGCTCGAACCTTTTCAAGAAATAGTGTCCTATTTTGATTGGTTTCATTTTCGAGTTTATTGGAATGGAATTCTTTAGCGTATGAAACGCACTTTTCTTCTGTCATTTGGTAAAGAGGACCAAGAAACTCCGAAATTGAGACCTCGAATTCCGGTTTATTCGGATCTGAAAGGTTGTAAACTTTAAATAATTTGATATACAATGAATAGATTACAGTACCGTATGCTGGATATTCTGTTCTAATGACTGCACAGTATTGATTCGGATCGCATTTGCTCGATGGTTTGATGTAATTGCTGTTCGTTCCAAAGCTCATAGAAGCGCACGTATCGTTTTCTTTCCCAATACAAGTGTAGCATCTTAACTCTTAGATAAGTAGAAAATATGTACAAGATATAAGAAAAACTATTTTGTGCCGCGGTACCTTCACTGATCCCACTGTTATATTGGCTGTACCGGCCCACAAAGACAGGTCTCGGTCCGTAATTAGGTCCATAGTACAGCAACTTAGTATATGAGTGGCTTCGTCCATTAAAGAACTTAAGTGAATTTATATCAATCCCGTGATGACTTGATCCTATGTAAGTTGTAGGAATGTTGGGAACTTTTCTGCTTATTGGATCATTGGGAACTGGTGACGAATCAGCAGAGGATGAGCCTCTTACAATATCCTCGAAGCTGATGGCTCTTGGTAAACTGCTTGAACTTTCGAATATGCTAGAACCACTTCTGTTGTTGAAAAATGATGAATCATCAGAGGAGCCTCTTGAAATTCCCATAAAACTGCTGCTTTTTGATGAATTTCTGCTTCCGAATGCGCTGGAATTACCTGAAAAGCCTCTTCCGATTCCCATCGAAATACCTTGTGATGAACTATTGACGGAGCTTTTGAATTCGCCAGTATCATTTTCGGAATCGGGGAGTAAGGATTGCGAATCAAGAGGGGAAGCACTTTGAACAATGCCTCCAAATGGTATTTTTATAGCAGCTACGCATAATCAAAAATCAAAATAATTATATTACTATTTATTTTCTTAGTGTAATTGAAAAAAGAATAGACTTACAATTTTGTTGAAGTAGAGCTGTTAAAATCAAAATCACAAATAGTAGTTTTTGCATGGTGAATCTGCTCATAAAAATAAGCATTAAATCTCTTTCCAGCTTAAATTTGTACGTTCGTGTTGATAAGCAGTTGACTTTGAAATGAGAAGTTACAATAGCGAATCCTAGTACATTGAAATATTAGGAAGGAAATATTCATCAGCCGACGATCTTATTGCGCGTACTCCTGCAACAGAAGTTTTCGATAGCCGAGTGCGGTCGATCTTTACTTTGAAACCTGAAGACGCTATATTTTGATCTTCGGTGATTGAGCAATATCGTAGGTTTTTGTTACGATTTCCGTGCATATAATATGTGCAAAACAAAATACGAGTATATCGCATTAGACAGAGGCGGTAAGCGATCCGATACTCGTCCGATACCCGAGTGGCTCGTCACATATTGCCCGAATGGAAAACCGATAAGTTCTGCTAGAATTTTACAAAGTACATTTTAAATAAACTATGATAATATGAGTGTAAAATATAAGCAGTAATAAACCTAGGTCAACACTTATCAATTACTTTTATTCATACCGGTACCTATTCTATTTATAAAATAAGATTTATCTGGAAATATACAACTGGCGCAGTACTTTACGATAATTCACTAATGGACTAGAGAAAAGAAACAATTTACTCATCTAGCAGCAAGATGCTGGTCCGCTTAACCACTTTGAAAGACCTGAAGTCCGTACCTCACTAACTCTACAGATCTGTATCCGTTCCTCACTAATCAACAAATCCTAGGGCACCACAAGTGTATTTAAAGTGTTTACATTTCGTATTTTTTTTATTATAATCATTTAAGATTTTTACACAACGCTGCAAGCAGCAATTAACTGAATCTACCAGTACTGTCAACAGTCCGAACTACCCGACACCTTACCTGAAGTCCTCCAATTGCTACTGGATCATTACGACGGCACCGAGGAGCGCCATCCGACTTCTATTTTCCTGACTTCACAAGAAAAGAAGGATTTCGTCTCCACACTATTATTCTTCTGTTCTATATTACCGTGCTCATGTTTGAAGTACTATCGGCTGTGCACTGTCATGCTCTATGTTAGGTGTATGGCGGGCCGACGGTTTACCACCCAAAGACCAGCTCTACACACTGTGAACCCTCACAGTTAAAATATCCCCTTACAATACCTTTACAATACCGTATTTTATGGAATGGATATGAATAGTGATTGCATTTGCAAGTGCATTGGCCTTATGCATACAGTACCAAGGTGCTTACTCATTTAGTTTCGTCTGTTTTTGTAACATTTTTACGTTTGGCGAAAAAATTAAATTGATGTATTTTTTTTCACATCAATGCCGAAAACGCTCCATAAAAAAATCTACATCAAACATCACGGAAAATATTTTATGTTGATGTTACATCACATATGATGTATAAGATGTATGATGTACCGAACACTGCGAAGTATAACGCTGGAAGGATTGAAAGCGTATGTGCACTCTAAATCCCTGTCCCCTTATTGTTTGTTAAAATGCCCCCTTACAATCCTTCATGTACTTGTATGGTTGTATACTTGTATATGTATATTACATAAGGATATATATTCCTAAAAAATGTCTTTTATAGCAGTGATCGGATTTGTACTTGGGAACTCGGGAATAAATGAGCTAGTTGACTTAATGTTCTGGTGAAAATTTGTCGACGAAATTATAATTTACATGCATTCACAAATAAATCGAATAATCGTGCTGTAATTTCGAACTATAAGTATATTGGATCTAATGATCGACTATATCGATTAGAATTTCACACTTAAAAATGAGAAGGGGGGAGGGTTCTTCCCCTTTTTGGGTTTTGTAATATTCTTATCTGTATACTTAACTTTGCAGAAAGTATATACAGGTTCTAACGCACACACGTTATTTTACCGATTAAAAATACATAAATAATAATTTAAAAAAACAGTATATTAACAGATCGGATGTGTTCTATCATTTCTCGTGAACAACGAAGAAGTGGCGTCATCCATAACGACGAGAGAAGAAAATCGTCAACTTGTTAATAGTGAGAACACACCATCGCTCCTTGAGTTACTTGATTTATATAGGAGAGAGAAGGCGAGAAACATTTATTCCATTTAGCAAAATAAAGATCGAGTGGAGCACTAATATATATGACTAGTATGTCAAAATCTTTTTTTGCATCATTCCTGAGATCATATCTCCGCTTACTATTACAACTTCACCTGTCAACGTGCTATCCATCATCGTGATACATCTTCTATCAAATATTCTGAAGTTGTGTTCATCGCCATCTCTGCAACACATTAATAATGACCGAACATTGGACCTTTTAAAACTATTTTATCACCGACATGAGCGAATGATGACGAAAGTTTAGTTTTCCAGAAAATATAAGCGTGAATTGATTATTATATCATGTAAGTTAGAGCATACAGGAAGCAGGCCTATGCTATGCATATGCCAAATTAATTTTAGCTTAGTTTTTTTTTATAATATTTTGTTTGGGACAGGGGGTGATGAGATGGCAGTACAAAATTAGCCATCATTCTTGACGAAGTTATATTGATAAGATAAATCAGGTCAAAGATCGAGCATAAAAAGCCTGCTGGAGTGATAATCTGGTAGCCTAAACAGAATGCTAGCTGATGCCGAAATATATGTTATTGATATCGAAAACAAATCAATTAACATCAACAGTGTTAGATGCTACATGGACTTTGACGATGGAGCTAACTGGCCATTGGCTGTAGTTGTTTTTAAACATGTATAGCAAAAACCAACAGTAAAAATTGCTATATACTAAGAGTATCATTAGCAGTTCACTGTGAGCATTGGAGGAATTCAGTTGGTTTTCAACCTTTAGTTGGCTACCACTTTTTCGAAAGTGTTGATTTGTTTGGATGGGGAAAATACCAATAAATAAGACCAAACAATTTTCCTTGGTAACGCTTTTATCGGCAGTTTTAATCGTTTTCGGGCTTATAATGAGTGTTGCAAGCATCCCAAACGAAGAATCTTCACCCATTCAATTTAAAGCTGAAAATGAAAAGCTATACTGTAGTAATGAGTCGTGCCAAGAGCTAGGCCAACGAGTCGAATTGCTTGAAGCAACTTTTCGCGAACGGATCAGATCGCTTGACGAAGCTTTTGAGAAACGGGTCACATCGCTTGAGGAAGCCTTTCATGCCATGGTTTCATCGTTTTCGGACGACAAAAATCAGCATTTTACAAATGCCAATCAAATGGTTGGAAGGAATCGAGCTGTTCGATCGATATTAGCGTCCCCGCCACCGATTTCATCGGACGATCTTCAAGAGGAAGAAAATCAGTCAACAGAGAAATCGAGTTCTTCTGAACCAAAATCACGTAAGTCCATGTATAAAATCTTTGAGGCATTAACTTATTTTGCAATGGATATATTTCATATGGAACAATCTAGACCATCATCATCAGTCAACAAATTCAAATTCGGTTCATCATCTCAAACAGGCCATAAAATGTTCTCTGGCTCATATGCTCGACATCCATATGTCAGGTATACATCAGAATTCTAATATGAAAGCATTTTTAGTTTTTTTTTTAACATTCATCGATCATTTCTTATGTTAAAAGGAAGTAACAATGCAAATAAATCGGCGGGAACATTAAACACTACTCTGCATCGTCATCAGAGTGCAGAGAAATCGATAGAAATTCATTGGTCCCCACCTTTGGCCAGCTGCATAGAATTCATAACAGGTATCTGGATTAAAGTCTACGAATCGGGTACTGATCCCTCATTCGAACCATATTTGAGCATCCCTCGGAAATGCCTCAAATCCAAACAACATCCATCTGGAAAAGAGGCCCTTTCTATCCTTCTTCTGTCATCTAATTCTTCTCTCAATCATCATTCTACTGACGCTGAGTGCGATTTCGGGATACAGAGTCTTATCGATTGTCGTTCCTATCAAGTGGAAGTCGTTCCAGACTATCAGACCCTTCGAGGGAAATCAATTAGTGCTGAAATAATCGTTCCACCCACAGTAAAACTACCTCAAGCACTTTACTTTGCTTTGGAAATCATTTTTAAACATGTATATTTCTTTCTCTTTTTTTCAGCTTGACACAATGACCAGAATTCAGTCTTTGATGAGTGTGTCTGCTCTGATTGATTCATTAACTCTAAACTGGGAAGATAATTCTGGCTGCGCTTCCCGTTTAACGTCAATCAATTTGCGATTGTGGCCGGACGGAGCTTTACCATCTAAAACTATGGCAGCTGGTGGTGGCACCGATCAAGTCAAGTCGTTGAAAACATCGATTAAGCCCCTCATTTACAGCATTCCAAGGAGTTGTCTAAAGCAAGTTCCGCGTGATGGGAATCTATTCTCAGTGACACTTTCTTCCAATCATTCATCTTGTCGTGATGTTCAATGGGAATCTTTAGACAAATGCCGAAAGTATGTCTTGGAGATGGAATCGCAATACTCGTCGTCATGGACTGGGCCATCCTCTTCACAAATCATTTTTACTTCAACTCAGCAAGGTCATATTTTGTGTTTGCGATTTATCATTAGCCTAATATTTGACAGTAGAGAAATTGGTGGTGATGGAATAATCTAAAAACACGACAATAATTAACATTTATATATTTACAATAATGCACATTTATAGATTCATCGCGGTATCCTGTTGATCAATTTGGAACCCATTTCTGTACCACCCGAAATAGTATCCTCTGTTATCATCATAATAACCAGTGCATAAGTTACGAACATGTCTGTGATGGTGGAGCCCACTGTATCGATCGAACGGGAATGTATTACATCGACGAAAAATACTGCGAAGATCGTCATTCGGTTCGTTTTTAAACTATAACATAAATGTTTAATGTCTATGTGCTATGAGTCTATGAGCTGGTTTTATTATTATTTCGAAATAATAATTCCAATGATCTTGTATATATTTTTTAATGCGCTTTTCTATATCTATAGTGCCTTTCTGGTTTCAAGTGTGGAAGACAGTGCATTCCAGAAGAACTATTATGTGACGGAAATTACGACTGCCTAAATGGAGAAGACGAAAGCATCGACCACTGTGGTTAGTATTTCCTTCATAATATTCAAAAATTAGTCAACTCCCCTATTATACTATATACGGTATACTTATATAGACTACCTTAACTCTTGTCAACACGTAACATCGACAAGAGGTACTTTTGCTTCATTGGAACCGGTTGTTAATACTAAAGAATCGGATGTGAATACGAGGCCCGATCTCATAAGAAAAACCACACTATTGATTTCGGTCAAGTACAATCAAGTCATCTGGGTAGACTTTGGAGATCTAAGCAAAGACAAGCGAACGAAAGTTAAGGTACATTAATCATAATAATAAAAAACATTTATAAATTATACACCATTATATCATTCTGTCAATTAATGTTTGCAATAACAAGTTGTACGATGGACCATATTCTACGAGTCCAGTTCTCCTTTCGTACGATGGCGTAAATAAACCACCATCGATTCGGACAACCGGACCCAATTTATACGTCGAATATTATTCATACCAGAATGAAACCAGTGGAGTTAAAGCCTATTACGTAGCAGTAAGCCTTGTTACAATGTCTACCAAAATTATGTTATTATGGATGAACTAAATCGTACAATTAATTTTACGTCATGAATATAACAGATGGAAAAGAAGGATCAACCAGAATTCGTTCAGGGTAATATATTGCATGAAGATATATTTCATTTTCCGTATAAAACAAAAAAAAAATAATTTTGATGTATGTATATTGATTAATGTATGTATTATATAGGATGCGGAGGTTACGTCAATGGCGCTGGCATAATATCAAGTCCCAACTGGAGTAATGAACCGCTCGCAGACGATGAACCAGCACTAGAGTATCCAGACGAATGCTTTTGGTTCATCGAAGCCAGACAAGCAGGCGAGACTATACTTTTGAAGAAAAATGTTAGTCTTACTCACCAAAAATTGACGTTATATAGTCCAATTGTGGTGAGTTTACAATATATACTTTATATAAGAAGAAGTGTAACTTCTTAACTTACGCTCGAGTCTGCATATACAACACGTACTATAATAAAGCAGGTTTACGATGGCTGGAATGCCTCATCTGGCGCGGTTATTTACGACAGCAATACAATGGGAAAGAAGGAGACCATATACTCGTCCAGTAGCAAAATGCTGGTTCGCTTTGATCGACCGATTAGTAGCAAACTAATTGAAAATGACTCCTGGAATGTAACCACTGTATGTGTACAAAAGAAACCTACTGCCATTAATTTGCAAAGTTTTTCTATGTACGATAACATTTTTTACGAGTGCGTCACTCTATTACATAGATCTCCACGCCATATTGTAAGGAGCATTTAACGGAATCTTCTGGTACCGTTAACAGTCCGAATTACCCGGCACCTTACCCAAAATCTTCTGATTGCTATTGGGCTATTACGACCGCGCCGGGAAGCGCTATCCGACTCCTCTTTGCTTTCTTCAAGACCCAAGAAAAGAGAGATTTTGTCTATGTAGGCTAATCTAGTTTATTTTTATATACATTCGCGTTCTAAATTAAACTGTGGCTCTCCAAGGTGTATGACGGACCGACGGTTTACTATCCTCTGGTACTAGAGAAAAGTGGGGTAGTCTCTACGCCATTCGTGGTCAATTCGTCCAGCAATCAAGTGCTCGTCAGATTCACATCGGATGTTGGAAAGCCCTTCAACGGATTTTTAGCCGTTTATTCTGTAGTTTGAGCTTTGAGCTATAATAGAACTTATTTTTGAAGTAGAGAATCTGGGAGTTGAATAGAATCTGGGCCCACATCAATAGTTTCGCTACATACTGGTGCAAATATATGTATAGTATAGATATCAGCAAGTTTGGGCTTTTTTCTCTACCAATATATTTACCAAACAATACACTAATACGTATAGTTGACGTAATAATATTGTCATTGAATGGTATAAATCAAATTTTATTTTTAAAAATCTTAAATAAAGTAAAATTTGAAGTGGAGAAGAGGAATATAGTCAGGCTGATTATTGAATTTATCATTGTCGAACATGTTAGTTCTGAAAACTGTTAAGAAATAAAATACAATAAAACTAATCGTAACTTTATTTATTTTTTTTTAAATTGAACACTAAGTATAATTATTAGGTGCTGAACTAAATAACATTTCTTCGCTTTGCTGGACAGCAAAGTGCCGTCCAGCGAGTTGCAAAGGTCGGAGGCACACGCCAGGGTCGCCGTTCCGCCTATGATCTCATCACCATCGTTCACCTGCGGAAATCATCATCCATCTCAGAATTAACTTTTAGACTTTTATTTTCCATTTACTGAGAGATGAAAATATCGTTACAGTTAGGAATGGGATACTTTAAAACTTGATATGAGATTATAAAATTTATATACCATTTCTATTTGCCGTCACATTTAGCAATAACGTCACCGTCCTCACGAAGTGACAAAACTTTTTCGGCTCACAAGTTACAATGTTGATTGATATTGTATCCTTCATTCTCCCAAGCATTACATGCAGAGATCATCACGACCAGAGCCCTCGCAAGCATAGCACTTTAAACCTGCATTTTAACGTATTTCAGTAAGTTATTAAATCAACTATAATCAATATTATAGAAGAATGGGTATAACTTTCGACCATCTCCAGTGTTGCAGAGCTCTGTCCTGTAGTGTGAATTGGTAAAAATTTTAACTGAACATTTTTTCTCTTTTGAGATAATCTAAAATGAAGGGTGAGAGTGACTGGTGAGAAAATCAACTGCGGGAAAGGAGGACAGTGCATTAATAATAAATGTTCTTGCAAACCACCTGACGATTATGACCATTAAATAACCGAATATGACAGTGACACAATAGCCCCATCGTCTGGCTCATCTCTAAAGATGAAGAAAACGATTTAATTTCGAAGTTTCAAAAGAAAAAGAAAAAATAATGAATACAATTTTTAGGCTAGCCCTAAAGCCTAATTATTGTTGGTTTGAAAGCTCTAAATATAATTGGTAAAATAAGCATTATGCAACGCTTTGAGATATTTTATTGTTGTCTGATCTGAAAACGTCTGAAAATTGTTAAAAAAATTTGACAACTGAGAGTGAAATAGAGTGCCATATATTGTATGCAAAAAGGGTCTTTCAATACTACTCACGAGCCTCCCACTTGTCCATACATATTACCTCTACAGTTTACAGTATAAAATGGAAAGAAAATTATACGAGAGTCGATGCGGAGAGATTATGTGTTGAACGAATAGATGATATTATGGACAAATGTTTTTTTTTACAATTTTTAAGGACAAAGCCCATACGGATTATACAGCCAAGAGCATTCAAGCAGGAGTCATTTGATGGCCCATGTGGGGAACGGCATCAACGTTTAGGTTGGAAAACTTATGTGGTTTTGGGGAAAGTTGCGGACACTGGCAACTTAGGCTACATCTAAAAATATCGTTCGTCCTAATTTATTATTCAAAGGCTAAAGGATTCCTAATCTATTCAAGAGCCTTATTTTTTTTTAAGTTAATACAATATATAATACATTGCGTCACTGTAAAATTGTTGGTAATATCATCTTGGTACATATTATGAGACACATGTTATGATCCTGTGTTACCATAAAGTAATCAAAGAGTATGATAGGTAGAACTGTATAGTAATACATAGACTTCAGTCGGATATGGACTATAAATCAATCCAGAGAACTCGGTGATTTGATTCAAGTAAATTGACGAAAAATCACGTAGTCACCTTCTATAGTATTGCCAAAAATTCCGGCTACGTTTAATCACGAAATTAATTCCGCCTATGATGTATTTTGGTTATTGCCGGCAACTATTTACGTTTTACAAACAAAACCAATTAATAAGTATTACAGTCTTCAACTGTTCATCAAGGGTTAAAGGATTCTTCATCCATTCAAGAGCCTGTATAATTATAATCATTTTAAAGGAAAATTCGCACAACTATTATACATCAGGCTAACGAATAAGGGATAATGGCATTGCATATTTTAAATAAGTAGCATATTAATGTAAAGTACAGTACATCTGGGAGCAATAAGGAGCAGTAAGACAGTATATATATATATATTGATTCATGATACAAAATATATTTTAAAATAGCTAACAACAGTAATAACTATTGATTTGGAATAGAATAGTGAGGCTGGCTATAAGAGCAATCATGGAAAATGGAGTTCCTGAAACTGAGATAATGAAAAAAAAATAACTTGTGGTAATTTTAACTAAACGTAATTTAATACATACTCGTTGCTGAATTTATTAATTCTTGCGGTTGCACCGACAGTAAATTGACGTCCATCGAATTGCAAAGGTCGGAAGCACATGCCAAGGTCGCAATTCCGCCAATTATCTCGTCCCCATCGTTCAACTGGAAATCATCATCCGTCTCGGAATAGGCATTACAACTCCTTTTAATGTTCCATTCAGTTGTAGCTGAGGAGATATAATGAAAAATGTCTTTTATTTGCCTTAAAACTTCTAAAATAGTCAATTAATATATATTTAAAATTTTACATACCGTTACTATCTATCGTTGCGTTAATCAACGTCACCGTTCTCAAGATGTGACAAAACTCGTTCGGTTCACAAGTCACAATGTTTATTGAAGTGGTATCGTTGATTTTTCCAAGCATGCAGGGGTCATCGCGACCAGAACCCTCACAAGCATAGCACTTTAAACCTGAATTTAAACGTATATATCGATTATATCAACTATTATATCAATTATAATAAGGAGAATGAATAACTTACGACCATCTCCAGTATTGCACAGCTCTGTCGCGCAGTATGAATTGTTATAAATTTTAACTGGGCTTTTGTTACTTCTGAGAGAATCTGAATTGGGTGAGATGCCCATAACATCAGTACTAACCGACTTACAGACTCGCTCTATCACGGTTTCATTGTTATTGGGTCTTTCCCTGAATTCGCAACCTTCAGCTTTAACCTTTTGAAGAAACAATGTCCTTTCTTTGTGAGTTTCATTATCGTGCTTGGAATGGGATTCTTTGGCGTATGAAATACACTTTTTCTCTGTCATATTGTGAGGAGAACCAGGGATCTGAGAAACAGAGACCTCAAATTCAAGCTGATTTGGATCTGGATGTATATAAATTTGAAAAGTTTTATTCTTTAAAAAGTTAGAAAGACAACGAAAGGAATAAGATTACCATACGATTCTTTTCGGATAACCGCACAGTACTGATTTGGTGCGCATGTGCTCTGTTTAATGATGGAACTGCTGTTCGTCTTCGAGCTCATAGAAGCGCAACTATCGTTTCCTTTTCCATTACAAGTGTAGCATTTCAAATCTGATAGAACAAGCCAAAACATGAAATATTTTATAATATACAAAATATGAGATAGGATGAAAATCCGTACTTACTTTTAATACCGCTGTTATTATACTGGTTGTATCGGCCTACGAAAACAGGCCTTCGTCCATTACTACGATAGTGCAGCAAGCCGGGATATGCATAATTCGCCCGACCATGGGAGTACTTTAGATGTGTATTTCTAGCCGCCTTGTGAGCTAAATACGTCGTAGCAATGTTGTTGACTGTTCTGGGAGTTGAATAACTGCTTCCGCCCTTATTGGAAACTGATGAATAACCAGACCCTCTTATGCTGTTTCCCGTAGAACTTCCTCTTATGCTGGTTCCCGTAGAACTTCCACTTATGCTGGTTCTCGTAGAACTTCCGCTTGATGAACTGCTGGAGCCTACTCGGGAACCACCGCCTCCTCTTCTAGCAGCTAAATAACTCAAATTAGAATTGTTTTAATCTTTTAAAAAATGTGTATTTTTGACAAAAAGTAGGTTTACTCGTTTGCTGAAGAATGGCTGTTGAAATTAATACCAAAAAAAGTACAAATCTAGTAGTAACTTGCATCGTGAATGAAATCAGCCGAATAAGATCTACAAGTATAATATATATAACAATGCGTTTTAAAATCTTTTCAGTGGCTTTATATTGTATTCTCAATAGACATTAATCAGTTGATCTTGAAACGGAAATTAGCTAACTGACTTCCGGCTTACCGCAGCATGAGGAAGGAAACATTCATCAACCGACGATCTTGTGCGGTTTCGTGAATGCGTTATGCATACAATGACTACTTTTGTACAGTATACGATAAGTCGATATCTAGTACGCACGTTACGGAAAAATCACTTTCCTTAGCATTTTTTGTTTCATTTCTGAAAAAAACGCATCGATAATATGGAGGATTTAAAAATATGGACGAGTAACAATAAAACATATAGAGAAGCAGCGCGATAATATAGCATTATAAAAACTATCTTGCATGTATGGCGCGCCGTTTGGACCCACTCGGAAAAATTTTATTCGGAAAAAAATCTTTGCATCGAAAAATTATTTCGATTCGGAAAAAATATTTTGCATTGGAAAAGACTTTGATTTTTTTTCTCCTCTGTATAAAGCGGTAGATGTACAAATCCTTTTGAGGGCATTCCTTGCTATAATTAGTTATTTGTGTTTGTGTGCGTTAATGTATTTTTTAACCGATTATCAATTATGTTTATAACTTACTTTATAAGGTTATATAGTATAAAGAATACAATAAATAAATTGAAAATTACACACTAGAATAATGCAAAGATAATTTATTGACTAAAGAAAAGAAATTAATCTGGCATTTTACTCGGAACCACTTCGGTTACATAATTAATACAACATAATATAAAATTGTAATAATGCAAAATGCAAAAAAAAAAATTCTCTTAGTCATGAAAAGCGGAGGAGGCACAGCATTACCCTCCCAAACGAAAGAATACATTATGGGTAAATTTTAGTAGCCACAGTAGCTATTAAACACGGATATAAGTAGTTCAATTAGTAGCGAATTGACCAACTAGGTCGATTTAGTAGCGACTCGAATTGCTAGAGAAAGGCTAGAAGTGATTCAAGTCGGAGAGTTTTCTCCGACAATAAGACACATTTTATGCCAGGTGTGGAGTAAATGAAATTAGCCAGTACTTATTGTACTGACCGTCAGTCAAATGTAAGAAATTGTAATTGATAATAAAAAGGAAAGAAAATATCATACTAATAAGACTGCTTGCTCTGGGCGGTATCGCCGAACTTGACCAAAACCAGCCAAGTTATTTTTCATAATTTCGACCTTGGATTGTGTTGAATCAATTATGCAACCTCAAGTGATTCCACGTTAAATGCCAGTTTCATTTCTTCATTTTTCCGTCGGCCAGTAATAGATCTTTGTTGCATTATTGTATCGTGTAATATTCAATTTTATTTGTTGTATTTTATTTATGTGTACACTTTTTAGCTAACATAGTTTATAATCGGTTAAAAAATACATTAACGCACAGCAGCTCTTTTTCAACCGCTTGTGTTTGTTGACTGCTTATATTTACTGTTACTGCTATAATTGGGGGAGCGCAGGATGGAAGAGTAATCTTTTTCTTAGTGAGGCAGGTCAGGGCTATTGACTCCTTCGCCGGGCGCTAGTTTTCAATCAGATAAACAGTGGTCCAAGGGCAGAGCAAGCGGAGGAGGCTGCTGATAGGCTGATGGTCATAATTGCTGATTTAAATGATCGAAATAAAGTGTTGCTATGCCATCAACTGCAGCATATACAGCATGGACTTTTAGTTGGGGGAGTTCGATCTGATATCTATGAGTAGTTAACAGTAGGTGTCCAGATTCAGAGTTTATTCAAGATGGGTAGCCGACTGTTGATAAAAAACAGCGGATGTTATTCGTTGTTACTATTCATATTTTCTATCTTGATGATTATGATGTGTGTTGCGAATTCTGATGCATCGGGCGAAGAGATATCGTCGTCATCAGCAACCAAAACTTTTGGACAGTTCATAGGCGATCCTTATTGCAGTCAAGAATCTTGCCACGAGCTTCGTGAGCGGGTCGAATCGCTTGGAGAAGCTGTTCTTGCCGCACTTTCGGACGAGAAAAATCGACATTTTACCAAAGTTAGTAAAAAGATTGGGAAAATCGAGCTGTGCGATCGGTACTTTCACCATCTTCTTCGTTTGATAATAATTCCCTCGAAGAAGAAGAAATTCTACTAACATCGGAACCACCGCCTTCTTCTTATCACCCAAAATCATGCAAAGCCAATCATCATACCTCTACTTTTTTAACCCTTTATATATAATATATATATTTAATTGGTCATTCAAAATAACTACCAGATCATCAGAATGAATCATCGTCTGTTTCAAACTCTGTTTATTACCTTAAACATGCTGTCAAATGTTCTTTGGCTCACATGCTCGACATTCAGGTTTCTGGTAGGTTTTAAGTCATTTATTTTATCTCATGATTTGTTAATGGCATAATTTTAATTTGCATATTAGAAAGCAGTCACGCAAATCATTCAGCTGGAATCTTGAACGCAACACTTGTTCATCAATTAACATCTGCAGCGAAATCGATTGAAATCGATTGGTCCCCTCCTTCGACCAGTTGTATCGAATTCATTACTATGGTCTCTGGGTTCGAGTTTATGAATCTGGCACTGAACCAGCATCCGAGCCTTATTTGAACATCCCTAAAAAGTGTCTTAAATCCAAAAATCATTCATCTGGAAAAGAGGCTCTTTCTATGATTCTTCCATCTATTCTGAATTCTACTGATGCTGAATGCAGTTTTTCGATACAATCTCTGGTCGTTTGTCGATCCTATCAGGTGGAAGTTGTCCCAGATTACCAATCTCTCCGTGGAAAATCTATTCAAGCTGAAATCATCGTTCCTCCAACAGTATATTTAATTTTATACTTTTAGTCATTTTTTTGGAACTTGGAAATAATCGGGGGTTTTACGTTTTGTTTTAGATGGATACTATGACACGAATGGAGTCTTTGATGAGTGTATCTGCTCTGTTTGATTCATTAGCTCTAAACTGGGAAGATAATTCGGGTTGCGCTTCCCGTTTAACATCCATCAGTTTAAGATTATGGCCCGACGGGGTGTTACCTCTTAAAAAGGGTAATAGTGAAGATGGCGAACAGGTTAATTCACACGAAACGGTGCAAACTCCTCAACCCATTACTTACATCATCCCGAGAAGTTGCTTAAAGCAAGTTCCTCGCGACGGGAATCTTTTCTCAGTGACGCTTTCTTCCAATCGTTTATCGTCATGCAATTGTGATCTATGGCGACCATTGGACAAGTGCCGAAAGTATATCTTAGAGATGGAATCTCAATACTCTTCGTCGTGGACTGGTTCTTCGTCTTTTCAAACGATTTTTACTTCTATCGCACAAGGTTACCTTCTTAATTATCCTATTATAACCTTATATGTAATATTTAAGTTTTCATCATCTGGAATATACTATTTAAATAGATTCATCGAGATACCCTCTGAACCCGTATATTAACAGTAGAACTGAGTCAGCTTGGAGGAAATGTAATGACGCAGGACAAATACTATGTTACAATCCAAGTTACGGAGAATATAATTGTAAAAGCTACGACTACGTATGTAATGGGGCCGGAAGCAATGACTGCTACGATCCAGTTAAACGAAATAAATACATCGATGAACTGTTTTGTGATTATCGTCAATTGGTAAGTCTCGTTAAAAAAATCGGTATTACTAAAATTTTAGTTATTTACTAAAATGCGTTACCTATTGTATTAATACATGTATTATCTTATCATATATTAGTGCCCTTCCGGATTTAAATGTGGTAGACAGTGTATACCAAATCAATTGGTTTGTGATGGAAAGTACGACTGTTTGAACGGAGAAGATGAAAGCACCAATAACTGTGGTAAAGCGACCTTTCGTTTGAAAAATAAATAAATGCATTAAGCTAATAGGGCTAGATAAAAAAAAGGCTATTTTATTTTTTTTATGTATATATATACATGTATAAAATTTGATGTTTAGTATTACAATTAATTGTAGATTACTTGAGGCCGTGTCAACATACCACATCAGCAAGTGGTGTTTTTAGATCTTTGGAACCTGTTATTGCCACGTCTCAGGAGTCATCAGATAGCGGCATCCGATCCGATCTTGTAAGAAAAAATACGTTGTTGATTTCAGTTAAACCCAATCAAGTCATCTACCTAGACTATGAGAATCGGGGTGCTAACAAAAGCACAAAAGTTAAGGTAATTGGCCCAATAAATACCGTAGCGCATACCTTTATTAATTGTTATATCGAATGATAAGTTGCAACTTTTATTTTCTCTTTATTGTATTTCAATATTTTTATAGCTTTATGATGGACCTTACTCAACGAGTCCGGTTCTCCTCTCCCACGATGGCGTAAAGAAACCGTCGTCGGTGCACTCCACTGGGCCCAATTTGTACGCTGAATATTATTCGTACCAGATTGAAACTGTCGGAGTTAAAGCCCATTACATTTCAGTAAGTCAAATTGATAAATTTCTCTCACAATAGGAAAATATTAAATCATCTTTAATAAATAATAATCTCTTTAGATGAACAAAACGGATCAACCAAACTCAATAGGAGGTATCACTCTATACGACACCTTTTTATTACAAAATTGGACTAGAATAACTAATAATTAGTTGGATTCATTGTTTGATAATAGGATGCGGAGGTTACGTCAATGGTGATGGCGTCGTATCTACTCTTAATTGGGATGATGAACAATATCCAAATGAGTGCGTTTGTGAAAAGTAACTCTGAATTTGACAACGCAATTCTATCTGTGAGTATTTTTCTGTACAGAAGACCATCATATCCTTATAAAAATCAACTTTCTTCAATATATGCAAGGTTTATGATGGATGGACTCGGGGTAAATCTCTTGTAAATCTTTATGATGAATCAAAAATGCAACCGAAAGAAACCATTTACTCCTCCAGTAGCAAAATGTTGGTTCTCTTCTTCCGCTCTAGAAAAGCCGGTCCATTGGCAAACAGCTCTTGGAACGTCACTACCGTAAATAAATATATAGATTCCTCAAAATTATGTAAGCATATGCAAGTCCTCGCGTTAATATTGTATGGATTATTTAAACACATTATGCAGATCTTCACGCCACATTGTAATAATAAGGAGCAGTTAACTGAATCTAGTGGCACTGTCAACAGTCCAAACTACCCTGCTGCTTACCCTAAATCATCCGACTGCCGTTGGTCCATCAAGACCGCACCTGGTACTTCCATTCGACTCTGTTTGCTTTCTTCCAGACCCAGGAAAACAGGGATTTTGTCTATGTAACTTTCTATTTTACGTTTGTATATACTATATTTAAAGACTATATAAAATTATCGTTACGTTTTAATAGGTGTATGACGGACCGACAGTATACGATCCTCTGATAATGGAGAAGAGTGGGTCCGTCTCTACGCCCTTCGTGGTCAATTCGTCCACCAATGAAGTAATCGTCAGATTCACCTCATCGGACGTTGGAAAGTTCTTCAATGGATTTTTGGCCGTCTATTCTGTAGTTTGACTTGAAATTATAGACCGCATATGGATGGATTAAACTTGGTAAGAAAGGGGGGGGGGGGGGGGTAATAATATAAGCTGCTAAGATCTATTAGGTAACAATGCTTTATATTCGCGGAATCATGAAATAAAATATACAGTAATTGACACTTTATGTTTCGCTTGTTTCGCTATTTCTCAATATAAATGGCAGGGTAAATAACTAAATATCTCATCAATAAAACGAAGGAACGCTTAAACTCAGAATTAATTACTTAATTTGTTTTATCACAAAAGAGAAGTTACTCGAAAGAACATTACCCAGCCTACATAATTGTCAAGGAGTCAATTATCTAATACTTATAATCATATATGTATATTCTGAGCTCATAGTGCTCATATACACACATTATGCTGTTGACCATGTAAGAATATTACTCTTTTTCGGGGTAAACTCTTATCCACCAAAGTTTCGATCAGATAACAAGTGGTCCAAGGACAGAGTTAACAGAGGGGTGACTGCTGAAACGCTTAGTTACTGGTATTGCTGATTCAAAAGTTGATATTGAAACTGCTGACAACTAAGTGTTGCCATGGGGTGAAATACAATATATATCAAGATTTTCAAGTAACTATCCAATAACATAGTGTGGGCTTCGACTTTTGAGTCTTAGGTTCAGAGAGCCGTCAGCAGCTATCGACGCTGGACTCGCTTATAGTTGTTCCTTCTTTAGCCTTATACTATAACAGATACAGTTATTAAGATTGAGAGAGCTATTAAAAATCTCTTTTGCATATCCTTTCACATCAGTTGCCTTCATATATCTTTATTCTAATCGATGGCATCGGAGTAAAATGAAGGAACTATCAGTAAAGAATAGAAAATGTTCTTCGGTAAGACAACTAGTTTCATTTATCTGCATTTTATCGGGCATGATAATTAGCTGCTCTGCGAGTTCCACGACTGAAGATACGCTATCATCATCAACTACCACGCTACTCGAAAGTGAAGATCTATATTGCAGTCAAGAATCGTGCCAAGAGCTTCGTGAGCGAGTCGAATCGCTCGAAGAAGCGTTTCGCGCATTTGTCTCCGCACTATCCAATGATGAGACGAATCGACATTTTGCAACGGTTAGTCGAAAGATGAGCAAAAATCGTGCAGTACAATCTCTACTTTCGGCATCAGCATCGACTAATATCTTTCAAGAAGAAGAAAGTGTGTCTACAGAGACACCTTCTCAATCAAAGCCACGTAATTATATATTTTTATTAAGTTATATACTTTTATTTAATTTTATTGTATGGATTGTGAATTTAGGCCAGCATAATGAGACTGCTTCATCAGTTTCCAGCTCAGTTCATCATCTCAAACATGCTGTGAAATGTTCTCTGGCTTATGTGCTCGACATTCATGTTTCAGGTACAGCAATAAAAATGTTCTGAAGATAATAAATTGAATTATCACCACAGTAGTAACAAAAGCAATTAATGGGTTATACATTTTTATATACTTTAATAGAGAGTCATCGAAGAAATGAATCAGGCGGAATCTTAAATGCAACTTTGCATCGTCACCAGCAGCGAGAGGAGAACAAATCGATCGAAATCGAATGGTCTCCACCTTTAGCTAGTTGCATCGAGTCCGTAACAGGATTATGGGTTCGAGTGTACGAATCGGGTACTGATCCAGCATTCGAGCCGTATTTGAGCATTCCTCGAAAGTGTCTTACATCCAAATACCATCCATCTGGAAGAGAGGCTCTTTCTATCTTCCTACCGTCATCGAACTCTTCTTTGGAGGACTCAACTAACAATGATGAATGCAGTTTCTCTATAGATAGTCCGATCGATTGTAGGTCCTATCAGGTGGAAGTCGTTCCTGATTACCATTCTCTCCGAGGAAAATCCATTCAAGCTGAAGTCATCATTCCACCGACAGTATACATTCTTTAAAGTCAAATTGTACAAATGCTTCAAATAATTGTTATATTGGTTAAAAAATTTTTTAGATGGATACTATGACTCGGTTGAAGTCTTCGATGACTGTATCTGTCCAATTTGATTCGTTGGAACTCGGCTGGGAAGATAATTCGGGTTGTGCTCCTCGTTTGACTTCCGTTAATCTAAAATTATGGCCGGATGGAATCGTACATAAAGAGGGAGATGATATTACGTTGCTCAAAACAGCAATTAAGCCCATAATTTACACCATTCCGAAAAGTTGCTTGGAGAAAGTGCCACGAGATGGGAATATCTTTTCAGTGACACTTTCTTCCAATCATTCATCTTGCTCTCAAGTTCAATGGAAATCATTGGATAAATGCCGTAAGTATGTCTTGGAGATGGAGTCACAATATTCTTCAGCGTGGACAGGACCATCTTCTTCGAAAACAATTTTCACGTCAATTAAACAAGGTGATTAACTATTTTTCATTAAATGCTGATCGATGGACATAATAACGATAGCATACTAACGCTTGATTAAATTGTTTTCTCGCAGATTTGTCGCGATATCCGATCAACCCTTATTTTGATAGTGCTAATCAGGTTCATTGGAGTCAGTGTAAAGCAGGAGATATACTTTGCTATCAGCCACCATCAAATCCTTACAATCACGGATACGGAACTCAATACCGTACTTCAGAAAGCTATTTTTGCAGAAGTCATGATTACGTTTGCAATGGCGGTTATGAATGTCGCGATCCTGTCAGTAAAAATACCAACATATACATCGATGAAAAATACTGCGAAGATCGTCACACGGTAAAAAGTTTGACTTATATTCATTCATTTTATTCATACTGCCTAATAATATAATCTGTATTCATACGATTATTTATTCTATTTAAAAAGTGGTTAAAGAAAATGCCAAAGCCAGAAACATACAGTAATCTCGACAGTAATATTAGAAGGAAAGATAAAACCACGAATAATGCATGGTTATTTCTCTCTTTATAGTGCCTTTCTGGTTTCAAGTGTGGACGACAATGCATACCTAGAGACCTACTATGCGACGGGAAGTACGACTGTTTAAATGGAGAAGATGAAAGTTTTGCTCAATGTGGTATGTTACTACTGTTATCCGTCACTAAAAAATATTTAATTATAATGTTTGCTTTCGATTTGAAAAAAAAAGATTATATGAATTCATGCCAACACATATCATCATCAACAAACGGCACTTTTCCGTCTAAGGAGCCTTTTGAATTTAAACCGAAAGATTCAAATGTATTTATCAAGGCGCAAAATCTTGCCAAGAAATACACTCTACTTATTTCTGTGAAACCCGATCAAGTCATCTGGGTGGACTTTGTAAAATTGGATAATAGCAACAAGAGAACAAAAGTTAAGGTATATTACTTCATCTCCTGGCTATAACTGAAATTTTATTTACCTAAACACATTTTTAAGTTGTACGATGGACCGTACTCTAACAGCCCTGTGCTCCTCTCCCATGACGATATCAAGAAACCGTTGTCGGTACGTTCATCCGGACCAAACTTGTACATCGAATACTATTCCTATCAGAACGAAACAGTCGGAGTTAAAGCCTTTTACACAACAGTACGTATCCAATTGATTGCTTCTAAATATAATACATTCTAATTTCAAACCCATTTCAAATTAATCACAGATGGAAAAAACGGAGCAGCCATTCATAAAAGGTTTTATAGGCTATACATAACTCGCATATTTTATTTTAAACAGGCATTACATGTATATACAGTATGTAACAATATTACTTTTAATTGGATGTGGCTATTTAAGGGTGTGGAGGCTACGTCAATGTCTTAAAAGGAGACAGTTTCGTTTCTAGCCCCAATTGGAAAAATATTGAATCAGAAGCTATTACGACGTACCCAAATCATTGCTTCTGGTTCATTGAAGCCCGAAACGAAGGAGAAACTATACTCTTAAGGAGAGATACTACTACTCCGCAGAGTAAACTGGAATTTCTGCTTTCCCAGATTAGTAGTCCAATTACAGTGAGTGCTGAATCTTCGAAAACTTAATTTACAAGTTAGTTAGTAGCAAAAAAAAACTAGTTTAAAATACTTTATACTTATGCAATCATAGGTTTATGATAGTTGGAATACATCCGGCGTAGTTCTTTACAATAACACGATGGAAAGCAAAGACACCATTTTCTCGTCCAGTAGCAAGATGCTGGTCCGCTACAGCCGCCCGATCATTAATGGCGATAACACAATAGAAAACATCTCTTGGAACGTCTTAACCGTAATAATTTATTACTGTAAAAATAACTTGATTCGTGTTTACATTGGAATACCATTAATAATCCCTCAGATCTTCTCGCCGCAATGTAAACAATCTTTGACTGCATCTACTGGTATCGTAACCAGTCCGAATTATCCATTACCTTACCTAAAATCTTCCGACTGCCACTGGAACATTGCGGTCGAAACAGGAAGTACCATTCGACTCCTCTTTGCCGTTTTCCAAACTCAAGAGAAGAAAGATTTCGTCTATGTATTATGGATATATCCCGATTCTATTATCTACTATTGAGTAGCCTACAATAATATATGTTTTAAATATATCTGAATAGGTGCATGATGGGCCGACAGTTTACCATCCTATTTTAATGGAGAAGAGCGGTAACGTCTCAACGCCTTTTGTGATCAACTCGTCCAGCAATCAAGTGCTTGTCAGATTCACATCAGATATTGGATTTCCCTTCAATGGATTCCTGGCTGTTTATTCGACAGTTTGAATTTTTCTTGGTGTTATTCTATACTTTTAGTTAAGAGTAAAATCGGATGTTCCTTCAATGGATTCTTCGTTCTTTATTCGAAAGTTCCAAATTTTTTTTTCGAAATGGCGATTTATTATAAAACCATTCGAGATTTTTTTTTATAGTTCATTATAGTGATTCGTCAAGATTTAGAAAATACATTGAAAAAACCCCCCAGCTAATTCAATTATTTTACACGCGACAAAGAAACAAAATAAGCAAATGTAAAGTGTTTTTTCTGGTGTATTATAGTCTAGGGTACGTAAAGATTATAATTATAACTATATACTGTATTTTTTTATTAGTTTAAATTTATCTCGTTGCTTAAAGAGGATAGAACCATCTATATTTTTCTTAGTAAGGCATGCCATGCATGAATCATGTATACATAAAATTATTAATAGACGCAATATGGATATTCCTATAAGAATATAAGAACCCGAAAGAAATCGATAAATCGATACGAGGCTCGATTTTGGCTCTACACTCATCTACTACTAACTCATTACGAAGCCTTTCCTGTTCCAGTCAAATCAGAGGAGGCGGCCAAGGAAATAAAGCTCTTCGCTCGAACTCATCTGGCCTTGATAAGTAGTGGCTGCTTGAGCGGGCCAATACGTTCTCAAATAAAATAACATAACATGTTAGATTCTTTTCTAATATATATCTCACGTTGAAAGTGTCTCTATCCAAATTCAAGGACGCGCGTGGATCGTTGTTTTTACCTACTTCAGAATTTTTATATAACGATTTCGTAGCAAGAAATTTATTGCATTCTTAAAAAAAAAAAGATCCTTCATCGGTGACAAGTCCCAAATGACGAGTCTGAAATTGGCTTTTAAAAAATCTGAATAGCTGAAGGAACAGATGTCAGATTTTCCGTCCCAACAATTCTGAAAGAATTGAAGCCAACCCTAAGGGCTTAAGGCCGATGCTCGCACACCGTGATTGGATTGGAAGTTAGGGGTTAAAAAAGGGTTACAAGGTAGGAATATGCAGTGTGCTGTCACCTCTGGATCTTTGCTTTTGAGTACTTCAGAACTTTGATATATATGCTATGAAAAAGCAAGCAGGTTTGCAATAAGCGATTTCGTAGCAAGAAATGTGAAAAGCATTTTTTTTTAATTCATTGGCTTTTTCGGTTTTTCCATGTAGACATCTTATCCTGATTTTTTTCTTGCAAACAACAATCCGTTGCATTCTTAAACGTAGTACCGTTTTTAGACAATCTTTTACATTCTCTAGAATTAAACAAAAATAGAAAAAATAAACTAGACGGTAAAAATCTGGCGGAAATACACATTCATAACAAAAATATATCAACAATCTACTCCTCTCTTTGTTAGTTATGTTATTGTTAAGCAATAAGCGCTTATTAAGCAGGGAAGGATACAAACAATCTATTTCTTAGTGAGGCGGGTCCAGAGCGCAGTCTCATTCCTTCGGGTATTCAACACGTAGCTTCAATCAGATAAAGAAAAGTTCAAGGAGCAACTTTCACACAGGATGTTGCTGACGCGGGCATGAATATGTTGTTGCTGATGTCAAACTAAAAACAGATTCTGCTGTGCGTTACATAAAATTGCTCAGCAACGGAGCAACCATATAATGCTTCGATTATCTTAGCCTCCATAGAAAACGGTCAACCATCAGCAACGTGCAGTTAAGCAGCATCCTTGTGCTGGTCAAATAGTAAAATTATATCAAATAACGTATAATTTATTTTGTTTAGAAATGAAAAGGCTGATATCAATTAAGAAGTTTAAACTGTTTTCGTCAGAAATGCAACATATAACAATAAGTTTTATTACCGTTTGTGCCTTGGTGATTTGTGTTTCAAGTTCTCTAAGCAGTGCACAAGAGTCAGCATCAGCTATCAATTCCGAGTCGAATAACTGCAGTCAAGATTCGTGCCAAGAGCTTCGTGAACGAGTGGAATCACTCGAAGAAGCAGTACGAGCCATAGTTTCCGCACTTTCGGACGAAAAGAACAGCCATTTTAAAATATCGCCGGTTGGTCGAAAGATTTTTAAAAGCCGAGCGGTTCGATCTATAAATTCACCAGCATTGTCAACTATCCAAAATCAAAACAATGAGTCGACAGAAGGATTGCAACTGCAACAATCACGTATATTATTATAGTACTACAAAGCACGAATTTCTATAAATTTTATTTATTACATATTATCTGTATAGACCACCAAAATGAGTCCTCAACTTCAAGCTCGGTCCATAACCTCAAACAAGCAGTCAAGTGTTCCATAGCTAATGTGCTTGACATTAATGTTGCGTCAGGTAGGTTTCCTTCTTGCATGTACAAAAATAAGAAAATAAATAAAACAATTGGCAACACGGAAATTAATTCATATGTGTTCAATACAGCAAGTTATTACTGGGATAGCGAATCAGCAGCAGGAAGCTTAAACACAACGCTACATCGTCACCAAAAAGAAGAGAAATCGATTCAAATCGATTGGTCGCCGGCTTCAGCTGGTTGCATCGAATTCGTGACAGGCATCTGGATAAAAATCTACGAATCAGGGATCCGTGACAGCCCATCAGTCGAGCCGTACTTAACCATCCCTCGAAAATGCCTGAAGTTAAAGCATGACGATCTGTCTGGAATAGATTACCTCTCTATCCTCCTCCCATCATCAAACTCTTCCTTTCAGAATTCTACTGATGATGCTGAATGTAGCTTCTTAATAAAGACTCTAGTTGATTGTCATACCTATCACGTAGAAGCTGTTCCAGACTACCAATCTCTTCGAGGAATTCCCATTAGAAATGATATTACCATACCGCCAACAGTAGGTCTATTAAATATGTTAAATTGCCTTAAATTTAATGCGTTTCTTTATTAGATGGAAACGATGACTCGATTGAAATCCTCCATGAATGTATCTGCACTGCAAGAGTCCTTGATAGTACATTGGGAAGATAATTCCGGCTGTGCATCTCGTTTATCATCCATCAATTTAAGACTGTGGCCTGACGGATTAAAGACAAGGGAAGCTGATGAAGCCGATTCCTCCAATACATCAGATATAATTGAGCCGATTACTTATAATAGCATTACAAAAAGTAGATGTCTGGTACAACTGCCGCACATTAATGAGAACTACTTTGCACTTACACTAACACCCTATCGAAGTCAAGATCGAGAATCTTATAATGCTTACTGTCGCTATGAAATTGGATGGAAAAAGCTGGACAAATGCAGAAAGTATGTCTTGGAGATGGAGTCCCAATACTCTTCTACAGTGACTGGACCACTGTCTTCGCACATCTTTTTTACTTCTGACGATAAACCTGATGGTGATGGGCTTGAATATGTTCTTCTTAATTGGATTATTAATAAGACAGAGGGAATTATTTATAGAATATTTGGCATGCCAACACATGACGTCACCAAGGGGAGCTATCTCTGTATCCATGGATCCTTATTTTATCGCTAAAGGATTGAATGCTACGAAATCGGGACAGAAAGAGGGACAGACTGCTTTACTGATTTCGGCAAAGCCAGATCAAGTCATCTGGCTGGATTTTGCAAAATCTGCCGATAACAAAAGAACGATAGTCAAGGTATTAAAAAAGTATATTCTATAGTTGCTGCGATTCATAATTCAAACAGTTTCTTTCCCAAAAAGATATACGATGGGCCTTATTCTACGAGCCCGGTTCTCCTCTCTCATGATGACTATAAGAAGCCATCCTGGGTGCGCTCTTCTGGACCCAATTTGTATGTTGAATACTACTCATACGAGAACGAAACACTTGCTTACTACACAACAGTAACTATCTTGCTTAAACTATATTTAATATGATGATGGCAACCAATTATAATGGAAGGTAATTGGTATGAATTTTCCAAATTTTAATTTTTTATTAATTAATCAATGGTTATATAGGATGTGGAGGTTACATCAATGGTGATGGCATTTTTTCTGGCCCTAATTGGAATAATATTAAGGCTCTTGAAGGAGACGGATCGTCAATAGATGAGTGCTTCTGGTTCATTGAAGCCAGGTATGCAGGTGGAACAGTACTCTTGAAAAGAAATACTATCAGTGAGCGCGGACTGATAGGCGCATCTAAGCAGCAACTTAGTAGTAGAACTGTAGTGCGTATACGATTTGCGGAATGCTTTATTTCTGTACCTTTTTCTATACGTTTTATACTACTACCTTGCGTGATTACAGATTTATGATGGTTGGAATACATCTGGTGCAGTTCTTTATGACGATGACCAATCAAAGGATAATAGGAATAATAGTGACCTCATTTACTCCTTCAGTAGTAGAATTTTGGTTCGATTCCACCGACCGTCTAATACTGCCAACCATGTATCGATAAATAACTCTTGGAACGTCTCTACTGTAAGATACATATTTATTAATTATTAATCAATAACAAAATAATATCATTTTAATTAATTTAGATCTTCTCACCAAACTGTAGTAAAGAAAACTTAAATAACTCGTCGAATACTGGACTTGTTAAAAGTCCAAATTACCCGATTCCTTACCCGAAGTCTTCGGACTGCCGTTGGACCATTAAGACAGCACCGGGTAGCAGCATCAGGCTTCTCTTTGCCTTTTTTGAAACCCAAGAAAATGAGGACTTTGTCTATGTATATAATATTTCAATATTGCAGTTATACCTATTCCGTAAGACGTTTAATAAACAATTATGTGCAGGTGTATGAGGGATCGACACTTTACCATCCACTGATAATGGAGAAAAGCGGGATCCTCTCTACACCTTTTGTAGTGAATTCGCTTGGCAACGAAGTGATGGTTAGATTCACATCATCGAATGTCGGGAAGTCTTTCAATGGATTTTTGGCCGTTTATTCAGTAGTTTAGGGCGACTATATGACTTGATTAGACTTGATTTCAAACAATGTGTAGTAAACTGACAATTTTTCTATTCATGATGGAATAATGAAATAAAATATTCAACAATCAGCATTTTATTTCTCTTAGATCAGGTAAATATACGTCCACATAAATATTGATGGAACGCTAAATCTCTGCAAGACTGGTATTTTTCATAATACAGTAAGAAGAATAACGCACACATATATCTTATTATTTTAGTACAGGTATCATTTGTTGTTATGATTGTGTCGATGTAGATATAGCTATATTGATATAATTCAAATAGATAGTCTAAATAAATGTTTGTCTATCGAATCTCTTATCGAAATAAACTTTTTGGCGAGTAAGCATTTAGCTTATCACTATTTACCATTTTCATCGTCTAGAAGGGAAAAACCAACAAGTCATGGCATTACATTTGGCTTATCAAACTGTTGATTACTAAAAAGTGATATCGGCTTTGATATTAACTGCGGTCGAACTGCGCGTAATATACCTTGCATTAATTTTGGTTTAGAGTAGAGGGGAACCCTAATACAATTGGGCAAGTGTTTTACTGCTATTTCTAATTACTATTATTAAGGCATTATTTATTTTCCGTTTTTCACTTTTTTTTGTTACGGTACATTACAGTTTTTTTCTTTGCTATTAATATACAGGGCATATTGCGCTGCGTTATTAAGTCGGTAACAAAGTTTCATGGTAATACTTTTGGATTTATAATTCCTTAGAAATAATCACACGAAGGTAATTATAGACCTGGTGTCCTGGTCTAGTTCTGATATTTTCCTCTAATGCAGTGTTTACTATTTTCCTCTTTAGTTGATACCTACAAGATGGATGCAATCAATGCATCAGACATCCTTAGTGCAATTTTGGGCATTGATGAGCACAACAAATCAATCAATTCTGCAGCAATCGGCAACCTTCGATCCATATCCTTAAAAGAGGCACAATCAAAGTTGCTCGATAAAGCCAGATGCTCTGATCAACCCTGCTACACTGAAGAAGAACTATTCTTAGAGAATCCCCCACTTACTCCTGGATTCGGGAACATAAAATTACTGTACGTAAAGACGCTGACTGGGAACATCATAACCCTATACGACATTCATTCAAATGCAACACTCCTGTATGTGAAGAAATGGATTCACTTGAAGACAAATGTCCCCGTTGATCGTCAAAGACTCATCTACGCTGGCCAACAATTGGATGACGGGAGGACGATTTTCGACTATCATTTGAAGAACGAGTCTATTGTGCACTTGGTTCTGAGACTGAGGGGAGGAGACGACAGGATGTTCTCTCCGCCTACTCAACTGCTGGACCCAAAATACAACTATGACTTTACAAAGGTGATGGATGTCAACCAGACCTTCTACCGAGGCGGGTCCATCTATTGTCGCCCCTGTGGATGGATGCGCTTTGCTCTCAAGTGCGACGGAACGTATCCGGATAAGATCTGGCTTGATGGAAAGAGTCCACGTCCAAAGCAGACTTCCTCTGCTGATGGAGAGTGGCTTGTTTCTTACCATGGAACTTCTCAACATAATGGATTGAATATTGCCTCTGAGGGCTACAAACTGAGCAGAGGAAAACGATTCAAATTCGGCAAAGGCATCTATTCTACACCGGATATTCAAGTTGCTTTGCTATACGCTGAGACCTTCACCACGAATGATGGAGTTTCTTACAAGGTGATTATCCAGAATCGCGTCAATCCCAAAACTGTCATTAAAATAAGCAAGGCAGAGACTGGAGTGGGCGAATACTGGATCACACTCACTGAAGATGACATTCGCCCCTACGGTTTCTGCATCCGTAAACATTAGTCCAAAAAATGAAAGATAATAAGAAAATGCACCCCATTTGATGATCCCCCCCCCCCCTGATTTTTAGTAGTATCTAGCAGGTCAATATAAAATTACACAATACTTCAATACACATTGCCTATAGCTAAATATGTTTAAATGTCGCAGCAATCACAATTCCGTCTTCATAGAATAGTTTAAGATCGACAGCAGTATTCATTACTACTTTTCAAATTTCATAAATTAAATAAATAATGTAATATTTAGTATTTAGTAATTATTTTCATTTATTCCTTATCAATACGAAATGATTCCGGTATAAATTGTATAACATAATTTACTGATTGATGATGCAGCAGTGTCGTGGATGCATCCTACGCGGGTCCTCAAAGTTGATAGGAGGTGCTGGAATTCGCTTTCTACTCCATCTTTTCTTGGCATCAAAATCAGGCTTCCGACGTTTGATTTCATCCCGAAGAGGGCGCTCCCACCAGGCGGTATAACTAGGAGCGGTTGGAGGTCTGATAGGCTCATCTTCGTTGTTCCTGCATCCTCTCATCTCGCAAGGATGAGGCTCATCATTAACTTCACTTCCTACATCATCAACCTCGGTCCTCTCTTGATGGCTTCGCTCATTCTGTGGCTGAATGCCTCCAAGTGGACTGAGAAGTCTCTGTCGAATTTCATCTAAATTAGCAGGTGGATGGATATTCCGTCTTATTTCATGTAAGGGATCCCTTGGAAGTTGTCTCATTCCCTTCCTATTGACGATGTCGGGAGCTGGCTCAGAATCATATTCATCTTCTGATGAGACTGGCTTTTTCCACTGAACCTTATTCCTTTTTTCTTTGATTTTTCTCTCCTTCTTGGCCTTCTTCTGCTTGGCAGATGGTTTACTTTCTTCTTCTTCTTCTGAAGATGAAACCGAGGGACTAGTGGAAGAAGCAGCGGCTGATTTGCCGGCACCAGAAGTCTCACTTTCTTCTTCTTCTTGATCGCTCTCTGCCAGTTGTCTCTTTTCGGCGGCTGGTTCAGAATCATATTCACCTTCTGATGAAACCGAAGGACTCTTGGAAGAAGCGGTGGGCGATTCACAGTCATCAGAAGCCTCGCTTTCTTCATCTGCTGGTTCCGATGAATTCTCATCTTCTTCTTCTTGCTTGTCGCTCTCTGCCAGTTGGCTCTTGTCGGCGGCTGGTTCAGAATCATATTCAGCATCTTCTGATGAAACCGAAGGACTCTTGGAAGAAGCGGCGGGTGATTCGCAGTTTTCAGAAGTCTCATTTTCGTCTTCTGGTTCTGAAGAGTTCTCAACTTCCTCGTCTTGATCGCTCTCATCTGCCGATGGCTCTGCTTTATTCTCGTTGATTGGTCCTATTCCATCGTCAATGTTGGAATTTTGTGCTGACGCGATACTGGATTCATCATTAGGATCAACGAAGTGAGCGTCAGGTAACGGTTGGGTTTTGGGAATCTTATATACTTTTTCCACCGTATAAAGCAACCTATTTAAGATTCCAGCTCTTTGATTAGATTGTACTTCCTGAATGGGCTCTTTGTTCTTTTTCTCTTTGGGTGGCTTGATTAGCACAGGCTTATGACCAAACATGTAGGGAGCTAGAACTCTCTTCTTCCTAGCGACAGGATTTGGTGCAGAATCCATCTAAAATTGGTTGGTTATAGAAAGGGAAAAGGATGTATATATACAATCATGTAATGAAAAGTATAACTGCAATACATGTGAAACTCCTCAAGCTCCGGCATTTTTTATGCAGTAACACATTTAAAGTTATTTATTCATATTAAACTGTTTCAAGATTTTTTTTATTTTGGGGTTTTGTTCAAATTCTATTTTGTAGATGCAAGCCCCTTACAAAAAAAAATCCCATGTTCTCTGATCAGACCAAAGCATGATTTGATCTTAAACGCATCACGACCCATCATGGTCCGTCGAGATAAAGTCATGATAAAGCATGATGGGTCATGGTAATTACATGACTTGGTCATGATTTATTGGAACATGATGTAAACATGTTAATAATAAAGCGTAAATTCTCATGAGTTGATCATGTTACAACACGATATTATCAACCGTTAGTTACACCGTCCGATTAATTATATTCATATATTCTAAATTTATAAATGAATTCATTATTCTAATTTTCCCATTCGAAATAAGAGATTAAAAACCTAGAAAACGCCGCTCTGTATTAATGGCGGTATGGTGAAGTATGTAGGACTTAAAAAAAAATTAGTTTCAAGGATCCATTTAAAAAGTTTTGACATATAATATCTAATATAATTTAATTTTAACTTGACAAATGATGAAAAAAGTAAAAATAATTGCATTTACTAAGTTATATTTAGAAAAAGGCATCTAACCGTATATATAGTTACTTAACACACATTTGATTATCAGGTGGTGGCCGAGTGGTTAGAGCGTTCGACTTCGGATCCAATAGTTGATGGTTCGAATCTCTCCGGGTGCTGGATTTTGATAAAAAATACAAAAAAATTAAACATGTTTCAATCATGATTTAACATGATACAACCTGGATATTATCAATCGATTAACACGCGAATCCCATTGATTGATCGGTCCGAAAATATCATGTATCATGGTATTATCAAGATTCTACGTCATGATCGTAACATGGGAATTTTTCGTAAGGGCTAGGATATTTGCAAATATGCTAAATGGATAATTTTGTAGTAGTGGTTGATAGTGATTACTGCGCTTAGACTTAACAATTGCTTTAAACCATTTTAATAAAGTAATGAACCATGAGATTTTGCTTTAAGTTGTCGCCCTTTCAATATTTAAATTGGTTTAAGTACCACAAGTATAATAACCAAGAACAATTTGCAATATTTTAATGCGATATCATAGATTGAGTCTCTTATATCGTAACGTGTCCATTGTCACCTCCAGGAAGCTTCCAATTGTGGTCACAAAATCGACGAATCCTATAAAAACGTCGCTCTTTCTAAATTTAAATGGTTATTCTGACGGCCGAGTAAACTCAAAAATTCTATGTATGGAAAATTTGCATATTTTTAGGTGGGTCAATAGTTTCACAATAAGATGTAGAACAACAATAAAGAGATGACGAGGGATACAATAGCCAACTCATTGAGCTACAAAATGTTTGTTCGATTCGAGCGACCAATTTCTAAATCAATGACGATTAGTTCTAAATATTCGGGGGGAACAGTATAAGATAACTATAGAAAAGAGCATTTCATGGGACGTAATCGGTTTAAAATAAAAACAATTTAATAGGAAAAATTATGTTCAATTATTAAGTTGATTAGAAATGTGGTCCAGATTTTCACTCCAAATAGAATTTTGCATGTAGCGGGCGGATCTGCAGGTACCGTCAATAGCCCTAATTACCCGGCGCCTTGCCCAAAATTAAACGATTGCCGTTTCTTTTTACGATGGGTGACGGCGGGTGTATATAGAAATAGATGTGCAGTAAGTGTGCGGCAATAAGTCCGATGCGTCATCCAGAATGCGTCATCTGTTTTTTTTTTAAAGAACCCGAACATCGTCCTTAGTCCATGGAGTTCAAAGGCCGATAATGTAATAAACGGTGAAGGCTGCAGATGGTGAGGAACTTTTTTTTCTGATGTGAAACTGAGACAAAAACCTGTTGCTATGGAATAAAGTCAGCACTAGCCAGCTAGTTACTGATATTATCTACATTTTGGAGGAGGAATTAGCTGATGGCATATAGCTGTTGACATGAGTTTTTAAGCGATAGTGTAGTCTACCACTAGCATTGGTTGTATACTGTTGTCACCGAGAATAGAAGCAAAGAAATGAGTATCATCATCAACTGAATTTTCACATTCTATAACAAAAAAATATTCGAAATGAAAGAAATATTCATGATTATGAATAAGAAGTTCTTCTTTGTGGTAACATCACTATTGCTGCTTACTGGTTTTATGGGTTGCTGTGATGTTTCAAGTTTTCCATCAGCAAATGAAGAGGTTAGTAAAACGGGACTTGCAAATGGTGAAGAGCCTTATTGCAGCCCTCAGTATTGCCGAGAGCTTCGTGAACAAGTCGAATCACTTAAGGGAGCTGTTCGAGCCATCGTTTCCGCACTCTCGGATGAGAAAAATCAGCATTTTGAATCAGTTAGTGAAAAGATAGGTAAGAATCGAGCTGTCAGTTCTCTCGCCATCTTCTACTTGGGATGATCTCCAAGACGAAGAAAATCAGCCAACATCAGAGGTACCACCGGTTACATCTCTACCAAAATCACGTACTGGCTTTTGATTTTATTATTTGACCGACTATCTGCTTTTCATAGGCGTAGAGTATGCGGGGGCAACGGGGCCAGTCGCCCCCGCCGGACTTGGTCTTGCCCCCGCCGGAAAATCAGAAAACTATGCACAATTTTTAATTTTTTCTACTTTTTTCGATAAAAGTTGTATATTTTCTCAAAATTTAGGCCTGCGGCCGGCTATTGATGTTGATTTCCGCATTGTTATTACCATCCAGACCCTATAAATCGTGTAAAATCTATTTTCCACTTCCATTAATTAGTTCTTCGCCCCCTCCGGAAACCCCAGAACTCTACGCCTATGCTGCTTTTAAATGTAGTTTATTCATAATCTATTGAATAGAGCATCAAAATCAGTCGACTGAAGTGGCAGTGGCAGCAAAGTCCATCCATAGTCTCAAACATGCTGTCAAATGTTCTTTGGCTCACGTGCTCGACATCCACGTTTCAAGTATTAAGCTATGTTCATCCATATTTTTAAAATCGAATTTAACATTGAATTGGTCATAAATATTTTAAATTTAGCAAGCAATCGCGCTAATGATTCTGCAGGAATCTTAAACGCAACACTTCTTCTAGAAGATAAATCGATAGAAATCGATTGGTCTCCCCCTTTAGCCAGTTGCATCGAGTTCGTTAATGGTCTTTGGATCAAAGTTCATGAATCAGGGATGATAGATGAAAAACCACTGAACCATATTTGACCATTCCACGCAAGTGTCTCAAATTGAAGAACCAACATTCATCTGGAATAGAAGCTCTTTCTATCCTTATTCAATCATCGAACTCTTCAATTCAGAACTCTACTGAATGCAGTTTTATAATAAAGCCTCTGGTCGATTGTCGCTCGTATCAGGTGGAATTAATTCCAGACTACCAATCTCTCCGAGGGAAATCTGTTAATGCTGAATTTGTCGTTCCACCGACAGTACGTAATCATCATTACTTTTGAATCATAGTTTTTAGGTGTATTTATTTGTCGATATTGGTTTAGATTGATAGTTTGAATCGATTAGAGTCTTTGGTCAGTGTATCTGCACTTTCTGATTCATTGGCACTTAATTGGGAAGACAACTCCGGCTGTGCTTCCCGTTTAACATCCATCAATCTTAGACTATGGCCTGACGGAGTGCAGCCCATAAAATCGGGGAGTGATGATCAGAAATCAGCTGCAATTAATTACGTAATTCCCAAAAGCTGTTTGAATCAAGTTCCAAGGGATGGCAATCTCTTTTCAGTGACACTTTCCTCCAACAACTCATCATCGTGCCCTCATGTTCTATGGGAACCATCGGACAAATGCCGAAAGTATTCTTTAGAGATGCAATCGCAATACTCTTTCGCGTGGAATGGACCGTCCTCTTCTCAAACGATTTTCACTTCGATTACACAAGGTATACATGGGAAAGTTACGCTTAACGTGCAATTATAGTGTTGATTTTTTAAAAACCTTATAATAGACCCATCTAGATATCCAATTGATCCGTATTTAATCGGTGATACTGGATATTATTGGAAGCAATGCACCAGTGGACAGATAATCTGTCAAAATGATGAAGGTTATTACCAGCAGCGATCAACGACACGCCCACAGCGATATCTTTGTTGTAAAAATTACGATAATATATGCAATGGTGTCAGCAATGAGTGTCTGGATCCAATCAGTTTAACTAACTATATCGATGAAAAATACTGTGAAGACCGTCTTACGGTAAGTCGATTAATTAAGTTCGAGCTTAAGTCTATTATTAGCAGCTTATACGCTCTTTTATCCAGTATATTTTAATTGTAGCACCAGAAAAAAATGCCTTTAATTCCCCCTTTTAATTTTAAAGTGTGTTTCCGGTTTTAAGTGTGGAAAGGAATGCATACCAAGAGAATTGCTTTGCGACGGAAAGTACGACTGCTGGAACGGCGAAGACGAAACCACTGACCACTGCGGTACATAAATTCATTCATTCATCGCACATATTATCCACATTTTTATTTTTAAATTTATTAAGATTACTTAAACACGTGTCAACACATGACATATATTACCTAGCGACGCTGTCATGTCCATGGGGTCTGTTGGACGAACTGGAAAGTCATTTTCTGCAGCCAGGCCTTTGGTAATAAGAAAAATTTCGTTGTTGATATCGGTGAAGGTGAACCAAGTCATCTGGGTGGATTTTGCAAAACTGGATGATGAAAAAGTACAAAAGTGAAGGTATAAAATTTTTTATTATTACATTAGTATAGTAGCCTAATGAATTATATATACTAGGCATAATTATATCTTATTTATCTTATAACATTTAAATTAGATATACGATGGCCCGTATTCCACGAGTCCCGTGCTTCTCTCTCACAATGCCGCAGAGAAACCACCCTCAGTGCGCTCCAAAGGCCCCAATTTATACATCGAATATTATTCATATAGCAACGAACCTGAGCAAGGAGTTAAAGCGCAATATACAACAGTATTATTCTAGTTTATTTGTTAACATAAATCTAATTATATTAAGCTATTTGAATCATATGAATTATCAGATGGAAAAATCAGAACAACCACCGTTCACACAAGGTTATTTTTATTAATATAGCTATATCAAGCCTATATAACCTATATAACTGTTTATCGGAAATTTATTTACAAAATAATGGATAATGGATGTGGTTTTTTTTATAGGTTGTGGAGGCTATGTCAATTCTCTTAATGGCGACAGTGTCATATATAGCCCCAGCAACTGGTATAATGAATTAGAAGCTCTTGGAAGCGATGCAACATCGGAGTATCCAGACCAGTGTTTTTGGTTCATCGAAGCCCGGCATGCTGCCGAGACTGTTCTCTTAAAGAGTAATGTTCAGTCTAAGCTGGGAATTCCCATTCCACTTATAGTGAGTTAGTTTCACACATCGCCACTCCTCAAATAGTGATGATTGAATATTGATTAAAATATTCTTTTAAAACATCAATATAGGTGTATGATGGCTGGAACGCATCCGGCGCGGTCATATACAACGGCACAATAGGGCGGAAAGACGCCATTTACTCATCTAGCAGCAAAGTTTTGGTTCGCTTCGACCGCGCAACTAAAAATAGCATAAAACTATTGGGAAATAATTCATGGAACGTTACCACTGTATGCTGCGCTTAAAAAAAATTATGAAAATGTTTAATGAGTAAAAGTTAATTGTACATTTCAGATCTTCACACCACACTGCAAAGGGCAATTAAAAGAATCCAGTGGCACCGTTAATAGTCCGAATTACCCGGCACCTTACCCAAGTCTTCGGACTGCTGTTGGACTATTACGACAGCAACGGGGAGCGCCGTCCGACTCCTCTTTGCCTTCTTTCAGACCCAAGAAAAAATAGATTTCGTCAATTTATTATATCCATTATAAACTCTTATTAGATTGGCTATATTACGGGTATTCATATTGTTCACTAAAATAACAGGTATACGATGGACCGACAGTAGACCATCTTCTTTTGATGGAAAAGAGTGGGTCCGTCCTAACTCCCTTCGTGGTAAACTCGTTCATCAATCAAGTGCTTGTCAGATTCACATCGTCAGACGTCGGAATCAAGTCTTTCAATGGTTCTCTAGCCGTTTACTCTGTAGTTCAAGTTCAAGATGAAAACTTGGTTCAATTGTAGTATAGCACGATAATGTTTTAGTTGTATACCTACTATACATATATTAGAGTATAGCTTCGTAATGAAATACTACAATTAATAGGGCGGTATATTCACAAATGGGCGATTTTTCACAGATATCGATTCATTCATACAAGTATTCATATTATTGGCCTTAAATGATTGATCTACCAAAGCTTTTTAATTCAACAACCTTCATGCCAAAACTGTAAGTCGTCAAACTCATTTCCTTATCTTCCGCACTATCAGAGGCCTATAATACGCGATAACGATAATAGATGCAATTAAAAACACAAAGTTTGTCTTATCTGCTGTGCACTGAAATTCCAAAAGAAAGAATACAGTCAAATAATGTCTTTAGTGTTTTCTAGCATAGAAAAGTGCTATGTATAATATTAAAACCAGGTCTGATAAAACTATATCACATGTGTATGTAGGCCTCTATATCGCGCTAGTTTATCTTTCTTTCAACCATATATGATCGTGTTATAGCGTACATGATAATATACAGACCAAGCAACACCAGTAAACTGTGATCACTTGAGACGTGTGAGACGGTTTTCAATTGGTTTTGTTATAGAATCACGAATTATCTACACCCTAATATAGCTTAGAATTCATGAAACCAAGTACGTGATTTCAAAATGAAGGTGCTCATCAAAAACAAATTGAAAAGTTCTTCCTCGTCATTGCTTATTGTCGTGCTACTACTGCTGACTTACAGTCCGATAATGCTTGTTACAAGTTCATCATTAAATCAAGAGGGGATTCAAATTAAATCAAAAGAACAAGATATAAAGTCTTATTATTGTGGCCAAGAAACATGCCAAGAACTTCGAGAGCGTGTCGAATCACTTGAAGAAGCTGTTCGCTCCATAATATCCGCATTGTCAAACGAGAAAACACCACATTTTACAATGGTTAGTGAAAAGATTGGAAAGAGTCGAACTGAGCGGTCTTCTGCTAACCAAGAAAAGGGAATTCGACCAGAAGAGACAAGCAAAATCTTCAAAAGAAATAGCGATGTGAATATCGGATCCAAGGCAACAATCGATGCTGTTGCCGAAGAATTAAAAAGGAAATCCGGGAACGCGCCAAACAAAATGAACAAAAAGACAAATTCCGACGATCAAGGAAACATCAAAACAAGCAGAGAAAAGTCATTAGAGATAACGACAGCTAAAAGGAATCAATCATCAATAAATCCTATTACTAAATCTCCACGAAAATCACGTACAAATTCTATTCTTCTACATTATTCTTCTCATAGATCTATTATAGTTTTACTAATAAATCAACAAATATGATAAATTAATAGGGCAGAATCCGCCATCAACAGCTGCGATATTAGATTCAGTTCATCATCTCAAACATGCCGTCAAATGTTCTTTAGCTCACATGCTCGACATCCATGTTTCAGGTCGTATAGATGATTTAATTATGCACCTAAAAATGTTATAAAAACGTCATTTAAAATTTAATTAGAAAGTAGTCGTGCAAACCAATCAGCCGGAATCTTGAATACAACTCTACATCAAGCAGAGAAATCGATTGAAATAGACTGGTCTCCACCTTCAGCCAGTTGTATCGAATTCATTACAGGCCTTTGGGTTCGAGTTTATGAATCTGGCAATGATCCAGAATCACAGTCTTATTTGAGTATCCCTCGCGAATGCTTCAAATCCAAGAACCATTCATCTGGAAGAGAAGCTCTTTCTATAGTCCTTCCATCAAATAGTTCTTCTGTTCATCAATCTACTGGTGATGCTGAGTGCAATTTCATAATAGAGGCCCTGGTTGAATGTCGATCCTATCAACTGGAAGTCGTTCCAGACTACCAATCTCTTCGAGGAAAATCAATTCAAGTTGAAATTATCATTCCACCGACTGTATAGTATTCATATAATATTAATAGTTAGCTGATAATTGCATATTTTATTATTGATCAAAGATGGATACTATGACTCGATTGGAGTCTTTGATGAGTGTATCCGCACTTTTTGATTCACTGGCGCTCAACTGGGAAGACAACTCTGGTTGTGCTTCTAGATTAACGTCCATCCAATTAAGATTATGGTCAGACGGAGCCTTACCTTCTAGTAAAAAGGAAACTTCTGATCATCAAGTCAAGTCATTGGGCACCTCGATTGAGCAGCCTATAACTTACAGCATTCCGAGAAGTTGTTTGAAACTGGTTCCCCATGATGGAAATCTCTTTTCGTTGACACTTTCTTTGTCGACCAATCATTCAACTTGTCGCCATGTTCAATGGGAATCTTTGGATAAGTGCCGAAAGTATGTTTTACAAATGGAGTCGCAGTACTCTTCATCCTGGACTGGACCATCATCTTTTCAAACAATTTTCACTTCAATAACACAAGGTTTATTATAATATATCTATTTAAACGGTACATTAATAATATTAACCCCTCTAATCACTATAAATATAGATTCAACATCCCGATATCCTACAGAACCTTTTGCTAATGGTATTACTGAGCCTTGGAAGTGCAGCGCGGTGGAAATCATGTGTTTCCATCCACATATGCATCCGCAATACAATTGCAGAAGCTATAACGATTATGTATGCAATGGAGGACAACATGAATGTTATAATCAAATGGCATATAATCGGGGTCAACATATTTTTACCGACGAACAATACTGTGAAGATCATCAGGCGGTATTTTAATATATCTTTATTTATCTATTTGCTGATCAAATGTTATATTGTTTTTACATACTTTCAATATGGATGTGAAGTGCCTTTCCGGTTTCAAGTGTGGGAGACAGTGCATACCAAGGGATTTACTATGTAACGGAGAGTATGACTGTTTGAATGGAGAAGATGAAAGCATCAATCACTGTGGTATAATACATTTTCTTATAATAATACAAGAAAGTCTTATATTACACCAATCAAACCTTATGGTACTAAACTGCTAATCATGATTGCGCAGATTATTTAAACTCTTGTCAACACATTACATCACCATCCGGAACTTTTTCATCGATGGAACCTGTTGCTCTTGCTAATACCGGTCTGTCTGAAAGTTCGAATTCATTTACAAGACCTTATCTTGTGAGGAAATCTGCCATACTGATTTCCGTCAAACCAAGTCAAATCATTTGGATGGACTTTGCCAAATGGATGGGTCATACTATGAAAAAATACAAAGTTAAGGTAGATAACATTGTATTCATGTTCTTCAGTTTTTGGGTTGACATATTTAGATATTTTCATTGAGCTATTGTAAATATATTTATTTAAAAAGTTGTATGATGGACCATATTCAACAAGTTCGGTGCTTCTCTCCCATGATGACTTCAAGAAGCCGGCATCGGTGCGCTCCAGCGGGCCTCATTTGTACGTCGAATACTATTCTTATCAGAACGAAACAAGTGGAATCAAAGCTTATTACACAGCGGTAAGTTTAATAACTGATCTATTTCGGGTAAATTATAAAATTTAATTATTCTTAAACAAAAAAAAAATCATACCAGATGGAAAAAAGTGAACAGCCAGAATTCATGGAAGGTTCAGTACTACTATTCAAACTTCCACTATATTTGACATTTTACTAATATATCGTTTATGTATGTATAATGAAATAGGATGTGGAGGGTACGTCAACGGCGAGGGTGTCGTAACTAGCCCCATTAACAACATAGAATTAACAAGGACAGTCATTGGAGTTGATCAAAACTTAGCAGACCATTCATCAGCTGACCAGTGCTTATGGTTCATCGAAGCCAGGCATTCAGGTGGCACATTGCTTTTGAAGAAAGATAGTAATCAGCAACATAAATTGGAGCACGCTCACAATTCAATAGTAGCAGTGAGTGATACATAAATATAGCAATATTGATACTGTTTTAACAATAGTTTATAACAACTACAATTGTAAATAGGTTTATGATGGATGGAATAAAACAGGTGTAGTCCTTTACAATGGCACTATAGAAAAGAATAAGGAAAGTATTTACTCGTCCAGCAGCAAAATGCTGGTTCGCTTCGATCGACTGACTCATAGCAAACAATTGATTCTAAATTCCTGGAACGTTACTACCGTAAGTAATATTTAATCTGTTTTAATCGATTAGCCTAGAACCGATTGCAACCATTTATTTATAAATTCCATTTGGAAATTAGATTTTCACGCCGCATTGTAAAGAACTCTTAACAGAATCTAGTGGTACCGTTAACAGCCCGAATTACCCTTCACCTTACCCCAAATCTACCGATTGTCGTTGGACGATTGCAGCCGCACCGGGGAGAGCTATCCGACTTCTCTTTGCTTTCTTCCAAACTCAAGAAAAAAGAGATTTTGTCTATGTAAGAAAATTATTTCTATTGATAAATTTAATCCATGTGTGGTTTGCCAAACGACTATAATCTCGCTCATCTTCTATATGCAAACAGGTGTATGACGGACCCACTGTTTATCATCCTCTTCTGATGGAGAAGAGCGGTACCGTTTTAACGCCCTTTGTAGTCAACTCGTCCAGCAATCAAGTGCTCGTCAGATTCACATCTTCGGATGTCGGAATAAAATCTTTTAATGGATTTCTTGCGGTATATTCCATTGTTTAAAATTAAGTTATGAAAACAGTAAGCTGGCAATAACAGTGACGGAATTATTAATATGAGAAATTATAACCAAGAACTTTTAATATTGAATACAAAGAAACGTTTAATCATCAAAGCACTACAGTTTTCTCAATAAGCTTTGATCTAATAATGTAAGAAATACTGTATACATTTCTGTATTACAATTGTTTTTTTTTTACATTTTTTCTTTATAATTAGCATTATTAGTGTATTTTACGTTTATATTTTGTATTAGTGAACTATGCACTATAGATGTAACTAAGTATATAGGTATTTGCTGTGGTTGGGGAACGTCCTATTGGTGATGGATTCAGTCACTGAATCCAGACGATAAAAAAATAAGTTCAAAGATCGAATAAAAATGGAGGGTTATAATACTCATAGTGATTATGGCTACAATTATTCCTTTTGGTTAGCATTCATGCTGTATGAATATCATCTTGGTACATCTATAGGTTCAGCACAGTAGCTTCCTGCACTGGTATGTAAGATCCTGTATAGTACCATAAGCGATAAGTATAACTGAGAAAGTTTCGTATGTTTTTAGATTCACTAAATAGGTTGATCGAATAATCGTTTTTTTTTTTATCATCTACAGTTTAGATTTAAAAAGGTATCTAAATGCAATGGCAAAAACGATGAGGACAAGATTTTTTTTGAGTGAAACGCTTCTTTTCGTCTTTTTTGCGTATTGATCGGACTAATGCTTTTCGGTCGGACTAATGCTTTTCGGTCGGACTAATGCGTTTCGGGTTTCCCCAAAGAAGAAAATACTAAAATTAGATTAGAGCTGTACTGTAACCCAGAGTCGTGTAAAGACTAGCTTCGTGAGTGGGTTGAAACGCTAGAAGAAGCTGTTCACGTAATCGTTTCCTCATTTGTAGGAGCTAGTAATCCGCATTTAAGCGGTGTTATAAGTCAACTGCTGTGACACATTTTGGTGGTTGTTATAAACGTAAAACGTATTGAAGGTCGGAAAATAATAATTGCGAGCCAGCGGAGTTTTTTGAGCGAAGCGAAAAAAACGAAGCGTAGGCGGAGCTGATAAGTCGTGTGAGAGCGTGAATAAAAATTTTACCTAGGGACTGTTATTTTTTGAGATGGTTTCTTTTTGTGGGCAGGTAGGCCTATTTATCAGTCACCCAAAATATACGTTTGCCTAGGGACTGCTTTTTTTGGGATGGTTTCTTTTTGTGGGCATGTATTTGTCACTCACACAAAATATATGTTTGCCTAGGGACTATTATTTTTTGGGATGGTTTCTTTTTGTGGGCATGTATTTGTCACTCACACAAAATATATGTTTTCCTAGGGACTATTATTTTTTGGGATGGTTTCTTTTTGTGGGCATGTATTTGTCAGTCACAACAAAATATATGTTTGCCTAGGGACTATTATTTTTTGGGATGGTTTCTTATTGTGGGCAGGTACTTAAGTCACCCAAAATATATGATTGCCTAGGGACTATTTTTGGGGGAAGGGTTTCTTTTTGTGTGCGTGCATTTGTCAGTCATACAAAATAAATCAGACTGAATCAAAAATGACGTATTCCAAGAGGAAAAGTGGTTATATATATGCGTTTAAGGACTGGTAGCTTTGCTTGCAATCATAACTGCTCAAACCAATAATTCTAAAATAATCATTAAGGTCCCAAACCTTTATTATTATGTTCTGTTGGTATAATACAGCTATGATGGATTACTTTTATCATAAAGGCGAGCTGAAAAGCTCTGCTTTACTATCTTTTACTGTAGTACGTATCGCTAGTACTGAACGATTCATCGATAGACAAAATTATGAGGCGAGGTCCTGGGGTGCGGGATGGTATTTGGGAGAGCTGCTCTGCTCCTTCCTGTTGCTTTCAGTCTGATAAACTCCCGACAACGCAGGCTATACAGACAAGCTCCCAAACACTTACTACATGTTATTATGCACTATAAAGTATTTATACCCCACAGAAATTCGTTTTATTGCAAAAACATAATTATGAGACGAAGTCCTGGGGTGGGCTGGTATTTGGGAGAGCTGCTCTGCTCCTTCCTGTTGCTTTCAGTCTGTAAACTCCTGACCAAGCAGGCTATACAGACAGCTCCCAAACACTAACTACATGTTATTATGAACTTTGAAGTACTTATACCCCACAAAAATCCGTTTAATTGCACTTATATCATTATCAGCCGAGGTCCTGGGTTGGGATGGTATTTGGGAGAGCTGCTGCTCTGCTCCTTCCTGTTGCTTTCATTCTGATAAACTCCTGACCAAGCAGGCTATACAGACAAGCTCCCAATCACTATTAGTTAAAGAAGAAGACAACCTACTTATATTGAAAATGGAAAATGAATGTTTACTTGCAAACACATTTTTCATACTCATTTTGGATTTTCTTCGTGACTGGTATAGCCCCGAAAACGTGGGCTATATCAGGCGTGGACCTGGGTTGGGATGGTATTTGGGAGAGCTGCTCTGCTCCTTCCTGTTGCTTTCAGTCTGATAAACTCCTGACCAAGCAGGCTATACAGACAAGCTCCCAAACACTTACTATATGTTACTATGGATTTTGAAGTATTTATACCCCACAAAAATCCTTCTAACTGCATTGACATCATTATCAGGAGGGGCTGGAGCTAGGGGTCTTGGGGTACATGGGATGGTATTTTGGAGAAAAAAGTGTGTTTGATGAAGAGTCGTCCTTTCCAGGTTTATTAAGCCTGGTTAATAACTTTTAAATTTCTACAGATTGTATTGCTTTTGTGTGCTACAAGAACTGGTGGTCTAATATAAAAAATGCTTACAAAAGAAATTGGTTTGATAATTCTATCCATTTACGTTTTGTCAAACAACTATACTTTTGTCGAACATCTATGTTCGATATTTGAAAAGGTGGATGATGGGCTGACTGCTTATCATCCCCTTTTGATGGAGAAGAGCGGTACCGTTTCGACGCCCTTTGTGGTTAACTCATCCAGCAATCAAGTGCTCGTCAGATTCACATCTTCGGACGTCGGAATAAAATCATTTAATGGATTTCTGGCTGTTTATTCTGTTGTTTGAAATGCAGTGAACAGTAATATGGTATCGTCACACGATTTAGTATATGGTAGAATACACATACAATTAATTTAGTATAGCTTTATACCTTAACTATCTTATACCTCATTAATTGGTGCAAAAGTAGTACTTTAACTCTTTAAGAAATACTGCTTCTATACTATATCTATTTAGCCTACAGAATAAAATAATATATGCATGCATCTTGCATTTTTCTTTATTACTCTTCACTTAGTTTTACACGCGATGGTAAATTACATTAGTTAATTGAAAAAGAAGTCTTCTATCATACAAAACATAGTTTGATGGGTATGAAGAATCTCCATTTTACCATAAGCCATGAAATTCAATCATTATTATAACCAGCTGCGTTGTCGCTAAGGGAGCCATCACCGACGAATCATATTTTTTCAAAAATAATATTGCGCTGGTCATGGCTTTTTACTCGCAATCATCAAAAGATAAAGGGTCCAACTTCCAAGGTCTAAAAACATCTACGACCTTCGAATTTATATTCATCACAAGTACCATATATATATACTTCTCGTGTTTTTTTTTCTTTCTCTCTCTGCCTTTGCTTAACATAAAGTATAGTCTTTATTTTACCACCATAGTCCGTCTTCATTAACGCATCAGTCTTTTACTACAATAAACAAGTAGGCAACTTAAAGGCATCGTGCACTACATTTTTCTATTGATATTTTACTACCTAGTGTTTTAATAGTTTATAAATATTATTTTCTTTTAAATAACATCATGTTTTGAAACTATTTTATAATACAAAGGGAATCGCCAAAATGACCAAGAAAAAAATATGTTGGCCCTCCAATCAAACGTTATTATTGATGGTCTCTATCGCTTTCAGCCTATTAATTGGAGTAACAATGGCTGATGACAGTAGTTTACCAAATGAAGAGACATTCGTCTTTGAATCAGTTAAAAGTGACGAAAATTTAGATGATTTTTGTAGTCAAGAATCATGTCAAGAGCTTCGTTGGCGAGTGGAAACGCTGGAAGAGGCAGTTCGTATCATAGTTTCATCACTATTAGAGCAGAAAAATCCTCATTTTGCAAACACTATAAGTCGAAAGATTGGTAAAAATCCTGCTGTACGATCAGTTCTTACTATCCCTCCACTACCAACAGCCCACGAAGAAGAAGCAGAGAATACTCAAAAAGAAGTTAATCATCAGTCTCAGACTGGTAGAGCATCAGATGATACCATATTGAATTCAACTGATTCCATCAAAGGTAAAACTGCAACATATATTATTATATTGACAGCTGTGTATTTCGTCATTAATGCTGTTATTGTTTTCATCGCGATACTGTATATGTAGATGTGAATGATTTTCTAGTTTCATCCAATTCCGTTAATCAGCTGAAATTTGCAGTTAAATGCTCTCTAGCTCACATACTTGACATGAATGTTTCAGGTGAATAATGTTTTTAAAATTTTTTAAATACAAGTATATAACTATCACTACTTATTTCAAATGATTATATAGCAAGCAGCAATGCAAACCATTCAGCGGGAATCTTAAACGCCACCCTTATTCATCATTCATCAGCATCGATAATAGAGAAATCAATTGAAATTGAATGGTCTCCACCTTTGGCCAGTTGTATCGAATTCGTTACTGGTCTTTGGATTCGATTTTACGAATCTGGCACTGAACCAGCATCCCAGTCGTATTTGAAAATCCCGAAGAAGTGTCTCAAATTCAAGCACAATTCATCTGGAATAGAAGTTCTTACATCCAACATCACGATATCATCTAATTCTTCCGTAGCTCCAAATACCGCTGAGTGCCGCTTCTCTACAAAACTTATTAATTGTTATGCATATCAAGTAGAACTCATCCCAGATTATCAATCTCTTCGAGGAAAATCAATAAGATCTGATGAAATTATCATTTTTCCAACCAAAGTATTTATTAATCAAATCCCATCATCATTTGAGCACAGTTAATAATCGCAATGAAAATGAATTTTAGATGCCCACCGAAACTCGGCTGATTGAATCCTATCTGAAGAATGTAACTGTCCAACACGATTCATTGGAATTCAGCTGGGAAGATATTGCAGGCTGTCCTTGGCAGTTGACGACCGTCGTTTTGCGATTATGGCCAGACGGAAAAGTGTTTTCTAAAGAGGAAATAGAAAATGATAGACAGAAAAGAACAAGATCGGACGAATGGTATTCTGCAGCATCGACAATAACAATTGAGCCCATTACATACATCATTCCACGAAGATACTGCCTGTCAAGTGAATATTATAATGATTACCGGTACCTCAACTTAAAGCTCTCTTCGGACCCACTGTTTTCCTCGTGTGATGTCAATCATACTGTCAATTGGAGGCCGCTGGACAAGTGTCGGACTTATCGTATAGAAATTGAATCGCTTTACTCTTCTTCGTCAAAGACTGGTCCGTCATTTTATTCTCAAATAGTTTTTACTTCATCAAGATCGTCTCCATCATTAACACAAGGTAGCAAGCATATTTATTACTTTCGCCCTATATTACAGATGTTGCTTATTTTTTCAAATAGGACAATAGTTTTATGAATCAATTGTAAAAAAACTGTTTTAAGATCACGAATTTAAACATTGGTCTGTTTACATTCACTGATGCAGTAATGTTATTATTTATTTTATACATTTTTCAAATGCAGTTAACTCATCCCAATTACAATATCCTATCGATTCTACTGGAAGTTGGAACTGCTCCGTTGGAGAAATACTTTGTTATAAAGATAATTATCAAAGTTCCAAATGCCTGACGCATACATATTCAAAATATTATTATGGGTACGAATTCATATGCGATGGCGAGGGTGATTGCCTCGACCCAAAAAGCAAACCAATCAATCAAGAAGAAAGAATAAAGTTGCCAAGTAGATATGATTATCGCAGAAAATATGGAGGCCATGCAACCTATGATGGAAGTTACATGGACGAGCAGTATTGCAATGTATTATATGTACTAAAAAATATAATCAAACAAAAAAATATTATCTCATATAGTAGCATGTTAGGATATGATATATAACAGGTTTATTTTTCAAACAATTTTTCTCACCCAAAAATAGTGCAATTCCAGTCAATTTTCTGGTGGTTTATTCCGATGTGGTTCGCAATGCATACCAAATAAGTTATTATGTGACGGAAAATATGATTGCTTGAATGGAGAGGACGAGTCCTTCGTCCAATGCGGTAAGTAAAATTATATTGGAAAATCATAAGCCTTTTAAAATATATGTCTTGTATACCTAAAAATTAATATTTGATAATAACCTACTTTTACTTATATAGACTATTTGAATTCGTGTCAGCACATCACATCAAACAGTAATGGTGTTTTTGAATCTTTGAAACCTATTATGAATTCTCAATATGAAAATGCCACAAATAATACCAGACCTGACTTAATAAGAAAAACTACATTACTGATTTCGGCCGATCCCAACCAAGTCATCTTATTGGATTTTTCAAAATATTCTTTTTATAATAGTGAAAGAAAGAATAGAAAAATTGCGGTAATAAAAAAAAACCATAAAAACTATAGTTAGCAGTTATCCAAATTTAGTTAAATTTTGAAAAGATTAGTTGTACGATGGACCTTATTCTACAAGCCCGTTACTCTTGAATCACGAAAAATATGGTAAACCCTCTTCAGTGATCTCAACTGGACCACATTTGTACGTCGAATACTACTCCTACCAGGACGAAACACGCGGATTTAAAGCATACTACGCAAAAGTAAAATACCAAGATGTTTGCATATAGTTAGCAGCATATTAATAGAATTATTTAATATATTCTCTATGTGATGAATCGCATTGTTAATGTTAGAAGGAAAAAACGGATCTGCCTTTACTAAGAGGTATGTATTCAGAATATCTCATGTTTTGACAAATATTTTTACGGTTCATACTGTCATAATTGACTTTCTAAATTAAGAAAAATTATATGAATATTTATTTATTACAATAGAGTGTGGAGGTTACATTCATCCTTTGAACGGCGAAGATATCATATCCATTACTCCATCGAAACATTATGAAACGATCGTTGAACAAGGATATACCAAAAATAGTTCAACCTGGACAGAACTTCCTTCAAATCAGTGTTTTTGGTTCATTGAAGCTAGCCATCGAAACGGGACAGTAGTAATGAGAAAGGATTATCCTTCCATGAATGATGAATCTATAACAGTAAATTATTTATAGACTATTAGTAAATTAAAATATATTTTAAATTAAGTCGCAACAAAAAACTATAATAACATCTTTTTAACAGATCTACGATGGATGGAGTATAACTAATAGTACGGTTCTTTACGATCAGAAAACCCCAACCAATTTGACCAGAGAGGAGAGAGACCTAATTATTAGGAATTATAAAACTACCACAATTTTTTCGATCAGTAACAAGATTCTGGTTCGGTTCCATATGCAAACCAGCTTCTCCTGGAAAGTCGCATCTGTAAATTATTCATTACAAAATAAAGTAGAAAGAAATATCGATATTATTATTTATGTTTCCCGCAGATTTACACTCCAAATTGCATGGATCAGCATTTCACGGAGTCCTCTGGTACCATTAACAGTCCGAATTACCCGGAACCTTACCCCAAATCAGTCGATTGTCGGTGGACGATTACGACCGTTCCAGGAAGCGCCATCAAACTCCTCTTTGCCTTCTTCCAAACCCAAGAAAAGAGTGATTTCGTCTACGTATACACAACTTGGAATTTGCTTGAAAGCACTCAAAATAGTTCTTATTAAAATTTTTGCTTTAATTTATTTTTAAAGGTTTATGATGGACCGACAGTTTACCACCCTCTCTTGATGGAGAAGAGCGGAACCATCTCACTACCTTTTGCAATCAATTCTTCTAGCAATCAACTACTCGTTAGATTCGCATCGGACGTTGGGCAGTCTTTCAACGGATTTTTGGCCGTCTATTCTTTACTTTGAATTTTTCTAGGACTACATAGTATAAAGTTATAATGGAATTTGGGTTAAACATAAAATTAGATTGGTTTTAGATGTGTGAAATCTGCAATGAGGACGCAGTGGTACTATGTTAAATTTGACATGGTAATATATACCGCACTTTAGAAACATTGCGAGCCAGCGGAGTTTTTTGAGCGAAGCGAAAAAAACGAAGCGTAGGCGGAGCTGATAAGTCGTGTGAGAGCGTGAATAAAAATTTTGCCTAGGGACTATTATTTTTGGGGATATATAATAAGGCTGTGGCCTGACGAGTTGAAAACAGCTTCAATCGAACAAATTTCTTACAAGATTCCTCGAAGTTGCTTGAAGCACGCGCGTCTTGGTGGAAACAATCTCTTTTCAGTGACACTCTCCTCGTCGTCTTCTTCATCTAACTGTCGCCAAATTCAATTCAAACCGTTTGATAAATGCAGAAAATATCTTTTTGAGATGGAATCGCAGTACTCGTATTCGACTTACTTATGGACTGGGCCACCATTTTCTCAAACCATTTTCACCTCTACCGTGACACATTCTAATGGTTGTTGTAAATCTAAAAAATTATCTTTAAAGATAATAATATTAAATAATAATATATTGCAGCATCGCTACCGCACGAGTCACCGTCGCCTTTAACCGATGACAATCAACTATATTATGGCGTTGGTTACTGCTATGATAATGATCATTTCTATTGCGAGAGCGCCTCAACCTGTATAAGTGTTGATTGGTTGTGTGACGGTGTGGTCCAGTGCCGAACTATTTCACCTTTGCCAGAATTCCAGGATGTAAATGACGAATCCTATTGCGATCCTTGGGTATTATAGACTGTAAAGTGTATATATAGGATAGTTAATATATAAAATGTAATTCTATACATGTAGTGCCTTTATGGATTTGATTGCGGAATTCAGTGCATACCTGAATCATTTGTTTGTGACGGAAAGAAGGACTGCTACAACGGACAAGATGAGCTACAAAGTTGCGATGACAACATTTTGACAAGTAAAGTGTACAGACATTTCCATGTTTTTCAAATGGGTAAAATAATTTCTATAATTTATTATAGAAATTTCACCACCTTGTCGATATTTGACTTCATCAAGTGGATCTTTGGCATCTATTACGGAACCTAGATCTAATGTTACAAAATCTGGTAGTACAAAAACCAATCAAGGACCAACTACTGTCCTGATTTCGACCAAGCCAAATCGAGTCATCTGGATGGACTTCACTAAATTAAGTGCTCGAAAGTGGACAGATCACAGAAGTAAAGGTGATTGAGTAATTTATAACTAACGGTATTTCATTCAATTTAAACTGTTAATTGCTTCATTAAAAAATGACATACTGTATATGATTAAAAATCGAATTCTAATAAAGGTTTATGATGGTCCATACTCAACGAGTTCTGTTCTCCTCAACCATGATGACTGGAAGAAGCCGTCGTCGGTGCGCTCCACTGGGCCTAATTTATACGTCGAATACTATTCCTACGAAGACGAAGCTCACGCCTATTACACAACAGTATGTATAAGCTAATCGTTCCATTCTATTTGTACAGAGCAATAATTCTATTATAACTTTTTTAAATGATTCCAGATGGAAAACCCAGGACAAAAATTCGTAAAAGGTACTACTAAAGGGCCATTGATTATATTTAAAGTCAGTATTATTCAATTTTGATTGGCTAATTTGTAGGATGCGGTGGTTACGTCAACGGTGATGGCGTCTTATCTAGCCCTAATTGGGGAAATAAGGGATTAACAATCAATGGTAAAGAAAATGAACATCCAGTATGGCGCGCCGTTTGGACCCACTCGGAAAAATTCTTTTCGGAAAAAAATCTTGCATCGGAAAAATTCATTCCGATTCGGAAAATTGTTTTTCATCGGGAAAAACTTTGATTGTTTTCCCTCGAGTTAATTGCTCTCTATAGAGCGGTAGATGTAGGAATCCTTATGAGATGGTGTGCGTCAATGTGTTTTTGACTGATTAGCAATTATGTTTACATCATTAATGAAAAATGATTAAGCTGTTGGAAAAGGATTTTTAGGACCGTTATTCAAAAAGTAATCGGCCTAGTCGGAGAGGTCGGAGTGATCGTAGACGTTAATATTTTAAAAAATTACTTAATTTCAGTGATCAGAGGGAATTTTCGATAATTTATAGATAAATAATCGAAATAGTCGGATTGGTCGGAGAGCTTTAATAGCATTATAATTTAGACATGACAGACCTGATCGGAGAGGTTTTGTGGGACCTTTTATTGAAAAATAATCGACCTGGTCGGAGAGGTCATAGAGATGTTTAGTATTGTTATTTAAACATGACCGACCTGGTCGAAGAGGTTTACTGGGACATTCATTGAATGGTTATCAACCTGGTCAAAAACAGTCAAAAACAGATTTTTAAGAAAGCAACAGGTCTCCGACAATAGGAGGAATTTTGTGTGCGGTTTTATTTGCCGGCACTGCGATTGACGTCTAAGTTGCCGTGCTCTTTACTATCCTAGTCGGGCATGTACAATGAATGTTGGCATAAAAATGTTTGGCAGTAGTGCGGTAAATAGTTGCCCGGGCAGCCCGTCACTAGTACTAGCCGTCCAGGTCGCTTTGCTCTACACTGTCATAGCCGGGCGTGCAGACTGCAGAGCCAGAGTACGAACAGCCACTTAAAAAAAGGTTGCCGACTAGTGGAACGACTGACGAAAAAAATAGATATAAAGTCACTTTCACGCGGCACTTTGCTTGTGAAAATCCGGTAGAAAGGTGATCCAGTGGATCTGAATTACTCATATCCTTCCGGCGAGCCACAAAGCGCGCTTTAATATCTTAACAAATAAAATAGAAACCAAAAATCGGCTGATTTTGGTCAAGTTCGGCGTCGGTTCCGGTTAGAGGAAGCAGTCTTGAATCCATCGCAATTCGCAAGAACCGATGGGTTCTCCACTTCATTTCTCAATAATAGATAATCGGTCAAAAGAAAAATTAACGCACACCAGCTCAAAATGATTCGTACATCGACCGTTCGATAGAGAGCCATATACTCAAGAAAAAAAAATCAAAGTTTTTTCGATGCGAAATCGTTTTTCCGAATTGAAATAATATTTTCCGATGCTAATTTTTTTTCCGAAAACTTTGGGTCCAAACGGCGCGCCATAATCATGCTACGAAATCTGGCAATACAATTACAAATCAAGGACCAACTTCCGTCCTGATTTCGGGCAAACAAAATCAAATCATTTGGATGGATTTTGCTAAATCGAGTTCTGGAAAGAGGACAATAGTTAATGTAATTGATTTATTTTAAAGTTATTTTAAAGTTCATCGAATTTTAACATGACGGAGAGACTCTACTTTTAAAAAGAGAAAATAATGAGCCTCTTGAACTCGACGTGGTTATCCAACAGTTTCCCAATCCGATTGTAGTGAGCTATTTTTAATTAATACTTTCATTTTTCTCCAAACTGTATTATTCCTTTCTCAAAATTTGATAGGATCTGGGTAGTCACAATAAATGTATAATATGCTAAATGCAACATAATTTGGTTTGGGCTATGAAACATTATTAAGATTTCTTTTTATTGTGGTATAGGGTGCAAAAAAATCATTAGATCCTAATTACGAGCATATAATAGTTGCTTAACAATTTATACATAAAGAGACGCGTATAAAAAGTATCACTAATGATTAAAAAATAATAATAATTAAACAACAGTTCGACTCGTGTTGCTAAGAGCGCAACGCACAAAATCATATTTCAGAATAATATATTTGCTGATGGCCATGGTTTTGATGATAACTCAAGGTCCAAAGATCGAGTGACAGAGGAAGATTGCTGATATATGCTGGTGATATGTCTAATAGTAGACTAAGACTAGTGCGTGTATGTACTATGTAGCTTAGTTTATATGTGGCATTACTACAAGTTTTTCATCGGTTTTCCCCTTTCCTTTGGTTAGCAGTTAGCACTAATGTAATACAGTTAATTAATCATCATCAACGGCCAGTTGGATAAACGGTACATCAACTCTTTCTTTTACATATATATATATAGCTATAGTCACGGGTTATAAAATTCTATAAAATACATGTTTCAATTACCGTACTTTGGGATTATTTCTTGAACGAAAGGCATCGTCAAAATGGTACAGAAGAAGAGGTGTTGGTTCTCGAATCAAAAGCTATTACTGATGATCTCCATCGTTTTCGGACTATTAATGGGAGTAATGGCCGCTTCAAGTAAAGAGGCATCATCAGATTCAATCAAAAGTGAAGATGCACAGCCTCAACTTTGTAGCCAAGAGTCGTGCGAAGAGCTTCGCGAGCGAGTGGAAACGTTGGAAGAAGCAGTTCGAATTATAGTCTCCTCTCTTTTGGATGGAGGGAAAAATCCTAATTTTGCGAACATTATCAATCGAAAAAAAGATAAGAACCCTGCTCTGAGATCAGTCCTTATTCCTGCACTGTCAACTCGTGAAGAAGAAGCAGCATCAAATGAGAAAGTAACAGAAGTGTTGATGTCCCATCAAGACTCCTTATTTACCAGCAACAGCTCGTCTATTAAAATTGACGGTAATAAGATTGGTAATATTAGAGCTGGTAATGATGATTTATTGAATTCAAACTATTAAAAAAATTACTATTACATCGGTTATACTTATAAATGTTCTATAACTAAATTTTGTTTACATTTTATCGTACGTATATAATTTTGTATAAAGGTAAAAACTTACCAGCATCATACAACCCCGTTTATCAGCTTAAACAAGTAGTAAAATGTTCTCAGGCTCACGTACTCGACATTAACGTTTCAGGTAAATTTAAGAAAACGGTATTTAAGAGTTCAAATCATCATTGATTTAATCCAATTCTTAGCAAGCAATAATGCAAACTATTCAGCGGGAATCTTAACTACAACGCTTGTTCATCAAGAAGCCTTAGAGAACAAGATCGAAATTGAATGGTCTCCACCATTGGCCAGTTGTATCGAATTTATTACAGGTTTCTGGATTCGAGTTTATGAATCGGACACTGATGAAACATTGGAGCCATTTTTGAGGATTCCTAAGAAATGTTTCAAATCCAAACAACATTCATCTGGGAGAGAGGCTCTTTCTATTCTTCTTCCATCAAATTCTTCTACTGATGTTGAGTGTAGTTTCTCGATACAGACTTTGGTCATTTGTAGATCATATCAGGTGGAAGTCGTGCCAGATTACCAGTCTCTTCGAGGGAAATCCATTCAAGCTGAAATTATCGTTCCACCGACAGTACATATTTTCCTATATAAGATAACAAGTTCCCTTATTAGTGATTCATACAATGTTTATACTGTATCTTATTCAGATGGATTCTATGACTCGGCTCAAGTCTTCGATGAATGTGTCAGTGACATTTGATTCGTTGGAACTCAATTGGGAAGATAATTCTGGTTGTGCTTCTCGTATAACTTCAATCAGTTTAAGATTATGGCCTGACGGAGTAACGTCTTCTAATCAAGAAGAATCATTGAAAACATCAACAACAATTGAGCCAATTTCTTACAAAATTCCTCGAAACTGCTTTGAATCGCGACTGGATGGAAATAATAGTTTTTCGATTATGTTGCCTTATTCCGATCACCAGTTAAAATCTTGCCAACAGCATGTTCAATGGAAGCTGTTGGACAAATGCCGCAAATATCTCTTTGAGATGGAGTCGCAATACTCTTCAGCATGGACTGGGCCGCCATCCTCACTTACGATTTTCATCACCTCACCAGCTGTTATGCATGCCGATGGTTGTATATGGTTTATATTTTAAATATTTTAGATACCTACGGTATATTACTGGGATAAATTAAGAGTGAATACTAATATGCTATTATTGCTCTAGAAATAGCAATAGAAATGGAAATAGAAATAAAGATTTTTAATGAACCTATTTTCTTTTTACAGTGTCGATGTCGGTCGAGTCGCCGCCGCCTTTCGTTAATGACCAATTGTACCATTCTGTATCGAGATGTTTTCAACTAGAACAATTCTACTGTGAGTATGCCACAAGCTGTTTATCTGAAAGTTGGCTTTGCGATGGTGATGTCGATTGCCCAGCTATTTCACCACTACCACAATATCACCACATAAGCGATGAGTCATATTGCAGTTCTGATGGGGTAAGACATATAAATAATCAAATAATATTACGATATAAACTTTGTAAATCATTAATATTACATTACCGGTATACAATTGTTTATCATTCATAATCATATTCTAGAGGGAATTAGTTGAGAAATAAATTTGATAAATTTTGTGGCACAATTTAATATGTAAACTTATTGGATATAACAGTGCCTGGACGGTTTCAAATGTGGACGCCAGTGCATACCTAAAGAATTGGTTTGTGACGGGAAAAAGGACTGCCTTAATGGAGACGATGAAATTCGTTGTTCTGAGAAAACAAAATGTAATGATTAAGTGATTCGAACTATTATCTCATTCGTGCTATAACATAAGTTTTCTCCACTGAATTATAGATAGGCCTATTTTATCGGCAGCAATCATGATTTCACCGCCTTGTCGACATCTCACTGCTTCAAGTGGATCTTTGGCATCTACGGAAACCAGACCTAATACTACTCAACCTAGTAGTAATACAATTTATAAAGGACCAACTACTGTACTGATTTCCGCAAAACCAAATCAAATCATTTGGATGGATTTTGCAAAATTTAAAATTCATGTGGACAAAAGGACAGTATACAAAGTAATTCCATTTCACTAACTTATTGTACTAAAAATTTTCTTTGTTCTTGTTAATTGTGATGTGTATCAATAATATGTATTAAAAAGATTTATGATGGACCATACTCTACTAGTCCGGTTTTGCTCTCCCATGATGACTTGAAGAAGCCGTCGTCTGTGCGCTCCACTGGTCCTGATTTGTACGTTGAATACTACTCTTACCAGGATGAAACTCATGCCTATTACACATCGGTATTAATGATAATTTACTTCATCGATGCGTTATTGATAATGTAAAGAACCATTTTATTTCAGATGAAGAAACCGGAACAGAAGTTCGTAGACGGTATTACTAAAGCTATATTATCGGTTAACCTTTAACTTTCTGGTTGAATTGATTCTATGTATTATTATTGACCAATATATAATAGGATGCGGAGGTTACGTCAATGGTGATGGCGTAATAACTAGCCCGAGTTGGGAAAACGGAGACAATGAAAAGAAAGAACATCCGGATGATTGCTTTTGGTTCATCGAAACTCGTCATGAAGGAGAGACTTTACTTTTGAAAACAGCGAATGAGTTGCCTTTGCTTCTTGGCTTGGATGTCCGACAGATCCATCCAATGATAGTGAGTTAAAGCGTATACAATTATATTCAAGATACTCTATACATTTAAGATCTACGATGATACAGGTGTATGATGGTTGGAATACATCTGGGGTAGTCCTTAGCGATGATCGCGTTAAGAAGAATACTAATGACATCGTCTACTCTTCCAGTAGTAAAATGATGGTTCATTTTTACAAACCGTCTAATGTTACGAAGCCTTTAATGCTAACAATCTATTGGAACGTCACTACCGTAAATTATTATATTTATAACCAAATAATTTTGAAAAAATCTCCTGAAATTACTACCTCGATTCAGATATCTACACCCCATTGTAAGGAGAATTTTACTGGCTCTTACACCGGTGTTGTTAAAAGTACGAACTACCCGGCACCTTACCCAAAATCTTCCGATTGTCATTGGACTATAACGACGGAACCTGGAACCTCCATCCGACTCCTCTTTGCCTTCTTCGAAACTCGCAAAAATAAAGATATTGTCTATGTAATCAAAATTGATTCACTTTGCTTTAAACTCAAAGATGTATACCCTTTTAATATTTTGTATCATCGATCAAAGGTGTACGAGGGCCCAACAGTTTACCATCCTTTGTTAATGGAGAGAAGCGGCACAGCCTCGACGCCTTTCATGGTCAACTCGACTAGTAATCAAGTGCTTGTCAGGTTCACGTCATCGGATACAGGGGAATTGAATTCAAATGGATTTCTAGCCGTTTATTCTGTTGTTTGAATTTAAACTTAGATGTAGTAATTGATAATGTACGAAGTAGGTTTTGAAAATATAGTGCTTATAGAGTGGCATTATAATTAAGTGGTAAGAATACAACAAATGAACGATGATAGAGCAATATTAGTTATGTAACGTAACGTATACTTAGCTATATTTTAATATTATAAAGCTATAGTAAAAAGAAAAGGAGAAAAATCTTAGAAGTTAAAACGAAAATAGAAGAATACACCTAGTATGGATTTCATAGCTGTTTATTTAACAAGTTCCAGTCACGTACGACGTCCTCAATGATCAGAACTTGAAGGGGCCTCGTCTCACACTTGTTCCACCTGCACAACAACAGCTCAATCCAAGCGGCTTCTTCCGAAGAAGAGCAACCCACTGGTGTAAAGTATAGATGTTCAAACTGGAATCGAATAAACTGCAGGAGAATCGAGTCTTTACAGATCGAGCCCTTTTCCGAAGGCTCGATATGATTAGAACTACGACTCTGGCGATTCCACAAACCGTTCCGTTCCATAGGTTCAGTTTGAGAAAGCTTCATTCAGTAGACGTCGCAGCACGACAGGCGGACCCTTTACACGGCGGCTAATGGGAGTAAAAAACAAGGCTTAATATTTCGGCTGCCTACTGTATAATATGCTTGAATGCATATTTTAAAAGTTATTAAATCTATATATTAGTATATACGATGGCGAGAGCAATATTGTTTCGTAGAGTAAGAACGGATTAGACAGGATGCTTGACGAAATCGCTTATCTCTCTGATCTGCTCCAAACCGTGACATAATCTATTTGATAATAAGTCTTAAGTGGGTGGGCACTGGGCCAGAATGTTTTGTTATCATCAATTATATGCTGATTATGATGTTTTGTTATACAATAGGTATAACAACGAAACTATATTATTGAATCAAGAAAAAAGAATACACAAAATAGTGTCACCAAGTGTCTACTTGGTCAATGTATTTCCTCTATACTTCTATAGTATTATTGTCTATTTAATATCTAAGTCATACATTTACTTATATAAAACACTGCGCTGATTACAGGATGACTAAGCAACTGTATGCGTCTCGATCCATTGAATGAAATAGGACACCTCAGTGTAGACACCTAAGTAGCAATTAAGTCATTACACAGAATTAACATTTAAAATATTGAGTGTATAATTACCAGGTTTGCCTGGGAGACCGCAGCCTTGACCCCAAGAAACGATACCAATCTGTAGACATAATATTTTCGTGTTATTTCATTACTAAATATAAAAAATAATAATAGTATAATTAATTACCAGCTCGTTGGGAACATCATTGTCGACAACGGAGAAAAGAGGGCCGCCTGAGTCGCCTTGACAGGCGTCGGCTCCACCTCTCGGAAGACCAGCGCAGATGTTGCCGTCTGCGATCTGCGTCTCGCTGTAGGCTGCCGCGCAGTCTGCATCAGAGATGGCTGGAACCATCACTTTGCGAAGTTGCAGAGAAATAGTCCCACCCGACTATTAAATACCCAAATTTCTTTAAAAAATTAAGATAATTCTAATAATGCAGTTATTTATTATTGGACACTAACACTGGTAGTGCCCCAGCCGGAGACAAAGAGGCGGGTGCCAACCTCTGTCTGCTGAAGTGGCTGAGGTAATTTGATGGGCTGAGCCGATGGTACGCTCAAATCCAGTGGGATAGACAACTGTAATGATTATTAGTGTCTAAAGTACTATATAATAAAGCAGTATAATTATGCTTTAGTACGATCATGAGAGCGATGTCGTTTCGGACGAGGGCAGCACCGTAATTCTCGTGTGGGATGAATTTGGATATGTCCCTCGTCTGCTCAAGACCGCTAACTTGATTCAACTGGTGCTCTCCGGCAACGATTTGAAATTGGGAAGGTAAAACCCTATATTATTATTGTGTAATATAAATAAACTGCTAAATTAGAAAACCGTTTTAAGTATGTATAATACCCATCGACGCAGTGAGCAGCTGTAATGATAGTGTTCTTAGTAAGAATCTGTTTTAAAAAATGACCAAAAGTGAATATTATGTGAAATAATTTTAAAATAGAAGTTATTGTATTTGTTTACGGATCCACCACAGAATAGAGAGTCGGTAGCACTGCGCTTCATTGCGATCTGGAAGGGAATAGAGTTGGGCGTTACGATTTCACCACCGACGATCTTATTGTCTTTGTTGTACTGAGGTTTCTGACCATTTAGAAGAACAGCCAATGGCAGACGAGGCCATGATGGACCAGAATACAGTGACCCAGGCTGGGGAGCACCTTCCAGAATTATTGTCATCATAAAGTAGTATTCAATATTATATTATGCATATAGTAAATTTTATGAATTTTATTATTACCTAGGACACAATAAGCAGAAAAAATCGCTAAATACAAACCAAGGAGCTTATTATCCATCTTTTATAATTGCGACTGCAAAGATTATGCTACTACACATTTATTTATAATAAGTGTGTTGTATAATCAGTTTCGTAATCATTGGGAAAACCCTGATTTTTTTTTCAGATAGAATCACGTGATATCATACTGCTACATTTAATTTTGTAACATTAGTATTAATATCATCTTATTATAGGTGAATAATTTTATGGGTTTTTTTACAGTTTTTATAGTGAATTGTCCATAACTCCATATTCTTCAAATATATTCATACTAAGTGATATTTATAACTATTTTTTCATCATTTTAAGTTTATTTAGTATATATTTACGAAAAAGTCAATTTCTATAGATTTGCCAAGTTATAATATCATAAGAATTCAATAATTTGCACTTTTTTTTTATTTAGTATGACATGAATTGGGCTTTGATCAACTTTGATAATAATCAAATGCGATTTAAAAAATATCTGGCACGTCTCTAACAAATACCTGGGACCATAAATGAATGTGTGTTGATAATGACCAAACATGTATGAACGTATGAGGTATAGATGCCCAGTAAAGATGTCGGGGCTCAGAATATATTACTATAGGCCCATTATATTATTATCGATCCTTATCCAATTACAAACTTGAATTGAAATGACGGGGTTGTCTTGTATTTATAAAATGACGGTTTAGGGAATCTTCGGGCAGTTAGGCATCCCAGCACGACAGGCGCACCTGGACGATTCGAGTTCCAACGATATATTTTCTTTGCCAAATTGTAACTATAACTACATTTGCAAATACAGCATTTAACCCAAGCCATTTAACCTATTTTTTCCGACAAAATCTGTTAATTAAGTAATGTTTTTCACCTTTTTGCAAGGAAACATAATAACAGGTTACATAGCGATAGATATATCGTGCGTGCATGAATCGGGAGAAAGCAGCAATTTAGGATTCATCGACCTTTTAGACGACGAGGAAGAGAGGTTTTACTATTACATCATATGCATATAATCGTAAAAAAAGGGAAATTTCAGGAAGAAGCAATTGGAATATTATGTGAAAGGGATGAAAACTATTATAAACACGAGGTATATATACTAATAATTGTAGAGAAAATATTTCTTCCGGTTGACTAATTTCCAAGCATCAAATCATAAACTATAATATTACAAAGTTGCTAAAAGTAAAATGATTTTAATCACACAAATATTGGCAATTATATAATATTTCACTTTTATTCATATATTAATTATTTAACGACTCTTACACAATATTGCATATAAGTCGTGCGCCCTTCAAATAAATTAAGACATTTATACATATATAATACAGCGCCTAATGCCACAACAGCCTATTGCTCTACTTATATGGTTAACGATATGTAAATGACTACATATACTTACTGCATAAATGGGGCCGTATATAATCTACAATCATGATCTAGGTCAAGGATATCTAGCTGCTCTACCTTACTATATAGTTACGATACCGCTCGTTTATAATTCAAGGCCAATACAAAGTTGACATCTTCTACGGTTTATGGTTTTCATTCATTCATTATCTGTGGAATGAGAAAACCACAACAACCATCATCATCGGTACGTGACGTAATACGCTCATTCATGCTTCAAGACATCTCTATTATATCTTTCTGTATAAGTGAAAAACCCAACGCAAGATTGACTCATCATTTATATAATCATCCGGAATAATAATATACATTATACAATCCATATATACACTTCTCAAGGTAGAATGATGATTTGTTTGTTTCCATATACTATGAACGCAATTTCGCTTGGAGCAAGGTCAGAACTCACGCTGATTATATTACTCAAAACAGCAGAGAGACCTTGGTATTATGCTGCTATGGTATATTGGCACAAACTCCACTTCTGCTGCTTTGAATAATAATACTCACAAGAGAAGGAATTCACTTTCCTTCTCAAGCTGTATATTCTTCTTCTATGTCAGTTGCTCTTAAGAGCCCATTGCGATCGGTCCAACATGAAAGTGTGCTCTCTATTGTTCCTCACTTGTTTAATAGCATCAGTGCCAATCATCGATACTGGCCAATTAGGTATAACTACTCTATTATTTCTCTAATTGCAATTTAAACTGATTTAATTATAAGGTGGAAGAGTGAAGAGGATTGTGACTCAGGTGGGCCATCAGAGGGGACGAGCGAAGGCTTTCGGTGCTCCCGTTGAGGCTGCCGAAGATCTACGACGTCATCTCATCAAATTGTACCTGTTATTGCGTCAGGAGGGCGGTTTCAGCAACTCGCACCGAGCTTGGACCCAGCATGATATCGCGCTGACGACGCACTTTGTCTCCATCTTCTACTCGTTGAACGAGAACGGATTTAAATTACCATCAACTCATCCGGGGACGATGACTAGTGAAGAAACCAATAAAATCTTGGTAGATTTCATGGCCGCTTGTTTCTCCCTGTTTCACGAAGAGACTGGTCTCATTCAGCTACCAACGAGAGACCCTTTGAATCAACATTTTGACCAGAGAGAAGCAGACGATTTTTTACGTGAAGTGACAGCGACATTTTTCATCCTCTTTAACGGCGGCAATGTTTTGACTCTTCAAAATTCCTCCCCTGATGTTGATGGAGAGCTGGCCCGCCGTTTGAGGGCCAACTATGCCGCCCTACTAAGTCGGGCAGGTGGCCTTAAACTCCCATTTAAAGGTATGTTCATGTGTGCAAGTCATTGATGATAACCTTCCGGTTTTTTTCATAATTAAAAATGCGATAATTGCCAAAAAACTTAGCTTATTTAAGCCTTGATCTGTTTCAACTCCTTTTTAAATAACCTTGAGTACTTAAGAAAGTAATATAATCAATTAGATCAAGTCCCTCTCAATGAATAAAAACTGGATTTGTTCGATCTTAATTAGGATGTGGAGAAAACCAGGATCAAGTAGATCGTGACTGGCCCTGGATGGCCGTCCTGCTCTCAAATCGATTCAAATGGCGACTATTTTGTGGCGCCGTTTTGGTCAATGAATGGTTCGTCTTGACCGCTGCTCACTGCCTCGAAGAGTATGATTGAATGATCGAATCATCTTATATTAATCAATAATTGATTTCAATCGAACATAAACAGTAAGAAACCGGATGATGTGACGGTTCGATTGGGAGAATACCACTTCCGCGAAGAGAACAGCTCCAGGGTGGACCACAGAGTGGAGGCCATCTACATTCACGAAGGTTTCAATGGCACCACTTTCGACAATGACATCGCCCTCATGCAGCTCAAAGAGAAAGCGGATCTGTACAATTCCAAGATATGGCCCATTTGCCTCCCTCCAAACTGGATCGATTTGGAGGACCGGAATGCCTTTGTGGCCGGTACAATTACTGCGTCAACTTGTTATATAATATGCTAATTCTTGTATTTAAAGGATGGGGAAAGACTTCAGTTGGTGGAAAACCGAGTGAAGTTCTCTTAGATGCTTTCATACCTATTTGGAAAAGGGGAGAATGTGAGCATCTCTTCCAGTCCAGAAATGATCCAATAGATTACAAACTGCAATTCTGCGCCGGTCCCAAAGACGGCGGCGAAGATGCTTGTGATGTAATTAATTCTAATCAAACTAATCTTATTTAAAATCTGACTAATTAATGGAATGTTTAGGGAGATTCTGGAGGTCCTTTGATGCACAAAATGGATTCAGGTAGATGGGCTGTAATAGGAATCGTTTCATGGGGTAAATTACTTAACTATTGCATAACTTAATTCATTTTAATTCATTTAAATGATCTATATTAACAGGAATTGATGGTCAATGTGCTGTTAAAGGTGAACCAGGAGTCTACACAAGAGTTTCTGCCTACACTGAATGGATCTACAGTAAAATGAATAGTGTCTGATGTATATTAAAAATTACGTGTTCATCATTGTTGTATTACCTCATCATCATCAATTGACTATTACATTAAAAACGCTTATAATTTTTAATCACTCGTTTGTAAAGATCCCAATCCGGTTTCTGCTTAACAGCACTGTCGTAGGTATCAGTGTTGACATCGGCAGGAGCTTTGTAGGTCATGACGACATAAACAACTTGACCTGGAGAGCTTGTATCACCATTCCTAACCTTGATGGTCAACCTACATTTCAAATTATTGTTACTATGTATAGCACAGAAAATACTATAAATTTATACCATCCAGTGACATCTGGTGTGAATCTTCCATTGATTATCAGAAGGGCTGAATCTCCGTGAACCAGAACATCATCGATATATAGTTCGATGTTGACAGAATTCGTAGTATCGGTTAGATAAACTTTGTAGATCACTGGAGATCCAGCTTCGACGAAAATCCTACCGACCGTTCGAGTTTCGATCGAATTTGCCGGTAATTTACCACCTTGCTGTAAAGAACGTGGATGACTATCGCCTAGATCATCGTTCATCTCCCATTCTTGAGTCGTTTCACGCGGAATCGGACTGTATCCAGGTGGATTCAGTGGTCCCCAGATGGAGTAACATCTTCTACCTCCTAAAGCAGATCCGTTACAAGGAGGTACTTTGATCGTCACTCTCTTACCGACTTCGACAGTTGTGGTCTCTAAAGTCGCGCCAGAGTAATCTTTCAAGATCGTTCCGACGGGGAAATCGGTCGAAACGGTTTGAGTATGCCAAACGATCCAGCTATCGGTGATACCAATGATGGCCCTAGCACTTCTCTCTATGACGAGTAAATCGGAGTCGCCGTAAGGGACTTTGTAGGCTCCTTCGGCGAATCGAAGGTGCTGATAGCACCAGATAATGTTGGCGATATCGGATCGAACTGGAAGCTCCGTAGAATTCTTCGGATGGTGAGTGTATCGGTTGCCCAATTGGCCTAGATCGAATAGGTCTTCCATAAAAACCGTAGGAGTTCCATCGACGGCAAAGGCTAAAGCGTAGACGGCCGATAATCGACCATCGTAAGGATCGATATGCCCTGCTAATTCATTGGAAGAATCCCAACCGATGTAGTTGCCATTAGGGCCTAAGATGGGTCTGAAAGTGTCGTGACTATTGACGAACGGAACGGTTCTCAAGCGATTCCCTTGTTGGGATCCAGGCACGTCGGTTAGATCGAACAGTCCGTTACCTAAATATCGAAGAGGTTTTTAATTCTACTGATAGATGGCGTGGTATTCGTAAATTTTACCAGATATAATGCCGTAGAAAGAGCCTCTTAGGCTGAAATCGAAAGTTCCCGCTCGATTTTGAACGCTGTTGCACCAGTTATCCATTTCGAAACTGCCTCCGACGTATTCACCGACGGCGAACATGGAGTTACCACCGCTAGCCCAATCGGCGTTGAACTGGCAGTTGTATAAGAAATCTTCAGTGGCGGATGATAAAAAGTGTTTGACGGCATCCAGCCGAAATCCATCGAAACCTAACTGCTTCTTGTACCAGATGATCCATTCTCTCATCTCGTTACGCATGTAATCTCTAGATTGGGTCGGATTGTAGATGGCGTTGGAGCTCTCACCGATAGCTCCCGGATAGTAGCAAACATCCGGACCCCAGTAGCTGGCGCAGATGTCTCCGGAAGTGCAATCGTGACCCGGATTATTATGAAAGTTTTGCCTTTAAAAAAGGAGATGCATTTGTTCAACTTACGATAACTCTTGATGTAATTAACCAATTTGATTTCTGAAAATTTGGTTCAAGAGAAGACAAAATGAGAAATCTTAGAAGACCTACCAGTTCTTCGGGAATCTTCCCGATCGGGAGAGGTAGTCTTGAGAACTTTCGTTTACTGCAGGCGAACGGAAACTTACATCTATGTAATACCAATTGATTCATTAAGATCTTGTAAAATTATGGTTTTATGTTGAATTATATACATCTGAAATTTGTATATTTGTCGTTCCATGCTACTGGATCGAGTCCACCTTGTCCTCCTGCAGCTCCAGCCGAGAAAACATGATTCAAAACAGTCTAAATCAATAAAAAATAATCGATTTAAATTCTTATATTAAACTAATAATTTTAAAGAGTACTAACATCTTGAATGACGTCCATTCCATTAGCATGCATGACTGCCACCATCCTTAGCAACTCATCTTTATTCCCTAGTTTAGTTCCAGTGAAACCCTTTTGGTACTTATCGCCTAAGTCGTAATGGTCGAAAGGCGAATAGCCCACGTAATCCTTTCCGGCATTCTTTATACTAGGAGGGATCCAAACGGCATCTATGCCCATTTGGGACAGTCTTGGTGATAGTTCGGTCAAATAATCGGCCCATTGGTAAGGGAAATTGTCATTTGTATAATCCCACCTATATTAAGTTAACTCATTTAGATGCACATAAAAGTGAATTGATTTGAATTAAATTACCAAAAAGCTTGGAGTAGGACTCTAGAATGAACAATCTCGATGCTCCAGATGGACAATAATAAACCAATTATTAGTGAAAGTTTGTATCTTTTCATTATTGATATAACTGGAAGCGCGTTATAGCTATAACAGTTAAGACTGGCTATATAATAACATTGAAACAATACAAGTTGATCGGGTTCGTCTAAACTACTCGTTCAATATAGACCTTCGGTCTTGAATAGATAAAGCTTGCTTGTTATTTACCCCGATTGTAACGTAGTTAATACCCAATATTTGTTTAGGAACGCATCTATGTTTGTTATTGGCACACAGCAGCCATTTTATTTTGTTACATAAATAAAAGGATTATGATAAAAAAATATTCAAAGTCCTCTTTTGAACCTGATTCAATGTGTTTATAGTATTTATAAACGACTCGAAACAATTCTAGAAGATTCCATATTATCCTAAAGGAAATGACCAATTGAATAAAATTACGTTTATGTATACTGATTTAAACTTCGCATTTCCATTATAACGTTCAGGATTATCAGCTTAACATCGCGATTTTTTAAATGAAGTACTATTCATATATTGTGTGTTCTAAAATTTAGGTTCGCTTACCTTGCGAATATTCGAAGTCGATAGCTATAAAATAATTGTAAAAAAAAATATTCCGGTTTTGTTTTTATGTTGTTTTAAATAAATAAAATTACTCTCTTAAAGCAAATATGATTTGAAAATGTGTGTTTTGTTTATAAGCCCAGTAGTAATACTGTGTAAAATATAGAATTTCGTTTAAAACTTTGAACGAAGGTTCATCATTTGGTGGTATAAGGTCCAGTTTCCTCCAGTAGTATCGAACTTGTCGTACTGTGACGTCTTCACATCAGCTGGTGATTGATAAGTCATGACGATCCAGACGACCTGGGCGGGTGAAGTTGCTCCAGTGTTCCTCACTCTCACAGTCATCCTAATATTAGAAATGATTCTAATTCAATCAAATGAAACAATAACTTGATCATTTTATTATACCATCCAGTGAAATCTGAAATGTATGAGCCCTCGAAATCCATGGCATCCGCAAAGCTGTGTACACGACTATCCCCATTGTACAGCTCCAAAGTGACGCTATTCAACTGTTCCTCTTTGTAAACGACGTAACTAACCGGCGATCCTGCCATCACGAAGATCCTACCGGCCGTTCTGGCTTCGATAGAATTAGCTGGCAATTTTCCACCCTGCTGAAGAGATAGTGGATGACTATCACCCAAATCATCGTTCATCTCCCATTCTTGGGTCGTTTCACGAGGGATCGGAGTGTATCCTGGTGGATTCAGTGGTCCCCAGACTGCGTAACACCTTCGACCTCCAGGAGCCGATCCGTCGCAAGGTGGTACTCTGATAGTAACCCTCTTATCACCACCTACAGTGACCGTATCGCTCGTTGCTCCCGAATGATCCTTCAAGACCGTACCAGCCGCAAAATCTGTTGCGATGGTCGCCGATTGCCAGACTGTCCAGTTGTCGGTGATCCCAATAATAGCTCTAGCACTTCTTTCGATGACCAATAGATCTCCAGAGGCGAATGGGACTCTATAAGCTCCTTCTTTGAATCTTAAATGCTGATGGCACCAAATCAAATTAGCCAAATCGGATCGGACTGGAAGCTGAGAAGCCGTTTTTGGATCGTGACTGAACCGATTACTCAATTTACCAAGATCGAACAGGTCTTCAATGAAGATGGTCGGAGTGCCATCGACAGCCATGATGACGGCGTAAGCGGCTGATAATCGGCCATCATAAGGATTGATGTGAGGAGCCAATTCTTCGCTGGTTTCCCAACCGTTGTAATTACCATCGGGAGTTAGGATCGGTCGGAATGTGTCGTGACTGTTCACGAAAGGGACCGTTCTTAGCCTGTTTTTCTGCTCCGATCCAGGAATCGATCCCATGTTGAAATTTCCATTACCAGTGATGATCCCGTAGATGGAGCCTCGTAACGCGAAATCAAAAGTTCCCGCTCTATTTTGAACGCTGTTGCACCAGTTATCCATCTCGTTGATTCCGCCGACGTATTCTCCGACGGCGAACATGTCGGCACCTCCGCTTGCCCAGTCAGCGTTGAATTGGCAGTTGTAGAGAAAGTCTTCCGCAGCGGACGCTAAAAAATGTTTGACTGCATCCAGCCGGAATCCATCGAAGCCTACTTGCTTTTTGTACCAGATTATCCATCTACGCATCTCATTTCGCATGTAATCCGACGATTGCGGTGGATTGTAGATGGCGTTGGAGCTCTGGCCGGTGGCTCCCGGATAGTAGCAGATATCGGGACCCCAGTAGCTAGCGCAGATGTCTCCGGTAGTGCAGTCATGACCTGGATTGTTATGAAAATTTTGCCTAAAAAAGATGGTAATGATCAACTTGTGATAGTTACCAAATTTTCATTTTGAAAACTTCATTTAATAGAGGATATATAATGAGCTATCTTGGTAGACCTTAAGACCTACCAGTTTTTCGGGAATCTACCCGATCTGGAGAGGTAGTCTTCAGAACTTTCGTTTACAGCAGGAGAACGGAAGCTTACATCTATCAAAGAATGAAAAGAAATTTTAAAACCCGTTTTATACTACTGAAAACGTTTGATTCTACATCTGAAGTTGGCATATTTGTCGTTCCATGCCACTGGATCCAATCCACCTTGTCCTCCTGTAGCTCCAGCCGAGAAAACATGATTCAACACCGTCTGAATCCATTTTAAAATAATTGAATCGAAGTCTTCTACAAAATTACGAAATAAAATTGCAACATACATCTTGAATGACGTCCATTCCATTGGCATGCATGACTGCCACCATCCTTAGCAGCTCATCTTTATTCCCTAGTTTGGTTCCAGTGAAACCCTTTTGATACTTGTCGCCCAGGTCGTAATGGTCGAAAGGCGAGTAGCCCACATAGTCCTTTCCAGTATTCTTGATGCTAGGAGGGATCCAAACGGCATCTATGCCCATTTGGGACAGTCTAGGAGATAGTTCTGTTAAATAATCGGCCCATTGGTAAGGGAAATTGTCATTTGCGTAATCCCACCTGTAAGTTAAACGATATATAATATAAATTTATATGTGAATGAATTAGATTAAATTACCAGAAAGCTTGGAGAAGAACTCTGGAATGAACAACTTCGATGCTCCATATGGATAATAACGAACAAATTATTAGTGAAAATTTGAAGGTTTTCATTCTTGATACACAACTTAAAACTTGTTAACTATATATGTATTGCAATTCTAAGGCTTTTTATGTAATATTGAGGCAGTATAACTTATAGTATACTAATACTCTCTCTGCTATAGACTTTGTGCTGTATAGATAAAACCTTGTTATTTTCCCCAACTATTACGTAATCAATGTTGGATATTTGTTTAGGAACATTTTAATTTGTTGTTATAGCACACATCGGCCATTTTTATCATAACGTCATACATAACAGATATTTTTTTTATTTAAAAAACCCAATAAATGGAAGTCTCAAAAATATTATATAAGTATCCGGTTAAATCTGCGGAATTTATCGTTTGATGAAGTAATTCATGTAATACGTCTAGCTATATCTCTCAAACAACTTCGTGTTGTTGAATTCAACTGGCGTCCGGTCAAGCGTACTCATGCATAAAAATCGTTTGAATAAATTTTCATTTTCAGTTAGTGATCATAAGTGCAATCCATTCGTGCGCTGCTTTCAATGTCGACGCCATCAGCATCAACGCCAAGATCGATGTGAATAATATCAATATGCTACGTGAATTTGCTCAAAAAATTATAAAGACTATTTCGGTGGGCTCATTAGCGGCTATATTAATCAGGAGTTGAGTTGGATTGCTGGGTCTGCTGTGCTAGCAATTGATCCTAGTACAGATAAGATGCACACACCGGGTACCAAAAACAGTTCAAATGCCGAAGTCGGTGGACTTATCAGCTTGGCATTTTCCACCAGACTATGAAATTGACATCCACCTCCCTTATTATGATCTGAAAAGCAAATAATGATTATTAATCCTAGCTTTGATTCCTTTGAAACAAACAGCAAGAAGCAAAAAATAATAATAGGAACTCTGAAATATATTGTAATTTCAAGAAAAATCCATTTCATTTTATTTTTTTACCGTTTATATAGCTATAACAGTTTTAAATCATGTAAGGCTGCCCTGCCTGTCCATATTGAGGCAATCATCAGGTGCATCAAGATCAGCTGTCCTCTTTAGATTTTGTTTTGCAGTTTTTAAAAGATAAAGCTATCTTATTAGCTACTTTCCAACATTGTTTCGTAATATGGCTTCAAAATATTTACTTAGGAACGTCTGTATATCTGTTATTTGTGATTGGCACATACCGGCAGCCATTTTATTATTTTCAAATAAACAAAAGGATTATGATGTGATAAATAGATTAAGTAGAAACTTTCTCAAAACTTTAAAAGTCCTCATTTCTGAATATAATTCAACGTTTATTGTGTTTAAAAAAGCCAATAATAATATATAGAATAGAATTTCATTTAAAGCTTGGAACGAAGGTTCATCATTTGACGGTATAGGGTCCAGTTTCCACCAGCAGCACTGAATTTGTCGTACTGTGACGTTTTCACATCAGCTGGTGGTTTGTAAGTCATGACGATCCAGACGGTCTGGGCAGGCGAAGTCGCTCCAGTATTCCTCACTCTCACAGTCATCCTAAGAAGAAAAAATGATTGTAATTCGATCAAATGAAACAACTTAATTCATTTATTATACCATCCGGTGAAATCTGAAATGTATGAGCCCTCGAAATCCTTGGCATCCGCAAAGCTGTGCACGCGATTGTCCCCATTGTACAGCTCCAAAGTGATGCTATTCAACTGTTCCTCTTTGTAAACGACGTAGCTGACCGGCGTTCCCGCTGTAACGAAGATCCTACCGGCTGTTCGGGCCTCGATGGAATTGGCCGGCAATTTTCCACCTTGCTGAAGAGATAGTGGGTGACTATCACCCAAATCGTCGTTCATCTCCCATTCCTGAGTCGTTTCGCGCGAGATCGGAGTATATCCTGGTGGATCTACCGGTCCCCAGACTGCGTAACACCTTCGGCCTTGAGGAGCCGATCCGTCACAAGGTGGCACTCTGATAGTTACCCTCTTATCACCACCTACAGTGACCGTATCGCTTGTTGCTCCCGAATGATCCTTCAACACCGTACCGGCCGCAAAATCCGTTCCAACGGTCGCTGATTGCCAAACAGTCCAGCTGTCCGTGATCCCAATAATAGCTCTAGCACTCCTCTCGATGACCAATAGATCTCCAGAGGCGAATGGGACTCTATAAGCTCCTTCTTTGAATCTTAAATGCTGATGGCACCAAATCAAATTAGCCAAATCGGATCGGACTGGAAGCTGAGAAGCTGTCTTTGGATCGTGACTGAACCGATTACTCAATTTACCAAGATCGAACAGGTCTTCAATGAAAATGGTCGGAGTACCATCGACGGCCATGATGACGGCGTAAGCGGCCGATAGCCGGCCATCGTAAGGATCGATGTGAGGAGCCAATTCTTGACTGGTATCCCAACCGTTGTAATTACCATCGGGAGTCAGGATCGGTCTGAATGTATCGTGATTGTTCACGAATGGAACAGTTCTGAGCCTGTTTCCTTGCTGAGAACCAGGGATGGATCCCATATCGAAGTTACCATTACCAGTGATGATCCCGTAGACCGATCCTCGCAGTCCGAAATCGAATGTTCCCGCTCTATTTTGAACGCTGTCGCACCAGTTATCTAGATCGGATCCACCTCCAACCCATTCTCCGACGGCGAACATGTCAGGACCGCCACTTGCCCATCCGGCGGATGACTGGCAGTTGTATAAGAAATCTTCCGTAGCGGATGCTAAGAAATGTTTGACGGCATCCAGTCGGAAACCATCAAAACCTACTTGCTTCTTGTACCAGATCATCCAGCTTCTCATCTCATTTCTCATGTAATCCGACGATTGCGGCGGATTGAAGATGGCGTTAGAGCTCTGACCAGTGGCCCCTGGATAGTAGCAGACATCCGGACCCCAGTAACCAGCGCAGATGTCTCCGGAAGTGCAATCGTGACCCGGATTATTATGAAAATTCTGCCAGTTTTTAGGGAATCTACCGGATCGAGAGAGGTAATCGTTGGCATCATCCGATCCAGCGGGACTACCGAAGCTAACATATCGGAAATTGGTGTATTTATCGTTCCAGCCTGCTGGATCGGATCCACCTGCTCCACTTTTAGCCCCAGCTCCGGTGACGTGATTGAGAACGACGTCCTGGATGACGTCGATGCCGTTGGCGTGCATGACGGCCACCATCCGAAGGAGTTCGTCTTTGATACCGATCCTGGTTCCAGTGAATCCTTTCTGGTACTTGTCGCCGAGGTCGTAGTGGTCGAAAGGAGCGTAACCGACCCAGTAATCGGGATTCTTGATGGTCGGTGGGATCCAGACGGAGTCGATACCCAATTCGGCTAACCTTGGAGACAGTTCTGCTAGATAATCTGCCCACTAAATGAGATTTCTATTAGTTAAAATTGTTTTATAAGATGTGGAAGTATTAATTTACTTGATTTGGGAAGTTGTCATTCCAGAAATCCCACCAGAAAGCCTGGAGGAGGACTCTACTTTGAACAGAGCTGCTGAGCAGCAGCCCAATGGATAGAAAAAGCAGCTTCATTCCTAAATTTAAAATTAAATTTTAATTTTAAAAATCTTTTGAATATATATTTTTTAAAGATGTGCACTCACTTGTCCTTTGTGAAGGAATCAGCTGGTTCTAGAACATTTTTCCAGTGTTATATATATTTATAAATAGACAGATAAGAAATTGGAGACGATCAACCTTGTTATTTATTTGTTTTGATAATAATTCTTTTGTTGATTGAGTAAATATGTACCTTAATCAGCTGAGAGTGTCGTCATCTGGCATTGCTAAATTTATATAAAATAAAAAAGTGTCTAAATAACAATCAGAGCAGACATGATTGCGTAATATAACAACGGAAATGTCGTGGTCTTGGAAAACCACTTTTTTTCTTTTTAAAATTCCCGGTATGTCGTGCTACACATCCCAAACAAGATGACGTCATTCTACTACAGCCCGTTTCTGAATGATTTTATATTTTTTCCCCAAAACTTTCACTTTCGTGATACAAACCGGATTTTAAAATTCAAAATTAATAACCGGATCTTAAGAAAGTTTTAAAGAATAAAAGAGAAAGCATATTTTGTTTTGATTTCGTTCACAGCAGACGACACGCCAGCAGCGCCGCCGCCATCATCTTTTTTTCTTCTTCTTTCGCACAAGGTTCCTCTCGAAAAAGGGGAATTTTTTTCACAGGTTTTCCCCAGCTTCTCTCTCTCTCTTTATACTTTCTTCATTTATTCACAAGTTTACATTATTATTCAAAAGTCCTTGAAAGAAGAAGAGAGAGAGAGACGCCATCGGGGTTTTTCACTACTTCAGTCTCACTCGGGTAGCCTCTGTGTGTGCACCTCTCTTAAAAAACCTCGTGTTTACCTAATAATGGCGCCCATTAAAACGTGCTACTTCCTCATTCTACTTGGATTGGTGTCTCTAGTGATGTTTATAGACGGTCGTGGACACATTGATTGGCAACAATTTGGACCCAAAGAGCGACGGAAACGTCAAAGTATAATTTTTTAAAATCAACTTTGACCTTCAATAATTTTTTAATTTACCCTTGAAAATTGTTAATTTTAGTTAGTGAGCAGAAGAATAATGCTTTCCCACTGCTTTCAATGTTGACACGGCCTGCGGCCGGTGCCAATGCCCAGCAGTTGGGTGGCCAAGACCCATTCGGTGGGCTCATCAGCGGCATTTTCAACCAGGCGCTGAGCAACATTGCTCGGCCGGCTGGAACCCCAGTTGCCGCCGGTACGGATCTCCACACGACCGGTACCAGTACTAAAGAATTGCAGACGACGGTCATCAGTACAAACAGTCTGCTACAACTTACTAACCCAACGAGCAGCTTGAATAACATTCCAGGTTGGTGTTTGGCCCTGCTTTTTTTGCTTGATTTACTAATCTATGGTGATGGGATTTAAAGAGATTAAGTCTTTTAAAGAGTGGTGAAATGGATTAGGATCTGAGCATCACAATTTTCGGGATTTCTGTCGTCATCACCGGAAGAATCGTCAATGTAGACCTCAACATCATCACCATCATGGAGAAGAAATATTTTTCGGTACTTATATTTTAGTGGTGGTGGTGGTGGAGGAGGTGGAGGTGGTGGAGGTGGTGGATGCTACTAGCAACTAGCTTAGTAGGATGTATTAGTGAAAACAAGAAAATATTTGTGTGGTGGTGGTGGTGGAGGAGGTGGAGGAGGTGGTGGATGGTACTAGTCACAAGCTTAGCGGGATGGATTAGTGAAAAACAAGAAAATATTTGTTTGGATTAGGGGAAAGACCGGATCATTATCTTCATCACCATCATCATCACCCTCATCATGACCTTCGGGATTATTGTAAAGCGCATCCGAATAATCGACGCTGTCGCCCTGTACCTGTAGGTCACGTCGGACTTGGTGAGCACACGGGAGAGAGCCTTGAAGAGGCCATTAGCCACATTCTTACGGGCACACATCATCATCATAACAGCCATGAAGAGGAGAAGAATAATCTACCTGAGGGTATTTGAGATGTGATGATGCCATCTTGCGGGGGAATGGGCGTCATAATTAATAATTAGTGCCTATTACGTCATTCGTGAAAAGTAAATAAATAAAATAAGTAATAATTTATTTGTATTATTTTACAGAACTGAAAGGACTCAGTTGGGGTCAGTATATTGACGCAACATCTTTATTGAGAATCCCTCCGGGAAGCACACCTCCGGGATTTATTCCAGGAAGACCTTATTATCTAGGATTTGGCAACGTAATAAATTTTTTTTAATTTAAAAAAAAATTTATTATTAATATTTTTTTATTTATAGCCGAATTTTAAGTATCAAAATTGCATCACTCCCGAAGGACCGACAGGACGTTGCAGCTTTTTACAGCATTGCGCCCGTCCAGAGAATACCATCTCATTAGATGCATTTTTGGAACACGCTTGCCCCATCGGAAATGAGTAAATAAAATAAAATAAAATTTTTTAAATATTAAGTAAACTTTAAATGAATTTAGTTGATGTAAAAAAAAATATCATAAAAATTCTTCTTAAATTCGATTACAAATTTTAATTAATTTAACTTTAAATGAATTAAGTTTTATTTCCCTAATTAAGTCCTGAAAAAAAATTTAAGTGCAATTTAACAATTCTTTAAGTTTTTTATAGAATAAATGAATAGTAATTAAATTAAATTAATTAAATTAAAATTGAATTTTTCAACAGTTACATTGGTGTTTGCTGTCCGGAGGATTTCCAGCCTACAGCGGCTCCAACGGCCGCACCTACAGCTGCTCCGACTACACCGGCCCCAACGGCCGCTCCAGTAGTGGTCACAACAACAGCCGCTCCAGTGACTCCACCACCTCCACCTTCTCCCGCTCCCGTCCCTAAGAAGGGCTGCGGTGAGCTGATGAAGCAAGCGACCAGGATCGTTGGAGGCCAGCCGGCCGATAAGGGCGAATGGCCCTGGATGGCCGCTCTCTTGAGGGATAAAACGGATCAGTACTGCGGCGGTGTCCTCATTACCGATCAGCATGTTCTCACTGCTTCCCACTGTGTCGATAAGTAATCAAAATAATTTTTTAAATTTTTTATTTAAATTTTGAAAAGATTTTTTATTTAGGAAAAACAAAATATTATTTTATTATTATTTTTTTAATTATTTTTAATTTGCATTTTTAAAGTTTTTAATTTATTTATCTACTAAATTTTTTTTTTTTTTTTTTAGTTTAGTTTTTTCCCCAAAGAAATATTTTACAAAAAAAAAATCAACTTTTTGCATTTTTTTTAAATTTCTAATTGGTTTGTTTACTTTTTTTTTTTTATTATTTGTAGTTTCAAACCGGGTGATATAATGGTGCGGTTAGGTGAGTACGATTTCAGTCAGGTGAGCGACTCCCGCAGGGATTTTGTCGTTGAGGCGATCCACATGCACGAGTCGTACGACCGCAAAACGTACCGCAACGACGTGGCCCTCATCAAGCTCAAAGAGAAGGCCACTTTTAACGACATGATTTGGCCCATTTGCTTACCGCCTTCCAACATTGTCCTCGAGGGCCAGAGCGCTTTCGTCACAGGTCTATATCATTCTCTCTAGAATTATGTAATTAATTCAAAATTTAAATTTAACTATTTCTGCCAAAACATTAATTTTGCTCAAATTTTTAATACTTTTTAAAATTTTCATTAATTTAACCTTTTGAAATTATATTACATTGAATTAAAATTTTATTACGCAATTAATTCAAAATTTCTCTAAAACATGTTTTTCATTTTTATACTTAATCCTTTGAATTTTTTTTTTTTACTAAATAATTTAATTATTTTTTATTTAGGTTGGGGAACTACTTCTTACAGCGGTCAAACTAGTGACGTCCTATTAGAGGTGATCCTGCCCATTTGGAAATTGGACGATTGCCAGAAATCCTACACTCAGCCCATTAGCGAGAACCAGCTCTGCGCCGGCTACAAACAAGGCGGCAAAGATTCCTGCCAAGTAAATAAATTTAAAAATTTAAACTTTTTAAAATTATTATATAAAAATCATTTTTTTTTCAGGGGGATTCTGGTGGACCTTTGATGTTCCAAATGACTTCTGGAAGGTGGGCAGTCGTCGGGGTCGTTTCTTGGGGCATTCGGTAATTCATATTAAAATTTTAAATTTAATAAGAATTAGTCTAATCAATTATTGTTTTAAAATTTATTCAAAAGGTGTGCTGAAAAGGACAAACCGGGAGTGTACACTCGAGTAACTGCCTATTCCGATTGGATCAAAGGCAAAGTTTTAGCCTCCTAAAAAACCATAAAAAGTCATAAAAACTAATTTTATTAAAATTTAAAAAAATCATCATCGTGCGTGACTATATAATAACAAAATCTATCTATTTTCTATCCCTCTCTTTTATAATTAAAAAAAAAAGTGTATGTATGTGTCTTTTACCTGCTGCCATATGCTCGATATTGAACAAATGTTTTTTTGGGGGGAAATAAAAAAAAAAGAACGAAAAAAATATATACATTCGTATTTAAACAATTTAGTTGAAATGTTTGTCGTCTGACTGACTGTCTGGAGCACCACATTTTCCACACTTAGACAAAAAAAAAATCAGAAAAGTGAAAATGTGTTAGCAGTAGAATATCCAGCTGCTCTCAAAAGCATATCGTCATTATTATTTTTCTTTGAAATTCAAATAACCAAGTCTTGATAGATGAATGACCCAAAAAGGTTCTACTCTACAATTCGAACACGAAATCTACACGTAAGAAATGTATATCTACCAATTTGAACGAAAAATGAGTAAAGCATCGTCTACTTTATTTATTTATAAATTTTTGGTTTTAAAAAAAAAGGTGGGTTTTGTCAATGATTTCCAAGTGGCACCGAACCGAAACGTTAGAGAGATTGAAGATCACTATTCCTACTGCCTCAATCCAGACTGCCATTATCAGCCTTCACCATCACTACTCATCGACCGTAATAATGCCTCCAATCAGGTTAAAGTTGATGGGCAATGGACAATACCGACAACGAATAATAGGAGAAAGCTGTCGATGAGTAGATTTCGATGCAAACTTTGTTCAATTTTCCGTAAATTGGTGTGTTAAATAACAATATTGTTGTGATTTTTGTGTGCTTTGTCCTCTGATGTGATAAAATACAGTTTTAAAAAAATTAATGGCCAAAGGCTAGTTATAATAATAACGAGCGGGAAAACCCAAGCAAATCCGGCATCAGTGCATAATGAATACGTAATTCCATGTAAGGAATGGCATCATATAGTAAAAAAAATGCTGCGAGCATTTTTTAAAGACGCCCTTTAGTTACAGTCCTTGCATCATCACCAAAGGTTGCGCTGGCTTGGACATTCAACTATTATCTCCGATATAATTAATTTTGAATTACATTCTTAAGTAAGAAAGGAATGTTATCGATGGTAATAGAGCAGCGTCATCTTTGTTTGCGATGTTCTCTACTTTTGGTGATGACCTTCGCCAGCAGCTTCTCTCCTAATTTAGGAAGCGATCTTGTCACATCAACCTTTGGTATGATTATTTACTTGTAGTTGCCTTAAATAAGAATCACTGAATATGCATGTATGCACAGGACATCGAAGAATTATTAGGGATCTTCGAGATCAACGAAACAGGGATGGTAATTTACCAATCTACCCACCATTACCAGTTCTAAGTTTCAAGGCATCCAGCATCGTCGCTGCTCACGAAGTCCTCCGCAGGGGATTGCAGCAATTCTTAGAGCTACAAGACACGGATTTGGGCACTTATTTAAACTATCTAATAAACCATCGAACCGAGCCTTTTACGGACGAGTACGGGCAGACCATCCGAGTCTACAAGAAAGTGTTCCGATTCATCTGGGAGCAGCACAATGAGACCATCGTGCAGAATTACGCCGTTGGTCAGTTCGATAGAGATAAATTAGAATTGTGCAGCGCTGCGAGATATCTATCGCATCAACCGACATTCGATGATCGGAGAAGTGTAATGAAGAAAATGGGGGATGCTCTTGGGTACAAGTGTCATCCGTGCACACCTTACACTCCAAAGCAGTACGGCGTGACCATCGTTCCGAGTACAGATGGGATCGATCCTAATGGAATCACTCCTGAAGAGAGTCTAATTCTTTGTAAAAGATATGGTTTGGATCATCATGGAGATAGAATCTTATCGAATACTTCTACCACTGTTGCAGAGGCAGCATCGATAATTACCACAACTTTTAGACCATTTACAATTTATATTCCAAGATCTAGATCACCAATTACAACTACCACAACTAGAACTACTACCATACCATGTAGCACCACTCAAGATTATTTACCAAAGGGTAATTGTACTGATATATATATTGTTACACTTTTTTATACTTAAAACCAATTGTGCAATAGAGCTTAAATGCATCAACTGGGGTCAGTACATTGACAGGACATCTTTACTTAGTATTCCTTCTGGAAGATCTCTATTACCAGCTGAGTTTACTACCGGAAAATCATATTATCTCGGATTCGGCTATGTATACAATTATCTCTACAATAATGATATAAGATCTAATCCATTTTGCTATTTGTATAGCCGGATACGAAGTATCAAAGTTGTGCCAAACCTGGAGGACTTAAGGGCTATTGTAGCTTCTTAGAGCACTGCGCCAGTCCAGAAAATACAATTTCTTTGGATGCCTTTTTGGCACATGCTTGTCCCATCGGGAACGAGTATAATAATTATATCTTTTGTAATATTAAATTTCTTATTGTGTTAAGAATTTTTTTTAAATAGCTATATTGGAGTTTGCTGTTCTGAGACTATTTCCGAACTAAAGACCATCACTTCGACTTTTAAACCTACTACGAGTGCTGTGGCCCTAACAGCCGCCCCATCAATAAGTAAGTCTCCTTGTTATAGTATCATCATTTAAAACGAGATGTTATGGAGGATCGAACCAATTTGTCATCGCAGTTAATACAGGGAACATCGATGGATTATTTGAGCCCTACAACTTGAAAAGTAATAACAACTATCCTGTCCTATCTGAAGGTATATATTTATTCGATGATTTAGCCAGTTTTATATATATGTTAATCTGATTATACATACAGAAACTTTGAAACGGATAAACCATGCCAATTCACTGTTCGATGGCTTCAGCCAACCAGCAGCAGTTGGTGCTGCACCGCAGCGATTATCCAGCTCTGGAAGCCAATTTTTTGGGAAAGAATTTACTGACATCTTCAACAATCAGGAATGGTTTAGAAACGCAGCTGGTTCATTGCTACCGCAAAGTTTCTTGCAAACGGTATTAATAATACATTGTTAATTCTAACAGCCTATTATCTTCATCAACACGACGTTTTACAATAGAGCAACACCAATAACGGAGGCCGTCTTCAGCAGCCATTAGTCCCATCGCGATCATCATCGGCAATGGGCCGATAAATCATCGGAGTGCTGGGAGAGCAATAATTACGAATATATTAGACAGCAATAAATATATAATTAGAACGATACCTTGGGAGGGAGATATTGTTGGAGTTCGTCATCATCATCATTATTCAGTCGGTCATTATCATATTATCAATCTAGTAAGTAAGTAAGTAGTAAGTCATTTAGAAACTAATAGAAGACGTTTCTTTTTCTATCGCTAGATGGCCTTCTATACACCTATTACATTCCTTAGCGCACTTGAAAAAGAAAAATTGCCCAGTTCCGATTTCTCTGTACAAATAAAAACCATTATCTTGCATTGAGTATTTTTTCCATCTGGTTTTTACAGTATTGAGTAACAACTAAATGTGAAAGGATTTAGCACTTAGTGAACTTCTAATATTGCGTAAAATTGTTATCGCGAGACTTATAAGTTATAGCTCGTGCGCTGTACCGCACAGTTGATACATCCATACACGTTGTTTTCTAAACCATTTAAATACTACTCAAATGTCCCCATTTTTTTTATTACTTTTTCTTGAGACAAAAAACAAGAGTCAGGCGGTCTAGCTGCATCAGTTGTTGTCAGGTACTTGTTGACACTGATAACACCTCCCCCCCCCCCCCCCCCCCTCCAAGTGTAAAAATTATCCCACCTGCGGTTTAATATTTATTCTTATCTTTTTTATTGATACAGCATGTCTTACACACTCTCAAATTATCAAAGTAAATTAAACAGATATAGTGCCCCAAATAAGGAGGGATTAAGAATAAGTAAATAAGACTTGATATTATACTATATTATTCATTTTGCAATCAAAAGTTATAATACACTGTTGCAAGAAAACTCACAATTTTACAACCCATAAAAAAATAGGATATGATTTATATTGATTGGGAAAAGAGAAACATATAAAAAAAAACCTTTGACGCACCTGATTTATAATTTGATTTAAAAGTTTTTACGATACAAACACCTCACATAAGTGTCAATCTATCGGTGAGAAGAGGGCATATATATATACCTCTGGGGCATCAACAGCATTCCACTACGGAAAACAGGTGATTCGATCCCAAAGAAGAGAAATTACGCTGTAAATTACATTCTTTTCTTTTTGGTTTGGTCTGGAACCTTAGATATGCATATATATATATACATCATCCCAGTCACGCGTGTGGTGATGTTGTCGAGCGTGAAAGAAAATGTGTCTAATTAAACACTTGTTTTTATACATCCCAACATTTCCATAACTAGTTTTAGTTTTTTGTGTATAAGACAGCACAGATGCTATATATTAGCTCCTGTTTCTTCTCTAAATAATTTTCTTTTTTAAAAAAAATATATGACTCAATTTGTATTAGTCAGCTGTTTTCTTCTTCTTGGAAAAAAATGTCATAAGAGTTTTTTTTCTTCTGTATGTACCGTTATCAGCTGATGCTGAGAGCTTGGACCGAACAATGCCCTCTTTGGCACACGATCGCATATGCATCCGATTAGGTCACATTTTTTTCTTCATAGTAATCCTATTTTTGGTAGAAGAGCTTTGAAAGTCATCCTACTTGATAGTTTTCTCTTCTCTTTTGAAACAGAAAAAGAGAGAGAAAAGAACCAAATTACAGTAGGAATTTGAATTCCGCGGACAGGTTAGGGGAGATTGATATCAGAGCTCAACCCTTGAATTTTTACTTTTTTTAAAAGAAGGTTGGCTCCTGTCATGTCAAAATAGTGCCCCACCTACAGACAAAAAGTCTCCTCCCACCTGGTTCTTTTTAAAAGGAAGGTAAAATGTCAACATCTACTTGCTAAATGACATTGTGTGCGCGCCCAGCTGCTGTAGGCCTTGAGGGGCGTACTTTAAACTTGGATCACAAGAAAACGGCATAACGGATTCATTCAAATTTTGTACAGCAAATTGATCTCAACTCTTATAACCTATGTTTAAAATTTGAAAGTGATTGGTTAAGAGGTTTTCTTACAATCAGGCTTTTAAGTCCTAAAAACGTCTTAAAAAAGGTGTTGCGCAGTGTGCAAATTAAAGTTGAATTACAAAGAAACGGCTCAACGGATTGATTCAAATTTTCTACCAGAGATTTATCATTAATTTGTTAAGTTGCGTTTCAAATTTGAAAGAAATCGATTAAGGGGTTCTCTTGTAATCATGATGTAACGTACTAGACTCTTTAAAATTAGGTATATACACTGTAACAAAGAAACGGCTCGGTGAATTGATTCAAATTTTCTACCACGAATTCATATTGAATTTAATAAGTTGTGTTTCAAATTTGGAAACAATTGAATGAGGGGTTTGAGAGAACCTAACATTACGCCGCTAGAAAAACAGAGTTGTGCTGAATTCCCTCATTAGCAACATCAGCAGAGAAACTTTCTTCTTCTCCTTCTCTTCTTTATAAAGAAAACAACCAAATAAAGCACGTCGAGAGTGTATGTCCACACATGTTTTCTCTCTACCTGTCCTTGTCTCCTGGTTGTGTTTTTCTTGACACCTTTTAGCTATGGGGGTAAACAGTGGATAAGAAGAAACGAAGAAGGTTTTAAGTCTATAAGAACTGGTGCTGCCACCACTACTACTAGAGAGATTGATGGTGTGCGAGTTTCAGATTGATTAATTTGTTCCAAATGAGAGACACACTTATACTACACGCTCTATTCCTTCTATATAAAACTCTCATTTGCATTTTAAATGTATAATATCAGAGAGCTGGTTTAACCCGTTTCTCTCTTTTTCTCAACTTTGAAATGTTACATGTTCTTAATCATTCACCGAAAATCCGCGTTCCAGCATCAACTGACATTTAAGACGGTTGCCAACAACATTCCTTCTCCCATATTAATAGCCTCTAAATAGAATACAACTGCACGAATAACGATTAGTTTCTTCAGAGAAATCATACATTACGTAAGCGAACAATACATTCACTTACATCCTGAAAATAGTGCTTAGAAGTATCATTTTAGTTTCAGTTATTTTTTAAAACCAAAAAAAATTCTTGTTGACAAATTCACCAGAAGCAGCAGCCATTTTGAGAAATATATAAAAGTTTACGACCAAAGCCCTTAACATTTGCTTTTCATCACCCCCTTTTTTTCTAAACAGATGCTTGATAAACTGACTGTTGGATTCAATTAAGTTTCATGGTGCTTTACAAGAGTTTCTGGCTTCATTTAAACCCGCGCCAAGACGAGGGGAAGAAATAAAGAAAAAAGGAGGGTTGCTTTTTTTTTCTATACAGTCAGGTGAAAAACAGATAAGGCAGCAGCTAGCTAGAGATAGAGGGCGCCTTAGTGGCGGACGTCTCGACGTGCTCTCTCTCCCCTTCTCGAAAAGAAGAAGAAGGGACAAATATTGACGCCTAGGCATCCCCCCCCCCCCCTCTAATGCCCAGTGCGTGTCGTTTTCTTTATACATAGTTACGATAACGCACACTATTTGAAAGAATATATAGCTACCTAAAATGTAATTCTAAGCATAGTAAAAATGTGCAGAAAAAAGAGAGGGTATGAACATCAACATTTATTGTATAACTAAAACATGTATGGTATATATAAGGGCCTAAGGGTAAGATGAAAAAACGGTTACGGCACAGCGTGGGGTTGTAGGGTGCTTATGTATGATGGGGAGAGAAAAAAAAATAAAAATTCTTCCTCTTTTTTTTTCAATTGCTGGAATTTTTGTGGTCTCTCACAAAGATCTTGTATAATAGATATGATTTATTTTTGAGTTATTGACGGGATTTTTCTGGAAAAATAAAATTCTATTTTATGTCGAGCATCTGCCCAGCTCGTTGACTCTCTTTTGTATAATTTATGAGGGGGAGGGGGGGGGGGATATTTGAAACACTTGTTTCCTTCCATCAAGCTGTCTATTGTCATCAGATGTCGCTCTCTTTCGTCCCTCGAATAGAATCCTTTCAACAGGGGTGGTCCTATATAGCTATATACGCTCTTTAATTCCTTAGATATATTTGATCGACCTTGTTCTCTCTCTTAACATCTCGGTCAAGTTTGTGTGCTCAACTATTTTCAAGAAGAGAATTCTTTACTTCTTTTTTCTTCTCTGTTTAGTTGGGTGTCACCCCTCTCAAGAACGAACCACTTGACCAGATCCTTCTTCGTCTCTCTGAAATAGGATCTCTTTTTCCTGTTGCCCACTGAAAGAGGAGATCTTATATTCTCTCTCATAAATTTTTATGCTTTTATAATATTATTTTTCAAATTTTGGCGCTCTTTTTAAGTCCTACACGCGCGAGCATTCCACTTATTTTCACGTCATCTGAAAGTATTTTTCTTACTTTTTTTCAAAAGAATAATATGTATAAGGTCCAGCTATAATATTCGGATGGTGCTGCAGGCAAAAGGCCCGCACGACAAGAAAAAGGCCGGCCCTTATCTTTTATATATTCGAGAGTCAGAGAGAGGGGGGAAACAAACGCGCTAGGGATCTTGCCTTTCGGTCCTCCTCCATCGTCTTGATTTTATTTTTTAGTCGTACACTAAGCTCTGCTCCGAGTCAGACGTCTCAAAGTTTCAGTGCTGCGCGCCTTTTATTTTATTTTCTTTTTCAAAACAACAAGACTTTGGATATTATATTACTTTATTTGGACCAATTAACATCATAAAAAAGGTCAGTTTAAATATATAAAGTTACGTAAAGGATTATATAAAAGAAAATAAAACTTTTTGAAATGGGGTTTATGTAAAGCATAAGAGATGCGTGACTGATGTCCGTCACCGAGTTTCGAGCACACAGCTCCTGTACTTTCCTCTTCTAAGATGACCCACCACATAGATTCAAATCTCTGTGTGACACACAATTGCGTATACATCGTCATAAAAGAAACCTAAAAAACCCCAAAGTTTCATTTACATTTTTTTTCTTTTACCTCAATGGTCAATATGCATTAAGGCCTCTAATGATCTGCAGTGGTTAAAAAAAGGTCTGAAAAAAAGAGAATGACCCTTACGGGTGCGAGATAAATTGCTTGGGATGGGCTAGACCCTATAGATAGAGAGAAAGTCTACTATGTTGTTGTTTTTTGTTGTTATAAACCCGCCCCAACTATACCTGTGGGAGCTCCCTGCTGATCACCTTTTCTTTTCTGTTTTTTAAAACAATAATAATCATTATATCGCGATCTATGAATTTATAAAATATGGGCATCACGTGACCATAAATAGAGGGATAAATATTATTCCAGAGCACGTGACATTCGTCAGAAAAGAAAAACGAAAGAAAAATCCGTGGATGTACATATAAATATTCGGGTTTGTGTGCTGCCTTATATAGGAAAATCCCGATTTAGAAAAGAAGAAGAGATGCACCTCCAGCTGTGTTTAAGATGGACAGGTCCCTAAGAGAGACCCTCCTGGGTTCAGTTCAAAATCAACCTTGAAGGTTCTTTTTTAGGGGAAAAAAAGATAAGAAGAAGATTTCCTTCAAATTCAATAAAATGTAGGATAAAACGTGCTAATAAGTTGAGCCCTTCCGGGCGATTCAAAATGGCGCAAGTACAGGGTTGCCAAGACCTTGGGGGTAATACACAGGACTAATTTGTTAGCACACTTGTCGTAATCAGCTGGTTTGTCGCTTCTTTTTTCATCCTCGTGCCGTATTGACTTAGTTTTTGTCCCTTATCTATGAGGAAGACAAGCATCGTACGATGATTTGTTGATAAGGATAGTATATTATATTTTCTACACACACACATGACCGATAACGTGGCCTTTTTTTTGTAAACATGGCAACACGTATTATTCGACACCCTTTGCAGAAAGTTGAGACAAATCATCCGGCTCTAGCTCTATACGCAAGCCAACGGAAATCGAGTAGATGTTATACGAAACTTTCACAAAAAGAAAAATATATTTTTATTTTTAAAAAAGAAAAGAAGGTTCTCTTCTCTGTTTAGCATTAGTTTGTTAACCTGTCACACTAGCCTGAGGCCATCTAGGGGCATGCCATGAAAACGGCCTTGCCCATCCTTGGAGATGATAGTAATCTTGTTATTTAATCACATTTTCTTTATTTTATACTTTTTTTCAGATTGCTTTCTCTTCTTCTTCTGCTACCGGAATGAATTAAATTAAACTAGAAGTCAAGTCAAGAAAGATCCTGAAAATGATTCAGGTGGCGCTGCTGTCGTTCATCTTTTTATTAACCGTTGTGCTGGCCTCATCTACGACATCGAGCAGAGGTGAGTTTTGAGTTTTGACGTGTCATCCGCCATTGCATGTTGTAAAATTGATGGATGAGTATAAGAGAGAAGTCTCTCCTCCCTAAATAATCCCGAGGATGACGGATTACTTTTTGTTGAGATGAAGAAGAAGAAGAAGCTAAACAAACCGGTTGAGCAAGACAGTCCATAACTTGGAAACACCCATCTATAACTCTAGTGTCTTTCTATGTCTGATTTGCCTATTATATACAACTGATGAAAATTCTGTTTTATATATTATCGAACTTAAAATCTATCTAATTCATTAACAGTTCAGAAGGTTCGATGGTTTAAATTTTTGTTAAAAGGTTCGAGGAACTTTCATTATACAAAGATCGAACTTAAAATCTATTTGATTCTCTAACAGTTTATTAGGTTCGATGGTTAAAGTTTTAGCTAGAAGGTTCGATGAAAATTTCATCACATATTATCGAACTTGAAATTTATCTGATTCTTCAATAGTTTAGAAGGTTCGATGGTTCGATGAATAAAGTTTTAGTTAGGAGGTTCGATGGAAATGTCATTATATGTTATCGAACTTAAAATCTAACTAATTTTTTAACTATTGCGCAAGAAAATTAGGTCACAGGTCAAGAAAAGTTTCATTATGCTTTGGGCAAAGTTATTCGTTTAATTACTATTAGTAATCTCATTTGCATAACACTTTGGTTTTTCTTTTCTTTTCTAATTACATTTTCGCTTGAGTATGACCTCGTTTTTTCTTATTATTATATGATGGGCTGTAGATGTAATAAATAAAAGATGGGGAGAGGGGAGAGAATCCCGAAGGCCTCGGTCCATCACGTCCGAAAGCTCAGCTCGCAGCACGATAAGGTCGGCGTTTTTGTGTCTTTTTTTTATTTCTCTTCTCCCCTCTACTTTCGTAGTCGAAACAGGTAGAGTACGGGGACGCACGTGCATTTCCCAACACGCAGAAGAAAAGGGAGACTCTTTTTTAAACGGTTTTTCTTTCTCCATTCCTATAGCGATAGTAGCGCCGCCGCTGCAACCCACCTGTTCGCTAAAAAGCTCTCCAGGAGGGCCATTTCAACTAATTTCACATTATGAATGCACCAAGATTGTTGAGCACATCGTAAAGTGCGGTCTAGCACTCACCGATCCCGATTATAATGAATAGAATGAGAGATAATTGAATTCAAAGTTGAATTTCCTCCGCGAGAGATCATCAAGAGATGCTGCTTCTGCTGTGACATTCCTCCTCTTCTTCGTTTTTTTTATTTACACGAACAATTTACGTCATAGAGTGTCGACTTGTTTATACGCTTCGGGGAAAAGGGAGGAATTTCCATCTTCTCCAGTCTTTCAACAGCCTCATGAATATCATTATCATAATTTTACGAGAGAAAATACATTCAAAAAAACACCTTTTTCTATTTTTTTAAAAGATGTGATGGAAGGGTCCCTCATCCGGTTCAATCACAGCAACGCCGGATCCTACTCCGCCCTCGTCTTTGACTCGACTCGAGCTCAGCTCATTGTCGCCGCCAGGTATAGTAATAATAGCCATTATTGTGTGTGTCTTTCTATCATGATTTGCATCTTTTTTTAAAGAATACAATAAAAAGAAGTGTTTATAGTTTGCGCTTAAGCTGTATAATTTCTCTTCAAGTGTCAGTTAAAACCAAGAACTTTCTTTATTACCAAAGGGATTATCTGTTCCGATTGAGTTTGGATGGTTTGACCTTGCTAGAAGAATCGCACTGGCCGGCCACGGACGATCTTACACGTCTATGTCAAGATAAAGGACAGTCGGAAGAGGATTGTCGAAATTACATCCGCGTTCTTCACGTTCAAGGTATTATTTATATTATATGCTAATTCAACTTAAAAGAAAATTAGACCCTTTGGTGAGTGGATAGAAACTAATACCAAAAGTGTCTGGAATAAGTATATATGTAGACCCTATAGAGATAAATCCATATTGGGAAAGATATATAATTTGTGTATGTTCTCTCTTAAGGGGAGCGAGTTTTGGCGTGCGGGACCAACGCCTTTTCACCGCGCTGCTCCTGGCGCCCTATTGAGGCCATCGACGTCGTCTCGGAATGGTCCTCCGGCGTTGCAAGGTATGTGTCTATATAATCTCTGGAATGTCTTCTTTTCATACGCTTCTATAATGCTTTTGGAAAATGTAACTTTATAAGTATGCTCTAATTTCTAGCTAAGTGGCCGAATAGTTGAAATCTTAATACATAACTTAAAGTATTCGAGCTAAGTAACCAAGGTAGTTTGATTACTTAGTTTCAAAGTATAACCAATGTATTTGGCTATATGTACATATAGTTTAAAAGTATATAAAGTAGAGCCGTATTTAACCAAGTATGAACTTAATTTTATCATAGTTTAGAAGTAAACGGAAGTCAAATGAAGTGGTTTTTATCAAGTATAGTTTTGAAAAACTTTTATTTGACTGCTTGGCTTTAAGTTTAAGTAACTTAAGTATTCGAGCTAAGTGTATAGCCAAAGTAGTTAAATCAATAATTAGGATATTTAATTGGGTATTAAGTATAGGTTCGTACTTAACTAATTTAGTAACTTTTTTTTAACAGGTGCCCTTACAGTCCACATAGTAACATTACAAGTTTGCTATCTGTGAGCCATTCGGGCGGAGCGGATCTCTACATCGGTTCACCTACGGATTTCTCCGGTCAGGATGACGCCATCTACCGGCTTCCAGTGAGCAATCCTCCTCCTGGTCAGCAGCACCCGCATCACCGAGCTAGCGCTCGACTCCGGACGGTCCAGTACAACGCCAAGTGGCTAAGTGGGCCCGAATTTGTGGATTCTACAGTCGAGACGGACCACTTTATCTACTTCTTCTTTCGGGAGACGGCCGTTGAGGCCTCTAATTGTCTTAAGACGGTCTATTCCCGAGTGGCTCGTGTTTGTAAGAACGATCAAGGCGGGGGTCAATTGATGCTCAAAGATACGTGGACGACGTTCCTTAAAGCCCGCTTGAACTGCTCCGTTCCGGCGGATTTCCCCTTCTACTACGATCACATCCAAAGTGTCGCTTATTTGGAAGAGGAGAAACTCTTTTACGCCACTTTCACCACACCAGAGTAAGTGTTAAAAGACCTTTTCGGCCTATCGGGCCTAAACGGCGAATCATCAAATTTTTCTATTTTAAGATTACAATTTGGTTTATGAGTAAGAAAACTCGTTTAGACCCTTTCGGTCCATGAGGCCCTAACGGCGCATGATCGATCTGTAAGGCCAAAACGGCGCATTTTTCTAAAAATCTTAATTTTGAATAAATAATTACAAATCACTCAATTTTGGTCGAAGGGACTTAACGGCGCCTTCCATAAAACCTTCTATAACAATAATAACTTTCATTAAAGGAACTCAATCGCTGGATCGGCAGTCTGCTCTTTCACGATGGATTCAATGCAAGAGTCCTTCTCCGGTCCCTTCCGAGCCCAACTGGCCCCCAACAATCAGTGGCAGAGCGTCCATCCTACCCATCCTCATTCTCACTGCCCTCACAACCATAACCACAACTCTAATGGTAATGGAGGCAGTTCCGGCTCAGTTTTGGATGCCGAGAAATACCAGCTGATGGATCGTCCTGTTGAATCCGCTCACAAATTGGGTCCGCTCATCCGAATGGATTCCGAGCGCTTCACCCACATCGCCGTTGATTCTGTAGCGACCAAGATCCATCCCACAGTTCACGTCCTCTACGTCGCATCCGCATCGGACGGTCTCATCCGAAAGTACTCGATCCTTCCAAGGACCCAAGAGGCCTGTCTGGTGGACATCATCGATCCCTTCCGCCAAGGAATCACCAAGGATCGATCGATTAAAACGATGAAATTCCTCAAGGAGCAGAGCGCCCTTTTCATCGGAACTGAGATGGAAGTGGTGCGGATGGGGGCGAACCAGCGCTGCCGCCGCTTCACTACCAAGACCCAGTGCCTCAATGGAATGGATCCTTACTGTGGTTGGCACTCTGTCCAAGAGGAATGCACTTCAGCACCGAATAAGAATCCGCTCGTATCTTACTGGCAGCAGAGCATCACAAGTTGCCCTATTCTAACAGCTCCAGGTATGTTATAATCGAACTGTTTTAAAAGAAAACTAACGAACCAATTTCTTTTAAATTTGGTGTACAACTTAATCAAGGAGGTATTTATCTTTGGTAGAAAATTAAAAGAAATCCGTCGAACAGTTTTCGAATGATCGAAGTCTAAAGTCTAGTGTGTTCGCTTTCTCATTTGGTACTTCGATTACAAGAAAACTGTCAAACGGATTTCGTTCAAACTTGGTACACAACTTACTCAATCAAGGATTAATTCGTGTTAGAAAAATAATATAAATCCGTCGAACAGTTTTTCTATAATCGATGTCCAAAGTCACTCTCACTTGGCACTGAGTTGATAAGAAAAACGATCGAACCAATTTCGTTCAAATTTTGTACACAAATACACAATCAGAGATCAATTCGTACATTGTATAAGAGAAATCCTTCAAACAGTTCTATAAGGCCAAGTATCTAGAAAAACAAATTGCGCTAAAGATTCTTTTGTATGTGTACATTCCATCGCTCATGTCAAGGCATCCATCATTCCTCTTTTTGATGGCATTTTAAAAGAAAAAGTGTATGATGATGATGCTGGGAGTGGTTCTCATTTGCATTCTCTCCTTTTTAAGTAAGATGGATTGGGCAGAGATCCAATAAAATTATTTATTTCTTTATAGTGGACGGTGGTTGGGGTGAATGGAGCGATTGGGCCCAATGCGCCCATACGGGCGAAGGTGCTCAAGGAGACCGTTGCTCCTGCCGCCAGAGGCAGTGCGATCAGCCCGCTCCTATGAACGGTGGTCAGCGCTGTTTGGGTCACAGTCACGAAGTAACCAATTGTACTCGACATGGTGGATGGACGGAATGGTCCGCCTGGTCGGCCTGCTCTCAGACTTGCGGATTGGCTGTTAAAACTCGTCGGAGATCCTGCGGAAATCCTGAACCCGCTTTTGGGGGTCGATTGTGCGTCGGTCCCGATCGGGATGAGATCTATTGTCCTTCGAATCCGCCCTGTCCGGTGAAATCCGTTCCATCGGTGGATGGCCAGTGGTCGGACTGGGAGGATTGGAGTGAATGCACCGCATCCTGCGGAGGAGGATTTCGATCCCGTCAAAGGCGCTGCGATAGCCCGCCTCCCCAACATGGTGGTGCAGGTAAAAAAAGATAAAACAATGATTTGTCAAATTTCCTATCATTAATCGTGAATCAATTTTCATTTGTTTTCTTATGTCAACTTTCTAAAATTTATTTTTTGTGTTGATGCACTTTAACAGATTGCTCCGGCTGTGGAGTCGAATATCAGCAGTGTAATACGCAGAGCTGCTCAGAGACAAAAAGAGTTACAACTTGGACTCCCTGGCTGCTGGCCAATGACACTGATATCGGTCGGATAGAGCGCAGATTCCGCTTCTCATGCCGGGCTCCCGTCGATACCAATCTCTTAAAAGTTGGCGCCATGAAATTGGAGGAGCGCATTTGTCACGCAGATGGAACTTGTCTCAGAACAGGTAAGATATATCATTATGATTAGTTGTAATTCATTTAACTTTTATTTTATTAACTTTTCAGATGCAGGAAATACAGAAGGCGGTTGGTCAGAGTGGTCCGACTGGTCGGATTGCTCCCGCCAGTGCGGCGGTGGGCGACAGCAGCGCACAAGGATCTGCGAGAGCAGTGCCACCTGTGACGGCCCTGCATTAATGGAGCGCACCTGCAACTTGCAATCCTGCCGGGGCGTTTGGAGCTGTTGGACCGATTGGTCCCCTTGCTCAGTCACCTGCGGACAAGGCACTCGATCCCGATCCCGAACTTGTTTGATTGAAGGACACAGCTCATCTAACAGCATCGATCTGGACGTTGAAGGATGTGTCGGTCCCTCTGAAACTAGAGAGTACTGTCATAACCCCAGCTGCGAACGTAATTAAAATTTCAAAGTTTTTATTTGATATGAGATTAAGTGTATATATATAAGAAAAGAGACCACCTCCTTGCTCTTTTCAATCTTAAGATATGCTGGTATTGTTATTAGATTTCCAGCTGTGAATGAAATAGCTTATATTTTATTTTATATTAACAGCAACTGAAGGATGGGAGCCGTGGTCCTCTTGGTCTCTGTGCGATTCAGAAGGGATGCAATTCAGGAGGCGGCGCTGCTCAACCGACCCTACTCCGGGACTGTGCCAAGGCCGTACTTCAGAAGAAAGACCCTGTTTAACCAATATGGAAGGTAGAGGACGTTTTTGTCTACATTTTAAGACTTTATTCAAACCTTTAACTTAAATAGAACTATTTAATTTGAAAATTTTAAGTTTGCGCGGGAAAATAAAAAAATTCAAACATTTTAAACAGATAACGCTCTAGCTGTGGCTTCGCTGAGCTCCCAGCCCTCTATGGGTGTCATCATAGGAGCTGTTATCGGTGGATTGATATTCGGGATCTTTATAGTCCTTGCAATCCTCCTCTACGCCGTTCACAGTAAAGGAGGACGCCTTGAATTCGGGAGAAAATCATCGAGGATACCCAGTTCTCCTCATTATCTCTCAGCTAAGCAGCAGAATCACTACGTCTCAATGGGCTCTTTAGATTGGAAGAAATCGAGCAGCATCGTTGTGGATGGCAGCGCCACCCTTCCAGGACGGTCAGGATTGAGACCACCTCCATTGAGGATCGTCAATAGTAATCACAACAATGCCACGAGTGTTGGCGTGAGCACAGATTACCCAACAGCCACGATCAAGAGGAACAGTGGGGGTCACAATCAGATGAGAACCAATATCGAAGCAGACGACAATTTTTAACAATACTATTAAGAGTCACTAATATGAAATGTATATAATGTTGTACATAATTTAAATGTCCTCTGAGATGGATAAAAGCTCAACTTGCCCTTTTATATTTTAACCTAAAACCCCCTTTTTTATATTTTTAAAAAATGAATTGCAATAAATATAAAGGTGAATTATCATGTGCCATTATCGACTCTCGTGACATTTTCTGGTTGACGAGATGAGCGATTATTGATTTGTTTACTATAATACTGTCTTATGATGTTCTTTGCACATTTGAATACACATGACAACCATATTGTGATGGATTATATTACATGTCGATTATATAGGCTGGGGAAAACTTACATAATGGAAACAAACAATACTGCGATGTTGTAGGGAATTTCAAGATATTATTATATGTATAGAAGAGAAAGCTATGGATTTACGATACACGTATAATGCATTCCAGATGACCTTATACAGTTTTGGTGCTGGAGAAAGATAATATAATCCCTAAAAAAGAGAAACAAGAAGAATTTTTTTTCCCTCTCTGTGTGTGTTATCTTCTTATGCCAAAGGGCATGAATAATGTGTTTGTATTTATTATTTGTCCAATATGGTTATGACTATAGGGTTCGTGATGAAAAGACGAAAAAAAAACTTTTTGTATTATGTAAATTATATTCAAAGAAGATGATGGGGTGTTCCCATCTGTTAATTTACATATTCGGTCAGAATAGTCATCGGGTTTTTACAGAGCAGGTTGTCCTTGAACTAGTTTTCCAACTTTTCAAGAAAAAAAAAGATGAGGAAATATCTGTAGGCGTCCATTCTACACGAGGTACTACCTAAACAGCATGCAAGATTCGAACTCGTGCCTATTTATTATATTGTCGTCTGCTTCGTTGTTTTGAAATTGGGGACAGATAGCCATTTTTCTGCGAATTCAATTTACTTTCTCTCTTATCATTAATAAAAAGCAGCCAATCGTGAAACAAATGCAATGTTTTACAGCTCGTTAAACTTGGATGCTGTTATCTGAGTGGATTCATTTCAATGTGTCAACAAAGAACTTGTGCTCACTGCATTGGAAGTAATGTTTCGGCGGGACAAATGTAACACGAGATGCACTTCTCGAGTATACCACTTAACTACTTAAGACCAAGGCCCCTTAATGCACTTTGAATTATTATTGGTAACTGGAAACCAAAATAATAAATAGAAATGAATTACTTTTATTTGTATGTATTAAACGAGACATGATTTGCATAAAACGAGAACAAGAAACTTGATTGATCAAAAAAATAAACAGCATCCAGACGATAAAGATTTAGAATGAAAGGGTGGGGTTTTTGAAAATGTTTGGACAACTTTCTCAACATGGTGCCAGTTTATACGGCAATTGACTCGTTAAATGGGTAAACTTAAAACCGCTCTGTCTACTATCATTTGGAGAAAGTGAAAAACCAAAAATTAAAATTCGATAGTGAATTGCACCTGACCACTATTAAACATATCCGGTTTTCTTTTATTTTAAATTCCTTTTTTGGCAAATAAAAAAGAAATGAATGGTATATTACGTTTTTAATAGTGTATTATTATTATTTACGAACTTGATTTCTTATTATTACCCGGCCATATCCAACGTTCGTTATCAAAAATCAAGAAACTTCTCGGCAAGTTATCACTTTTACTGTTACTAGAGCTGGCAACACTGTCACGCAATCTGAAATTGCTGCTTATCGTCTCGTCCTGTTGATGATGCTCATCCTTTGGACTATTAAGGATCGTTGTCGGCGTTCTTTGATGCTGAACAGCTGCTGAGGACGAGAAGAGACCGTCAACTAATTCAGACGGATCTAAGACTCCGATCACGTAGCTAGGAAGAAAGTCGGCCTGTAATTTCGCTTTCTCCGTCTGCTGCTGCTGATGCTCTTCCGGCTGAGGAGTGAAAATGTTGTCGAAAGGTGGATAGCGGTATTGCCAAATCTCATTCTCGACCATCATCTCAACCGTAGGCAGTAAACGAACTATAGATTGCTGAATCGGCGGAGGATTAGATCCCTCCTGATCAGCCACTGGATCCTCTGCTTCCTCTTCGGATTCCTCGGGAACTACATCGTCCATCTTCTCTTGGACAGCGGCCACTATTGCGGCAGTCTCTTCTTTTGTTACAGGCACAACATTATCGCCTAAGAAATCAATCGAAATCTCTGAAAAGTCTCTTCCAAAACTTGCCACTTTATAAGGCCTGTAAAAACTTACTTGAAGTAATTGGTTCCGTCTCGTTAACATCAGTAGGCGAGCCAGTAGGTAAACTCCAAGTGGAACAGATGAGCAGTAATAAAACCAGGAAAATCTTCATCTTATTTGATATATATATATAAACAAAAATCAGTAATATTATAAATATAAAGAATAGAGAATGAAGCTCTACAGTCTCCCACAACTGACTGACACTCTGTTCGATAGTACGGCGCTGGAGAGAGTGTGCGGCGGGCACAGGACCTGATTGCTAATGTCAAGGTCCTCGGGTGAAAGTGCTCGCAACAGCACACAGCACAAAAGAGAAAAGAGAGGCAGTCCTAACAACAAGTTTCACCCCACCTAAGTCGTAAAAGGATGTGCTGGATGCAGCTGCAGTGGAGCGCTAGCTGGGCATACCTCCTCTAATGATGACCCCGATTCTTATATATCCCTCTACAAAGCACGTTTCTTTTTACATCATGAAATTCCCACGAAATATTGCTGAAAAAAGCGGGGGATTTTTTTTCTTCTTACCTGTTTGAAAGGTGGATGACCCACAGACGTCTAACCAGTGAAATCAATGAATGGAGACTGATGGAAAGTGCTGCAGCAGCAGGACATTCTTATGTTATGGTGGGGGTCTGACACGTGCCACTCTCGATGGCGCTATCAGTTGGGCCCTAGCTGTAGCCCCGGACATTGACGTGTATTTTAAAAGTTTGTATTCTGATATCATCCTAATTTGGTAATATATACACTAACAGAAGAGAAAAAAGAGATTTTTAAAAACAAATAAAATTAGGGGAAGTTTACATCATGACCAAACTATGAATCATAATACAAATAAATTAAAACTGTAGACCCAGGAATGAGGAATAGAAAGGAGGAGAATTTCAATAAACACAATAGATTATTTGCGATCGTCTTGTTGCGTAAAGAAAAAAAGAGAATCGTAACAGCAGCCATGCTGCGTGCTGTCTATCAACATCTAGTCAGCACGCAGCAGTCCTTTCGCTTATTGCATCTTATGCTGTTCTCCTTGAAACAAATAGAAAACCTGATGGTTGCGTTTGCTGCTGTTGCGTATCCCCTGCTCTTTTTTTCCTTCAAATTATTGGAAAGCTATAAAAGAAACAAGGAAATAACCGGTTCTTCCTATATTATTATACTTTCGTGTCTACTCAAATTGGATGTATAGCCATCTATAATAGATCAAGGATGAGCTGATATGTTTACACAAAGTCCAGTAGGGAAGCTAGCACAATGCGACTGCGCTCTAATCAACAGCATCAGTTGAATCTGTATAAAATGGGATGCTGGACGCCTGTTATTTATAAAACAGTGACGAGATCTAGCAGCATCCTGATGGTTATCCACACTAGGCTGATAGATGTATTTTTCTCCTCTGGATCAAATAGATATTTATTGCTTTCCTCACCATCGCACAACATTAATGGACTATAAAAGTGATTCATCTTCATTGGACACCATGATCCAGATAATACCAGCTTTCGAATTGAAATAGGTAGGTTAAAATAATTCTAATTTGGTTAAAAATGAACGAGGAAGTGATATACATTAGGTATATAGCTTTAAAACACGCTATTTAGTCAATACAATTTTAATTCCGTCTGACGCCTTTCGCAATTTTTTTTCGCTTTGTTGATAAGTCTATATACACCAATATATATTTATAAAGGTTATGAGGAATAGAAGTGCAATAAATAACTGCTTGACTCAGCCTATGTGCGTGTATACACACATACTTACACAAACATATTACATATACAAAACAGCTGTCTTACTTCTCATCCATGGGGTGTCAACTGTCACCAACTTGGCGTGTTTTAGCTATTGCGAGGCGCATGTCTTGAATCCATTGTTTCCTTACATATATAAAACCACAAGGATGACATTCGAGTACTTCACAGTCTGCTGGACAGCGTAATAGTGTACATACTCTTTCTGGATATATACTTTGTTTAGATTACATACAAAGAGCAAACAAGAATGAACTCGAAACAAGAGGTGATTGTCGGCCACCTCTTAGCACCATCGGTACCGGCCATCGTCACCAATAATCAAGGGGATCGTCAGCAACAGTTTAGTGATGCAGTCATCGGTAACAATCGCACTAATAATAGTGTGCCTAGAAGTCCACTGGTTGCCCGATTGGACGCTAAAAAGACCATGGCGGAAATTTCCATTCCTGTAAGCTCATTAAAATTCAAATAAATAGAAAGTGAATCGAGTTTAATCTTATTTTATTAGGGAATGAGGGCCATTTTTGGTCACCACGCTCACATCGCTCGCAGAATCATCTGGATACTCATTTTGATTACTTGCTTTAGCATCGCAGTTCTCCAAGTATATTCTAAATTTAGAATCTATAGCGACTCGACTTTGTTTATAAATAATATAACTGATGATGACATGCAAATTAGGTGAAAGATCGTGTGGATTACTATCTTCAGACTCCAGTGTCAGTTAACGTCCGGGTTTCGAGGAACGACTCATTGCGGTTCCCAGTTCTTTCGCTCTGCAACAAGAACACATTTAATATGACAGCCATGGGTATTCTTCAGAAGGAAAAAGCGGCTTTGATTTACCAGAGTGAGAATAGAACAGTAAATGCCACGGCTATGGACGTTCCAGACTTGATTGGCATTCGAGGTGCGATACAATACTACTGTTCAATGTGCCAATTTGATTGAGATGAGTGAACTTGAAACACTTAGGTTGGGATGCAGAAGCTGTCTGGGAATTCATCTCTCATAGTATGGACAAAATGACTATTGAGGTACCTATAGAATTCAATCTGATTGGTTTTGATCATGTAATTAATTGAATATTGTATCATTCATGCAAAAGTGCTGGTTCGGGTAAGTTATTTCAATGTAGTTTGAATCTTGTATAAATAATTATTATTTAATATGGTTTTATAGGAGAAATATGACTTGTAAAAGTCAGGGGAACTGGACCAAGATATCGACATACATGGGAACTTGTTACAAGTTTGAACTAAGTAAATAATTTTAATTCGTAATAAATCTTTTGAAAAAAATGCGTAATATTTTTATTATCTCTTTAAGATGATCCATTTGTAAAAACGACCGGAATGTTCAACAATCTATATCTAAAGGTAGTACGTAAAATAATTATTAATTGAATACATTTACGTAAATTGAGACAGTTTATGACTTGATAGATGACAGATTATGAACAAAAAGTTTATCCACTGGGCGACAAGAGCGGCTGGAAAATGCTCATTCACGATCGATTGGATTCTCCGGTCATCGATCTAAGGACTCACGGGACAACTCTGTACCGCGGATGGGCCAAAGATATCCGCATCTACACCAGAGAGTTCAAGACCCTCAACACTTATAATCGGCCTTGCAACCCAGATGATAGTTACAGTATTTCAAACTGCACGGCTCAGTGCTTTGAAGAAGCAGCAGCACAGGTTCTGCCCTGCAAAATGCCCTACATGACGAGTAATATTAATTAAATTTCATAGTTTCTCAATTTTGGGTCTGGTTTCCTGGGTTTTAAATTTAGAGCAGCCATAATGTTTGAGGCATTAGCTTATTATGAATGCTTCAAAATGTGTGGCTGCTCTATTTCTTAATTTGATATCCTCGGAAAGAAGTCGTATCAATCACTTTATTTTAGGTCTTCACTAATCAATCTTATATAAATTGCTTGAGCGAGTGTAGCAGAGAAATTGAAGACTTGCGACACACCAGATGGCTACAGGAATGCTTCGAATCTCGTCGAGCAGCTCCTCTTTTACGGCAAGTGGTCGAGCAACAATTGCACTTGCCCCAGACAGTGCAATCAGGATCTCTACATCCCTTACACTGAGACGATGCAGATGGAAAAACCATTTGAGAATCTCGGCAAACTTCGAGTCTTCTATCAGGTTTATTCTACTTTTCAAATCTATTCATGATTTATTCATAAAGATTACATGATTGAAAGTAGGATATGACGTTCGATGATATCGAGGAAGAATTGGGCTACGCGGCTATCCCACTTTTGTGCGACATTGGAGGATCATTGGGACTCCTCTTGGGGGCCTCGGTCCTCACATTTTTCGAAATTATTGAAGCCATGTCTGCGGCACTTCTTCATTTTACTCACCGCATTGTTACGTTACCTCAGCGCCGGCAATCTCAACGACACTGAACCGTGATTGATCCCACAAGGCCTCTAATATATATAAAATAAGGCCACCTGTTTCTGTTTGTTTTTTTCTAGTCAATTTATTTCTGGTTTGATTATATATCACTCTCTGGTTCCCATCAGGACAAATAAACACTGATGGGTCATTCCCACCAAAAATCTTATTATATTTAATTTAATTTGAGTGTGTATTTTAATTCATTTGGATTTCCCGACTGCTTCGGTAATGTTGCGATAGCCTTCTTTCCTGCGCGTGTAAAATCAAGTTTTAAGTTTTAAAATTAAATTATTTTAAAAGATTTAACTCACTTTAAGATATCATCCAGTTCCCGCTTAATGCGGCGGACAACCGGTGGCCCTTGGAAGGCGAAAGAAGTGTAGAGTTGGACAAGACTAGCACCAGCTTGGATCTTCTCAAAAGCATCTCTTCCGCTGGCTATTCCACCCACTCCGATGATCGGAATCTGACCTTTAGTCAGCCGGTAGAAATCTTTGATACATTTGGTAGAAACATCTTTCAATGGAGGACCACTCAGGCCACCTGTTTCATCTCTGTGAGGGCTCTTTAGATCGACAGGTCTTGCAATCGTTGTATTGCAAACGATGATTCCATCCACTCGACACTAAAAAGAGAATTTATTCTTAATCTTTAGTGACCGAAATTGAGGGATTTTCATACCTTATCTTTGAGTAAAACAGATGCAATATCCTTCTTCTCCTCATCAGTGAGGTCTGGAGCAATTTTAACTAAAATAGGAGGTTTCTTTGATGTATTAAGACTGTTTCTGGTCTCTACAACGCGGCCAATGAGGCTCTCCAGCTCGCTTTTCCGTTGAAGGCTTCTAAGGCCCGGTGTGTTTGGGCTGGATATGTTTATAACGAGGTAATCTGCGATAGGACCGAATTTAAGGACTCCTGAAACGTAATCTTCGACGGTATTGGTGGATGTTTTGTTCTTGCCGAGATTTACGCCAATAATAGCTCTGTCTTTTGACTCAATCTCTGATTTTACTCTATGAAAAACTGCTTCATGACCTTCTGAATTGAATCCATATCTATTTTTTAAAAGGAAATTAAGAGTTATTTATACATTTAATTTATGAAGAATTTAAACCTGTTGATGATGGCCTCATCTTCAGAGAGCCGGAAGACTCTTGGCTTCTCATTGCCTGATTGAGGCTCAGGAGTGACAGAGCCAATCTCCACAAAACCAAAACCAGTCCTGTGGAGGCCCTGCATGGCTTCCGCCTGCTTATCAAACCCTGCAGCCATCCCAACAGGATTTGGGAAAGTGATGCCCCACAGTTTTGTCACCTGTTTTTGATTCAATCTAAAATATATAAGATGAATTTAATGAATGATATAATTAAATAATACCAAAGTGTCTGGATCGGGTTGAGGCTGTTTCCTGATCAGACGGTACTTCATGGTTGTGACTGCAAGATTGTGAGATGTCTCTGGATCCAGACGGGATGTGATGGGCATGACAAAATCTCTGTAAAAGTCTTCATTGGCGTTCCAAATGTTGAGACCGGAGAAGGCTAGTCCACCGCCTAACGTAACGCCAATCATGGACCTGATTTGACTCTGTTTATAAAATTGATTAATAATCAATTTTTTAAATTTGTTTTAATGAATATTTACCCTAATTTTTTCTCGTACAGGATTCATTTCTATTTAAAAATCACTAAAAAGGAAGATTACATAAATCGTAGCTGGACTCGCGTTGCGATTTCACTACAATCGTCTGCTATCGACCTTTATTTTGACAGCTGGGATGCATGTAGCGCTTGTTACAACGAGCGCTAGATGGCGTCAGCTTCCAAATGCTAATTCACCCTCTAAACTTAATCAAATCGCCATAATCGATAATTAAACATCATTATACAACGAATTCCCTATTAATTAAATAAAAAATGTGTTTAAAAACCAGCCTTTTTAAATATTTCATCCTAACAAACAGATTTGTATCGCCTCGGGGCGTACAGCTTGTTGGGTGGCATTTCTTGCTACGTCGACTGCTAGTCTACAACTTTTTTGACAGCACTAGAGAAAGGAGAGAGTTTGGGGTGTGTTTGTTGTGTGATTGTCCACCTCTTTTTTTAATCTTTATCACACGCAAAAAGCACATAAAGTAATGCTGTTTCCCATCTCGGTAAGTTTTGTAATTCTTATCTTACAATTTCAAAATATCTAACCGCGTAAAAACGAAAATTTCCAATAAATCGATATGGGCTACCTTCATATAGGTAAAAACAAAACAAAATGATTGAGCACAGCCGCAATATAGTTCTGATGCGTCATAATAATATTATCGATTTCTTGCACGCTTCTTCCCACATATTGCCAACTATAATCCCCCATGTGATTCACTCTGAGAGCTTAAATAGCTGAAAGCAGCATCGTGGAATAATGATAATAACAGAGCTGCGGGAGCTTCTTTTCTCATTACCAGAAGAAAAAAAAAGAACTTAATCTAATATTCTGCTGCAGTATATAAAGCTACTATTCTGCTGATCAGCCCCCCTTCACGAATAAAACCTGCGCAGCGCAGAGGACCGCAAAAAATAAGGTTTTCCTCAGTCCGATCGACAGTTGTTACCGCACACCAGTCTCTCCCAGTTCAAGTTCTCTGTGACTCATCCTTATTGTCAAACTAATTCTTACATTGTCAGTAAAGTGAAAAAGTGTTTAACTCATCTCTGAATTTAGTGTTTGATTGAGATATATTTAAATTTGATAAAAAATAGAGAATTTTTAAAAGTACAAAGTCGGCCATCTTTGAGAAGAGAGACCGACGTCGTTATTGATCGGTGGAGCGGCGGTGACGCCTCTTTTCTCTACCCTGCTGCTCTCCTTTACCGATGTAATGCACTCCAACTTGGCTATTGTTGTTGTTGTTGTTGTATGCGATCACGCTAAAATTCACTCGATGTAATTGATTATATATATACAACCCGTTCTTTTCTTACATGCAGCCTGCCTAAATAAAAATAGAGTTCGATATAATCCACAAGATGGGAGACCAGTCAACTTCTTCCGGCCAAGACGAAGACGTTTTTCTGGGTACAAACCTACTGAAAAAAATGAAATCTTTCATTTATTTATTTACTTTTTGAGTTTTTTTCGAAAGATGTCAAGAATCTCTTTGGGATGTCCGACATCTTGAGCATCTTTTAGAATCGTTTTGGTTTTGGTTTTTATATTTTGGTTCCTCAAAAGATGCCAAGAATCTTTTTGGTTTCGTTTTTTAATTTCTGGTTTTCGAAAGATGCCGAGAATCTTTTGGCATTTTGATGGTTTTAAGGCATTTTATTTATATTTTTATATATTTTTTTGGCGTGATTATAGAGAACGGTCGGTTGAGTTACGACAACCCCAATTACCAGCTGCACCTGAGCGCCGTCCGGCTGGAGGACGCCCTCAATTCCAACACTGAGCCCTTCAATCTCAACTCTGCCCTCCTCTCTTCGTACAGCAGCATGGACGTCCTCTCTCCCCAACTCTCTAAAATGGTATTATTTATTTATATAGAAAAATCCCAAGTTGCAAGTCAATATTGATTTTTTTATTTTTATATAAGGATCTCGGTATGGAGCTTGAGCTGGCGCGAAGTAATACCGGCTCAAACGGCAGTTTGAACGGGAGCAACGCTACGCGCCAGAGACGTCATTACGCCTCACTAGACCCGACGTCGATGGGCGTCGATGTCCCGGTCGTTATGAATAATATTATCAGTAATATCCCCGATTTCGAGAATAATAGGTAAATTTATTTTTTAAAATTATTTAGTCCCTTTAATTATTAATTAAAATTTAATTAGGAATAATCAAGAGACGTGCACGGATAATAGCAGTGGTAGCAGTAGCACTGAAATGGGATCACCAGAGAGCAGCACGTCTGCTAATCAGGAAGAAGAAGAGGAACAACTTCCTCCGGGATGGGAGAAACACGAAGATGACGATGGACCTTACTATTGGCACATTAAGAGCGGGACGATCCAGCGGGAACCGCCCGAGAATAATAAAGAATCTCAACAACCTGCTCTCAATTTTAAGCGACAGATCGTCCAAGAAGCTGAAGTAGTTATATAATCTCTTTAATTTTATAAGTTTGAATTTACTTTAATTCTAATTATTTTAGGCAATTACGGCAAGTTTCACGCCGGTGGTTCCTAGGAGCACGACCAGTTTTACCCTATCCGATTTAGACAGCATTCGAGCCAAAGACGAATTAGCTCTCAAGTATAAATCCATTTTGAATAATGAATTATATAATAATGAGTCTCTAAATTAATAATTTCAAGTTTATTTTGTATTATAAATATTCATTTAAATGTTATGAATTTAAAACTAAGAGAAACCAAAATTTTCTTCAATAAAAAAAATTAAATTTTTTTTCTTAATTATCCCATCTTTTGACAATTAAAATTTATAAATTAAAAATTTTGAATAATGAACATCATAATAATGAGTCTCTTAATTCATATTATGAAGTTTAATTTAGTTTTGAAAAGTTAATTGAAATGTTATGATTTAAATAGGAGAAGGAGTTTTCCAGTGGCTCTGAGCTCCGACCCGCGGAAGAGCGGCAGTTCGTCTGCTATCCGCTTCTCAGTTCGATCCTTGGGCTGGGTTGAGATTGCCGAAGAGGATCTCACTCCGGAGAGGAGCTCTAAAGCTGTCAACCGATGCATCGTTGATCTTAGTTTGGGCCGCAACGACTTGCTCGACGTAGTCGGCAGATGGGGAGACGTAATACATGTCTTATAAAGGGATTTTCTACAGAGTTTATGTAATGAAGTTTTTGTTTTATATAAACAGGGAAAGGATTTGTTTATGGATCTAGACGAAGGCTCCCTCAAACTGATCGATACGGAGAGCTTTACGGTTCTAAACAGCCAGCCTATACATACTATAAGAGTGTGGGGTGTCGGTCGTGATAATGGAAGGTAAATATGACGTAAATTTTATTCATAACTTGGTTAATTTGATATTTAAATCTGAATTTCTTATTTATTTATTCATCCTTTGCGACTTTTTCGGGAATTTAGGGAAAGGTAAATCATGGCATGACATGTTGTGATTATGGTTGTGTTGCATAATTTTACTAATATTTATTTATATTTAAAATGCATCATGTATTTTTAATCTATTAAAAATTTAATTTAGATTCGTCAAATAATTGTTTTGATTTTTGTCTGAAAAAAAAATCAAAATTTAAGATCATATGGATAATTTATTTGAAATTTTAAATAGGGATTTTGCGTATGTCGCCCGAGATCGAGTGACCCGGAGGCACATGTGCCACGTATTCCGCTGCGATACTCCCGCCCGCACCATCGCCAACACTTTGAGAGATATTTGCAAAAAAATTATGATCGAAAGAAGCCTCCAACATGGAAAATCTTCTGATGGTGGTAATTTCAATTTCAAATTTAGTTTTAATTATATTTATTAATACATATTTTTAAAGGCTCCATGACGACTTCCATGAGCAGTGGATCTCTAAGTGCTGCCAGAAACCGACCGAGTAATTTACCATCCGAACAACGACGTCCCACAAACAAAATGGGACAAATCCTACTTTCAAGTAGTTATATAAAACCTTAACAAAAATCCCTAAACACACTTAGTACTTTCTCAAGAATTCCCTAAACACTTTTCAAAAACCCCTGAACACATTTTCTCCAAATTCCCTAAACACACTTCCTCCAAAATCCCTAAACACACTTTTTTGAAAATTTATTTTTATTTATTATTTCAGGTCAAAGTTTTCCTACTCCGATGGAAGAGCCCCGCAAAGTGCTGAAAGCTCAGTACATCGGCAGTCTTCAAGTGCGCCGTCCAAGCGGGATGGACACTCTGAACGACGCCATCGATGCCATTATCGCCCAGGTGCCCGCCGACCAGTGGCGGGAGGTGAACGTTGCCGTCGCCCCGTCGGTCGTCACCATAACGGATGCGGACGACGACGAGAAAGTAATCGTCGAATCCAGGGTTCGATTCTTATCGTTTCTCGGTATCGGCCGCCAGGTGGAAAACTGCGGGTTCATCGTTCACACTGCGAACGATATCTACATTGCGCATGTCATGTGCTGCCACCCTTCGTCCGGCGCCATCTGCAAGACAATAGAGGCCGCTTGCAAAGTAATTTTTAATTCAATTAAATAGTCTAATTGATATTGATTTGCAATTTGGAGCAAGCCAATTGATGTGTTTTTAATGATGTTCTAATTTAATTAAGTTGATTGATTTTAATGCGTGTTTCAGTCCAGTTTTTAATGGAATCTAATCCAATTATCTTTAAGTTTAATTTATTTAAGTTAATTTGATAACAATTAATGAAATTAATCTATTATCTTTAGTCGATTAACTTTTTTTTGTAATTAAGTTTAATTGAATAAGAGTTAATTAAAATTATATTTTGTTTTAGTTGAGATACCAGAAATGCCTGGACGCCCACGGAGCTTTGAGGGGAGCCCGGGCTCCCGTGGCTCCATCAGCCGGTCCTCAGACACCCACCGGCCGGAGTTTGGAGACTTTGGGAGCGACCCTGAAATCCGTCTTCGGCTCCATCGCTAAAAAGGCTACAGCAATCAAATCCAACAGCAGCGAGTCTTGAAATAATAAATTATACCCATCATGATTGTCCACAACTTTTTGCTATTATATCACATTTTGATCACGGAAGGATTGATCCTTTAAATATCTCACGACCTCCCCCCCCCCTGCTTTATTACATAATAAGATATAACTATTATAGAAGTGCGCACTTTTAACCCCTTCTGATTGGCTTTTTTTTCTATCTCTTAATTTTCGTGCTGATGAGATTCATTGTGTGTTGTTCCTCTTATTGACACTGGCTTGGTCTTAAAATTTGTGTTTTAACTTTGTGCCATTTTAGTTTTTTTTTGGAAAGTGCTTCGGTTTGACTGCACGGATTCCACCACCCTATCATCTCTTTTTAAGTTCTTCTACTTATATAATTTATATTATACATATGGGAAGAGAATAAAAAAAGAAAGAAAGGCGATCCCATGGATGAAATATAAATAAGTGCACGTTTTTGAAGAGATTATAAACCATCAAAATTGGTATTAATGGAAGAGTGATGATCGTGCTACGATAATATCAAAATAAACCATTTGACGTTTAATTTGTTTTTGAACTATTTTATTCCTTTCATAATAAGCCTTTCATAATAATTTGCTTAGTACCAGCCTAATAATTCGGTTGAAATGCATAGAAAAGAAAGAAGTCTTAATACCACCATTGAGCCACTAATTTTTGGTTTTAATTACATCTAGAGCAAGTTTTATTACTTGCCAGTTTGCAGTCAGCATTAAAGGATGTATATTAAACGATTGACACTGTTATACCAATAGTTTGTACCGAAACAAGATTTATATTGGGCAGTTTTGAGGCGGATGACGATTCTAAACACGTCTGGATCCATGAAAGCTGATTATGAGCCAGTCATTTCCTGTTTTCATCCTTACATTTGGACACAAATATTTTATTACATATTTTATCTGACTAATTTTCTGCTGATTGTGGTTGATTAATTATGGTGGTAATAACAAAGCCATTGCGGTTGCCCTACATAATAATCCATCCTTTACTCGGTAATACCGATTCTTAGATTAATACTGTTTACAGTTATCGGCAATGTACAGTTATAATATACTTGCGCTGATGGCGATATAAGTGGTTTTTAAGTAGAGCAGCAGTACTTTCTAACTTGGGCACCGTGTAAAACGGGTTGGAAACTAGTAAAACTGCCTCAGTCTCGAACCGAATCGTGAACTAAAAGCTTGTCCGTTTTGTTAGTGACACTATTTAAAACAAGATGGAAGGAAAATCTTTCTTGACAGAGGATGTAGCTTACTTAAAGCTACTGAAATACTTTCAAGAAAAAGGTCATAAGCTGGTCATGAAGCAGCTGTTTCAAGAAGACCCAGATAGATTCAACAAATACAAGTACGGTGTATATCATTCTACATAATTCAATTATTATATGAATTAATATAATCGAAATATCTCAGCTTGAAGCTCTCAACTCCATCCGATGGGGATATACTTGTTGATTTCTCGAAAAATAGAGTGGACGAGGAAATGTTTAGATTGCTCCTTGAATTGGTATTTTAAAGATTATAACTTTCGCTCATACTTTCCTATAGTTGTGTTGAACACAGGCGAAATCGCGAAGAGTGGAAGAATGTCGTGATGCAATGTTCAGCGGCGAGAAGATAAATTTCACCGAGAATCGCGCTGTACTGCACATTGCCCTGCGCAACAGGAGTAATACACCTATAATAGTTGATGGAGCTGATGTAATGCCTCAAGTGAATGCCGTTCTGTCCCACATGAAGGAGTTTTGTGAAGAGGTTAGATAATATTTTAGAATTATTAGGTTAAATTTATTAATTTTCTGTTTACATTATAGGTAATTTCTGGACGCTGGTTAGGCTATTCTGGGAAAGTCATCACTGACGTCGTCAATATTGGTATAATCTATCAAACTTTCTATCTAAGTATAGTAATAACCATAATTTATCCCTTAGGTATTGGTGGATCTGATTTGGTAATTGGCCTGCTTTATGAATAAAGCATGTTGTTAGTTAACTTTGATCCGATTACTTTAGGGACCACTTATGGTTACTGAAGCCTTAAAGGCTTACGCAATCGGCCCTCAAGTCCACTTTGTGTCAAACATTGATGGGACACATTTGGCTGTAACACTGGAAAAGCTCAATCCTGAGACTACTCTATTCGTAGTCGCTTCCAAAACTTTCACCACTCAAGAAACTCTTACGAACGCAGAGTCTGCGAAACTTTGGTTTCTTAACGAGGCGAAAGACGTATTTTACACATTTTAAATAAATTAATGTATAAAGTCATTATATTATAGTCATGAAATAATATAGATTTCAGCTGTGGCGAAACATTTCGTTGCACTTTCAACCAATAGTCAAAAAGTGGTCGAATTTGGTATCGATGAACGCAACATGTTTGGATTTTGGGATTGGGTTGGTGGACGATATTCTCTGTGGTCTGCAATCGGTATTAATAACTATTAAAAGCACAAAAATTCTATTTTAATTCTCAATTTATAAACAGGTCTTTCAATTGCTCTTAATATCGGATTTTCAAATTTTGAGAAACTTTTGGACGGTGCGCATTTCATGGATCGCCATTTTTGCGATTCCCCATTGCACGAAAATGTGCGTACAACCTAAATTACTCTTATAAACGTATTTAAGAATAACTGTTATATAAAATGTAAAGGTTCCAGTGGTACTGGCTCTGCTAGGTGTCTTGTATGGTAATTTCTATGGTGCCGAAACTCACGCACTTTTACCTTACGACCAATACCTTCACCGATTTGCTGCCTATTTCCAACAAGGTGATATGGAATCAAATGGAAAGTAAGCTAAAATATAGAAATAGTTCCTGTTTTACACATTCTATTTAAAATATATAATTGAAATTAAGGTACGTAACAAGAAGCGGGCGTCGAGTCGATTACTCTACCGGTCCAGTTGTGTGGGGAGAACCAGGAACGAATGGTCAACATGCATTCTACCAATTGATTCACCAGGGAACCAAACTTATTCCTGCCGATTTTATTGCTCCTGCCCAATCCCTGCATCCCATTCGTGAAGGGTCTGTAGTTTAAGTGTTCTAATGTAATTTTACGTCATAGTTATAGCTTATTTTTCTCGTGGAATGAAGGCTGCATCATAGACTACTTATGGCCAACTTTTTGGCGCAGACAGAGGCCCTGATGAAGGGAAAGAATGCCCAAGAAGCCGAAGCAGAGTTAATCAAAACTGGTTTAAGTGAAGGTAGAATGCCACTTACTACTATTTAAATGGATTAAGTGTTAAACTAATCAGAGCCTTTTCTTTAGGGGAAAGGCGACGTTTACTGCCTCACAAAGTGTTTGAAGGTAATCGCCCAACCAACTCTATTGTAGTTCGCAAAGTAACTCCATTTATCCTTGGAGCACTCATTGGTAATAAAAAGTATTTTTTAATGTATTGAATGAATACTACTAATTATGTTAAATTTCCCCCTATTATAGCAATGTATGAGCTCAAAATATTTGTTCAAGGTATGTCTTTGCATACATTACACCCATAATTCATCAACATTTGAATTGTTCTCTTGAAATATTAAATATTATGGTCCTGAATTAATAAATGAACTGTTTCTGCCTTTCTTTTTAGGTGTTATTTGGGATATTAATTCCTTCGATCAATGGGGGTATAAGAAAATTTTACATCGATTAAAATTACAATTTATAATAAACCATTTTAAAAATCGCAGGGTCGAATTGGGTAAACAGCTGGCCAAAGCAATCGAACCAGAATTGGAATTTGCGGGGGAAATCGATTCTCACGATTCTTCTACCAATAATCTTATGAATTTCATCAAAGAAAATTTCTGATTAATTGATCCATTGTATTACTTCTTCAATCTTAACTCTCATCGCGATTGATTATCTTAGCTTTCTAGCAATAGTGACGATAGTCAATGATAATAAATAGATTTTACGTCATGCTCGTGATTAATCATCTAGTATTACAGCAGGAGAGAGCGGGTCTCAAAACCTTTATTTCCCCCTTTCTCGCTTCTGATTGGTCGGCCTTATGTACTAGCTTATGTCCTAATTAGACCAAGAGCCCACAGCAAAAAATATACGTCGTGAGATTAAGAAGGTTTGACGCTTTTATTATGATGAGTAAGGTTTCCTCTTCTCAAAAACCTAAGTCTTGTGTAATCCACTTGGGGTTACATAGGTGCAAGACGTTGTCAAAGTAGGACAAACAAGGACGAAAATTACGTCATAAGATTAAAAGAAAATATTTGCATCATCGGAAAGAGGAAAAAAAGCTGTGTCTGAATGTATGACGTAAGATGTTCATTTCCGGGGCCTTACCCTGTCAAGACGTCGGTGTGTAACGAAAACGTCGGTGTGTCACTAAAAACAATTCATCATAGAAGCATCAAACTTTCTTAATCTCACGGGGTAGGTTTTTTGCTGTCGGCTCTTGGTCTAAATGTCCTTATGTCCTTTTGTCCTTATGTACCCTCATCCCCTCCGGCGTTCTACGCCATCTAGCGTTCCTTTTCAATACTCAATACTCTATTTTGCCTTTTTCTTCATTTCTATTCTTATAATCTCTCATTTATCATTATTACTGTACTCTATCTCTCAATTCTCATTACTATTAGAACAATACTTAATTAACCAAGAGCACTCCAGAGTTATTATTTATTTTTAAATAGGTCACTAGTCACTACTCACTGCTACCATAATGAGGTCTAAACTGATAAACTAGCAAAGTTATTTCTCTTAACACCATAATGTCCCTAAAGATCTTCTACGTTCTACCTCACAGCTAAAAGATTGAGCTAGCTACAAATTAGAAGTCACCATCTACATCAATGAGCACCACGAAACAGCACAAGAGTTTGATTGCTTATTGTCCTCTTAACACCATAATGTCCCCAAAGATCTTCTACGTTCTACCTCACAGCTAAAAGATTGAGCCAGCTACAAATTAGAAGTCATGATCTACATCAATGAGCACCACGAAACAGCACAAGAGTTTGATTGCTTATTGTCCAAGTAATAGGTAGGTATATTGTGGCATCTTTACTAGGCATCGATACCACACACACTCATGTATTAAGTCATCGTGACATAAAACTTCATATGTGGTCCAAGATACTGTCTATAGTCAATGCATAATTTATAGCTGCCAGTTTTCAAATTGCATGCAATCAATTTAAACTCCTTTCTTCTCTCACTTATAGTGTAGCTATGTATGCTCTTGTTTTTTCTCTAGTATTTTAATCAACATCATTCATAAACGTATTTAGTTCGAGTTCGAATCAGCGCAAAAAAAATCCTGCCTCATCCGGTCGTTACGAGGAGCGGATCTTGTTTTTCTTAATACTTTAGGTATAGCAAACAATTTTAAACAAAATTGACACTCACAATAAACGTAAGATTTTTTGTAGTGTAATTTTTTAGAATTCAAATTTAATTCTCGCACAGACATTATTCTGCTTACGGATGTTATCACAATGGCTAGATAAATGATAATCTAAAGAGGAAGACACCCACCCACGATGGTTTGGTGATAGGAAATATCACGCTTCTTCATGAAAAAAAATTACCGTACGCAGCGCTGTAGTGGTAATTTCCGCGATAAACCTTCATTATTGTAATGCTCATGTTGATATGATCTTTTTTGCAACAATCAATACACAAAATGATGAAACTTCGCACTTATTGGGTTTATTCATAGTACACTCAAGGTTGGTTTATTACCATTCATTAACAGATTATTTACTAAATAAGTGAAACCCAGGCAACACCGACGTTCTGGCCCGAGTTCGGCCCGAATGGTCGCCCGAATTCGGCGTGGGGGGTGGCGTTCAACTTCGGCCGAATGCGGGCCGACCTCCCCAGCCAAACTCGGGCCGAACTTCGCAATCCGAACTCACGCCGAACTCTGCAAACCGAAATTTTAAATTTTACTATATATAGATAGCATTCTTGATATACTATTATGATGTTTAGAATACTGTTTAATTAATTAATGTCTATTACCCCTATGCATTTACTGGTCATCTCTATCTACATACAACCACATAGTCATCAAGGAGGAGTGGTCGTCAACGTTTATGTAGTAGGCAAAAGTTGCACCAAACAACGTAGTCGTCGTGCGCAGTCAAAAACGTGAAAATCAATTTATATCTCAAAATCCGATGATATTTTTACTTATTCGTAAAATGAACAATATAAAAATCAATATTTTCTCTCAGATAAAAATATTTTTGTTTTACTTTAATTGATAAAAGCATTTTTAGATATTTGAAAACATGTATTTATGACATGTGGCATATGTTACTAATATGTCCCGTATAAGAAATAGTAATTAAATTCTTTAGACGGTTGTAATTGATACATTATATACGTATATCGCTAATTTACATTAGCGATATACGTTGGATGATATAATCATCCGCTGAACATCAATAAACATGACTATATCGTTATTGTGGTCGGTGTCCGACCTCGCGCCGGATTCGGCCCGAATTTTATTGCGGATTTCGGCCCGAATCTGCAAGCGGAGTTCGGCCCGATTACAGTTTGAGGAATTCGGCCCGTATTTAAAAGCTGAGTTCGGCCCGAATTCGGTTGGAGATCGGGCAAGTCGGCCGATCTGCCGAACTCAGCCGAACTCGGCCCGACTTCGGGCCGAAGGGTGGTGTTGCCTGGGAAAGAGCTAGGTCTATAATAAATTTAACAAAACCATAAAAAAAGTAAACAAGATAACATAGAGGCCTGAATTCCAAAATGAGATGTCGTGGTGTCCATTTGGGAGCAAAACAATACAATCGTGAGTTTCCAATTTGAACCCGGTTACTTATTTAATACTACATACGCCACAGAGTACGATGTAAAACCTATACTATTACAGCTTTTTATCGAGACGGTGTAATAAATAATTTTATTTTGGTTGATAAAACGATACATCTAGCATTTAAGGATTTGTGGTGGACACACATCGCGCGATTATCTTAAGTATAACCTACTAATGCAATAAACTTAAGCCAGCATTTAAAAATAAAAGCATGACGATCGAAGTTATGGCATAAAACAACTACAAAAAGGAAATAAAACCATTTAATATACATATTGATTGAGGTTAAGTATACTATTTTTGAAATTATGGGGACATAAATACCTCCAATAGTTTTCATTTGAAAGTTTTCATCAGGACATGTATACCGGTATCGATTTTCCGAGAAATGTTCTTATAGAGTATCCTTTCTAATGATTTGTAAATCGCAAATTATAGAATTTGAACAAAATATTCTTTGAACAAAATATTCTTTGAACAAAATATTCTTTGAGTATAGAAATTGATGTGTGATTATAAGACTGTATTGTGTGCACGGTCCAGGGGTGAATGTTTCACGCGCTGATGAGACTATGTTTAAATTGTTTGATCCAGATATTCAGAGGTGAAAACAAACGCCATTATGATCTACATATGGTTCACCAGACTGTTCGCGCCTTCACAGTGGAGATCGGGTACTTTAAAGTGCGTGGAGGACTTTATTTTTCGTCGTTTCAGTATCGAAATGATACTGAATCAAAAAATCAGTATCACAAAAGGTACTGAATCGCCAAAATAAAGACATCCACGCACTTTTAAGTATCAAAATAAAGTACCTGATCTCCACTGTGTTTCTATACACATCTGGCTCTTACCATATTTGAGACGCACTGCAGGTATTTGCCGAGAGATTTATAGCCTCAGTTTCTTTTAGTTCCAAGCTTATAGCGACAATGTTATAGATGAAATTAGGCTACTGCGCGTTTTACTTTTCTTATTGTGATGCAATTCCAAATGTTCTATCCAGAATGATATACTGCGAGGACTAGCTATACTTGAATTACATGGATTAAAACTATTAGAATCAGTTGGATTTATAGGATTTGGAACTATTTTTCGTTCGGTTTTGAGCCTTTGAACTCCGCTGGCAATGTCATGAATACGTTTTCACTATTGAGTTTAATAAGACTTCTGTTGAAGTAAATTTATTTATACACAGTGGAGATCAGGTACTTTATTTTGATACTTAAAAGTGCGTGGAGGTCTTTATTTTGGCGATTCAGTACCTTTTGTGATACTGATTTTTTGATTCAGTATCATTTCGATACTGAAACGACGAAAAATAAAGTCCTCCACGCACTTTAAAGTACCCGATCTCCACTGTGTAATTGAGCCTAGGCTAACAATAGAAAACAAATTAGAAAATTTATTTTCATAGTTCTTTCTAAATACTATGCTAAACTAAGTTTCTAGTGGAACTTGCCTGGTCGCTCTGTATTGGATTGGTGACAATGTACACGGACTTGACAAAAGAGGCAAAGACTAAGCCAATTATCTAGCCGACATTACGTTATAATCCGAAGGAACTACTACAGATAGCCCCTACTTATGCGTCTCACTTCTCCAGCGCTTGAATATATCGATTGCTCGCACTCACTGGCTACCTCAGTGGATCGTCGGACGTCTGGCTGGACTGAGAACTTGCAACGAAGTGATTGAATCCACATAAAATATAGTACGTCTTGTAAATAGCAGAAATTATTTACCTGTAAATAATAACCTCGTTTTGATCAATATAGAAGCAGCTACTTAAAACCCAGACATGTCGAATCGACAAGCCCGGGCAGCTAGCCCAACACAAGATGACGAAGAAAGGGGTTTCGATCACGCCATCACAGCTCTCTTACTAATCTTCTGTGGATCCTACTGCTGTCTACTTGGTGGTACCATGACTGGTCTTGCCTACGCTTATGAAAACCGGACAGGTTTTACTTCAGTCGCTGAGAGCTGGGGCTTTCGGACAGATATTGCCGGTCCGGTTCTCTTAGGTATCGGTGGAGCTTGCGTGATCGTTGCGCTCATTCTCATTACTGCGTTCGGAGTCTGCGGTCCGAGAGATTGGTCAACTCGGAAAATCACTCCAATGGATTCTCCCTCGCCATCATCCATTCAAATGGTCAGCACCATTTCAGGAGGGCAGTCGTACTAAGTCGGAGCCGTTTTTTGTTTTTAAGTCATTGTAATTTGTGTTTTATCATTTTAGCTCATTTGAAAAACATCCAAGTATGAATCATGAAAGAAATATATAACATCTCATTTCTAATTTAGTGATGTCATTATAACAGTTATATTTATGATTATTTTGGAATACATGTAAATGAAAGACGGGAATGTAGGAAAAAAAGTGCTTTCAATAGCAAGTAAAAGTTGAATTAGTAAACAATTAAAATTTCAAAGTTAAAAGTAACATTTTAAACTAAACCAAATCCTTCGCTTCCTTCGTTGATGGCCAAGACCAAAGCCTTTTCAAAGTTTTGGTACGTCTCGTAATCCGGAAGGCAAAGCTGATTGAAACTATAAAAAATTGAATAATTAAAAAAAATTATAATTGAATTATAAATAAGAATAATATTTACCAAGTATGAGCCGTTGGCAAAGAACCGAACGAAGGCGAAGCAACAATCTGCAATTTTGACGAGAGCTCAGCCAATCCTCCGGAAGGAAGTTGGGAAGATCCAGTAGTAAACTGTACTGAAGCAAACGGGAGAGCCCTTCAGGTCCGAAATTGGTGACTGCGGTCCAAAACCAGGAAAGAACTTTCCGGAATTCCGATGAGGAGCCAACTACTACGTGTGTTGGGCTTTAAGTTGTGCCACATTGTACTCGCTCGTGCCGCATACTAAGAGCTATTGTTCAAAATCCATTTTTACAAATTGCAAATTGAGACTAAATTTTATTATTTATACCTCCTATTCATTTTCGTCAAAAATACTTAAAAGGTTGTCTGGAACAAGTTCATTCAAACCTTCAATAAAAGCCTCGATTTGATCTTTAACAGAATTCACTAATCGGTGCTGGGCAAGGGCATCAAGATTGACAAGATAAAGATCATTGTTCTGATTATTGACGGCTATCCGAGGCCCATCTGGAATCAACTCGATAACCTATAAAATAATGTTTTAAAAATTCAAACTTAAATTAAACAAAATTGTAAAAAAAAAAAATTACATACCCCTACTTGTCGCCCCTTTTCGTCGTATTCTTCTTCAGAAAAGGTCAACTCCATGTCCTCGACGTCGTTCTCTTCGATGCACTTGATTTAGGACAAGTAAAGTTGGGGATCGTCTTGCTCAAAGTATTTGTAAGTGACTCGTAGTCCAATGAGCTGGGCAAGAAATGAGCGAGTGAAATGGGCTTTGACTAACTGGCGTAAGGAAGCGCCTAGACTAGATCCAAGAGACATTTCCCCACAATCTTCCCTGCAAAATGCAAATTGGTAATGCTTTAGTCTGCAGTTGGCTGGCATCTTGGGATTCGGATATACCAAGGCCTGCGGATCCTCGGAGAAGCTAATTAACACTCCACTGCGCTTTCTATCGAAGATTTCAAAGCTCGATCCATTCACGGCGGAGGCCACCCCAATCCAACCCTATTTCATATAGAAAGTTGTTGAACTGGAAAAATATAGAGAATCCAATAGTATTTGCCTCTTACCTTGTTCTCCGACGAAAACGATTTCAAAGTTTCGGCACTAGTCTGATGCTGTGTTGAAATTCTTGGTGAGTCTCATAAACTAAAAAATAAATAGTAACCTGCTGGTAAGGTAAAGTGAAAAAAATAAAAAATTAACCATGTAGTTTATGATTATACCGATTGTAAAAGAGTTTCTCTCTCGATACGTAAAACTAGTTTATCGTGAGATTTCTTTTGATGAAACTTTCGAATTTCTTGATATAAATAGTTTTGCTTATCTGTGAAGCTTTCAGATCCACCTGAATGATTAAAAAGAATTTTTAGTTTTAAAAAGCTTCTCTTCTGTCAATTTTTTGTACAGTCACGGCACGGTCTAACGATCACCTTGTGCGCGGTCGTTAGACCAAATGGTCGCTGGTCTGAGACCATCTCTTCCAGCGAAAAAAAACAGAAAAGGCTCCGTTTTTATTAAATTATCCACAATTATTTTGACAAAACTACAACTTTATAAATGAGTATGATACTTCTTTTTCAAGAAAAGAACAATTATATTAAATTTATTATTTAAAATTCATTGAATCGCGCCAAAAACCTTGCGCGCGGTGAAAGCGGTCGTTAGAGTGAGTTTGGTCGCTAGTGTAAGTGGTCGTTAGACCGAACCGTGACTGTATAGCTTTAACCAACCAATATTCTTGCTGAGATAATGGGCAAAGGATGCGGCAAGGAAATAAGCCTCTTTGCTGACAATTTCCACTTACAACTGAGAACCATCCTCGATGACTGGAGAAAGAGCGTTATATTTATTACTGCTCCCATTGAATGTAAACTGAAATTTAAAAATATATATTACTATTTGGTTTAGTAAATATTTCCTTTGATCGTATCTTGGTAGATGGGCTCATGGGCACAGCCGAAACGTAGCTAGCCGTTTTGGAAACAGGCCGAGGATGTATTCTTTGAATGCCATCTGTTTTGGGGAAAGTGCGCAAAATACTTGTTTGTTCTTCGTCCATTTTTCTCCATTAATGGATATCAATTTGGCTTCAAACATTTGCGACTTGGATTCTCTCGCTTTAGCAACTATCGATGCGTTACCTCTGAACAGCACAATGATGTTGAAGTCTCCCTTACTGATTAAAATATTGCTGAGCTTGAGACAAACCATGTAAATGCCTTCTGCTTCAAACGTAACGTGGATTAGTAGCCGATGCATGACTTCCACCCAGGTCCATTGAACTAGAGGATGAACTGGAATTTGAGATCTAACCACAAAAGGAATTTAACGCGAAGTTTTCCAGTGCCTGCTGCTGTCTTGAAGGATCGTTAGCCCATGAACACTGATTTCCGTACTCGTCCCGAGGTTCTAAAATGATTGGGTGAGCTACACCAGCGGTGCAGACCGCCATGCTGGTGGGATGGAAGCGAGTTGTCTTGGAAGCATCCGCTGGAGTCTGGACCAGGAAGAAAACGTTTGACGAAAGGACTACCTCGAATGGGAACAGAGCCAAGAAGAATATAAATGGAATATTGACCAGCTTTTCGAACTGTAAAAGACGCTTTGACTTGATTGGCTTCAGCGAGAGATACTCCACCAATTTCCACTGCTACAGCAATACGACTTGTTCCGTGGCGAACGCCTATGCGAACCGCATCGGCGTCACTTATTGGGTAGGGGTTCCTGCTCCAACGCTGATTAAACTTTTCCAGGACAATAAAATAATTTAATTCATTATGCTTTATTAGGGACGATGACGAATTACTTACTCGAACAGTAAAAGACATAATATTCCCAACCATGCAGGGCTCTTCCCAATGAAAATCGACTTGAGCTTCACTGGCTAAAGCGTAGTGAGACGATTCACTTAGGAAAGATAGCCACTGCGGAGCGTAATGTTTTATCAAAAGACAACTAGCATGGCATACAGCGCCACCGCTTCCATCGGGTTCAGCAACATACTGCGTACCGGTGGATACGCTCCTGCTTCAACACCTGGTCTCACCGGTGAGCTGTCTGTGATGAACCTGTATTGAGGCGATAGGAAAGAAAAAGAATATGGTAACTACGTTAAACCATAAACCTGGTCTGGAACGATGGATCTTATAAAATTCTAGTTATAAATTAATTTGAAATATGATTTTAAGGAAGAATCAAACATAAGGTACACTTTAAAATATTCCGAAGCGAAAACCTGGTCTGGAAAGTTAATCACTCATGATGATAGTTAATCCTCTCTTTCTCTTTATGTTTTACGGTTTAGATAAATAAACTAGTGAAGTAAAGAATAAAATTAATCTATATACCACGGGTTACTTCGTTACGTCATGGATTCCCATCATTCCCCTCAGAAACTCGAACGTCTTCTTAGGTAATGGCTTAGTTAGAATATCCGCTATTGTAGTCTGCTTGGTATGGGAAACATTTTGATTCTGCCAAGTTTTTGTTGATCGCGGATGTAACGGGACGACGGTCCCAGCTGTCGCGTTGGAAGAAGCTGAACGTTACGTAAGACTGGGGGAATTCACTTAAGAAATAAAAACGCGAAGAATTGACGTCTTTGTCGAGGGAATATAATTTCCACCAGATTAAGGCACAAGAAAAGACGATAAAGCACAAAACGATGAGACACGAATAAAAGAAGGGGAAAAAGACACGAAAACACTGCGATAGAGAGAAGAATTAATGTGATCGTGATGACGACTTGATCCGAACTGCGTATTAAAGGGCAAAGAAACAAAAGAGCAATGGCCAAGGGAGAACGGGGTGAAGCAAGAAAGGTTGCGAAACGAGGGATCAAGGGCAGACAAGGGCGAAAAGAGAAAACGAGAGAAGGAAAACGTGTAGCAACATAGCAACAGTCATGAACAGGCAACAGTCATGAACAGCAACAGTAGTCAGTAGATGAGGTTGTACTGCGGCCGAGAAGGAAATGATTGGGCGTTAAAGGTTCTGGATCATCCGGGTTGTAACTGACATGGGTCAATAGTCTTGAATTGATAATGGCTGTGGCTCCTCCAATGTCGGTGTGCAAGATCTCGTCAGTCACAGAACGACTGCCGAGGAAGGCTCTCAAAGCTGTTTTGGCTGACCGTACCATCATTTCAAATACGCCACCAAAATGAGGGCTCAATGGGGGAGAGAATTTCCACTTGATACGGCGAGCTGTGAAGGCTCCGATGATGGCGTTCAGGTCGAGTTGGTCAGCTCCTTGATTGGCGCCTGCCGCCAATAAGATTCGTTCCGTTATCGGTAACAATGACCGAAGGACATCCACGAAGATCGACGAATCGCTGAAAGCCCATAAGAAAGGCCTCTGTATCCAAGCTGCCAGTAGTCTCCATGGGCACGGCTCGGGTTAAGAGGCAGGTGAAGATGCACACCCATCTCTGGTGTGATTGCCGACCGACAGCTACGTAAAGTGGCCCATAATAATCGAGTACGGTATTGACGAATGGGAAAGTGAGCGGACCTAGGTGATGAAGCGGAAGAGGAGCCTTTTGAGGAGCAACTGCTTTCGCATACATTCGTTGAAACGTAAAGCAGAGACGTAGTTCTCTTTGGATGGTGTTTCTACCACCGATTATCCAGTAGATGGATCGAAGATCAGAAAAGAGTCGTTCAGATCGTACATGGCTGCCACGCAGCTGTCCTCGTAGATGATAGTGCCAGATGACAAGGCCGGTAAAACGATGCGAAGATGGAAGGATGATGGGATGCTTGACATCAGGAGCTACGATGGATCGGTCGAGGCGGCCGCCGACTCGAATGAGGCCGTTCTTGTCGATGAATGGAGAGAGTTTTAGAAGATTCGAGGTCCGATTAACTAGTCGATTCTTTTGCAGCTGCTTGAGCTCAGAGAAGAAGTAAGTTTCTTGGACGATGCGAATGCAAGTAGAGAGGGCTTCGTCGAGCTCGTCGATGGAGAAAGCTCCGGATTTCTTCTGCTGATTAAGGCGCCGGGCTCGGCAGTTGAAAATGAATCGTTTCATCCATCCGACTATCTTCTCGAGGTGACGAAGTCTTGAGATTGGAAGCCAAGTGATCCGTTCGATGAGAATGTTGATGGCGTTGGCATCAGAGACAGAAATCTTATTGATCTGATTCTTAGCGACTTCTGGATCCGCAATGTCTCCTGGTTGATAACATGAGCCAGCCATTCTGAAGAAGGAAGAAGAAGATATTCCGGACCAGCTATGAAGGGATGATCACTGGTCAATTCGTGTGGGCGTAGACCTCTGCTGCAATGATCAGCTGGATTCAAGGATCCTGGTACTTAACACCTCTGATTTCGAGCGGTTTTGGAAAGAATCTCTCCAATACGATGAGCCACAAAGGCTTTGAAACGATTGTTGCTGTTGATCCACTAAAGGACGGTGTGAGTCAACCCAAAAGGTGACGTCTTCGATGTGCAGCTCCAGTTCCATCTCAAAGGAAGTTGTCTCTGCTAGGTGTAGACCTAGGATCGCTCCCTGGAGCTCCAGTCGAGGAATTGAAAGTTGCTTTAGTGGCGCGATGAGATCCTGCGGACTTGTCGACCTTTGATACTTGAATTTGAGTTTTTCTGATTTGACGAGCACCGGAATCCAATAAAGGACCAAAGAAGAAACAATCATCTTCACTTGAGTAAAGGACTCCAAGGGTCCTCTCGATAGGTAGTTGATCCTTGGATAGATCCAGCGTAGGATCAGCTATCTCTTTTTCTGGAATAGAAGATATGACGGTCCTGGAAGATGAGACCCACTTCGTAAGACGAAAGCCGCCACGATTAAGCATTTCAGTGAGCTGCTGAGCGACGGAGATCGCTTCTTCTTCAGTGCTGGTGGATCTGAGGAAGTTGTCAACGTAAAAATTGCGAATAATTACGTCGGCTACGTCAGGAAACTTGGTACGATTGTCTTCGGCAGTCTTGCGAAGAGCATAAGCGCACACAGATGGAGATGATACTCCGCCGAAGACGTGAACGGTCATTTGACCAAAGGTGGAGAACGACCACCAGGATTCCGCCAGAAGAAGCGTAGAGCAGCTTGTTCTTCGGGACGCACTCAAACTTGATGGAACATCTTTCCGATGTCGGGGATGAGAGCAAACGGATTGGCTCTGAAGCAAAGAAATACACCGAGTAGACCAGTGAGAAAATTTGGCCCCTTTAGCAGCTTCGAGTTGAGAGATTTTCCAGGAGGAGATGATAAGTCGGAGATGACTCGGATCTTGTCCGGTATGTGAATATAAGTGACTCCATGATGAGCAAGATAGAAAGTCCATGGAGAAAAATTTTCAAGTTCTTCTTTGGTCGTGAGACGAGCATGACAATGGCGAATGCAGCCGTTCGCCATTTCTGCATAACGAGCGGCATAACCAGGATCCTTGCTGAATCGACGTTCAAGAGAATTGAATCGTCGGAGCGCCTCTTCTTTGTTGTCATCCAATGACGGGATCTCTTCTTTCCAGGGTAGCCCGATTTCAATGTTTCCGTAAACGTAACGAACCGAGGATTTGAATATGTCGAGAGCCCTGCGATCATCTTGAGAGTAGAGAGATTCAAGAGGAGTTTTGGAAACGAGCGGTGATCCAAAAACGTTAGACGGACTGAAGAAGATCCTGATCGACGGGCTGAATGTGATTGATGTGACGATAAGTCGGTGCTTGTAGTCCGGCTGAAGTGACTGGACCCACAGGGCACCATCCAAAGTGTGTAAGATAAGCAGCTGGTCCATTGCCATCCTTCTCTGGATAGCGAACATCAAATTGTTGATGAGCACGGATGACGTCGCTGCCAACAAGGATCTTCACTTAGGCTGGATCATAGCTACGAATGGTGAGATCGGTAAGACGAGGGAATTTCAGCTTGATCCTTGGCCAATCATATCTTCTTTGAGCGATGTCGATGGTGGGCGAGGTATAAGCTCCACGAACACGAATGATGAAGGATCCGTCGCAATTTACAAGATCGAAGTCGACTCGCCGACTCTCGATAACGCAAATACCTCCGTTAAATACCTTGAAAGGTACGAGACGAGTTTCACCAGGAAGTTTAAGTTGATCAGCCAGATCCTGCATGATCAGTGTAGCCTTGCTGCCGTTGTCAAGGAAGAGAAGGGCATCTTCTTGCTGGCCATCAAGAGAGCGAACAGTAACCGGCACGATTTGAAGAAGAGCTTCATATTCCAAGAAAGATTCATGTTGCAAGTCATTTATTGATTTCGGCACGGATGAGGAAGATTGATCACTGTCTTGCTTCTTCTGATTGATCCTATTTGCTCCGTGAAGGAGCGTGTGATGATGACGTCTGCAATCTTCTTCTTTACACATGATTTTCGAATTACACTTACGTACGAAATGACGTCCATGCAACGTAGACATCTGTTCTCCTTGACGACTAGTACAGCTCTTTAAGTTTGAGTTAAGTTGAGAAACTTTTCGCACGATTCGATGCGATGAGGAGGAGAAACAGAGCAGACACAGCACCGATAGTTTGAAGAAGAATCGAAATCCTTTTCAGTAGTCCTGGGTGGATCGACGATCTCTTCTTCCACCTTGATCATGTTGACAGTTGAGGGAAAAGATTTCTTATTAACCGGAGAAGGATTCGGTTTCTTATCAGCGGAAGAGCTTTAAGCTTGACGAGATGATGAGGGCTGAGTTATGCCGATAGAAGCAGCGATGGATTGGCTCTTTACTAGCTTCCGCGTCCAGTCATCCAAGTTGGCAATATTGGAAATCTGAGGCTGCATGTCGAAGACCTTAGTTGCCCACTTGGTACGTAATCCATTAGGGAGTTTCTGAAGAAGCAACTTCAGCGTGCCGGTGGAGTTGATATCCCCACTGTGACCGTAGTTGACGAGTGCTGAGACGGCAGCGTGAAGCGCGTTCGAAAAGGACTTGAGACTCTGCGGATCGTTGGGCTTGATATCAGGAAGCATCAGCAGTCTGTCGATATGAGCTTCGGCGACGACGAAATCCAAACCATATTCTTCATAAAGTCGACCAATAGCGAAGTTGTACTGTGATAGGTCTTGCAGAGAAACAGCGATCGTATGAGCGTCGAGTCGAAGAGCGTCGTTGGGAAGCTCGTCATGAATAAGAGCCTTGAAGCTGGAGATAAAAATGGAGAAGCTGAGTGGATTGCCATCAAATGGTTCAACTGTAATGTTGAGGGAACGTCCGGTAATTGATCCCCATCTGATCATATCTGAAGGAGAGTAGATCGGAGCGGCAGACGGATTAGGAGAAGACATATAGGACGGTGGAATATAGCCGGAATAAGGAGTCGCGTGCGATGGATGAATGTTGAATGACATCGATATCGGAGTAATCGAAGCGGTCGACGTCGTCCGTTGAGCTGCATGAGCAGCAGCAGCAGCAAATGGATCAAAACTTGGGTTTAATTGATATGGCTGATATCCAGTTTGACTCTTAGCCATCGGATACTGTTGAGAACCTTGAGCGAATCCGAGAAGGTAAGCTGCTGTCGATGATGAGGCTTGAATGGGAGCCATGTTGAACGATGAACTGAACGCGGTTTTCGAAAAGGAAGAAGGATGCTGCTGGAATCCATGAGCAGCACTGACATGATGTTGCCAAGTTCCCTGCGTCGTTGCTGAATCGTATCCAGCCCCGTAGAATCCAGTCGCACTGGAACTTGAAGGATTTCCGAAGATTTGAATGGAAGCCAAAACGTATCCAGCGGCGAAAGAAGATATTAGCACCGATGTACCAACTGACGAAGAAGGAGGAACGTATCCAAAGCTAGTCGAATGAGACTGGTAGTGACGAGGGACCGCGCCATATGCAGCCCAATTGAAACCGGTCTGATTGGATCCATCTGAAGTTGAGAAAAAAGTGGGTTGATGAATCCCTGACGTAACGTGAGGAGTGTTGATACTCCTGGGCAGAGTCAAAGGTTGTTGAGAAGTGAGCGGCGCAGCTTCTGGTTCCGTTAAAGGAATGCTCTGTGCCTGTCTGAAAAGAGAATAAAGATCTTGACTCAATATTGGTTCAGTGACCTGAAATGAGGTGAAACCGCGAGCTCCAGCTGGAGGTCGATGCTGAGAAGGAGAGCTGAAACGATTCACGAAGCGAGTTATCCTCGGAGAAAAGTTGTGATGAGGCGTGGTCGTGATTGGCGCAGAGAGAATCGGAGTAGCGGATGAAGCGATGATCTCAGCGTTGGTTGTCCTTCTTCTCTCTTCAGCTGCAGCCATCTCTTCTTTAAAGAGTCGGTGGTTACTCTCTAGTCCGATTCCGCATTTCTCTGCTGCTTGAATAAATTAGCAGCGCAGTTGTGATGTCGAAGAGAGGTGATAAAAGCGGTGTTGACACGGAGATCAGTGACGGAATCCTCCTCGAATTTCTGAATGTCGGAAGCATATGAAACGGAAGGGAGGCCGCTCTTAACTAGACTGCGTAGTTTTATTGTAGTTTGCCGTCGTACGGCATCTCTGAATGAAAGTAGGATCCTCCTCGGGTTGGAACGTAACCGGAATCATGTTCTCCTCTCCTTCCGCGTTCGCCATTTCCATGTGTGACGGATCGAGGAAACTCGGTGACGGGAATCGTGACGGTAAATACTGTAGAAGGAAAAGCAGAGTCGTTGGTATCGTACGACGTGTAGTCCTGTCTAAGCGATGCTAGTTTAGATTGGAACTCAACTAGATTCCTTGTCTGAAGCTCTAGAGAAGAGCGCGCGTCTTCGTGAGGTTGAACGATATAAGGACTGAGAGGATCAACTACTAGCGCGACACGGCGAGATGAACGAGAGGAATGTGTGCTCCTTGAGTTGCCGCCGCCAGGGCAATCAAAAATAGAGAGAGAGGATACAACCTGATTTGAAGAGGAGCAGGAATAAGCGTCAGTCAACACACGGCATGATAAGATTGTCGTGCAACGAAGAAAAGTTGGGCTGACGATGACCTGAGTGATCCCGATAAGGAAAGCTGGGATCCCGATAAGGAGAGCTGGGATCCCGATGAGACGAGGTGCGATCGCGGTGAGAATGGTTGCGATCCCGATTAGAAGAGCTGTGATGATGCTCCGCACGTGGAGAAGAGGGAAGGCGTTCACGTTTCGACGTAGAAGCGTGATGACGTTCTCTCGGCCGATATAAGGGCAAGAAGCAAGAAGGTGCAAGTGACTTCAGATCACGATGTTACAGAAATATTTTTTGAATGATGAGGTCAACTTCAGATCATATTCCTGCAGCATTGATATTCAGTAATAGAAGTTGAAAAAGTGCTCAAGAGTGACAGTATAATAAAGGCCATAGCAGTTGCAGCTACCTGTTCCAAGACATTTTCATTGTTTCCTTGAAGAGGCACTTGTACATCTTCGGGAAGAGCAAGTGGCTGAAGAGGAACAAGATCATTGGGAAGGGGGGTCGTCGCCGATACTCCGTTGATCGACATCACCTTCAGCTCTATGACGCTAAATGAAAGTAGAAGTTGTTAATTGTGTGCAATGATAAAATAAAATGATTGGGGTATTTACTTGACTTACAGGACGAATTAGCTGTTCGTTGTGAGGTTCCTCTCCGCCACCCATTTGATGGGCATTTTCGTCAATGGGCTCGATAGCAATTCCATCAGGAACCGTGTCCTATTTTTAGATGAGATGAAGGGAGACTTCAATTAACTAGTCAAATAATAGGATAAAAGAGTAGAAGTCTTACTTGATCTACCAGCTGTATGCGTTGAATGTTGTTGTTGTTATCGATTGGAACCAGATACTCGTTGGCAAAGCAGGCGAAAGGATCAGCTGTAGGGATATCAGACTCTTTTTCGCTTCCAAAACCGTCAAATCCAATCTTCGTTTCGTCAATTAGAACGTTCATGCTCACTTCAACTTTCCCGATGGCTGGTATGAACACTCTATAAGCCTTCGTCAGTTCGCAGAAGCCAACAAGAATTCCTTCTTTACATTTCGCATCCAGTTTCTTTCTTTTAACATCCGGGATGTGGAAGTAGGCTTTCGAACCAAAGATCCTGATGAGGGACACTCCGGCTTCTTTTCCTTGATGATCTCATAAGGTGATTGCGAGCTCTTTCCTATTGGAATTCGGTTTCTGATGAAAGTTGAGTATGCTGTCGCTTCACCCCACAAGAAGGCTGGAGCTTTCGAGGACGTCATCATACATCTTGCCATCTCCGTGATCGTTCTGATGGTTCGTTCTGCTTTTCCATCCTGCTCTGGCGTGTATGGGGCGCTAGTCTCATGGATGATTCCATTCTCTAATGTCCAATTGGTGACAGCTTCGTTGCATGTTTCAGTTCCTTACGTCCGATAAATCTTGATCTTGTAGCTAGTTTTAGTCTTGTAGAAAGCTTGAAGGGTTTTTGGATGGTGAAGAACCTCAGTCTTGTTTTTCATGAAGTAAGTTGTAATCCAGCCGCTGAATTTATCCTTGAAGCTGATGAATTAACGTGCACCTGCTAGTGAGGCCACGAGCATTGGTCCGCAGACGTCAGAATGGTTTCGGCCTGCAATAGAGTCTGCCTTTGGAGACGTTGATTCTTTGTAGGAGATTCGGTGCATTTTCCCTGAAGCGCATCCGCCACAAATGGAACCTTCTGACGTTTTCTTGCAACCAATAATGAGGCCATCAACCAGGTCGTTGTTGCTCACCCTTAGTAAGTTACGAGAGTCTGCATGTCCACATCGGTTTTGCCAGGTAGTAAGCGAAGCAGAACGTTGAGAAATGTTCCGATGTTCGCAGAGAGAGTTGGTTTGATGTGTAGGTGGTACATTGCATCCGAAGCCCTTCTTCCAGTCAGGATTACTTTCCCGTGTTGACGGATGATACACGCTTTGTCTACAAACGTAGCTACCATTTCGTTGTTTGTAGCAGCTCCAATCGAGAATAGGTTGATCCCCATATCAGGAACGTACAATACGTTCGTAATGAGCAGTTCTTCAGAATTTCCATCAACTTAGATCGATCGGAATTAACGACAATAGCGTGAGAATGTGATTTTATTCTATGTTGATTTTTGCTCTAATTTGTTTCAATTACCTCTGAGACTACAGGAACATCTTCTCTCCCATGTAGTTCAAGCTTGACTCCACCAATGAGAATTGCTGTGCTGGGCTAGTACGATTGGTATTCTGGTTATGACCTCTTTCAGCGCCAAAGCCACCTCTACCTCTACTGATTTTTTTTGATTGATTTTGCCAATAACTTGGTTTGGATTCATAGGATTGTCAAGATCCCTCAGCTTGTTGGTGATGCCGATCACAACGTTTAAGTTGAATCTGACGCTCTTTTCTGAAGAGAAAATAATGAATATAAGTTTTTGTAGTGTCACAATGATGATATAATGGTATACCTTTATCGAATTTGAAATTATAGAATGCTTGATGAAGGTTATGCTCTTGATCTTCCGCTTTGGCAGCATATTGGGTGGTAATGAGGTCCCACATCTAGTTTGCAGTTGACAGTTCATAGAGGCATCTCTTTTGATCTGCTTCTGATCTTCTTCTGTGGCAAAAAAGATGTTTCTGCAGCTCACGTCTCTGGTCGTCTAGACTCCAATCTTGGCCAGATTTTTTATTGTGCCGTCTATGAGTATCTGCAAACAAGACACAATTTGTAAATTGCTGGTCTAGTAATTGCATAATGAGATTTTACGAATTGAATTGTCATTTTTTGAGTGCACGACCGAGGTGTATAGGACTGTTGCACCCACTGTTAAGGTGATGTCATGAGTGAGATAAGTGGCACAGTGGTATCAATTTAAAGAAACAAATGCTCAGGAATTACAGTCAAGTTCTAATAAAGTCCTATATAAAATCACGTAGTTTTCTACGATCCACAAAAGGACGAACGGTGCTCATCAGTTCCGATTATTGCATGCAAGAATTAATTTACATGTCAATCTACGTACAGTTCCAAAAAAATCTCTACATCAAGTCACATGTTTATCTATAATTTTAAAAAGGAATAACGGGCCTCTTTACTAAATATTACATACAAGAAAGACTTTCTATACGTTTAGGGAGAATCAAGCATGGCTGATTCCACACGGCAATGACAAAGATTTTGAAAAATCAAGTTTGTCAAGTCAAATGAATTGTGATAACATACAGGTTCAGGACGTGTAAACAATACGCCTCCATCAGATGCTATCAACAGATCCTTGAAGAAGTGTTGCTCTGCTATAGATAGAACTTCGCACGACCATTCGTGATGGTTGTCACCGTTCAGCTTAGGAATGTGCTGCGTGTCTCTAAGAGAACTAGAAGCTAAGTTGCCTGCCATGATTACGCAGCAGAAAGTATGATAAGAAATTGCGAAACTCTGGGCCAATAACCTGTTCGAAAAGCAGATAAGTGAAAAACAGCACACGTGAGAGACCAACACTTTGTATTGTGCAAAAGATAGGTGAATGTAGAAGAGAATACAATACCAGTTAAGCGGCAGGACAAGAAGTAAGCGACTCCCTTGACATTTCACTACAAAGACAACTGGCATAGCATACAGCGCCACCGCTTCCATCGGGTTCAGCAACATACTGCGTACCGGTGGATACGCTCCTGCTTCAACACAAACCCTTGAAGAATTTACTTCCTGTAGACACAATAATTAATTGAAAAAAAATTAATGATTTATACATTTAAAAAAGGTTTTTCTGATGTTATTATGTGCCCTTTGTTCTAAATTATTCATGAATTTTCAAAGCCTGCGGTATTTAATGGGTGTGAGTTGGGCACTTTTCCAACGATCGGCATCTTTGCCCAAAGCACTGTCCACTTTTGCGTCATCAAGTTCGTGTACATCATCTAGGTTTCGTAGGCCAATCTGTTTCAATCTAAGAAAGTAAAACGTGTTAGTTTACACAGCCTGGAGAAACAGTCTACCATTTATTCATAAAATGTAATTACTTTTCAACTAGATGAAGCAGATCAACATCCTGAAGCCACATTCAAAGAGGATTTCTACGTGAAGAATCAGATACGCTTTCACCTAAACGTTAAATAAAATTGAGGTTTTTATTGTGTTTTGCCTCAACACTAAATAGTTATTCTTCAATATGTTTGATACCACCAAAATCAATGCTACATTTCTTGAGAGATGCTGAGGAAGCCTCTATAAGGGCACTTTGAGAATCCTTGTTTGTAGATCCAAACATTACTGTTGCGGATTATTTCGCAAGGAAACTCGACAACCTTGGATGCTCTCGTCGTCTGCTACGTGTTCTCTTTTTCTCACTGTCAGTCACGTTTTTCTCCTCATCTCGTCCGGCTAGCTTCTCTCCAACACAAGGCGTTATTTGGTTGTTTTATCTACTTTGTTCTCATTAATTAGTTTTAGCTGAGGTATTTCATTAGTTAAGTATTCTGGAGCTACTTGGATTCTCTAAGGTACATTATATTTTGTACAATTACAATGGTACATACAATAGCAGCCACTAATATCCACCAAGTGCTAAAATGGCCTGAACTCTCTGAAGTTTGCACATTTTCAGTGCCCATCTCAGAGCTAGTTCTGTGAATCCTAGTGTAGGAACTGTGTGGTCCTAGCAATAATCGAGGGGTTCTCCACTCGATTTCTCAAGGTTCACCCTTAGAGAAATGGGTGAAAAAATGTGTGAAATGTGTGAAATTTGTGAAATTTTGTGAAATTTTGTGAAATTTGAGAAATGCCTGGAAATTTTACTAACACTCTAACAGATATAAATAAAGATAAACAACGATTTCACAATGTACTTTGAAGATATGTGTCGATTTTTATTAAGTTATAAGCCAATGAATAGTAATTTGGTGACATCCCAATGAAAATTCCTTTTTGTCCCGTCTTACCCGGTTTTACCCCCGGCTGTGGAGTTTAAGGAAAACGCTTGTGTACAAACAACACGCGTTCGCTGTTGATTTTTTTTACACTATCTTATATAATAATAGAGAAATATTTATTCTTTATCGTTTTCTAAACTTATAACCCATAAGTCACGCGAGTAAAGTTTTTAAATATGGGCCGTATTATACTATTATGCCGACACAATTATAAAAACTGTGAAATAAAGTAGTTTTTTTTTTGTCTTATTAAGAACTATAAACACAATTAATATTTGAATAGTATCGTAGGCCTGGTGTATACTTAGATGGCCTCGATGGTTTACTGCGTGACAATATCACTTGTCTATGGGCAAAACCGTACTGTATTTGGCGATATTGTTGAATCGCTCCGGTAGACTTCATCTAAAATGAATGAGCCTTCGGGATCTACTCTTTCCTATAGTGATGAAAACTATTCCATGAATTTGACCATCATCCAGATCCAAAATCAGCTTTCTGTACCATCCATATTCCTTACTTAATGGATCTATAAGCTTCTAGATGATCCACTGACCATCTAACATGTCATAGATTCTATGGATTAGTACGGGATACCATCGAAGGACAATGGAGCTCTTTGTTGGGGCGACCCAAAGGATTCATCGAAACCCAATGATATTCGGGGAAAGACATTGATCATTGGCAACAAACTGGTCCGATCATTCTTCGGAATTTCGAACAAATAATTTATCATATAAAGGTCGGGCGTATTTGTCAAATTTTAAAAAAATATAATTATTTTATTATCAGTGCGATTTAAAAAAAATATTAGTTAAATTACACCCAAGCTGTTTAATATGAAACATTAAATGACGGATATTAGTGATATTACACTACTACAAATGACGGATATTACACTACAACAACCTCTTCTTCCAATCTTCCAAATTGATGATAGTGAACATGATTTAAATAATTTTATAGAAACGAAGTACGGTTGTTGTAAATCGACGGTTTCTCTATTTTATACCGCTCCCAGTGCCTATTAATTCAAGGTTTGTAAGCTATACCGTACACGAACCGGCCCACAATAATGCATATAACTGCTTGTCTTTACTGGTTGTTTACCAACTTTTAAAAATATTTTTGTGGTATTATACTATATACGACTACATAGCACAAGTATTAAAAAACCAAACTCTTTGACGATCATTTTTTTGGGTTTTAGGCTTTGTGATAATCAATTACAGTAAAGAAATAAGCAAAGAAATTATCCGACCGCAGTTAAAATTTACGAAGGAAGTCCCCACTGAGAACAACATGCTAAGTATATTACATAAGTAAGTAATATATATATTCTGACAAGTGTGATGGACCGGAGGAAAGTGTTCATGTATCTAGCAAGATGTCAACAGAAGCCAAAACTTGCTACAAGAGCTCATCTCCAACCTTTCCTCTTGTCGATTCACAAATGATTTCATCATGCCCAAATCTCATCACTACCTCAACAGTCCTCCAGGACATTTCTGCTGGTACATCATCAGTAGAATGCTTATCAGAAATATCTACTCTCGTATCTACTAAACCAGATGCAGAAACATCATATGAAATCCAGTTGCCTTCCAGCTACACTTCATCACCAGAACTAAATGAGCTTCTGCTGGATCTCACAGAATCTCTAGTAGCTACTCAAAACGGAAACCCTGTTAGCAGCTTCTGATTTTAGTAGTACAGCTCGCAGATATCCCCAATCTACTGGATTCATCATTTACTATTGAAGATGTCCCTTGTCAACCAGTAGTGCTTATGACAGACATGATGCCAAATGGGAGTTTCAATCCTTCTCAATCTGATGGACTGACTGATGATGAGTTGGTGAACTATTTAGCACAGCTGGAAGAAGAAGATCAAGTAGATCTTGTCATTTCCAATCTTCCTGCTGAATTAGAACTGGATGCTGCAGACATGGAAGTTATCAACAAAATTCCATTGTCTTGAAATCGTGCTGTTTTTTCTGAAGCTATAACCAGCCAAGAGGTGAAAGGAGGAATGGCTGCGCTCGAGCTTCCGACCTCCTTCAAAGCTGACTCAGATGGGACCACGTCGGAGGAATCGGATGATTCGAGCACTTTTAGCGACGCCGATACCGCGGAAATTGATGACGTTCCACCACTCATTGACGATCCTTCTCTCGTTGATGCCGGACAATTAGCTATAACCGAAGAAGAACCCATCATTCGAGTAACGGAAACGTTGGAAGAGCCACCAGTCATTCATGCCCTAGAGGAGAATACAGAAGAGCCAACAATTCATGAACCAGAAACCCCCGTTACGCCTCATGTGATTCACGACACGCCTGTGGAAACGTTCTCAGCGACTGCATCAGAACAAGAAGTCCCACAAGAACGAAGGATGCACAGACCACTTATACGGAAGAGAGCCGCCGTTCGGCTTCGCCGCTGCCGGGATCAAGCATCCCTTCTCTCACCGAAGAAGAAGGTATAAGCTATTTTCTTATTATAATATTGAGTTTGTTAACATAAATTTTTTTTTATCGTTGGAATTCTAATTTTGCTTATAATCATTTTTATTTTCAGTTATTTCAGGGCTCTTTGATTACCCTGCTGCCGCGAGGGACCGTTTATCAAGTCACCACCAGAAACAGATCAGTTGGCGGAACCTTACAGCATTCTGACGGAAGATGAGCGTTTACTAGGCGTCCTCAAACCACTCTGGATATCAGATGAATTGTGGTCATTATTATAATTTTAAAATGGACCTAATGGAGTGCTCTTCAATCCAGTAAATAAAGTAAGACCGAGTATGACACTTCCGTATAAATACCTATTTTTAAACAAATAATAGTATCATTAGTTCATTACCAATTGAATTCATTCAAACCAAGTTTATTTTAAAAAACTATTCCACCCACCAGGGTGTCCAGGTAAGGCGCAATCTTCTCCACCAGATACTATACCAATCTGTTAACAGAAATACAACTATTATCTAACTTACTACCTTAAAGTTGAATTCTTATAATATAAAAGCATCGTACCAGTTAATTGGGTACGCCACCCTCCAAAACAGAGAAAAGTGGTCCACCAGAGTCTCCATAACATGAGTCGATTCCACCTTGAGGTACACCGGCGCAGATCATGTAATCGAGCGTACGTTCAGAACCGTAAACACTAAACAGCCAGACAAACTTCATCGGACACGGCTGGAACCATCACTTTACGAAGCTGGTACGAAATCGGACCATCCACCTGTATATTATAGATATTTAAAGAGGCTATATTTCAAAATGAATTAGATTTTTATTACGCTGGTGGTGCCCCATCCAGAGGTGAAGAGTCTAGTACCGACCGGTGTCTGTTTCATCGGTCTCGGAAGTTTGATCGGCTGGGCTGATGGTACGCTCAAATTGAGACTCCGATTCAACTGAAATTAGTATCTATAAATGAGTTATCGTTTCCCCTAAAAATCAGTATAAATATTTTACGGTAATAATAGCGATGTCGTTAAGCAGTAGATGAGGGATGTACGCTTCGACGTCCACAAACTGTTCTACACCGCTGGTTTCGAGTAGATCGTGCTTTCCAGCAGCTATACGAAAGGCTGATGGATTGAACCTGGTAATAATTAGCTTATTATAATTACGTATATTTTAATGAATTTTTTAATCACCCATAGACGCAATGCGCTGCGCTAATGATGATCCTCTCATTATAGATCTATTAACGTTAAAAATGATTATTTTATGTAAACAATTTATACATTAAATTACGATGAAACTTACAATACCACCGCAGTAGTGAACACCATTTGACCTGAGCTGTAAAGAGACCTGGAAAGGCAGGGAGTTTGGCTCTACGACTTCACCACCGATGATTTTATTGTTGTCTTGATCATCGTATTGGGGCCTCTGACTTTTGAGCAAGACATCCAATGGTAATCGAGGCCATGAAGGGACACCAAATCTTGATGGTGCTCCTGAACAAGAGAATACCATTCAAATTATTGAAACCAATATCATTCTTAAATAATCATACCAATAGTGGAGGAAAATAAGACACAGGTCAGGAAAATTACGATCTTATTCATTTTATTGTTTAATTATAATAGGCTATACTTTCATCTCCGACATTAATATACATTCCGGTGATGTCTATATATACGCATAATAAGAACGCATTGACGTCAATAAGTCGACATATGTTATCATTCGTGTCTAATAGTCATTCGTTTTATTGTTTGCTCTTTTTTTTACTGTCGTAAACAACCATATTATTGCTATACTTACTGTTTTCCAATTTTAAAGATTTTTGACCCGGATGTACCATGATAAAAAATAAGCATGCGCGTGATATTTAGTTGCATTATACTTGGTTGAGATTTTTGGTCTTTATTATGAGCATATATAACATTTTACTAATTTGAATATAAATATGGAGAGAAATGGTTCGATACAATTTAAGTCATTCAAATCATTTGGTATAATATATAGATTAATAAATGTGGTTACACAAGGGTATAATTAGTTTGCATACAAATAATTTATACTGTTTCTTTCTACTGTCCCACGGCTAAGATCTGTTTTGATGACGCAAATTGTGTTTTCCCACCATCACTGGACTGCTTCGCCGTCAGTTTTTGTCAGTTATGTCAGTTATCAAGCAAGCCTTGCAGAATCCGGGTCAAAATCCGAATATTTACCCTTATTGACGTCAAAACCAACTCCTATGAGCGAGTATCGTCAATATTCTACCAATAAATTTAATGTAATATTGCCTACTAGAACTTATAGATATTGTTAATATTCAACTTGAAAATAACAGTTAAATGAACCCCTGCCTTGCATCGTATCTTCAATATTTTAACGTTGCTATAAACCCCATTAGCGCAGCTCATCACTGATGCATAATTGATCATCGTATCTGTTAATCGAAACTCTTTAGTTTATTACATTATACTTACTAGCGCCATGTAATGTAATGTTATTTCACTCATGTTTGTATTTTATTAATGATAAATAATAAACAAGTTAAATAAACACAGTAATGGGTATTAATGTTTTACTTGGTTGCGTGTACTCCTGTTGATTTTAGCTTGCCATCCGTAGACTCATCGACTCTCATTATGATACAGCTAAATTTAAAAAATTTAGAGAGCTAAATTTAGAAAAAATCGGGCTGTAGTCTCTTTTATTTTAAAAGGTAAAACGGTTTTTGTTCTCTTAATTCCGTTCAAAAATAGTTCTTTATGTTTAGATTTCCAGGGCTATGCATTCAACTAAATTGAAACTAATGAAGTTAAGTTACTTTTGCATTTTTTTAAAATATAAAGTCATTTTAAAATAAATATTTTCATTCAAATTTGGAAAGAAAACGGTGCGATAAGAAATAAAATATGATAATCTAAATACTTCATATTAAAGGTCATACATGGGTCCATACTATTATCATTAGGTTTACTCAATCAGGAGGGAATCGACTGATGAAAAGTATAGTAATAGTCGAACCGACGCCATGATAAACAAACTCAACCTTCTCGCCACTCTATTTGCCTGCGCCATTGGTATAAATCATATATATATTTATATTTTTAATTCAACTTTAAATTAAAACTTAATTCATTAGGCGCGCCCCAATCTGGCCTCACCTATTCTGGTCCTTCATGGCCCCGTTTGCCATTGGACCTTTTACTCAGAGCTGAGAAGCCGGTGTACACCGACGACAATAAGATTGTCGGTGGTGATGTCGTCGAGCCCAACTCTTTGCCCTTCCAGATCTCAATGCAGCGCGCTGGTTCCCAGTACTGTGGTGGTTCCGTAAGTCTAATGTGTTCGATATAAACGCATCTTTTATTATTACATTAACATATAACAGATCTATAAAGCTAACATCATCATTTGCGCCGCTCACTGCGTCGATGGGTATATTATAAATTGTAAATCAGTATTATCTCGAATTAGTTTATTGTATTATTAGTGCTCTACCGGGGGCTTTCACTATTGTTGCTGGAGAACACGACCTGAAAATCGACAGTGGCCTGGAACAGACGAGGGGCATCGCCAAGTTCATCCCTCACGAGGACTACGGCGCTGCTCGCACCATCAACGACATCGCTCTCATTTTAGTAAATTCAATGAATCAATACTACTCTCTTTATTCTCATTATAACTATATCTCTATTTATAATAGTTAGATTCTCCTCTTGATTTAAGCGTTCCGTCAGCCCAGCCGATCAAACTACCGGCGTCCGGCCAGCAGACAGATGAAGGCACCCGACTCTTCGTCTCCGGATGGGGCACTACCAGCGTCAGTTATTATATAACTACTACCGTTATAAATCATGATACACCAATGTATGTATAACAGTCGGGTGGTTCGATTTCTCAACAACTACGCAAAGTGATGGTGCCAGCCGTCTCCGACACCGATTGCAGGGCTTCCTACGGCGCCGCCCGCATCACGGATGAGATGATCTGCGCTGGCAATGCCCAAGGTGGAGTCGACTCTTGCCAGGGTGATTCTGGTGGACCACTATTCTCTGTCAACGCTGATGACACTCCCAAGGAATTGGTATTATATTATGAATTTTTCTACCAAATATTTCCAATTATAGTTTATTTTTTAATGCGATTTGTATAGATTGGTATCGTGTCTTGGGGACAAGGCTGTGCTCTCCCAGGTTACCCTGGTAATTATATGATTAGATTATTTTTATTGTGGATTAGATTTTCAATGAGTTTCTTTGGTATATTATAGGGGTGTACACTGAAGTGTCCTATTTCGTTGACTGGATCCTCTACAACGCTTAAGTTTCTCTAAGAACGGTAACTTATGAGACCTGATGAGGATGTTATTGATATATACAATATGAGAATTATCTATGTAATAAATATACAAGTAAATAAATCTATATGTATAAAACAGAAACCAGAAAAATGAAATCGAAACAAAAAACAGAACCCAAATAAATGGAGTCGTTTATAACGAATACAACTCTAAATTTTGCAACTATAATATCACACGTCACGAAATATCTAAATATGTAAATAAATATCTATTAAAATGAATCTTCATTTAAAAATACTCATTTTAGTCATTTGATTGAATACGAAATAGATACTTTTACAAGAAAATTTAGAAACAATCAAAGTTGAGTCCAAAACCTTCAAACTTCTAATTTCATGGCCATACACTTGCGTAAAATAAATTTCATGCAATCTATATTATGGAATACGTGACTGAATTTTTATTTGTAAATTACATTTTCTTCAACAAACTTCTATAGTTAATTAAATATCACGCAGTTTCAAAGAGATAAAAAGGTTTCAATGAGCCAACGTGTTTGTGAGCTATAATGTTTGATCTGATAAAAACTCGTCGAAGATCCGGATCAAAAATCACTCAAATAATGTAAATAAGTCTGGTTATAATTATACCAAAAAATATGTACCCAATCAGATATGAAAAATATTCAGCTCGCTTTGACTTGTTATGTTTATTTATGAACCATCTTTTTATATACCATATAATTATTATAATAGAAGCACCAATGAATGCTCCTATAATGCACAATATAGACCTTAAATGACAATTATAATCAATCCATTGAAGGTAGAAATGATGGGATCACACTGTATTATAGAGTAGACCTACCTTGAGACATTTGGATTAGTAGGCTATCTGTATATATTTCGAAAAGAAAAGTGAGCCAAGGCTAAATTTCATCCTAATAGACAGCTCATCTTCACCTTTAGACTTAATTTCTTTCCATAGAACAAACACAGCTTATAGACCGATTCCACTGTTGAAATCAAAAATACATGTCCGATAACGAATAAAACCCATTACTAATATACATAGAGCTGACGTAAATGTTCTTTACGAACTCTCTCGAAGGTGTATAATAGCGGTATTTATCAGGTATAAATAAGGTCTGAAAGTGAGCGAGGAATCAGGTAGTCAGCACCGCCGACATTTAAGATGAACAAGCTTATCCTTCTCTCCGCTCTCTTTGCCTGCGCCTTGGGTATTGTTTCATATTGTTCTATTTTAAAATCTGACAACAACTCAATTAAACTTGATTTATTATAGGCGCTCCCCGATCGGGCGTCGGTTACTCTGGACCAACATGGCCCCGTCTTCCATTGGACGTCATCTTGACGGCCCGGAAGCCCGTCTACAGCGATGACAAGATCGTCGGTGGCGCAGAAGTCGTGCCAAACTCTATTCCATGGCAGATCGCCTTGCTACGTTCCGGCTCTCTGTCCTGTGGTGGTTCCGTAAGTTTTTATTTTATTATTCATTCGCATCTCCTGGGTTGTAAAATAGATTTTATAATCTAATTTTAAAACAGATCTACAAAAACAACATCGTCATTTGTGCCGCTCACTGCGTCGACGGGTATGATGACTGAAATACGTGATCATTACATTTCTTCGCAATTTACGAATAACTTTCGTATTTACGAATCGTAAATATTACTCAAATGCTTAAATATGAATCCTTCTTTTGTGTAGACAAACCGCACGCCTTTACTCCGTCGTTGCTGGAGAGCACGATTTGCGTCAAGACAGCGGTGAAGAGCAAACTGTTGGCGTCGACAGGTTCTTGGTAAAAGAGGACTACAATTCCGTCCGTTCCTCCAACGACATCTCCCTCATCTTCGTAATTAATTTATGAATTAAAATTTTTAAATAACCATTCTACTACTTATCTCGTTTTTCTTTTATTATATATTGTATTGATTGTGTTGTATATATGTTATAGTTGAGCACTCCTCTTGATTTGACCAAAGCATCCGCCAAGCCAGTCACCCTCCCTTCTCCCAGCTGGGATGCCACTCCCGGACAATCCCTCGTCGTCTCTGGATGGGGCACCACCAGAGTCAGTTATAAGTTTTAATCATTATTACATTTAAATGCTAATACTATTTTTAATATATATATATATATATATATATTAACATACAGTCGGGTGGCGTGATTTCCCAACAACTTCGCAAAGTGACGGTCCCAGCCGTTACCCAGGCCGATTGCCAGAAAGCCTATGGCCAGACTGTCACTGGTGCCGAGAAAATCACCCCGGATATGATCTGCGCTGGTGATCTTGTTAACGGTGGAGTCGACTCCTGCCAGGGTGACTCTGGTGGCCCGCTTGTTACCGTCGACGCTTCTGGCAATCCTACCAATCAATTGGTATTATATATAACACAAACGCCATGAATATATGTTAGTATTTATTAATATTTCTTTGATAATAATGTTAAACAGGTTGGTATCGTGTCTTGGGGATCAGGTTGCGCCGATAAAGCCTTCCCCGGTAATTATATAAAAGATTTACAAATATTAACCATTCAACAATGTATTAAAACCACTTTTATTTGTGTATTTCATAGGTGTATACGCCAGGGTGACTTCTTTCCTTGACTGGATCGCCACCAATACCCAATAAATTGTCTTTATTCTTCTTCTTGTTCCTTTACAAAATGGTCATGAAATCCACTTAGTAGTATGATAATTTAACAGTCACAATAAACCTTGTCATTTGTGGAACATTTCAACAAGAAACATATAATGACATGTACAATTGGCATACATCAGTAATAAAGAGAAAGCAAAAATGAATAATTATCAAAGGTTGTTTCTTTCAATACATGTTATAATGCACTTATAGTATACAACCTAATGTACAGTATATAAGAATGCATTAAAGACTTGATGTACAACGAAATAAGTTGTGATAATAAAATATATGGAGTAGTATGCCTATACTAGTTCTGGTCAGTATTACATGAAGAGGTCTATGTATGTAAAGTTCTGTAAAGTCAACAGAGTGTTACTGCATAGCGACCCAAGATGAAGCTCCGTATGATTGTCTCTAATTTTCTTTTTATTATTGGCTACGTCTATGGTATAATTTTTCTTTTAGAATTTAAGAAAAGTTTGCATCAGCATTTCATTTAATTGTGATTTGGTATTAGGTGCTAGTTTGGTATTACCAAACAAGGGTCGTTCATCTGTTTGGCCCAGATTACCACTAACTGTCTTATTGAAAAATGAAATCCCGAAATATGACGTAAGCAGTAATAGGATAATAGGTGGAGAAATCGCACAGCCCAATTCTCTGCCCTTCCAGGTGTCTCTCCAACGTAATAGCATAGCAGGCTACTCTCATATCTGTGGAGAATCTGTACATTATTACATATTTCTCAATGTATTACAACTTAAAGCTAGTTCAAATTATGATTAATGTAACATAGATTTTGGATGAAAACGTCACTCTCTGCGCTGCCCACTGTGTCGATGGGTATTACATATCAATATACATACATCTATATTACATAAACCATGTTTTTTTTTAACTGTTTATATTTGAAAGGATCTTTGCGTCGAATCATCGAATAGTGGCTGGAGAGCACAGTTTGAGCCAGCAGAGTGGGCTGGAACAAGTCAGGACCGTTGCAACTTACTACATTCATGGAAGTTACGGAGCTCTCACCTTTCGGAACGATATTGCCCTAGTCTTCGTAATGATGTTATATACATTTATTTTATATATATTTAATGTAACCAATATTTAATTAAATAAGGTATCTGAGCCTCTGGATTTGAATGTTCCATCGGTTAAGGCGATAAATCTACCAGCTCAGGACCAAGAGACACCGGCCGGTACCGCACTCGTCGCCTCTGGTTGGGGCGCCACCGTAAATGTTATACCTTTTTTTCACTATTCATTAAATTTAATCTTATTAACTGGATACATAGTTAAGTGATAACGAGGTTTCGGATGAGTTGAGACGTGTTGAACTGTCTGCACTCTCGGATAACGATTGCAGAGCTCTGTACTCGAGCAACGTATTCGATTCGATTATCTGCGCCGGTGCTGCCCCTGGCGGCGGAGTTGATACATGTCAAGGTGACTCGGGGGACCTCTCTTCACGGAGAATCCTTTTGTGCAGGTTTTACTATGCAGAAAACATGCTAATTGAGCTTATTTAATAGTTCTAATCTATTAGATTGGAATTGTTTCTTGGGGGCAAAACTGCGTTACAACCGACTATCCAGGTATTCGCGAAATACAATAATAATATTATCATTTCAGATATGTATTGTTACCATTATAATAGGGGTGTACACTGAGGTTTCCCATTTCATCGATTGGATAGAAAAATACCGAGACATTTATCAACCGTATTGAAACAATATGGTTATAAGATTTAAATTCGCATTATTGTAATACTTTGTTGTTTCTGATGGCCAGAACAATATGTTATAGTCGATATAAATGAATAAACATTTTTTTAAACGACCTATTGAACCGGATCAATCGAGAGTTTGTTTACCTGTTATCGATTATTTACTTTAGTAACCTGTAATGTTATTGCTGTTGTTCGTCGTCAAGGCTAATGCTTTTTAAAAAATAGCCTAAACCTCTAGACGATAATTTTGATTGACGTTCATGAACGAATATTATCACCTTCAGACTTTTTTTTAATATAGACAGCATCCGGTTCAAATAACTATTTGTTTATGAAGCCATTTGTTCTCATTGCCCCCTTTTTTTAATGCCTAGAAACAAAAAAAAAGCAGGGCAAATATTAGACATTAATATATATTATTCTTTCACATTGTATAATACTTTTAAGCATATGACGTGATGATGTTCTCGTTAATGGTGTTATAATTGGCTATTGCAGCCATTATACAAGTTTCGACATTGAACGTGTTTTCCCAACATATAGTGGCGTGATCTCTTAATTCTCTCAATAGCAATACAATTTGATAAAAAAATCACATAGGCCATGATGATTATGCATTTTTTTCTTGTTCAAAGACACAGACTGACGTAAATCCTTCTCTCTCCCTTTCCATTAATCCATATGTGCTGCTGGATGGCAACACAGCAGAGATAACAAAATAAAAACCCAGCCAATTATTATCATATTCAATATGATTACGAGATTTATGACATTGACGGCTTAGAACTACATACTGATAGGCACACAGAACTGAGCAGTATAAAAGGAGGTACTGAAAACCTATGAAAAGTCACTCCTGCTTCTGCCCTTTTGCACGGCTCAAAGCAAGACCAAGTCCTACGAAAATGAGATTCCTCGTCTTTGCCGCCCTCGTCGCCACCGCTTGCGCCATGGGTATAAATCAGCAACTACCACACTGCATATTATTGCGTGATTAAATGGTTTTATGTATTTATTCATACAGATTACACTGGTCCAAGCTGGCCCCGTCTTCCATTGGACCTCATCCTCAATGGTGATAAGCCCGTCTACGACGACAAGATCGTCGGTGGTGCTGAAGTGGCTCCCAACTCTGTCCCAAGCCAGATCTCTCTTCAGCGTGGTGCCGGAGCTTCATTTTCCCAATCCTGCGGTGGTTCCATCTTGAGTGCATCCACCATCCTCAACGCCGCTCATTGCGTCTCTGGGTACTAACTAATATCATTTTTATATTAATCCAATTATTAGCCTACATGATTATTGGTTGTATCAACAGTGTTACTAACCTCGCCATCTTCCGAGTTGTGGCTGGTGAGCACAGTTTGAGCCAGACCAGTGGCAAAGAGCAGATCAGGTCCGTCACCAAGTACACCATGCACGAGAACTACAATTCCGCCACTTTCCTCAACGACATCTCCCTCATTTTCGTATATATCTTTAGTCCTATAATAACTGCCAAATTCAAGTATAGTAATAATTATTAAAATTGTATATATATTTCAGTTGAATGAGTCTCTTACTTTGAACGCCGATGTCGCAGCCATCACACTTCCCGCTGAAGGCTCTGAGACTCCTGCAGATAGCAAATTGTGGGTTACCGGATGGGGCACTACCTCTGTATTAACAATACATCTATATACATCAATGCAAATTATAATATAATTTTGATCCAATGTTTGTAGTCTGGGGGTTCCATTTCTGATGTCCTCCGTGGTGTTGAGGTCCCTTACGTCGATGACACCCAATGTAACGTCTACTATCCTAACCAGATCGCCGATTCCATGATCTGTGCCGGCGTTCAAGGAGTCGATTCCTGCCAGGGTGACTCTGGCGGACCCATGTATGCCTCAAAGACTAGCAGTGAACAGGTACGCACGAATTGCTTTTTTATTATTTGGTATATATAGATTAAGTTAATCCAATTGTTTAATAGGTCGGTATTGTGTCTTGGGGAAGAGGCTGCGCTGCTCTTAACTCTCCAGGTGTATACACCCAGGTGTCCAAATTCATCACCTGGATCAGGACCAACAACAATCTTTAAATTGAAAATAATTCGACTGCTGCTTCCTATAGGTCATACCTATACTATTTGAGCACAACAACGAATAAAAAGGAAGCAGCATATTTTAAAATAAAAATAAAAACCTAACAATTCCTTTTCACTACCCCCATCCCTAAGCAAAGAATATGTATGTGACACCCGATGAACTGTATTTCTATTATTTAAGAGGAGAATTCATTTTCTTGTGTCTTAACTAAGAACAATACAAGAAAGGTGCCCATATATAAACAATATATGAAAAAATTATTACAAAATTGGAATCCCATCTTACGATGGACTCACCGATATGGATCTAACAGTCCTCATATAATTGATCCATATTTAGATACAGAACGGTTATCTGCCATACCACATTGAATAACTACCACTTGAAAGACTTGAGTAGTGATTCCTCCACCGCATCAGTACTTTCTAATCATTAAACTATATATCGCCATTCTTAAACACGCGCACATGGAGTGATTGGAATGTCCAGTGACCTAAAAACGTAAATAACGTAATAGTCATGATAGATGGTCACAAAAATTCGATTCAATGGCAAATTCCCATCATCGTATAAAGAGAAAAAGTATTTACATAATATAAAGTAGTAAAAATTTAGAAACAGTTGTGCCTAGTTTTATAGCCCAGATGGAAAAATTAGATTCCTACTATTTCTTTCCGCACCAATTGCCAAGACTTGCGCAATGGGTAAAACAGTGATAACCTCCTAATTTTACCAGCTTATTGGATTGGCAATTTTCAACATAATATTATCACACTTACCACGTACAGTGCGTGTAGCTAAGTGAGAAGAATATGTTAAGTTGTCTGAAAATTTTATACAAAATTTTTGCTTTCTACTTGTGTATATTTTCAGCTATTACACACAAAAAAATATATAGAAATCTCACCAGCGTCCCGAAAATACAAATAACATATGGCGAGTTTTTCTGGTAGATTTTGAGCAACTTTCTTCAGATTTCGCCCACAAATCGGATAGATTTCGTAGATTTGCATGGGAATTTTTAGTTCAGATTTCAGATTTCTCTCATTTGACTGCCCTCGAAATCTACCAGAAAAACAAGGCAATAGGAATGGTTCTTGTAATGTTCTTGATTGATGTTGTTGGATAAACTCTGATATAGATTGTTGATACTTAAAGTGAGTTACGATAGTACTCTTGAAAATGGCGGGGCAGATGACATCTGTGATCGGTGGTCTCAGGTAGCAGACTGCCGTCAGGGATACTGTATTTACTTGAAAGCAAGACTAATGCATGATGGTTGCCATGATTACATAAACACTACAGGTTCTGTTTTTTTTTCTTACACGTATATATCGAACCGTTACCATACAGTATGCATTCTTTATAAACGCTTTTTATACTTAAAACATACAGTTTTAAATTTAGATGCAATATTAAACGGCTTATTCGACAACTAAACTGTAAAAGCCAAAAATTAAAAGGGAAAGGGGATTATTCATTATCCTTTATAAATAATGTGGGTTCATTCAGTGCGTACTGTACATGAAGCAGTCATATTTATTATCACTTTCTATACTTGAATAAATGTGATGAGTCCGAAAAAAATTCAAATTCATAATAAATAAATAATAAATAAATAAAGTGATTAATCTCACGAAAAAAAAAACAGTTTAGTATGGAAATAGATAAGAACGAGGTCGTTCAATACATTTATAAAGCTATTATTGTACTATGTAAACAAAATAGTACACACCCAAACCAAGGCTCGTGATTATTATATAAATTGAGGAGCACAAAACCTGCCAAAAGTTATAATGCAGTTTGTCTTCACCCAGAAAATGAGGCTCATCGTCGTCCTTGCCGCTCTCGCCACCACTGCTTGTGCTATGGGTATGATTAACAACTCACTCTTAGAAATGATGTAACCCAATTAATACATTTAAATTATAACAATAGATTCCGTGGCACCTAGCTGGCCCCGACTTCCATTAGCCCTTTTGCTCAGAGGCGAGAAGCCCATCTACAGCAACGGAGACAAGATCGTCGGTGGGGCAGTTGTTGATCCCAACTCGGTCCCAAGTCAAATCTCTCTACAGCGGCGATCTGGTAATACCTTTTCCCAGTCCTGTGGTGGTTCTATCTTGGGAGCGTCCACCATCCTCAATGCCGCTCACTGCGTCGAAAAGTATATTATTAATTACGCTCTCTTTTACATCATCATGCAGTAAATTAACACACAGATAATTGAAAACAACAGTGTCAATAATCTGTCCATATTTCGAGTGGTTGCCGGCGAGCACAGTTTGAGCCAGGACAGTGGTATTGAGCAGATCAGGAATGTCGTCCGGTACACAATGCACGAGAACTACAATAGTCGTACCTTCGATAACGACATCGCCCTCATTTTCGTAATTTATTTGTTTTTAAAGCTTCTTCAATGCTCGAATCATTTATACACCAAATGATTACAGTTAGATGCTCCTCTTGACCTGAGCACCCCTCAAGTTCAAGCCATGGCACTACCAGAAGAAAACTTTGAAGTTCCCGAAGGGACCATGATGTACGTCACCGGATGGGGCACTACCAGTGTAATATGTTATATATAGACCACATTAAGGATTAAAATGTGTGTAATATTTAATCATTCAGTCCGGTGGCTCTATTTCCGATCTTCTTCGGGGTGTTGAGATCCCGTTCGTCAATGACGAAGTTTGCAACACCGCCAACGGAGGCGGAGTCAGCGATTCCATGATCTGTGCTGGCATTTATCCAGAAGGTGGCGTCGATTCATGCCAGGGAGACTCTGGCGGTCCACTTTTCCTTTCAAAGACTAGCAATGTCCAGGTACAATCATATGCATATGCTTAAACTCTCTTTATGGTTTCAGGGTACATATTTTAATAAACTCACGTAATATTAAAACCCCAATCAGGTCGGCATTGTGTCTTGGGGATACGGTTGCGCCGATCCCGGTTTTCCAGGTAAGTTCTTTATAAGACTATGAATTAATTTCCCTTTCTTAGTTTCTTAAATTATCTATGTAATTTTTAAACGTGAAAAAATGCAGGTGTTTACACAGAGGTGTCTAAATTCATCTCCTGGATCAACACCAACAACAATGCCTAAGATGAGCGAGCTACTTAATATGACCATAACATTTGAGGGCATCAAAATGATCCCAGAAAAGGCAGATAATTTAGAAATTCAGTAGCAATCTTGTGAATGAGTTAATTTAGTTAAAAGAACAATACAATATATATACCATGCATGTCATGCAAATGTCGAGTTTTACCGGCGTGATGAAATCATTAGTATTCTTTTCTCTTATACAAAGTGAGTTAGTGGTTTACTATATTCTGGCAACCATTTTGTTCACTATATGTATATTATCGATGAGTGAAATCTTCAGAAGCATCGAGAATATACAAAAAATATGTGTGCATGTTTATTTTGGTATTTTATAAAGCCTTTAATCATACTAGTATGATGTTCATGTTGATAACAAAAATGGTCTGATGACTTTGGAATACTGCTTTTCTATAGAGATATTGCGACTTGAACAGACAATCACTGACTAAAATTTCAATAGTACAAACAGCGTAAGAAAATGAGAATCCCGTTTCTCCTAACAGTATTTTATTTCATCGCTTTTAACATGGGTATACAAGTATATAGATTATACACATTCGTATAACATTATTAACTTTTGGTATAATTATAATAGCTAATGGAAGCGCATCTCCTATATGGCCCAAACTGCCCTTAAGTGACCTTAGGCCCAAATACGCCGATCAGGACGGCGGCAGCAGGATCGTCGGCGGTGAGGTCGTCGAGCCAAATTCCATACCCTTCATGGTCTCTATCCAGGATTGCAGTTTCCTTGGAATGTGCTACCATATTTGCGGCGGCTCTGTATAATATAATTATACAACCATTAATTGTTATCTTAATTAATATTCCATACTATTTCTTATAGATCTATAAAGAGGACATAATAATTACTTCAGCCTCTTGCGTCTACGGGTATTAAATATAGGCCTTCACACATTTTTATATAATGCCTGCATAATACATATTATTACAGCACCAACCCAGACTTGACTCGAGTCGTAACAGGCAGGCACAGCTTGACTAATAACACCGGAGTTGAGCAGTACCGTTTCCCAAAGCAGTACATCATTCACCCTCGATATGACATATTCTCGGGCGAAAACGACATTGCTCTTCTTGTGGTAATTATCCCTATTACATGACCGTATCAAGACAACATAATCAATGTTTCATTATGTTGATAGATGGAATACACTTTTAATATAAGTGTTCCAAGTGCCCAACCAGTCAATTTACCTCAACAGGACGAACAAACTGATGAAGGAACCCTTCTAACAATCTCCGGATGGGGGGCTACTCAAGTAATATTTAATTATAATGCTATTTTTTTCAATATTCTATCAGTTAATTATATTGTAGAATGGTGGAGCAACTTCTGACCTACCTCGCAGTGCTCAAGTTCCGGTTGTTTCCGACACGGCTTGTCAGAATGCTTACAGTGAAGGAACTAATGTAATTATCAGTCCGCCAGCAATGATCTGCGCCGGTTACCTAGACGGCAGCGTTGACAAGTGTTCTGGCGACTCGGGTGGCCCCTTATTCCGAGAAAATATCGATGGATCCTTCACTCAGGTTTTACTTAGTTTTTGCAGGATTATATTTCATAATATTTATGCCTAAATTAACGCAATTATAGATCGGTATTGCTTCTAAAGCTGGGCTACGCTGCGGGACTCCAGGTTATCCAGGTATTATACAATTAATCTTATTAACTGCTTTATTTCTATATACTAATTTAATATATGAATACATAATAGGTGTTTATACAGAAGTCTCAAATTTTGTCGACTGGATCATCAGCAATGTACCCGTTCAAAAATAAATATAATAATTAGGAAACATTCACAAAAGTTGTATTATTGAGTTGCATATAACAATACACTTATTACTATAACATTGGTTTGAAAAAAAAAATATATTGTTGCACTTTGGATTTATATATATCGATATATTCTTTATTTTTAAGATACTTTGGTTTTTCCCAGCGGAGTTATTTGTATTAGCAGCGATACTACAATACATGAGCCGATAATCGTTAGTGTACTTTAGCCATCTTTCTACACAGTAATCCGGGTTGATTGAGTCTAGCAATAACAACATAGTCGTACTCAACAATATGCAGCTTTCATGTATATAGATATATTTTAAAAATAGCTAAATTGAAGACTAGCAGATAAAGAAATCATGAGACTTCATATCGAAGTATTCAATGGTAGTATAAATAGGCCCATTACCAGGTCCATAATCGCTGCTGTTCTCGCCTTCAACTCGCCATGAACAAACTTAGCATCATCCTCCTGGTCGCTCTCATCTCCTGCGCTTTGAGTAAGGGCTATAAGGCTATTAAATATTTTATGTAGTTCAGAAATAGTTTGATTGACATAATAATGAATTCATCATTAATTCAAAGGCGCTGATGTGCTGAGCGCTAAGAAACCCCGATGGGTTCTACCCCGTATGCCGCTGGACCTCCTCCTGTCCGGCAAATTCCCGGCCTACGATGAGGACGGAAAGATCGTCGGCGGATCAGTCGTCACCCCCAACTCGCTTCCCTTCCAGATCGCTTTGCTTCGCTCTGGCTCTCTGTCTTGCGGTGGTTCCGTAAGTTCTCACACAGCATATTATATTATATAATTATAACGAAATTATCGGAAATTATAGGCTTTATATCGTTATATAGATTATCGCGAGCAATAAAATTCTTTGTGCCGCTCACTGTACAGTCGGCATCAGCACCAGCCTCTACCAGGTAGTTGCTGGTGAGCACGACTTGACTGTCAGCAGCAGCACGGAGCAGAGAAGAAGCATTTCCAGGATTGTCAATCATGAGAGCTACAACTCCAGGACTCAAGAAAACGACGTCTCTCTCATCTACGTAATATTGATTTCTATTATTCGTTTCTAATCTCAGTCTGTTTAATGAATTGATTTATTTATTTCGCACATCAGTTGAGCTCGGCTCTTACCCTGAATTCCGCAGTTGCCACCATCGCTTTGGCTTCTACCTCCCTCAATGCAGGCGCTGCCGTCACCGTTTCCGGATGGGGCACCACCTCCGTAAGTGACAATTTACTACATTACATCATTTGAATTGATTAAATATATTTTTAATGTTTCGGCCATCAGACTGGTGGCTCTATCTCGAACCAACTTCGATCCGTCGTCGTCAACGTCGTTTCCGACACTAGCTGCAGAAGTGCCTATGGCACGAACGCCATCTCGAATTCTATGCTCTGCGCCGCCGCCCCCGGCAAGGACTCCTGCCAGGGTGACTCTGGTGGACCCCTCTTCACTGGTACCGGCTCCTCCGCCACTCAAGTATTCATTGACACATTTTAAATACTACACCATCTACATATAGATTAATTATGTTTCTGTATGATTCGTTTTAATTAGCATGGAATCGTTTCCTGGGGATACAGTAAGTAACATTATAATAAATAATTATTTTAACTAAATATTTTAAATTTAACTGTTTCAAATTTATTTCCTCAACAGATTGCGCTGATCCTAACTACCCTGGTGTCTACTCTGAGGTCCAATCTTTCCGTACCTGGATTAATAGCAACTAAATTGGCTACTACCACATACCAATTTTAACGAATTATTCCTTTAAGAATTTCTTGACATTCTTACGTTATTGAATGGTGTAATTGTTTACCAACATCACGAGAAAGAGACGCAATAAATTCTATAGCAGTTTAGCAGCATCCCATTTCGAATACATTGTACATCTTTACTTTTGTTTCTCTTGATAATTATAATGATTCGATGGAGCACATAATAAGCTTCGTGAAAGCAAGAGAAATTATGGACGCAAATATTTACTTTCACGCCAATCACTCTGATGTATAAGCTCTTATAATCACGTAAGGTACTGTGGGAATTCCGAATCCTTCGGTCAATAAAAATCATGGTGAAATTTACTAGATTTACGCAACGGAATTACCCAGCCATACACAAATATTTCGTTAATTCGTCGCAGATAAGGGATTTAAAAGTTCCTTGGTGACCTCCGTTGTCAAAACCCATAAAATGACAGTTTCATCCTAGATAAACACATCAAACAGGCCTAACGTTCACTTATTTGATAAAATATCCCTTAAAAATTATTTTTAAACACGCTCAAGTTCAATCTTGTCAATAATCTTTGTCATTTTTATTGTGTCAAGGAAACGAGTAAACGACTAGCTTTCTCCCATGTCAAAAGAAAAAAAACGTCCCCAACCTATATTCAAATTCCCCGCCATATGAAAAGTAAAACTTGTTTAATTTAGCGCTAGATGGCGCCAATTAATCGTCTGCTCTTGACAGTTGCCTTGTTGACAAAAAAATTAAATAAAAACGGTATTTCTGTCCAGAATTTCTCCATTTAGAAATTTAAAATGAATGGAGGAAATCAATTTGGAGAAATAATTAATCTCAATGTTGGCGGTACACGGTAATTTACTATTTTAATTTCCACAAAAACTTTTTAATAACTTTTTTTTTTAATCTTACAGTTTCAGTACTTCTAGACAGACCCTCACTTGGATTCCAGATACATTCTTCACAAGCCTCCTTAGCGGTAGAATAAGCAGTCTCGTAGACAGCAAGGGAGCTATATTTGTTGACAGGGACCCCACTTTATTCACTCACGTCCTCAACTACCTGCGTACCAAGGAGATCTACTTGCCAGAGTCCAATGGCGGGATCAGGGGGCTCATGCACGAGGCAGAGTTCTATGGCATCACACCACTCACTCAGCAGCTCAAGCTCGTGCAAGAGCTGGAGCAGTCTTCCTGTGGAAATGTGCTCTACTATGGCTGCCTCAACCCTCCCAGTAAAAATTAATATTTCCCTAATAAAACTTGGTATCTAACTCATTTTTATGTTTGTCAGACATTCCACTGCCAGAGCCCCTGAAAGCAAAGGATGAAGAAGCTTCAAATGCCACTAAACCTAGAGCCCCTGCTAATAAACCACAGAGAACCAATAGCATCTCTAGAAATGTCCCTATCAGCAGCTTAAGCAGGTAAATTTAGAATACACTTTTTTAAATATAAATGTTCTAATTATTTTTAAATTACATAGAGCACATTCTAGGCCATCATCCCTGGATATGCGCTGGAATTCTCTCAGCAGACAGTCGGGAAATAATGCCCAGAATCATCTCGCTGCCTGGTTCGGTGGCCTACATGGTAATAAAACTTAATAAAATCAAGTTTATAATAGCTTTAAACTTGATTTTCATTTTAGTACGATCTCCTATCGATCCTCTACGAGTGAATCTCATCAAAGCTCATCATAATTGGATTTTGATCGCTTATGCTCACATGATTACCTGTCACAAGTATTTAAAATTACCTTTATAACATCTTCATCTTTGATTAATTTACATTTTTACTTAGATTCAAAGATGCTGGAGGCTGGCATCTCGTTTTTACGAGTCCCTGGATGGAGCAGCCTGTAGATCGAGTGGCTCTCAATGCCAAAATGACGAGCAGCACCGCCCAAAATCAAGAAACTAAATTAGTGGCCTTGGCTTCGGGCACTATTATTCGATTATGGGCTGTTAATGATGATGGCCAGCGAAACGATATAGGTTTAATTTATTTTAAGTTAAGTTTTAAATTATTTTTACTGTTTTATGGATTATATAGGGACGTTTAATATGCACGTTGTGGTGGAATCTCTGTTTTTCATTGGAAGCCAATTAGTGGCTCTTTCTCGGCCACCGGTGGGCAAAATTGGCGTTTGGCACTCTATGACTCAACACTGGCAGATTCAGGACGTAACACCGGTTTCGTCTTACGATACGGCTGGATCTCTTCTCATTTTGGGATGTAGTAACGGCTCAATTTGCTATATAGGTAATTTAATAGCTTTTATAAACTCTTGTATAAACTATTAACTATGATTTAATATTTTTAAAGATATGCAAAAATTCCCGTTAAGAATGAAAGATAATGATCTTTTGGTGACTGAATTATACCGGAATCCGACTCAGGAGGCCATCACTTCCATTTCCGTGTATCTCACAAGCAGTTTCCAGAAACCAAGTAATCTATATAAACTTGTAACTTTTGATATAGTTTTAATGATTTGATTATTTTGATAAAAATCAGGTCAGTGTGGAAATTGGATTGAAATAGCTTACGGAACGAGTTCTGGAACCGTTCGAGTTATCGTCCAACATCCTGAAACAGTTGGTCATGGTAAAAATCTTAATATTTCGGCTCTTATAAATGTCTAATTAATTATAATTATCCATTATATAGGACCTCAATTATTCCAGACTTTTACAGCGCATCGTAGCCCAATCAATAAAGTAAATAATCAACTTAATTTTTTACTCTTTTTAGGGATAATTTCATTTACTTTTTATTTAACAGGTCAGATTGTCAGAAAAGTATCTCGTCTCCGTTTGCAGCGATTGCCACGTTCGGTATGACTTAAATTTCAATTGCATATTCATAATCTTAGTAGAATAACATTTTAAAAATTAAAAAAGGACTTGGAGTGTTACTCGTTTTCGTGGAATGATATCCACTCAACCAGGTTCCACGCCAGTCTCCTCTTTCAAAGTCCTTTCTCTAGATGAATATGCTGATGGACATTCTGGTAGTAGTAGTGGACCAACTCCTTCACGTATCGATTGCGGTAATAATATAATTCATTGAAAATGTTCTTGATGCAAATTAATTTAAATTAAACCTTTTTTAGGGCCCTATGGCGAGCAAGATGACGAGCAGCTGTTTGTCCAGCAGGTAGTGCCCGATAGCGATCAGCTCTACGTCCGATTAGCTTCAACTGGCAAACGGTATGATTTAAACTTTTTATTTTCAATGTGAATTCATATTTAATAATTATGATTCAATTAGGGTCTGTGTTATCAAATCAGTGGACGGAACAATGATCAGTAAGTTAATGAGTCAATTAATATTTTAACAATAATTAATATTTTTAAAAATTTACAGCTTCTTTCTGTCTACACGAGTGCGAAGGATCGAGTCGGATGGGTTCCAGACCTAGAAGAGTTCTTTTCACAGGTCACGCCAACGGTGCAGTCCAAATCTGGGACATGACGACCGCACTGGATCTCTCCAAAGCCAACGACTCTTTATTAGCGAGCAGTAAGAAATCTTCTTCAGCATCTCTAGCTCACTCATCTTCGGCACGTTTTTCAGCTCTGGAACTGAATAATTATCATTCCGGTGGACCTACACCTCAAGAATTGGTCAGAGCTCTAGAGCAATGCGAGGTATAACTTATTGATTTCTTAAATTTAATTTGAATCAAGGCTGATTATTATAATTGGATATTATTTGTAGGTGGTTTGCTCTAGGGGATCTACTCCTGCCCTTACACCTAATCCTTCGTCTTTCATTCATACTGGAGGTGTAGGTGGAAATAATAGGATAAAAGCGGCTAATATACCGCTTTTACTCCAACTGCAAGATCCTAGCAATAATGGAACTGCAACAGCAGCTGCTTCGATATCTCGTAATGCAAGTGATGATGTGGCGGTCGATGATGACGAGCCACAAAATAGCAAACCGTTAAATGATGACTGTTGAATTTTAATATGAATGAATAAATACACAAATGTTTCGTGTCTATTATATTAGTCGAATTTCAATTTAAATCATGCTATGCTTCTGTGTAAATTTCTTCTCCTATTTTCAGTTTACTATTTTTGGATGTGGCGGAACGTCATGATTCGTTGATTCGGTACCGATATACTTAGATCCTATTAATACAACGTTATAGTAAAGATTTGTACTGATTGTCAATATAATTAAATTCGGATTATTTACGTTACATTGCGACGACACTTGTTGCTGATATTTCTGTGTCGGTGAGAGCAGAAATCCACTTTTGATGGCGCCGACGAGCTGCGCAAGCAGTGGTGGATAAGGTGGAAGTCGTCGTGCTCGCACAATTCACGGTAGTCGTCGTGTAGACAGTTGTTATAAACCTATTCAATATATTGGCAGAGATTAATTGCTTCTGCTTTGGGGTTTTGTTGAGTTCAGCTGGTAGGCCTCCTTGAGATACATTCATCATGAGAGCTATCAAGATGAAAATTTTAAGCACTTTATGATAATCCATTATATGCAAGTAATGATCTTGCCAGCTAAGACTGAACCCAGAGAATGAACTGCTCGCTAAGAATCCCCAAATATATATTAATATATAGAAGTGATCAATATATTGTAATTGAAACGTAAAATTTATTAGAAGCGAAACAGGTATTCATAAGCTAAGTATTAAAGCTCATTGACATTGTATGATGCATATACTTAAGGTTGCTTCATTATATTTACTGTTATAAAAAGTCTCCAAAATTCTAACACGCGATATGCCGTATTGACTGACTTCAATCCTTATTTCCTCAGTTTCATAAATTTTTTTGTTGATAGCGACATCATTTTTCTGTGTTTTTTTAATTCCTATTTTTACAGTCTATGAATGAAGTAATATAAACACTATTTACAATGAGAATTTGAATGACAAACTCAAAATTAACGGTTGGCCGTTGTCATCTTAATAATAAAAGAATAAAACCTGTTTATGAACTTAATTGGTATCACACTTGCAGCTCATGGGGTACAGTACGGTACCTATTTCAACGACAGGTTTTATCTTGATTGTCGCACTCATGAAGCCGTATATTGTTTGCGCCGTATATTGTTTGCTGGTTATAACAAATTATTATATGCATCCCCTAGCAACCAAAATGGTAATTTTATTTGTAGAAGAAAAAAAACAGGATGCCGACCATTAAAATATAAATGTATTCCATTATATGTCATAATGAAAAGTTGATTAAAAAACAGTTTATCGAGTTAATAGCATATGTATATATTACTCTAAAAGACATACGAATCACATGTGAATAACGCCCCCATACCTATTTTTGAACTTAATATTTGACGAACCGATGAATTTGACGGCCTCGCGAATATCATAGTCCCAAATCCAGCACATGATCGGATGGTACAAACCATTAATCTGACTTAGTTGCTTGAAATAGTTTACTAGCCAGCCAAATCTGTAACAGACTCTGATGGGATCGGCTGGACAGAACCAATTGCGACAAATCGACATGGAAATGGAGAGGATCATTAATGGGCAGTTTAATAGAATCAATACAGTCAATCCAGACGCTAGATTTCTTCTACATTCCACCTTCATTCGCTTAGTTCTCTCTACTGATGAAACAATCCTGGAGCAGGAGGGACGATTCAATAGAATTGCAGCCATATTACGATGGTTTTTACTTGTTTTAATAGAACTCGATGGTTGATGATTGGTAGATGGTTGTTGTTGATTTCGATTGTTCGATGGTTGATTCCGATTGTTCGATGGTTGATTCCGTTTTTTCGTTGGTCGATTCCGATTGTTCCATGGTTTATACTGATCGGGTCGATGGTTGATGCTTGGTAGTTGGTGGTAGTTTTTCCTTCGTCGATTTCCAATTATCGGTTACTGATGATTGAGCTGTTTTGGTAGAAATATGAATAAGCTGCCGGGTTTGTAGGTAGATGACGATACGACCTAAAAGACAAAGGCCGAAAAAAATCCAGAGAAACCATCCATAGACTTTACGCTCAATTGGAATGATTCGGCAGCTCAGTGGAACCAGGTGGGTGATGAACACGAATTTGTTGACAAGGACCGTCAAGAAGAAGCCAATCAACAGCTCAATTGAGACTAGACGTGCAGTCACCTTGGCTCGGTGCCACAAAGGGCTCCTGATGGCTAAGAACCTGCATTTCCAAAATGTTGAATAGGAAACCTTCTTAATGCTTTAATTAAGTATGTAATTATTATACGCATACCTATCAACAATGGACAAGAAGGAGGCGACCAGAAGAAGGAGTTGAGGAAGTCCGACAATTGCTACGTACACTTGGCAAACAGGTGCGTAGGATGCTGAAGTTTTCGGGATGCTCAAGTAGACTATGATCTCTAACAAAGAAACGAAGTAAGCCATCAGGTTACACATCTGAATGGGCTATGAAAAAGACGTGGCGTGGTTTCTTCCTGAGCTCTGCTAGCCGGGCAACGGCGATGGCTGATAGACCATCCATTGGGATTCCGATAAAACATAGGGCGATTTGGAAAACAATGACGAAAACATTTTCGTGGAAGGGACTTTTAAGTAATGAGCCATCTGGATTTTGGGGCACACCAGCACCACTCTATTAATATAGTATTAACCAGTTACACGTACAGTATATAGTTGTAGCATCAGGCAGCATATAATCAGTAATACAGTGGGTACCAGAATTATTTGAACACCCTGACTCGCCGCCGTGTTATCTTATGGCGAATAGTGTCGCGCGCCGACGGGGTTTTCTCCCTGAAAATTGAGGCCATATCCCATAAGAAAGTACAGGGACCGACGGGGGTGTTCAAATAATTGTGGACGCTTCAATAACTGCTTAGGAAATGAAAATGGCTTCAGCAATAGACTGAAGAAATTGTAGCCTGTTCAAAGATCTATAGAGGAAAAATAATTAAAAAATTCTACGTCAATTTTCCAGGGAGAAAACCCCGTCGGCGCGCGACACTATTCGCCATAAGATAACACGGCGGCGAGTCAGGGTGTTCAAATAATTCTGGTACCCACTGTACCTGTAGAAAAGGTTGCGTGCTGGTATTTGCCATTCAGCTGTAATAGTGCCTGCAATATTATAGAACTGTTGTCTAGAAAAAGTAGCCTGTTTGGTAATAAAAATGTTTAGAATCTTATATATCGGTGGTATATTATCCTGCACTCTTTAAAGTAAAAAAAAATCCAAACACTTACTGTTGATAGAGAGTAAATTTTTCAGTGGCGGACTGGCCCACCTGTCGCTGTATAGGGGTTACAGGTGGGCCCCCCGAAAGTTACTTCGTTGGGCCCCAGTGAAAATGGACCCAAAGGGCCCAAAAGACGTAAAAATGCATGATTTTTATTCGAAATGTAGTTCATTTTTTAAAAATTTCGTTGGCAGGGGCCCTTGACAGAGCCCCTGCGATGCTATTTTATTCTTATATTTTAGTAAAAAGGGTCGATTAATTAGACAAATTTAGTGCTAACTATAGTGGGTAGAAGTACAGACTAATCGACGGACGCGGGCTGCGGACCTCCTATTCGGCAGACTATTCGATAAATCGCGGACCTTTTTAGAAAAAAAGGTTAGATGCTGCCTAAGTAAAACTCATAGGGCCCTGAAATAAAGTAATTGTAAAGTACCATTCGACGTAGAATTCAGAGCTAAGTTGAATGGTGCAAAGTATAAGTTTACAGCTCTTAGCCTCTTGAATGATATGGCCACTGCGATAAACATTTTTACCCTAGTGTAATAGTGTATCTTCAGTTTATCGCAATTATCTCTTAATTTGTTAGTTATTTTAACTTGTACAACACTGAACGATTACATTCAGATTTGAATTCTACGTTTAAAAATCACTGTCTACGCTTTATTATGAATGAATTAATGAAACATCCTATCGAATTGATCCTACGAATAGCAAAGCTTAGCATGGGATTTCAATTGGGAGAAAATAGAGACATACTTAAATACCTTCGAATATATCTATTATTGAAATTTATTAAAATACTAAAATGAGTTATGAAACAATAAAATTGAATTGATTGTGATTTGGAATGGATTTTTTTTTAAATATGCGATAAAACCTAGTCTTTCCAGGATCAAGTATTTTTTATCCAATGATTCAAATGAGGAATGAAGCTAAAATAGCATTCATATATTAGACCTATTTATACCTTTCTAATTTTATTTGGTGGTGTTGTACGTACAAACGATCAATGGGCCAACTGGAGTCCGTAGCTCAGTAGTTAACTAGCTAGCCAATTATGCATCTTAAAATGTACATTTACCAGCCATTATTACATTATATTATTTTTATTCATATTTTAAGAGTATTAAAAACAAAAAAGTGTATATTTCTGCTTTGGTGAAGAATGATAAGTTTTCGTGAAAACATATGTAAAAAAAAAACTTCTGGGGTTTGCGATTCATGTTTAAATTAAGGCTTATTTTTAATCATTCTTTAATTCCATTTTTGACCTACTTTGAGTTGTTTTATACTTTCTCAAATTTTCCGGACTTTGGCAGGGAATTACTTTGTAAATGAGAGCTTATGGAATTGGAAATGGAATTGAAACAAATTGATGACATATCTGGACGGTGAATTTTTTGAGCGCTTGTCTAAAAAAAATTCAAATCATCTGCTGGCAATTCAATGTAAAAAACAACTTGTTTATAGATATTTTTTTTAGCTATTTTTTAAAGATTATGTAGTGATACTATTAACAAATTTAGGCCTATGGCCATTTAATTGCACATTTTTCTGAATAAGCTGGAGAGAGAAGAATAGCCGAAACGTGTGTTAATCCTTATTAAACGCCTTTAACATCTTTTGTTATAGGGAGTGATAAATAGTGATTTTTACGATTTTCCGGTAAAATAGCTAAATTTTGCGCCGGCTCGCTCCGTCGTTTTTGGGCCGAATAATATATGCTGAGTTTAAAAGAGGCTCCGTTATGATTTTTTCCTCGGAAGCTATTTAGACTACCGGCTGCCCTGATCGGAAAGGTCATTTGTTTCAAACAATCATTTTGTAGTAAATGGAGAATTTTTGGGCTTACGGGTGCATTTTTTGTGGGCCCTTAGACAGTGACCTACAGGTGAGCTCCGAGTACCCCAGTCCGCCTCTGAAATTTTTTATAGCTAAAAGTGAGAGGAGGATTGATGTCTTAAACCAATAAAGTGAACTAAGTAGAACGTTTCATTTCGAGTCATGATTGAACACTGGCGGGTATTACATTAACGACATATCTATGAAAGCTTCAGCATACTTTTCAAACCATCACTCAAGCGCAGTTCGTTGATGCTTCATTTGAACTTGAAGAGAGCAATGACGTTTAAGGATTTCATATTTTAAGTTTGTGCGCCCGCGCCTTAAACCAACAGAGTCTAGACTGTAAAAAATAACCATACATGTTATCAACCGACACAAAAACTTGTATTTATTGACGTAGATCCCAATAAGACGGTGATACAAAAATAATGGAAGGGAGATTTTGAAATTATTTAAAATTTTGTTCACAGTGAGAGTTTTTATGGTTATTGATTGTACGCATCAAATATGGCTACAATGTACACAGTTATTTACCTATTTCTATAACTATTCGTAGACGAGCAGATGTACTTGACAGCCTCAAAGATTTCGTGGTCGCAAGCCCAGCACATGATCGGATAGAACACACCGTGAATCTGACTCAGTTGTTTGAAATAATCTACTAACCAGGTGAATCGATAATAGAATTTGGGATTGGATGGTACAGAGAACCAAGTGCGACAAACATTCATTGAAACAGTAAAGACCATCAAAGGACAGTTTAACAGAATCAATACAGTCAATCCGGCTGCTAGACTTCTCCTTGATTCTTGCTCCATTCGTCTGGTTCTTTCCTCCGACATAATCCGGGATAATGGTATATTTTTAAGAATGCTATCCATTATTTGATAATTATTCTGATTAGCAGTCGAGGTTGATGGTTGCTGGTTATCGGTCGGTGGTTGATGCTGTTGATTATTATTTGATAATTGTTGATCATTGCTGGTCGATAGTAGTTGGTGATCGGTAGCTTTTACTTGATGAACTCTTTGGTTACTGGAAAGAATAAGTCTTCGGTTTTGTATATAGATGACGATTCGACCAAAGAAACATAGACCAAAAAGGATCCAAAGAGACCAGCCCATGATTTTACGCTCAATCAGATGAATTCGGCATGTCATCGGTACCAGCTGGACGATGAAAACGAATTTGTTGACAAAGATAATCAAGATGAAACCAGTCAACAGTCCAACTGTGACCAGGCGTGCCGTCACTTTGGATCGATGCCACAAAGGCCTACTGATTGCCAAGTACCTGTAAAACACGGCGTATATATAAATAGATCAACATGTTCCAAATGAAGCCTTTTAAGAACTTGTAATTAGCTAGAATGAAGGCTATAATTACCGATCGACAATAGACAAGAAGGAGGCGAACAGAAGAAAGAGCTGAGGTAAACCAGCAGTAGCTAGGTACACTTGGCACACCGCTTCGTAAGATTTAGAAGTGTTCGATATGTGGAAGACTATGATTTCCAGCAAAGAAACGATGTAAGCCAATAGGTTACATTATACCGATCTCGACTGGTGATCGTTGGTTAGTCGATGGGCTCGGTTCGATCGATTGGGCTCGGTTCGATCGATTGGTGATGATTATTGGTTGATGATCGATGATCGGTCGCTGGTTGTCGCTGACTTTGGTTACTGGAAAGAATAAATCTCCGATTTTGTACGTAGATGACGATACGGCTAACGAAGCAAAGGACAAAAAGGATCCAAAGAGACCATGTGGCAGCTCATCGGAACCAGCTGGAACATGAAAACGAATTTGTTGATCAAGATGATCAAGACGAAGCAGACCATCAATCCAACTGTGACTAGTCGTGCCGTCACCTTCAATCGGTGCAACAGAGGTCTGCTAATAGCCAAGTACCTAAATACAATACAAAATTATTCCACCTTCCAAGAAATCTATAATGAACATACAATACATCAATAGTGAATAGAATGGACTAATTACCGGTCGACAATCGACAAGAAGGTGGTGGCTGGAAGACAAAGCTGCGGTAGTCCGGCAGTTGCTAGGTATACTTTGCACACCGGCTCGTAGGACGAGGAATCGGTCGGGATGTTAAAATAGACTATGATCTCCAACAAAGAAACGAAGTAGGCGAACAGGTTGCACATCTGAATGGCTACGAAAAAGACGTGTCGGGGTTTCTTTCTAAGTTCTTCTAATCGGACAACGGCGATGGCCGATAAACCATCCAGTGGGATTCCAACACAGCAGAAGATGATCTGGAATACGATGATGAGCTCGTTCTGGTGATATGGACTCTTGAGTGTACCATCAGGATTCAGGGCCAAACCACTCTTTAATGCGTTTAATCAGATTTCATTTTTGAGTCAATTGTTAATAAATTTAAAGTATATCATTAAATGAAATTGTTCTTATTAAGTTTAGTTATGAGTGATAACAAATGTACCTTGTTTTGATGAATATACTGCTCACAATTTGATAATAACGTAACATTATTGTCCGCCATTGGTTGGAAGGTATATTTTGAAGAAATTAATGCGAAGCTGACAGGTGTCTGACAAGGTGGGTCTTACACAGAACACTTCTAGAAGTCTACTCATCGGAAATGGATGTTTAGTGCTTAGGCATAGGAATTTCAAGGATGCGTCTCCTTGAGAGCTAGCTGTCGTAAGCGCAGACGTCTTTGCGCTCTAGCTATTTTTGAAGATTATTGAATATAATATGCTGGAGACGTTATGCTTCATTTACCTATATGCTGAAGCGTTCACTCAATGTAAATCTTCTCAAATTATGCGGTCAATTCATTCGGTATAATAGGTTAGTAATTAGCATAAAAGGAGTTTTAGCTCCTGAAATTCGAAATCAACGGATATACAACACGGTAGACGCATTTTCAATTAATAATTATATTTCCTATATAAACTGAATCGAGAAAAACTTTTTCTTTTAAAATATTAGTTAATACTGTTTATTAGAAAGTGGTTATTAAATAAAAATATTATTGCTGAGCGATGAAATAAGGCTAATTGACTATCTACCATTGTTGTGCAATCATTTGAATTATTATTACGAAATATCTAGCTGACTTTATGTATGAGGATAGCTAACGAGGTCCTTCTATCAAGTGCGCGTGACGAACCTCTCAAATCTTAACATCAACTGATCAAATCAAAGCCCTTCCAATCGATATTGCTGTAGTCGAAATATGTAAGAGATCTCGCTGAGTTCTTCATGCATATGCAACTATACTACCAATGTCAGCTCTGTTATAAATCGTTTATTTAATGAAGGCTTTTAGCGAGAAAGAATTCCAATAAGGCTCGCATCTTAGTGGATCAATGTGTTGTCCATAAATGTCTTAATGGATATGTCTCTAATTTCTCAACTCTGTTTTACACGGCTCATTCCAACAAGCCTACTGGACAGAAACGGATCGACAGCCGATTTTAACCGGATAAGCGCGGACGTCGTTGCTCTAATTTAAAAAAAAATATGTAATGAACAATTTGCGGACGTAATGTTTACCATATTAAGCTGGAACGTCCGCTCATTAAAAATCTGCACAAATTACGCGGCCTATTCATTTGCTTATTCTATCAACTTCTTTTTCACTTGGTTGAATGTATATAAGGAGGGTACTCATGGCGTAGATCGTACACTCAATAAAGGTTTTAGGTTTAAGGATATGAAGTGTGATTAGATTTAAATATCAATAATAAATATTTGACCTAATTTCATTTCGAACCGGTATACCCGCTCTTAGAGGCCAGCAGTTCGGCTCGCAAGAGACCGGCTTCATCAATGACCACCGTCGGTGAACTTAAAAAAATCAACAAAAGCTCATATACTGTAATTCCATTTCATTTCATATTAAGAAGGAATAATTCCAGGAATATTTGGAATCACTTCATCCCAAGGGCCATGCAGATTATCTTTATACTTCTGTGACAAAAAACAGTGGAAATACGACATTAACAGCTACAATCAAAATCACAAATAAAAACACAATCGACCAAATTGTATGTTCAATATATAATGATAGTAAATCTATTCGATAATATTGATTTTATCTCATTGTATTTAAAGCTTTTGAACTCATGTAGCCTAAATATAAGGACACGCAGTAAATTCATCTAAACAAAGACATGAATGCATCTCTCTCCGGCTTGGAGCGCGCAATCGAAGACGATGTTGACTTGATCAAAATCTCCTCTCCAGGTTGAATGTCTCTAAGAGCTTTTAAGACTTCAACACGGGCAGTTTCGTCGTAATGATGCCCTGCATTAGGATTATCACTGTTGCTCACCAAAGAGATCCTCAATGCCACGTAATTTCTACCACCATCCCTGGAAGAATGACCTTTCAGCTGATTCCACTTGAATTTGTCTTCCAATGAACCATCTTTAGGCCTCAGTTCTGCCATTCCTGTGCATTAAACTAGAGTTTAAAATCAATTAAACTTGAAAAGAATCAAAATTAACTACCTTGGTGACCATTAGGATCGGTAAAAACGGGTTCCACGATGATATTGAACCCAGTTATAATCAGTTTTTTAGCCCTAATTCCGGTTCTTTTAGTTAGGGCCTTTCTGGGACGAGTTGATTTCACCGACTCTTCGAAAATCTCCCAATCGACATCCTCTTCTCCATATTCTTCCTTCTTACTACGACACCAATTGACGTGATGTTGACCATTTCCATTGTTAGACCAGTCAGCCTTTTGACACGATTCGGAGCAGTAGGCCCTCTTATTACATCCACCGCATATTTTGACGGGAAAACCGCACATCAAAAGACAATATGCACATCGCCTAGCTTTACTGTAATTCTCTTCCTATAGTATATTGATAAAACAGGGGTAAAATGTCTTTTAAAATATAGAAAAAAAGCCAACGTTTAATTACCTTACGAAGTACTGCAACGCATGGCTGAAGAGTCGAATATTTCATCGATTCCAGTCGGAATGCTAAAAGGGCTTCTTGAGGGTCTACGAGTCTCTTGTAGGGATCCATGATAACCACTAAATATGAGACCGAAAGTTAGCAGAAAGAATTAAAAAGTATAAACAATGGACCACACCATCCAGCGGTCATAATATAAACAAATTAGCGCCAAATTAATTTAGACGATTAAGAGGAGCTGATATTAACCTGATGCTTGTTGCGAGAAGAGTGAATAAGATATTTGTAAAATGACGACGTTCTTCTTATATTACCAGTGATGCAACTATACGCTGACCCATATATTTCTTGGAAACATTTGAGTGAGTGTCGAATACCACGAAATATAGAAGGGTAAAAGTTTGAATTAGTTCTGGGAAAAATGACTCATTATGGTCTGACTTATACTTGGAATGTAATTTTCTTTTTTAGTCACCAAGAAGAACAAGAAGAAAGAAGAATGGCAAATTGAATTTGGCGCTCTTTTGATTAGCGCGGGGATGAGGGACGGGCCATGGACCATGCCAGTGTCCCCTCTCCCCTGTCAGCCGCATTCCTCTTACAACAGTCAATAGCAGACGAATTTTTTAAGAACTGTCAAAAAGAAAAAAAAAATGCTCCGGCTTTCTTTTTCTGAATTCTTTTAAAAAAGAAAAACAAATTTAATGAAAATTACTATTACGCCAAGGACATTTTGTCGTCTATAATTTTGCACTAATTATTCCATTTGTCAATTGAAAAGTTCGAGGCGACGTCATGGACTTTATCAAGACTGAAAAAGTCACCACGAATGAAAGGGTATATACATAGGTTTACTTTCACAACTCTTCTAAAACAAAGTAAATTGTATTTCTAAATTGTTTATAGATTGTGGAGCTGTTGAATACTGCTGCCACCCAAGGAGATGATCAGTCCAAAGTTGACAATTTGATCACCATCCAAGAATTGATTATTCACCAGGAGCCGGGGCTTCTGGACAACTTTCTTGATGAGGTCACTGCTTTCCAGCACGATCGCTCTGCTGATGTCAGGAAGACCATTGTTGGTTTCATTGAGGAAGCTTGGTACTTTTACACGATTTTCAAACATTTTCCTGAAATATTTGGTTCATATTTGTCAATCATTTCAGCAAAACTGACCCGGAACTGCTCCCAAAAGTGATGCACAACCTCCAGCTGCTCTTAAATGACTCTTCAGTCGCCGTCCAGAAGAGGGTCATCCAAGCTCTGACCGTCGTCTACAAAGTGACGCTCCAGTGGCTCGCCAAAGCCAACACCGTCACAGAACTTATGGAGAAAACGTGGAACATGCTCTGCCAAATGAAATCCCTCATTGCTAAAATGGTGGATCACGACAACGACGGGTATATAATACTAAATTCTCCACTAATACTAAATTATCTAATCAATATTTTAATTAATTTAAGGGTACGAACGATTGCTGTCAAGTTCTACGAGATGATTATCGTCTCCCAGACGTACCCAGAACCGGACAGCGTCCGTAAAGAGAACGAATTCAGCCTGGAAGAAGTGCCTTTAACTCTCAAAGTAGCTCGACCTAGAAAACTGGAAGAAGAAGCTCAAATGATGCTCGATGAGTTGATCAAATTCCACGGATCGGCTCACATCAGCAGCGCTAATTTAATGGCCTGCATGGGCTCCTTAACTCACATCGTTCGAAGCCGTCCACAGTTTTTAGAAAAGATTGTCACAGCCATGGAGATGCTTCACGCTAATCTACCACCGACTCTATCCAAATCTCAAGTGAACTCTGTTCGCAAACATTTGAAATTGCAACTTTTAGCTATCTTGAAACATCCGGCTTCTAACGAGCGAACTAGTGACATTAAAACTCTTTTATCCGATCTCGGAGCTACTCCTCAAGAAATCCATAAAGTAATTTGTTTTAATAGTCCATTTAATTATCTTTAATTTGAAACTAATTATGTTTAAAATCAAGGCAATGCCGTCTGCTGAAGAAGTCGCTAAATATCCGAGGCGGTCGGATCGCTCATCAGCAGCTGATGGACCATCTAATAAGCGACGAAAGATGGAAACTTCGGATAATCCTATTGATAACAAATCAGCTGTTCAAGATGTAAAAATGAGGGATCCTAAAGATGCTGCTCTTAATATCACAGAGCAGTTTATCGTCGATAAGTTGAGGGTCGGTGAAGCCACCGGACTCGTCATGGAAGGATTGCCGAGGATAGGGTCGACTATGCCTTCCCATTTTGCTTCCAGTTACACTCCGATAGCTGAAGCCGGTACTCAGAGTCAGATACGGCACGTTGCCCGTCTTCTAGCCGCCCAGATGACCAACGTCGGTATCGGTCCCGGTGTAGAGCAAATCGGCTATGTTCCAAAACGAGTAAAATTCTAAATTTAGTTTAACCAAGATTTTTAAATAATTTTATTGGATTTATTAAGGGAAATGATTTTGAGGAAGATGAGGAATCGACTCCATATACTGGAACAGTTGCCCAAACTCCTCGATTCCAGGACACTGAAGAGCCGCCTAAACCTGGAGCATTTCCAGTCGTTCCAGCCGCTCCACCTCAGCAGGGTCGAGTTAGACTTCGAGCTCTGAAATTAGCAGAGATTGTCAAGCCTCTAACTCCTCAAGTGAATCAATCCATGGCCAGATCCGCTCTCCAGAGAGTGTTGAGGGCGGAGCGGAGCGCCATGCTCGGCGGAGTCGCCACCATCCGCCAGAAAATCATTTCTAGCTTGGCCTCTTTATTCTCTGACGATTACAAGGACCGTAAGTGTGAATTAATTCATTTGAATTGAATTTTAAAATAATATTTTGATTTAAAAATTAGTTGTGATTGAATATATTATGGCGGATCCACGCAGTCGGATGGAACTGGCTTTTGCCTGGCTCTACGAAGAGTATTCCATGATTATGGGCTTTTGTCATCAGCCTACCATCAAAGACGAATTTAAGAGCTCAGCCACTGAGAATTATAGCAGCGTCTTCTGCTCTCTAGTGGACCAATTGAATAAGCAGACTGATTTAAAAGAGAGAGAAGCGTAATTCATTCTTTCTTTTAATTCATTTGCTGAAGTTAAATTATATTTTATCGCAGATTTCTGAGTCGAATTTACTTGGAATCTCCTCTGATACCCGAAGAAGGTGTGACGATCCTTCGCACCCTCTGCGAGGATCCCAAATCCATCGGCCTCTCCATCCAGATTGTCCAGCAATTAGTTAAACGGCCCACTAAACAGCTGATTTACCTCAACGTCTTATTAGAAGTGAGCAGTCATGAAACTGAAGAATTCCGCTCCAAATCCATCTCAACATTAACCGATCTATACGAACGTGGATCTATGAGGAGAGTCATCGAAGACTACGCTCTGATGTACCTCAAATTCCTCGTCCTGGAACAACCTCCAGCACTTCTCTGCGGTCCTGAAAAGGGTCGAAGTGAGCTCGTCACCACCTGGACCGAGGAGCTCACCAAAGCTGCTCTCTACCTCTTCTTATCTATTCTTCGATTGAATGAGAAACTCGTTCACGAGTAATTTTTTTAAAAAATTAATTTTTAAACTTAATTTCAATTGTTTTAAAATTAGATTGGCGATTGTGTATGTCCAAGCGAATCCTGAAATTAAGAGGAAGATTCTTAGACTGCTTGAAACTCCTATCGAAGGAATGGGAATGGATTCTCCAGAGCTTTTAAAACTGGTGGAAACTTGCCCAAAAGGCGCCGAAACTCTGCTCATCCGCATCATCCACATTTTGACGGATAAATGTAAATTTAAAATTAGTTTAAAATGTAATTTATTAGCTATTAAATTCAAATTTTAAAATAGATCCACCAAGTGCTGCTCTGGTGAATCACGTCAGAGATCTTTACCAGCAGCGAGTTCCGGATGTCCGCTTCCTAATTCCGGTTCTAAACGGTCTCACTAAGAAAGAAGTGCTCGCCGTCCTCCCTAAATTGATCAAACTCAATCCTGATGTTGTTAAGAAAGTATTCAGCCGACTCCTCGGCACCCAGGTAATAGTCATCATTTCTTTTTAATCTATTAAAAATTAATTTTGAATTAATTAGGGCGAATCTATGGCCGGATATCCGAGTCCGCTATCTCCGACTGAACTTTTAATCGCTCTGCACAACATCGACGGTGCAAAGTGCGACATGAAAACGATCATGAAAGCCACTTCTCTCTGCTTCATGGAACGCAGTGTCTACACCCAGGAAGTGCTGGCTGTCGTTATGCAACAGCTGATGGATCAGAACCCTCTGCCCACTTTATTCATGAGGACAGTCCTCCAATCCTTAACCCTCTATCCTCGCCTATCAGGATTCGTGATGAACATTCTACAGCGCCTCATTGTTAAACAGGTAAATTATCTTAATTCAATTAAAGAATCTTAATTAATTAGATTTTATTCAGGTTTGGAAGCAGAAGAAAGTTTGGGAAGGATTTATCAAGTGCTGCCAGAAAACTAAACCGCAGAGCTTTGCGGTGATCCTTCAATTACCTGCACAGTTTTTACAGGAACTGCTCGATACGGCCACTGATTTGAAGACACCTCTATTAGAGCACGTTATGACGTTCACTGATAATCAGGTTTTAAAACTATTAAAATTAATTTTTAAAAGTTAGGTAATAATTTATTGCTCAATTTCTAGCGGATGCATATCCCTAAACTCACGATGGATGTCTTGAATGGGATCGCCCAATTCCAGGCCGAAGAGGAGATGAAGGCTGCCGGCGAAGATGAGCAACAAGAATCAATTCCTGGAACAGAATCAGCTGCTGTTGTAAAAGAAGAATTTGCCATGAATCCTGAACCTCCTGCTCCCGGAGAATAATTAAATGAATTACATAATAAAAATTCTTTGATTCAAATTTTATTTCTTTGAGCTCTCTTATTAATTAATTCATTAATTGGTGAATGGAATGAGTGATGCAGTGATCAGGTAGCTCTGTCAATCGATCCGTAATCTTACAATGAATATCTGCTAATTGGAGCGATCCTGATAGTAGGAAAAGTTTGCATAATTCAATGACATAAAGACGCATAGATCGACGTTTAGTCAGATTAAATCCTTTTAAAGCAGTCCAAGCTGAAGCTAAAAGATCCCCTTTAGGGATTCCAGGATTCTCTACAACACACTGGCCAATAAATTTACAAAAGATCCTGGAATGCTCTAGAGGTTCCCAGAAGGAATCGCAATCATCGTCCTTACCGAAAGACTGGCTCTCTTCCAGCTCATCATCCGATGAGTTGCCTAAAACGATTCTGCAAAGAGTTTCAACCACTCTGAATGGATCAGATGGACCGAAATGTTTGACAAAGTAGGACAGGGCGGATTCTAGGGCGACTGTCGGATGAGTTTCGATGGTATTTGTCAAATTAGAGACCACCATCGAAGCGGTGGATCGCACGACATCGTCGTCATCGAGCAAGGATCGAAGCAGGCAGGGCCATAAATCAATCATCTCATTCAAAAGCTTCCAGTTCTTTGAAATGGATCGGATGATGAAGGAAGAATCCGTGGATTCTGATAGATATCGAGCCCATAATGAGCGATCCTGATCGGGATCGAAGGCTGAAAGAGCGGCGCAGCGCAGTTCATCCGAGTTTGAAGAGAGATAGAGTCGAACTAAGCTTGTCGAACAGCGTGAAAGGATCGAAATTAAAAGGATCTGAGCTTTTACTGAGGATTCCGTCTCTAAAAGAGCTGATAGAGTTGGTTTCAAAGGTTCTAAATCGACAGATTCTGATCGATTCAAGTGTTCCAGCATTTCTAGCCTAACTTCAAGTAGGGGGTGACTCAAAAGTCGGGCAGGATCGCAATAAGAAAGGAGCAATTTAGCTAATCTACGATAGTAAAGTGGAAGAAAGGGTTCATCATTCCTAGATCCATCGTAGATCTCCAACTCTTTCAAGAGAATTTCAAGGATTTTTGGATCGGAAAAGTGTTCCAGGAGAGCGACAAACTCGTAGCGAATGAGGTAAGAAGGATTTTGTAAAAGGATCATCAATTTAGGGATCCATTCAGGCATCAAACTTGCGTGGATGGAGTGGTCTTTCACGATTTGAAGCACCTGGAACAAATTTAAATTATATAAAACAAATATTTATGAATAGAATTTTATTTTCAAACAAACTTGAAGGATCGTTCCGTGGAGCTGATTATGCGACATAACTGGTCCTTCTAAAACAGATTTCAAAAGATCCTCTAGAAAGGCTGGAATTTGAGCAGGATCGAGGAGCGGAGAAAGGGCTTGAGCGGCTAATTGGCGCGTTTTGAGGACTGGCGAGGATCCGCACTGCTGGATCAAATGGATGAACGGATGCAGCTGGAAGATGGCATCGGGATTCTCCGAGGTGGAAGCAGTGAGTCTTCCCATCAAGATGAGGCAAGGAAAGAGAGCCGGATGAAGATGGATTTCATTGCCATTGCTTTTGTTCAGTGCGATCCTGAATCGTTCCAGCAGGAAAGGGTACAGTTGAGGATAGAGCTGGAAGAAAACTCGGCCGCTGAGACTGTTCCTCTTGTGGAAATCCGTTTTAGAGCGAGGCACACCAAAGATCCTCGTCATCAATGAGCTGAAAAGGAGCGTGCAAGAATTCCGCTCCTGAAAATATATTTTAGAACCTAAAAGATTTCAATTTAATTGGGATTTAATTACAGGCCAGTCTTGAGCTTCAAATCCGGTGATGGAGAGGATCAATCCGCGTGCAACGTGAGGCCCAATCACTTGATTGAGGCGGGATTCTCTGTAGAGAGTTCTAAGAATGTTGAGAGCGTGAATCCTGCACTCGGCCGATCCTTCAGAAGCGATTTCTAGAAGAGAATTCATCGATTTATTGAATAAATCGCTTCCGCCGAGTTCCACTTCTACCGAAAGGATTGCCTTAATAATAATTTAAATAATTAATTGATCTCAAAATAAGGATTTAATTTTCTTCTACCTGGAACATGAAAGGAAGACCGGCGGATCTCCTAGTGGCGCACAATTTAGAAGGATTTGAGTCTTCTGATTTCAAATCAAAAAGGAGCTCCTCTAACCACCTGGCGGGAAGCTGGCAAAGCTCTCTATCAGAGCACCTATATAATGATGAATCCTTGTTGACGACTTTACATCAGGATTTTATCAATTAAAACAGGATCACCTCCAGAGAGCATTGCAGAGTTGAGAGAATCCACAATAGACCTGCTCAAAAGCTCCTCGATGTTTGGTTTCCAACAACAGCTGCCTTAAATGAGAGCCGATCCTTAGGATCGTATTGGTATCTATCAGCTTTTCTTCAGATTTTAAAGCCAAGGATGATATATGTCCGAGCAATAGAGCCACCTTTAATGGGAAAAAAATATTAATAACGAATGTCTAAACTAAATTACCAAAAGAAACCAATCAATTACCATTACCAAAACATAAATTAAATATTCATAAAAAATTTAGAATTACCTCTTTGATAGTTCGCCAAGCGCAGACTAAATAAGTTTGGGCATCCAGATTCGTACTGCCAGGATCATCTTAAAAATTTAATTCATTTATAATTAAGTTTGGGAAAATAATAATGATAACAATTACCAGGAAGGAATCCTTCGGGAGAATCGCTAGTAACGACTGGCGAAGCGATCCTGCTCGCTTCGAAAGCCATTTCCACCAAAATTTGGATTAAACTTTCGTCGATCCTTTTGCAATCTGTCAGGATCGAATGGATGGAAGAGATCAATCCATAAATAGAAGAATCCGATCCTATTTGACCGACATCCAGCTGGATTTTTAAACATTCTATAAGGCACTGAAGGATCTTAAGAGGATCCTCATCTAATCGGATGATCCAGCGGCAGAAGTAGGAAGCTGCCGAAACATCGGAAGGTCGGACACTCTGGCACAATTCCAGGCTGGATTTCCAGTAGAAATCCTTCTTTTCAGGATTCTTAAGAGCTTGATTGATAAAGGATCGAGTTTTTAACAGATCCAGAGCAAGATCCTTATTAGAATCGTAAGAATCAAAGAAGCAATCCAGTAAGGAAGTGATTTTTGCGGGATCTCCGACATCTTCATCATCGAGTTGCATCATTTTCAGGAAATTGAGGGAAAGGAACCTTCGGGAAAAACTGGATCCAGGTCCCAGATCTGATAGACATTTATTTATCAACCAGGATCGGAAATCTTTGCAGTAGGATTCTTTCTGATTATTCGAAAATCTTCCTAAAAACTGATAATTTTTATTTTTTTTAATTAATCAAATTAATTTGAGAGAATTTAGAAATACTTTCTTCATGTATGAGCAAAGCTGCTGCCTGAAGGCAGGATCGCCATTGTTCATATTGTTAGTCAAAAAATCCTTTACCCATCCCAGCTCGACCTCGGTAAATATCTGGGTCGATTTAGGCCCCTCGATGATGACGCCAAAAGCAGTCAGACGAACCTAAAATTTAAGTGATAATTCAAAATAAAAATTTAAAAGATCCTGCAGGATTTGAATTTTACTTTCGAGTCGCTATGACGTAATGCGTCCACTGGAAACGAGTCGATTAGATGACCAAGTCTTTTACAAGCTAAGAGAGCAGTTATGTAAACTCTCAAACATCGGGAACGATCCTGTGGGTACCAAGACTCCACATCAAGGATCGTTTCGGGTCGCTTTTTCAGCAGTTCTACCAGAGACGTCTCTAAACTCTGCCCTTCCGGATGGACCACAAGAGCTTCAAGGAGCGGGTGAAGCCAGTGATGGATCCAGGATCGATCCTGATTCTTCATATCTTGGTACATTAACAAGTTGAACACTTCTTTGGCCTGTAAAATTCAAATTGAATATAAAGAATCTTTAGAATCATCAAAGAATCCTTGGAATCTTAAGAATCCTTTAAGAATCTTGAGGAGAGATAAATAAATTGAAAATTGCCTGATTGGAGAGACCGGGATCTTCGGTGACACGCAATAGCTCGTTCGGTAAATTATCAGTCATCCGCCAGAGGGCTGGAATAAGTTCCGGAATTTTGGCCACTCGTGATAGCGCCATGTATTTCGATTTCTTTAAAAGCGGCATGTTTAAAATAATTTTCATCACCTTCTCTACATTGGCCTCATCTAATTAAAAAGTAAATTTGTAAACTATTAGAATATTAATTGATTAAAAATTACCATTTAAGAGGAGGCAGATTTTCAAGTAGGAGTGAAATCCCTCTTTGGCCGAATGCTGCACGCTGCTTATCTGGTGCTCCATTCCGTTCAAAACGGATTCCAGCAGCTCTCCTTTAGCTGAACTCCATTCTTCTATTAAAGCAGCGTTGTTAACATGATTTCCTGCCAAAATTTGATGGAATTTGGACATCCATTGGTCCAGTAAACGAGCTACAAGCAGAGCCGAATTCGCATCGTTTAACCTAATCGAGAATTTCTTTAATCAAATTTAAATTCATTACTTAACTGCTTTTAAATTACCCTTTGCCAAGTTTGAGAAGAGTTGGAAGGATCACACCTCCAATAACTGTTCCAAAATGAGGCTGAAATTCACAGAGACCATCGGAACTCAAAGTTGTCAGAAGGGCTAGACACAAATTGAGTCGAGAAGAATCGGAATCGTTCAAATTTGCCAATGGGAAATCATCTTTAGATCCATTTAGAATCTTCTCAATGATTTTATCCATCGATGGACACGAAAGAACGATGATTTTGGAGCAGTTATTCTGGACATCTAGTGGAACTTCTTTCAGATTCAGTACAGAAATGACGGAGAAGAGGATAGACTCGGTTCTTGATTGATTTTCATTGAATTTAATGATGGATAAAAGGGTTCTAGTGGTCAGATGAATGTCTGAATGAATTCTGGCTGTTTCTAGAGCAGATTTTTCAATTTTAGACTGTTCTAAGAGTTGATTTAGCAGGTTTAAGAAGTTTTCTAGGATTGAATCAATGCATTGGATGATTATCTGGGACCCAACATCATTCTGGAGCAATGAGAAGATGAGGGAAACGGTTTTGGTGCTGCATTCCAATTTCTGCTTGACGATTGTGGTGAGCACTTCAATTCTGCTCTGGGGCCACCTGCCGATCATCCCTGTTAGGGTTGATTTTAGGGCAGAACTGCCTTCAGCATAATAAAGGCCATTTATGAGTATTTCAGCAATTAAATTAGACTCTTGGGTAGAAGTTGGCACATGGCGGGAAACCTGCCAAAAATTGGTTTTAAACATTTTATAATTTTGTAAATTAAAATGAATCAAACCTCTTTGAGCAATTCCAGATGATTTTTAGAATTTGAATCTAATAATTCATTCAAGGTGGGTCGAATTCGTGACGAAGTTCCATCATCTAGAAGTTCTGTGAAAATATTTACATTTTTCATCAATATAATTTGAATTTTAAATATTTTTAAAATGCTTACTCAGCTTTTCGAGACAGTCTTCAATAAATATTTCAGGGAAACGTAAAACGAAATCCTTTTTACCATCCGGCACGTTCATTTCACACGTGTTGAATGTCAACAAATCACATCGTCTGCTATTTATTTATAAAAAGTTGTTATTCCAACCGCTAGATGGCTTTTAAGCCCAAAGCGCCAAATTCGAAATTAAGGTCACACACTTTTTTTTCGCAAACCATTAATCAATATTTTCACACTAATCAAACATTGACATATCCTAAAAAACTGTCATTTAAGTAAAAGGGTTTCAACGGGTTCAACTCACGATCGGCCCCAATATTTCAATGTACACCCAATCCGTTTCCGGGACTCTCTCACGAATATACATATATATAAAACCTGTTTTTATTATATATTGTGCTACCTATTGAAAATAAAAAAAAGGCAGCTGTACAAACTAGATTCACATATAGAATAAATAACCGGAATTTGGGGTAGATTTACTCTTCCGGTCATTGCAGCCTAACCTCATTGTTGATACATTACAATTCTTGTCGTCTGCTAAAAAAAAAAAAATCACGAGATTTGTCTTCTATTGGTCCCAACTTAACAATCTTATCTTCTTCTTTTTCTAAAAGAATCTATTTAAAATTCTATGAACAATGCTTAACCCTTCATCTATAATAACTGTTCTGTAGACGTGGACCGGTTTTTGTGGGTCAAATTTTTTTTTAGGGCATAGTATATATATACCCATATGATTGTGTATGAGATCCGGGTTTAGAGTTTAGACAGTTGATTAAATCTCTCGCTAGATGGCTTTTTGGCAAAAACGCCCAGCCCTTCGGGATATTAATAAATTAATTAAGACTTTGTCATAGGAGGCGTTGAAGGTCGTTCAAGGATTTTCAGAATGATTTAGCACTTTTTTTGAAAAATTTAAAAATAATATAATTTCGTCATATAAAGCAGAAAAAACATTCTCTCTGCCAATTTTGGCTTTTAGCTGTTTTTTGTTGTTGTCTTCTGCTATAGAAAAAAAAATCTCAAGGTCTTTCCGCCTTATACAGTCCCGCACGCGAAATCACGCAGAATATAGTAAACGCTATAGTAATAAAAAATGCTAGACCATCTCCTTTTTTTTTTGAAAAACTGCGCCTTGACCATGAAAATAAACATTAGGGCGCCATTTTGATGACGTAATGGAAATTCAGCACATCTTTCAAAGAAGAAGATTTATTTTTTTCTTTCACCAATATTTTTTTTTTATCCATGACCTTCACGCCGCAAAAAACTTATTTTTTACATCCGTCTCCCGCCTAGGGGCGTTGCGATCGTATCTGCGTCAATGCTGCTATGCGGATTTCGTCACGCTAAAAATAAAAATCACTTTCCTTTTCACGCAATAACAACGTAACGCCACTAGAAAAGGGTACAAAAAAATTATACAAACAAGGAAAACTGAATGTCCTCTACACATTTGCCATTCAACTTTGTTCCATTAACTTTATTTTTCTACAAGATATTCAAGAAAGAAAATAGGGTACCCCAAACGACGCGGTATCGCATTACAAACGTCTCTCCCTGGGTCTCTCTTAACTTCGGCCCCCCTCCAAGAAAAGAAGTGTAAATATCAGCTGTGTGTGGGGTTTCTTTTTAAAAAAATAAAGGATCTGCTCGTGGGAAAAAAAGAATCCTTGATTTCATATGAAAATCGTCCTTGAAATCTTGATTTTCCAAGGAGAACCACTTGGTATTATTGCCAATCATGGGCGCCAGTAGCAGGAAGTTCGTCTGCTTACTGTTTCCCGCATGTTGCTATAGCAGACGACGCATCGATGAATGGTGCATTTCCGTATGACGAATCGTATTTTATTAGATGGTCACTATGAGCCACATCCGGTAGCCCGCACTCACAATTCCGGTAATTGCGAATGATTAAGAGATAATTCTAACCGGAAATGAATTGTTACGCACAATCTATAAATTTCAAGTCTGTTTCCCTTTCGATATAAGTTTTTAGAGAGGCGTATTTTTTATTTTCAGAGATGATGATCAGAGTCCTCTATGAGTTTGGCCTAGTTTCGAGTCATTGCACTCGGACTATCTATATTTTTCTCTTTAAAAATAACAAATTTTTCTCAGAGACGTGCTTCTCTTTACTAACTAGATAGTGATTTATCCATAAACAGCTGTTTGTACTTTCCCTTTTTTTTTTTAATATTGACGTCACATTCATCTTTAATGCCGCAAATTTCCTTTCTGGATGTGACTAGAATCGGAAACGGAAGCAGACGACGAAAATGATTCATCTTTGCGAAATATGGTGGGTGCTAAACAGCAATTCTTTAAGACTTTCTAGATAAAGAAAATGTTTTATGTTGTTTGCTCTGTTTTCCACCTGCAAGTTTATCTTATCTTTTATTTTACGACCAACGGTTTTAGTTTTAAAAAATATATATTTTTGTAAAAAGTTATGAAATATTGAACTCGCCACTCTTTCGAAATTCTATATATGCAACGCGATTGCGAGATAGGATCATGAAGGCAGATGCCTGGTAATGTAATATACAGTATCATCGTCACGCAAAGTGTATATTTGAACAAACAAATAAAGAGCTGCTGGGGTGGAAATAAGTTCCAACTGTTTACACTGTAGGACGAGGGTGAAAAGGAAAAAGTAGGGGAGGGCCAACAAGTGTTTCTCTCTTTGTGTGTGTTTTACAACTTTGATGGTCTCCACGTGGTCCTCTCTATACCACTAGCATATGTGTCTGTATAAACACATGTTGCAAGTCAACTTCTTTTGTGAATTTCTATATATGTAAGAGCAGACGACTTTTAGACAGGTGTATTAATAAAGATGCTGTTTAGTATCGATATGTAAATAAAACTTTAACGCACAAGTCATTCCCACGCTAATTTTCAAATACATCTGGAGTCGTTAAAAAACTGCGTAGACGGCCATTTTAGAGTTTTTCGCGCTCAGATTTCAAACTTTCAACGCCCCGTTTCGAATATCTTTAAAAAAGGAAATTGATTTTTTAAATAGAGCAAACTAAAGTGTGTAGTGTTCATGCTTGCCCATAAATTCCAGAGTTAAACTTGTAAATAATTCAATAGCTATGGCAACGCTGCTGTTTACACTTTTTCTTAACCTCTGTGGGTGAACCTCTCTATCTTATCAAAAAGTCGACTTGACCCGCCCTCAGTCGTCTTCAAAAAAAGATAACTGCGATATGGCGCCCTCTCTCTCTCCACTCCCTGTTTTTCCATGCAGATAACTAATGACCGGCGAAAGTTTTAAAACTTAAATGAGAAAAAACTCGAAAACAACTTTCTCTTTGTCATCAATTAATATAAACCCTTGTATTGGAAAAAAAAATAACTCTCATTTCGTCACACACACAAATATTATTATTATATAGATAAGAGAAAATTAAGATTATAAAGATGATTTTTTTTTCTTGTATGTTTTAATTGGTTGGATGCAATCCCACGTCAAAACAGATCCGATTTTCTTTTTCTCTCTATGTACACCCAAAAAAAAAAAAAAATTACCCCGAAAAAAAAAAGAGAATTTTTTTTATGAATTTAACTTACGGCTGACTAATTATATAAAGAGTACAAAAAAAAGGAGATAAATAAGCATAAATTAACTACACCAAAAAATGTGAAAAAAAAAATTGGTCAGTTTGAAAAAAAAATTAATTTTTCTCTTCTTAAGGGTGGGGGGTAAAGTCATAATTTACGACATTGGTCTTATCTCTCTTCTTATCACAAACTCAAAAAAAAAATTTCTCAATCCTCATTAAGCGTTTCTGAAATTCGGCTAAAGATGGGCAGCCTCAGTTGACGTGAAAGGTCCATAACAGCGCCGGCATTCATCAGCGGTGGTGATGGGCTGGCGGATGCCGAAGCTCCGCCCCCCAAACTGAGCGAATCCAGGTCGGATGAAAGTGATCCAACGGGCGATGGCGAGTCCAGCTCGAATTTGTTATTACGTTGGCCTTTCTTGGAAGAAGTGGTTGTCATCGTTGGGAAGAGGTTTGAGGAACCGTTTCCGAAAAAAGCAGACGACGTAGATGGAGAGAATGGGTTGCTATGGAAACCAAAAGCGTCATCCGATCCGAAAAAAGTTCCGCTCATTGACGTCGGCGACTCGCTCAGCGACGAAGGCGGAGATGGAGAATCCGCAGTCGATCCATTGCCAAGCGCCGGAAGGCTAAACAAATTTCCTCTTTGCCCTAAATTAAATTAAATTAAATTTTACTTCATTTAAAATCAAAATATTTAGAAATTCTTTCATATATAGAAATTCAAAAAAAAAAAGTTGACTTGCAACATGTGTTTATACAGACACATAGTTGAAATTAATTTTAATTCATTCAAAATTAATTTAAAAAAATTATTCACCTTTCTTGGCGATGTTGGTCGGAGTGGGTGGGGGTGGATCGCTGTTGTTTCTAGCCTCTTCGGCATTGTGAATGAAATGGCAACGTGGTCCATAAGGGCAGAATCCGATCGTGTGGAAAGTGCGGCAAAGTTCGGTTTTATATTTGGGGTGCCTCACTAGGGAGCGGAGCTCGTGGAAGCCGTGAGCAAACTGACACTTGTCGCCGTACTTGCACGTCCCATTCTCTTCAAATGGACGGCACAGCTCCGTCTTGTAACGGCTCGAATTGCTCTGAGACGGCTGGACCTAAAAAATTTTAAAAATTAATTTTAATTCATTTAAAAAGAGTTGATTGAATTTACCTGTTGCTGTTGGACGGGTTCACTCTGACTGCGATCCAATTTGCGGTGAGAACGGCCTGCAGAAGTTTGTTGTTGTTGATGGCGGGCCAATTGCTGCATGAGCGAAGAAAGCGAAGTGAGCGAATCTCCGCCAAATATAGATGAATTAGAAGACTCATCCGAATCCGGCGGACTGCCGGGCAGAACGTGGTTCGAAGAGCGACGTCTAGTCAGAGGCCTGTGAGCTCCAACAGCCTTTGAATCAACCACCATCGTCTGGCCCTAAATAATTCAAAAATTAATTTAAATTCAATTAAAATAAAGTTTAAAAAACATTACAGCTTCTTGAATAAATCCAGCTGGAACTGAATAACTACGCGATAAAGCCGACGGCATATTTAAATAAAAGTTTTAAAAAGATAACAATTCATTCACTACTAAAAAGAGAACACGTCCACTCGTTGCGGAAGCTAAATGTCAACTGAGACTTTAGGCTGGACCGGCCCACATAAAACCCGGTTAGAAAGTGCATAGCAGCCAGCCAGCCCCACACGAGGCAGAGCCCCCAACGGGGAGAAAGAGAGAGAGAGGTGAAAATTGCGCTCTCTCCTCCTCTCACATCCTCCTTCTCCGTTTCTCTTTCAACTAGGTCAGTAGGACCCTCTTGAACTTTTCTCCCCTTCTGATGACCATCTTGAATAACAAAAAAACTTTAAAAATATGACTAAGTTTTATCCAAGATGGCGTCATATGTAAAAAAAAATTTCAAAACTGCATTTGCAACGGCATTAAAAAAAAATTAATTGAGTTCAAATGGTCAAAGGTAGGTCACCAGGTTAGTAGAGATGAAAAAAAAGAGAAAAAAAAAACTTTCTCCAAGAGGCCCTCAAGCGGTCACACGAGTTTTTTTCTTCTTACCTGTTGAATATATTGGAGAGAACGAGTCAGGGCGGACATCTTTGTATAATAAATTTGATGAGTTTTACAACACTTTGATTTTAATTTTCTTTTTTAAATAAAAAGAAAAATGATTCACATAATCCGAAGTGCTGGAAAAAAAAGTGAGAGTGATGCTGCGTGAAGCGCTGGTGGACTCGGACTGGGCCGCCTTTTTTTCCTCCCTTTTATTTTTGACGTTAAAAAAAAACCTTGAAAAGAAAAATAAAAACTGTGGCGGCCGGCACACTGCTGCTGCTGCTGTGTGGGTTGGTAGGGCAGCCAATGAGAAAGGACCTTGGGGGAGGAGCTAAGATGACGTCACGTGAGAGGGAAAGTTAACAGAAATGCACAGTTTCCGCGTGCAACATTTTTTATTTTACTTCCCCATTTCTCTCATGGAAATAACCTTCGGGAGAAAAATAATATTTTCAAATTCCTTCTTCCGGCTTTTTTTTCGAACGTCCATGGAACATAATTGCAGACGACGATAAGCCCGCCATTTTCTAAGCTACAATTCTTGTGGGAGATACATTTTCGAAATCTGTACGTATCGTCCCTTGACAATTGCCATCCGAGGTTGAAAGGGTTAAATTCATGGAAAAAAACTTTCGATATGATTGCACCCTCAACGTATTTTTAGAGTTTTCTAGAAAGAGGATTATAAAAAATTCCCAAGGATAAATGAAAAATATTGGCTGATGACAACAAATAAACGACGTGAAAAAGAAAGTATAGTAGGGGGCGTTGTGGAGAAATCACGTTGTAAACAACAAGAAAGAGAGAAAACGATTATCAACTCGATGAAAGTGACTTGACGCTTTCCCGCCTCAGGCAGCCCGCAACGGCATTTTCACTCCCGCGTGAAAAAATCCAGGCCAGTAAGAATTTTTTTTTTTCGAATCTACGACGTTGTGTATGACCTTAGTTGTCATACAGATGGCGCTCACATCAGTTTATATTATTATTGTTTATAATATGGCGCCAAGCAGACGGGAAACCGGACTTTGCTCGTTATACGATGATCCGAGAAATGTTATATGAAACCAAAATTTCAAAGCGCATTTGAAAAAAACTTGTTGTGCTGATGCAACGACAAATAATCGTATATAGAGAGGAACAAGGAAACAGCTGATTCTGCCCTCAAGGTTTATTCAGCCAATGACGTTCAGTAAAGCACCGGAAAGAAACAATAGATGACGTCACATGTACTTACATGCATCACGTGCTACCTAATCCCTTTAGGGAAGGACAACGTGACTCACAAGTCACGAAATATGTGTGTTTCACTGTTTCGTGATTAGTTATCACAAGAAAGTGTCACGTGCTTAGATATGAAGTCGAATCTCACCAGGCTTAGCAGACGAAAATTAAAAATTTTATACGAAGGGCACGAGACCGGATTTGACAAAATCATTATATCACACTAACATGTTTTGGAGTCAAGATGGCGCTGACTGATGACCTTGTCTGATTAAATAATACTGATTAGCAACAGTTTTGCAGAATTTTTCGTCTGCTCTATAATATTCATTTATTTACACTTCAAGGTTCTTAGAGAAAAAACGCGGACTGCCAATCCCGGAAGTCGGAGTATACGCCCGCGTCCTTGAGAATGTGCGTTCTGCACAATTCTCCATTTACACAATACGACTTATATACATTGTTTTTCTTTATTCGTTGCGTAGCCTTGAATGGCAAACATCATCCCTTCGGGAAACTTAAATGGGCGTTTGCAAACAGACTTGAAAAATGCGGAAATGTATATAAGGGACCTTGGAAATTTTTTTTTTTTTCTAAGGTCTTTTTTAAAAATTAATAATCAATTGAAAAAATATTTGTTTGCTTTCTCCAGAATAGTTGAGAATGAGGTTAGACTGAGGAACTAATAATGTCCGTCATGCAACGGGAAAGAAACGCTCCCCTAGCGGCCTAAATAGAAAAGAAAATGGTCACTTTCTCCGGCCTATATTTTTTTTCTTTTTCTTGTCGTACCCGCCTGAGGGTGTAAAAAAGTGAACTTTACTATTCAAAGTGAAATTTTATTTTTTTTCAAAAGTCAGCGAGATATTTATCAATTTGAAACGAGTCAATGACCACTCAGACTTAAATAGATTAAATAAATCAAGTGGGTCGCTTTTTTTTAGAAATGCCATTTCCGCCTTTTAGTTTGTTTTGGGGAAAACTACGACGTAAGAAAGAAAGAAAGAAAGAAAGTTGGATATAGAAATAAATTTGTAGTGGTCCAGAAATTATTATATAACAAGAGATTTAGTGAGATAATCAATACTAATGACATCATTACTTGTAAAACTGGAAATGTAAGGAAATAACTAGATTGATGATGAAAGAAGAATTGGGGGGAAAATTAGGGTGTTGCCGGACTTTTGCTAAAGAGTGCGCTTTAACTTGGTTCTAATTGAATTAAATTATGTTATTCGGAATAAGCTTAAATAGATCTATAAAATGATATCTCAGTTTAATTAGTTTGAGAGTAAAAAAATTATTAAAAAATGATTTCTTAAAAGAAGTTTTCAATTTCGTGAAAAAACGGATGTCTCACAATGTTATTAATTAAAATTAATTGAACTCATTTACAAAACTTGAAATTATGTTTTTTCGGAATCAGCTTAAAGAGATCTATAAAATGATATGCTCAATTTGCCTATTTTGTGTGTAAAAAAATATTTAAAAATGGTTTCTTAGAACAGGTTTACAATTCCGTGAAAAAAAGGGCGTCTCACAATTTAATTAATTAAGATTAATTGAACTCATTTTCAAAACTTGAAATCATGTTTTTTCGGAATGAGCTTAAAGAGATCTACACAATGGTATGCTCAGTTTTTTTTAGTACAAAGAAATAATAATAATAAAAAGGATTTTTAAAAAAGGTTGAAAATTTTGTGAAAAAATGGGCGTCTCACTATTTAATTAATTATAATTACTTAAATTCCTTTAAAAAACTTGAAATTATAATTTTCGGAATCAGCTTAAGGATATCTATAAAGTGGCATGCTTAGTTTGTTTAATTACAGTATCAAAAAATAAATAAAAAATGGTTTCTTTAAATCATCTAAAATTTCGTGAAAAACGGGTGTCTCGCAATTAAAATAATAATAATTAATCAAGTTCATTTAAGAAACTTGACATTATGTTTTTTGGAATCAGCTCAAAGAGATCTACAAAATGGTATGCTCAGTTTGTTAAAATAAAGTTTAGAAAATACCTCAAAACGGTTTTGAATTTCGTTTTTAAAAATGGTGTCTCACAGTTTTACAAATAAAAAGTACTCAAATTCATTTCTGATGCATAAAATTTTTTTTTCGGAATCAGTTTAAAGAGATCTACAAGATGACATCATATAAAAAATGAGAAAACAGCTATTAGCACGTGTATTATATTTTCTTTTTTTTTTTTAGAAACGACACTTTACTACTACCCGGAAGGGGGCGCCACGTCGAGAGAGTGAATGTTGTCTTTGCTGTTTTTGTATTTTTTTTTTTGCGGTCATATCATCAAGAGCCCGAAAATATGGAGAAAGTTTCGTGAAAGTGAGCTCTCCTCTCTAAATAGTTGATGGCTCGTTTTCTCCTCAATACAGCAGAGAAAGGCGAAATTCAACTCGAAGGCGATTTCACTTTATGCTGATTAGTCAACTTTTATAATTAATAATTCCCATTTTGATAAAAATCCAATTACAAACGCGAATTGAATACATCATTTGCCGCTCATCTTTTTAGAGAATCACTTCACGTCCAGTCAACTCCCATTAAAAGATGTAAACAAATGGGATAAGCTGCTGCCTGCTTCTCGAATTAGCCCCACGCACACTTTGTTTTGATGAGCGGGGGCGGGTGAGAAATGCATCGCTCATGAAACACTTCCGGCCGTGATTTGCTGAGCGTGAAGGCCCCTGACCACATTTTATTTTTTTTTTCCTCTTCATCTCTCTCCAGAGACCCTTTTAGATGCGTAAACAAGCTCTTTCGTCATCATCCGTTGGGTTTTTTTAAGGAATAAAAAAATAATTTTGTATCCAGTGCCACCTAGCGGTGGGAATTATAACTACTGAAACGCCATCTAGCGGTCGATTTGTAAACTACGTAGTGAAACATATTATTTTAACCGTAATTAAGTGTATTTAAAGTCAATTATGGGCCTAACAAGTTCATTATTGCTTCAAAACATTGATAATCTCTTGAAAATCAGTGACAAACCAGTCGGATTTGTCTCTTACAGCTTCCCTAACGACATTTCCTCCAAATCCTATCATTTAAAAAATAATTAGTAATTCACTTAGAAAAAAAAAATTTCAATTAGAATTTTACCTATAAAGGCATCAGCTGGAGGACAGGCTTCCATATCAGTCGCTCCATCCCCAATCATAACAATGAGAGAATGCCCCATCTTCTCTTTCAAATTAGCGATGACTCGGCCTTTCCCGCCCGATTTCGATGTGGGTCGAGTCTCGTCGAAACCGGCGTAACTCCCGTCGAAAAAGAATTTCAAACGGTTCGCGAAAACGTCCTCTCTAGCTATCCCCAATTCATCGGCTGCTGGATTAATTAAGCAATCGAATCCTCCTGAAACTAGGTAGGGCTTCTTACCTAAACTCTTTAATAAATTGATTAAATCCCTGCAAGAAAATAAAATAAAATAAATTTGAATTTTAAATGAATTTTTTTTATAAATTTACTTTGCACCAGGAGTTATTTTGAGAGGTTGATCCTTAATCAATCTTGCCAGCTGGTCCTGAGAAGGTTTGATAGCACCTGAAATGAATTTAAAATGAATTTAAAAATATTAAATTAATTTAAAGGAAATTTTCTTACCCAGCCTCAGGTCGAGGGCATCCCGGAACTCCATGGAGCCACCCATGGCTCTCAAAGTTCTAAATTTTAAAATTAAAATGAATTAAAAAATTCAGAATAATAAAATATAATTTTTAAATTACATTTCCCGGACTTGAGCTCCTTTGCCACAGAATTCTGCCAGCTCGTCGATGCCTTCTCCAGTGCATATCGTCGAATCCACATCAAAACAAACTGCATCTGAACGTTTAAGAACGTTGATTACGTCCTCTCGAGTCATTCTATGGTTTCACAAAGAAGAGAACATTACGTAAGAATATTTTCTAGCCACGATCCACATTCTTGATAGATGAAACCAGTTTTTCCCTCCACAACAACTCATCGCACGTGGCATATTCATTTGACAGATTTCAATACAGCGTTGCCTTCCTAATTTCACAATTATTTACAATATTAATTTCTAATCCATTCTATTTCATAAATTACTTAAATAAATTATAAAAAGGGAAATTTATTATTAATTTCTACAATTCAGTAAAAAAAAATTATTTCTTAAAACCGGCAACAGTGGATACCGTCCGGATTGGACAAGGCAACAGAAGCCACCGTTCCAATGTGTATGGCCGAGCCCTAGCCGAGAAAACAACGCAGTTTATCAACACACTTGAAACTCCACTTCAGTCAGTTTTTTCGAATTTTTGCAAATTTCAATTCACTTGAATATCGTGACAATTGATTTAGTGACTCTTTGGCTATGCTGGAAAGCAGTTGTCATCAAGAAATTGTCAAAAAAAATTGAATAAATCATGGCTTCAGATGGTAAAATTTCTATTGCGCGTCCCGCCAACTCTGCTGAGGCAACACCGAATTTATTGCAGCCAGAGCTGCCCAATCACTATGCCTACATTTACAAGTTTCGTGTGGAGCAGTGCCCACTCTTCCTGCAGCACAAGTGCACGCAGCACAGGCCCTTCACCTGCTTCCACTGGCACTTTCAGAATCAGAGGCGGAGGAAGCCCGTCAGGAAGAGGGACGGGACACTCAACTACAGTGCCGACGAGTACTGCACCAAGTACGATGAGACAACAGGTGAATTTCCCATATTTCTGACCCAAAAATTTTGAATTAAATTTATTTATTTACACAGGACTCTGCGCTGATGGAGATGAATGCCCCTTCCTGCACAGAACAGCTGGAGATACTGAGAGACGCTACCATTTGCGTTATTATAAAACCGCCCCCTGTGTCCACGAAACGGACGGAAGGGGATTTTGTGTAAAAAACGGGGTTCACTGCGCTTTTGCTCATGGGAATTCGGATTTGAGGAACCCCGTTTATGACATCCGCGACCTTAGAGTAAAATAAATTATGATTTTTTCTAGAATTTTTAAAATTAAAATTTGATAAAATTAGGCGAAAGAAGGAGCGGAGCACGATCCACTGGCTCCCAACACGTTGGATAAGGAGCGCAACTTGTTGAACGACGACCCCAAGTGGCAGGATACGAACTATGTTTTAATTAATTATAAAACGGAGCCTTGCAAGAAACCACCTCGGCTCTGCAGGCAGGGTTATGCATGCCCTCAGTATCATAATAGCCGTGATCGTAGAAGAAGTCCTAAAAAATTCAAATATAGGTAAAATTAATTTTTATTTAAATTTTCTAAGAAATAAATTTTATTTTCTTTTATAATAATAGATCAACACCTTGCCCGAATGCGAAGCATGGGGAAGAATGGGGCGATCCAACTGGATGCGAGAGTGGTGATCCGTGCCAGTATTGTCACACCCGGACGGAGCAGCAGTTCCATCCGGAAATTTACAAGTCGACGAAATGTCACGATATGCAGACCAATAGTTACTGCCCTAGGGGGTCATTTTGTGCTTTTGCTCACGGAGATTTTGAAGTCGCTAGAGATGGTGCTCACCAATATCAACAGGTAACTTTTATAATAATTTATAAGATTCACCGGTGTTGGCCGATAATGCACGCCCGCCGTGATGGGTCTCCCTGGGCGTGCATCATCGGCTATCGTCGGTGAAAAAAAAAATTCACCGAACTTGACCGTCAATGCACGCCCAGCTCGATAGTTCATACTAGGCTTTCATTATTGGCCATCGTCGGTGAAAAATTAATATTTAAAAAATCACCGGTGTTGGCCGATAATGCACGCCCGCCGTGATGGGTCTCCCTGGGCGTGCATCATCGGCCAACACCGGTGAAAAAATAAAATTAATTTTTTATTCAACTTTTTAGCAGGAAAGTGGGACCAACTTGTCAGACATCCTGTCCAATGCTCTTCCAACAGTTCGAAACAATTTTACTAAAGATGATTACAATTACAACGGAGAAACCACGTCTGAAAGTCCCAACATCTCCAACGGTATCCTCCTCGAATCCAAGACAGTCTCGGCTTCTACGAGCGTCCCTATCCGTACAGCTTACAACCGGCTTCAAAGTTTAGAAAATAGTGAATCTATTTTAGCATCCAGCGGACCTTCCAGTGCCGTTGGTCATCTCGGATTCGGTCCTATAGTTCAACCTATAAGCAAACCGAGATCATTCAGCGTTCCAGGCTCAGAGTTTACTTCATCTATGGGGCTCGATAGATTAGTTAGTCTTGGATTAAAAGATGATTGGGGGGAACAGCCCGATACATCATCTGATCGTAAATCGAGTTTGTACTCTTCTGGAACGTTGGGTAATTTATTACCTAACCTTCAACCAGCCTCCTACTTTCATCGGTAAATTTTTTCATTTAAATAAATTTTCTTTGAAATTATGAATTAATTATTTATTTTAGTACGAACAATTCAAGTGAATTAGATGAGCTCAATAGAGAATATGAAGCGGAGCAGCCGTCTTTATGCGAGTCGATAGCGATGGGCGTAGCCTCATCCGGGCTCCTACCGGGTTCAGCACCGGTCAACATTCCGAGATCGGACCGGCCTCATCCTCCACCCCGTCTGACCCCATCTCCACCTAATTTGAATAACGTCTTACCTCGTAGAGATGATGGAAATTCTCTTTATAACAGAGTAAGTTTTAACTTAAATTTATTTCTATTTAAATTAAAAATAATTAACTTAAATAATTTAGGTTGGGAGCTATGGCAACAGTGGATTACATTTCCACGACTGGAACCAGCAGAGTCCGAGTAATAATGGATTGAGAGGGTTCCAAAACTCGGCTATAGCTCACTCACCTCTTATGAGTAATGGAATTCATAATTCCGAGGTAATTAATTAAGATTTTTTTTAAATTTACATTTATTAATTTAAAATAAAATGATTCTTAAAATAGGTTCAAGAGACGGCGAACAAAGTTGTCTTGCTGGAAGAGGACCTCTCTCAAGCTAGAAAAGCTTGTGATGCTTGGAGGTGCAAAGCCCTCCTTGCAGAACAGCAGAGAGATGAGGTAATACTATTTAAAATATCTCTAATAATTTTTAGTTAATTTTAATATAATTTTCTAGGCGGTGTCGAGGATGCTGACTCTTCAAAATGAAATGAAAATGTTGAGAGAATCTTTAAACGGACAGCATCGAAGCCAATTAGAAGAGCTTCGAAATATGCCTTTGTAGCTTTTTTTTTAACAAAAAACTTTTCTTTGTGGAACAAAAAAAAATTATTATTATAGAAATAGATAATCCCCTTAATAGTATATAAAAACTGTTTTTTAAAAATTGTAATATTTGCCCTAAAGACCACAAATAATTTCTGATAAAAATTAGAAATTACGATTTATATATGTGGGCTCTAGTTGATATAAAAATAATTACCACTTTACGATCCAACCCGCCCGCTATAATTAATTAACAATGTCTACTTATATTCCAATATATTTTTTTTTGTGTGTGCTTAAACAGCCATATAATTATAGAAAAAAAATAATAATGTAGGTTTACAGTATTAGAATGTCAACTGTTTGAATAAAAAAAAAATATTTTAGGTTTTTCCCACCTTTTAAAAAAAAATTGCTCTGCCCCAACATTTCATTAAATGTGTTTGGTCATTGATAATGATGAGTGACAATGAAAAAGAAAAACATGTCGATAAAAATGCTACAATTATGTGTACGTAAAATAGAATATAGGCCCTCACGCTTTATTATCTATTTTTAATTTTTTTTAAATACAAAAGATAACAAGTGGTTGGTAGAATTAATTAAACCTGGCAGCGCTGTGAAGAACTGTCACCTGGAAGTCGGAACAAAATCAAAACAAACCGGTTGGGCGATTTTTAACTCGATTCTCTTTCAGTACTAAAAATGATCTCAAATTCATAATTTGATGAGGTAATAACAATTAAAACAATGGTAAAATTCTATTTATATTTTAAAATATTAAAATTATTTCTTTTTATCTTCAGAAATATCCAGAAATCATATTTTTCTATTACAGCATGGATCGCCAGTGGTCCAAAGTTCTCTATGAGAACACTCACCCAGACAACTACACAGCCCCAAATTTCCTGGAAGATTTACGCCACAATTTGAACTTCCAGCCCATCAGCCCAGCCACTGCAGTTCTTGCAGCCACCAGAGTCTCCACCCAGATCAGCGTGACTGTCATCTTCTGGAGCGCCTTCCTCCAGCTCCAAGATGAGAGCCCCCTCTGGAAATTCACTTTCGGCGCCTTCACCTTCTTCGTGATCGCGGCCTACGGCGTCGTCGACGGTTTCCGCCACATTTCAGGCGTCCTCAAGAGCGCCTCTCTCTTCCTGGCCGTCGGTTACGCCTGCACCCCTATTTTAAAGACTCTTACAGATACCATAAGCACTGACACGATCTACGCTATGAGCGCCCTCCTTATGATGCTTCACATCGCCTTCCATCGGTACGGAATCGACGGCTCTTTCGTCGCACCTTATCTCTCTTTGAATGCGGCAGTTTGTGGAGCCATCTGCCTCGCTTCTCGACTTCAGGAGACCCAGAAAGCTTTTATTTTACTCACACTGGCTGTGGAAGCTTTTGCACTCTTCCCAGAGCTTTATGAGAGTCTTGGTTATTCATTAATTGCATTTTGGTTGGCTTTTATATCTGCTGTATTGTGCCTTGCTTCTGTTTCGGTATACTGGTCGATTGTGTTTTTATTTGTGATTTTAATTGTAGCTGTTAATATCGTATTTCCACTGTTTTTTGTGTGGGCTCAAAAGTATAAAGATAATCTGCACGGCCCTTGGGATGAAGTGATTCCAAATTTGCCTGGAATCATTCCTTCTTAATATGAAATGAAATAAAATTACCTCTCTAAATTATTTAATACCGATACCGTATCTACTTTTTATTTAGAAATAGAGATAGAGCAGCGAAGTCTGTGCTTAAAAGACGGCCAGCTCTATTCAATATAATTTATTCTAAAATGTTCATCTCGATTTTTTCTATTATTACTTCTAATTTACAAAATGCGTCTACCATGCTGCTTATCCGTTGATGACGAATTTCAGGAGCTAAAAATCAATGTATGCTAATTGCTAGCCTATTAAACCGAATGAATAGGCCGCATAATTTGAGCAGATTATTTATATTAAGCGGAAGCACCAGCAAATAGAAAACCCCGGCATTACGTCTTCAGCACATTATTCAATACTCTATAGAAATAGAGCGCAGTTACGTCTGCGCTTACGCAAGCTAGCTTTCAAGGAGACGCACGATCAACATGTATAACTAAGCACTAAACATCCATTTCCGATGAGTAGACTTCTACAAGTGTTCTCTGTATATTAATTTCTTTAAAATATAGTTTCCAACCAATGGCGGACAACAATATTACATTATTATCAAATTATGAGCAGCATATTCATCAAAATACGGTATGTTTGTTACCACTTATAACTTATCACTGACTTAACTTAATAAGAACTATTCCGATTGGATTTCTTAAAAGTTTTTTACCAATTAACTCAACAACGAAATCTGGTTGTATCTTTAAAGAATGGTTTGGCCCTGAATCCTGATGGTACACTCAAGAGTCCATATCACCAGAACGAGCTCATCATCGTATTCCAGATCATCTTCTGCTGTGTTGGAATCCCACTTGATGGTTTATCGGCCATCGCCGTTGTCCGATTAGAAGAACTTAGAAAGAAACCCCGACACGTTTTTTTCGTAGCCATTCAGATGTGCAACCTGTTTGCCTACTTCGTTTCTTTGTTGGAGATCATAGTCTATTTTAACATCCCGATCACTTCAGCGTCATACGAGCCGGTGTGCAAAGTGTACCTAGCAACTGCCGGACTACCACAGCTTTGTCTTCCAGCCACCACCTTCTTGTCGATTGTAGACCGGTAATTAGTCTATTTTGATGTGTTATAATAGGTTCCTCTTAGTGTACCTGGAAGGTATAGAATGATTTTCTATTGTGTTTATATTCAGGTACTTGGCTATTAGTAGACCTCTGTGGCATCGATCGAAGGTGACGGCACGACTAGTCACAATTGAATTGATGGTCTGCTTCATCCTGATCATCTTGATCAACAAATTCGTTTTCATATCCCAGCTGGTTCCGATGACCTGCCACATTCATTTGGTTGAGCGTATGATCATGGGATGGTCCCTTTGGATCCTTTTTAGCCTCTGCTTCGTGAGCCGTATCGTCATCTACGTACAAAATCGAAGGCTTATTCTTTCCAGTAACCAAAGTCAGCGACAACCAACGTCCGATCATCGACCATCGGTCGAGCCACAGCCATCGAACAGTAATCGACTTTCGAACGTGCAACATCCAGCAGCGATCTACAACAATAATCAACCATCAGCATCTTCGAATAAGGAGAATAATTGCAGTATGGCTGTCCATCTAAAAAATAGACCATCGTCCCGGATAATATCGGAAGAAAGAACGAAACGAATGGAGCAGGAATCAACGAGAAGTCTAGCAGCCGGATTGACTGTACTGATTCTACTGAACCTTCCATTGATGATCTTTACAGCTTCCATTCATATCTGTCGCCTTTTCTTTTCTGTACCATCCGATCCCAAGTTCTGTTACCTTCTCGCTTGGTTAGTCGATTATTTTAAGCAACTCAGTCAAATTCATGGTGTCTTCTATCCGATCATATGCTGGGCTTGTGACCGTGAGATCTTCGAGGCCATCAAGTTTATCTGTTCGTCAACAAATCGTTATAGAAATAGGTAATAGGTATACCCGAGGGGTTGGAAACTCTAATGTCGGAAATTTTCCGACGGCAAAATTCGGAAACTTCGGAAACTTCGGAAGGGTGATCTACTGTGGAAGGGATAGGCCTAAAAAAGGGGGAGTTAGCTCAAAAGCCCTGAGGGGTTAACTTTTTCGTTAACTCGCCTACTTTTTCGTTAACTTTGCGATTTCCGCAGTTAGAGTTTCCAACCCCTCGGGTATACCTATCTTATCAGCCATTTCGAAAGTTCGCATGATTTAAATGTATGACCATTTAATCAAATTCGATGACGTCTACGTATATTTATTCATGTATACATACAATTCCACAAAAAAAAACATATTTTTTATGGTGATGTAGTATATCATTTTAATATATACGTTTTATATTTACGATGTTTCTGAAAACACTACGTCCGCATTTGAACCCTACTATGGTACATTATATTATATCAAAGGAAGTGACGTCTACGCTCATATTATGTAGCCTATTTCTTTTGCTATATTTTCTGAGGCGAGATTTACATGAAAATGTCTATGAGCCATAAATAGGGTTTCCAGAAATGCTGAATAATAATGAGGGCTCTCCACGCAGTGCACTGCGTGCGTTAAGGGTATAATTAGAAACGGAAGTAGCCTTATATCACTTACTATCGATGCGTTTGAACACAACATATTACACCAACAAATTGACTATAACATCTTTAAAAAGCTGGTATATAATCAGTTAACAGACCACATAGGCATACCTTTGGATCCTTATTCATCACTTCATAATGTTATGATATTTTTTCTATATTGGTTTTAGTCTAATCACTTTCCAGATTAACCTGTCTCTCAATATGTTCTCCCTCTGGAACCTATTGAAATCAAAGTTCCATGTTTTCTCTGATAAATGGATACTGAATTGTGGGCTATTGAATCGAGTGAAGAGCAGCATTTACAATCGAAGCAGCATCTCGTAATAATGAAGACAATACGGTTCCCAAGCTATTTGATGAGAGAGCTCATCATCATATACCTATATAGGCCAACATAGATCGCCGGTATCCAGAAGAAATTTGATGTTGAAAGCTACCTTTGATGGTCGAATTTAGAAGTTTGTGGAAGCTGGATTGCTGATCACACATCATCGCCTATAATTTCCTAAACGCTTTATTGTAATCCATCTAGGAACAATGACGATAGTGGCCGACAAGCCTGAGTGGTGTGTGGTGAGTGGTGGTGTTCACACCACATCTGTATCAGCACGTGTTGATAGAGTGTTGAAGTTCGCCATTCCTTCAACATCAGAATTCATCTATAAGTCTATATACTAATCTTAGAATGCAAGGTGTACGTTTTTATTCAGAAAACTTTTGAAAATGTGAACATATATTTTTTTAAAATAAATTATTGCCTTAATTGAGTTTCTAATATCTATGACTCTATATTTTACTTAAATATATATTTTGTAAAAATCAAAGCTCATTTTCTGGTTCATATTAGTATAATTGGATTGAAATAAAATAGGATGCTAGTATAGACTCGCACAATTATTTATCGATCATGAAAGGGCTATATATTTTGATGTTCCGAACACTGAATAAGAGTCCCGTCGCACTTAATAATTCATAATTATCAAGGACGTCATTAGCTTTTAATTGCTTACGTACTTACTTTATCCATATATTTACATTCAAATTCTATGCGCTCATTGACGTAATATAAGTGATTTTTAAAAGAGTTTGAACAGAATAAAAAAAAGAGCTGAAAATTGTATATGGTAATTACTAGCCCGCCGACAAATGAATATAGGCCCATGATTTGCGCAGATTCGTACACATCAGAGTGAGCGCAGGCGCACAAGTTGTAAAACTATAAAGAAACATCCCGTCTACATATTATTATTGCCCTTGAGTCGAGTCGTCTGATGATGCGCTCCGAAGGCAGGGGCTATTGTAGCTTCCAGGGATATACGCACTTAATATTCATACAAGTGTTTAGCATTACATCCGTTTCCAATGAGTAGACACTTGTCTTCTATACAGTTAACTTAAAATGGAGGGCAATATAAGCTTGTTATTATCTCATCGACAACAACCTCGTCATCATCAGGAATATATTTATTCGTAAATACAATATATTAGACACTCGCCAAAATATTTAAAAACAAAACAAAACAAAAACTGCCAATTTTAATCCCAAGAACAAACTCGTCGTCGTTTTCTGACCATCTTCTGCTGAGCAAGCTCATACAAAGCGGTGTGCCGAGTGTACCTAGTTACCACCGGTTTACCTCTACTATTTCTTCTGCTCGCCTCCTTCTTGTCTATTGTCGATCGGTAATTATTATAGCCTGCATGCAAACTAATTAAGAGCTCTTAGAAGGTTTCATTTGGAACATGATGCTGATCTATTTATATGTCTATGCGCTTTGCAGGTACTTGGCAATCAGTAGGCCTTTGTGGCACCGATCCAAAGTGACGGCACGCCTGGTCACAGTTCGACTGTTGCTCGGCTTCATATTGATCATCTTTGTCAACAAATTCGTTTTCATCGTCCAGCTCGTCCCGAAGGCGTGTCGAATTCATTTGATTGAGCGTGAAATCATGGGTTGGTCTCTTTGGATTCCTTTTGGTCTTTGTCTCTTGGGTCGTATCGTTATCTATTTACAAAACCGAAGACTTATTCTTTCAAAAACCAAAGAGTTCAGCAAGCAGAAGCAACCATTCATCAACCATCGGTGAAGCAACAACCATCAGCAGGATCATCCATCGACCGATAGTCAATAACCATCAACCTCGACTCATCAGCAGAATAATTACCAAATGGCTATCATTCTCAAAGATAGACGGATGAAATATCGGAAGAAAAAACGAGATGAATCGAGCAGGAATCCACGAGAAGTCCAGCAGCCAGATTTGCTGTATTGTCAATTTATTTTCTTCGTAGGGGTTTGTTGTGATCATTATGTGTACCACACAGTAAATACATTGGAACAGACTGTCCGTTTAACTGAATTTTCAAGAAAATTTCTAATAAAAAGTTGTGACTTTTATCGTAGAGGAGGGGACATATATTAGGGCTTCGACAATTACATAATTAGAAGATCTACGATCAACAATATTAATAAGATTCATGATTTATAAGATGCTGCAATCTTATTGCGTGTTGATGCTTAGAATTTATAGAAAGAGAACACTTTCTTTTCCATGTTGCAATTTCCAATTTATTTCATTAAGATATTTAAGGCATTCTTATAACCCCAATCTATAACCAAAATGGCTATACTATTCCACCATGAATTCGTCATAATTTTGTATTCCTAATATCCTATAACTCATTCTTGATGAATCCGTCAATTTTGTATTCCTAATTGGCCAATCCCACACCCAGCAAATCAAATAAATAGCAAAAATAAACCGTCCCATCCGGTCGATATACGAGGTGCGGATCTTGTTATTTACTATTAAGGCGTGGGTGCAAATTGAAATTTCGTCATTTTCGATGAGGAGCAGAATTTCAAGACGCCTGCGCTATTGACAAGTGGGTCTGACTGAGACGTCAACGTCACGCCCATCATATAGCACGGATTATTTATTGGGCAGTATATAGAGCCCTGTCAACACCTGTAGCTGGTCATAACTATAACCTCTAAATGGGGCATAATATTACGCAAATTCATCTTATTCAACAGCAGCAGGTAGTTCGATATATTATGCATTATTTATATATTACATAAGATTAATATGCCTCTCATTTGTTTTTAGAATGTGGGGCTGAATCCTGATGGATCATTCAAGAGTCCCTTCCACGACAATGTTTACATAATCGCTTTCCAAATCACACTCTGCATTGTGGGGATCCCACTGGATACTTTATCGGCCATCGCCGTTGTACGGCTAGAAGAACTTAGAAGGAAACCCCGACACGTCTTCTTCGTAGCCATACAGTTATGCAATCTGTTGGCTTACTTCGTTTCTCTACTAGAGATCATAGTCTATTTCAACATTCCGACCACTTCGGCGTCCTACGAGCTGACATGCCAAGTATATCTAGCGACTGCTGCACTTCCACAGCTCTTTCTTCCAGCCACCACCTTTTTATCTATCGTCGACCGGTAATTAGCCTTTTATATAATCACTTAACTCATGGACAATGGCGGTAATATTTAGACTACTTGGAAATTGGAGCATTGTTAATGATCCTATTGTATTTATAGGTACTTGGCAATTAGTAGACCTCTGTGGCACCGATCCAAGGTGACGGCGCGTCTAGTCACAATTGGATTGGTGGTCTTCTTCATTCTGATCGTTTTGGTCAATAAATTCGTTTTCATCGCCCAGCTGACTCCGATGACCTGCCGGATTCATCTTATAGAGCGCAAGATCATTGGATGGTCTCTCTGGACCCTGTTTGGTCTATGTCTTGTAGGCCGTATCGTCGTCTACGCACAAAGTCGAAGGCTTATTATTGCCACCCAGCAAATTTATCAAGCAGCCATGATCGATCGTCAACCACCGATTAATCATCAACTACCGATTGGCCATTCACCAATAACAACGGCCGATCATCAGCATCAACCATCGACTAATCAGAATCAGCAACCATTCGTCAACCAGAATATACCATCGACCAATCAGAATCAACCATCGACCGATCAGAATCAGCAACCATCAATCAATCAGAATCAATCATCGATAGATCAGCAGCATCAACCATCGACCGATCAGAATCAGCAACCATCGGTCGACCATCAGAACAAATCATCTATCAATCAGAATCAATCATCGATAGATCAGCAGCATCAACCATCGATAGATCAGAATCAGCAACCATCGGTCGACCAGAATAAACCATCGACCCATCAGAACCAAACATCTTCGACCGACCAACCACCATCCTCTAACAATAAGAAACCTAATATGGCTTCGATTCTAATTAATCGGCCCACTGCAAGGATCATATCGGCAGAGAGAACAAAGCAAATGGAGCTGGAAGCCATGAGAAGTTTTGCATCCGGATTGACTGCATTGATTCTACTGAACTGCCCTCTGATGATCTTCTCGATGTCGATGTCTATATGTCGTTCTTGGTTCTCTGTACCATCCAATCCCAAGTTCTGTTACAGATTCACCTGGTTGGTTGACTATTTCAAGCAGTTGAGTAATTTACACGGTGTTTACCATCCAATAATGTGCTATTTTTGGGACTCTGAAGTCTTAGAGGCCATGAAATACATCGGCTCGTCGACAAGTAGTTATAGAAATAGATTAAATCACTATATTTGATGTGATTCTTCTCAATCGTATTATCTATAGTCAATAACCATAGCTCCCAATTGGATTTTATTAATTTTAATAATATAATTTTTCTTACATTAAAAAAATACGACTGTATACCAATTCAATTGTTCAAACAATTTATTCGCTGTAACATAAACTTAACTTATCCAAACATAACCACCCTTTAAAAAATCTTTCGAAGAGCTATACTTACTTGAAAAACAGCTAAAATGCATTACGTCTTATGGGAGAGTTTGAAAATTGTGATGGCAGTCTCAAAGCTGCCAGGTTTAAACGAATGTTAAACATTTTTCTGGCAGTTCTCATTTATTACACATTTCTTTCCATTTTATTTGTATCGTCGTCGAGATTGAAGTGAAATTATCATACATTGATTGTTTTTGTTGATGTAAGATATATCGTTAGGTGTAGTTCTTATTTATGGTTCAAAGATTTGTTGTTATATGAAGTCTAGATGCTCAACAAGTTTTATATGAAACACTGTATTAGCCCTCTGCATTTTGAAATGAATGCTGAACAGGTGCGACTTTGATTCTAGCTTACAAAGGCATCTCTAACTGTCTCTAACGTATACGGTAATACGCAATTGGTTTCCTGTTAATACACTATACATATGATGACGTGCAGAATTCATGTAACTGACCCTAAAATCATGGGATGATCTCTCTGGACATTTTTTGGCCAATGTCTCTTAGGTCGTATCGTAATCTACATGCAAAACCGAAGACTTATTCTTGCCAGTAACCAAAGAGTTCAGCAAGCAGCAGTGGCCAATAATGTTGCACAACAACCATCATTGGCCAATCACGGACCATCGACGGAACATCAATCGTCAACCAACATTCGATAATCAGCAGCATCAATCATCGACCGATAATCAACCATCGTCTAAACAGAATAATAATCATAATATCGCTGCCGGCTGCCCATCTAAAAAATAGACCATCAGCCCAGATGATATCGGAAGAAGAGAGGAATGGAGCAGGAATTCACGAGAAGCCTAGTTGGATTTACTGTATTAATTCTATTTAACTGTCCGTTGAAGATCTTTACAGTTTCGACGAATGTCTGTCGCACTTGTTTTCTGTACCATCCAATCCCAAGTTCTGTTACAAATTCACCTGGTTATTAGTAGATTATTTCTAATAACTGAGTCATATTCACAGTGTGTTCTATCCCGCCATATTGTTATAAAGTGTATGATCAACAAACATAAAAACTTTCACTATGAATTGTAATTATGTAATAAACATTTAACTCGTATCCAGTATTTCTATTGTATTGCCGTCATATTGGGATCAGGGAATATATTGTTTGGAAAACGCTGTTGCTCTCTTCATGTTCAAATGAAGCATTAACGATCTGCGCTTGAGTGATGGTCTGAAAGGTGTGGCTGAAACCTCCAACCAGATACTGTTCATGTAATATGCGCCAGTAATCCAGTATTCAATCATGGCTCGAAGAGAAACTTGCTACGTACCTCCTCCTCATCAGTTTAAGACATCAATCCATCCCTAAGATTTAATAAGCTATACTATATGGCTTATTCGTCAGCAAATTCTCCATCAAAAGTAGGTTTTCAAAATCTGTTTTTTTTCTCTTTTTCTTTTAAGTCGAAATTTTGTTCCTATAGAGTATGACTTTATTGATTTATCTACTTAAAAGAAATTTCATGGAGTGCAAAGAATTTATATGCCAAAAATATATGATTTTAAAACATTTTATTACCAAACAGGCTAACTTACGTTAAACAACATCCATTCTACATTGCACCATTATAGCCATAAATGGCGAATACCACGCAACCTTTTCAACAGGTTGTTGATTACATGCCTTTTGCTTAATATACTCACTAATATATAACATAACTACACATATTTTTATAGAGTGGTTTTGGTGTGCCCCTGAATCCAGATGGTCCATTACTAAAAAGTCCCTTTCACGAGAATGTTTTCATCATTGTTTTCCAAATCACCCTCTGCATTGTCGGAATCCCAATGGATGCTTTATCAGCCATCGCTGTTGTTCGACTGGAAGAACTTAGAAAAAAGCCCCGCCACGTCTTTTTCATAGCCATTCAGATTTTCAACCTGATGGCTTACTTGGTTTCTTTGTTGGAGATCATAGTCTACTTTAGCATCCCAAAAACTTCAACGTCTTACGAACCTATTTGCCGAGTGTACGTAGCAGCTGTCGGACTTCCCCAACTTCTTCTTCTGGTCGCCTCCTTCTTGTCCATTGTTGATCGGTACATGTTCAATAATTCTAGACTTAATTAAAGCATTAAGAAGGTTTCCTAATATTTAGTTATTGGAAATGCGCAGGTTTTTGGCCATCAGGAGCCCTTTGTGGCATCGAGCTAAGGTGACTGCACGTCTCTTCTCAATTGAACTCTTGATTGGCTTCTTCTTGACGGTCTTTGTCAACAAATTCGTGTTCATCTTCTACTTGGTTCCATTAAGCTGTGCAATCGTTCCAATTGAGCGTATAGTCATGGGATGGTTTCTCTGGATCTTTTTCGGCCTTTGTCTGTTTGGCCGTATTGTCATCTACCTACAAGCCCGGCAGCTAATTTCACATTTCTACCAAAACAGCTCAACCACCAGCGACCAAAAATCCGGAATCAAAGAAGAAGGATAACCAGGAAATAGTAAATACTACCGGCAACTATCAAGCATCAGCCATCGAACCATCGAAATCAACCATCGTACAATCGGAATCAACCATCGAACAATCGGAATCAACCAGCGAACTATCGGAATCAACCATCAACCGATCAGCATCAACCCTCTACCAATCATCAATCGTCGAGCTCTATTAAGAGTATTAAAAGCCATCGCAATATGGCTGCAATTCTATTGAATCGTCCCTCCTACTCCAGAATTGTTTCATCACCAGAGAGAACTAAGCGAATGAAGGTGGAATTCAGGAGAAATCTAGCGTCTGGATTGACTGTGTTAATTCTATTAAACTGCCCATTGATGATCCTCTCCATATCGATATCGATTTGTCGCAATTGGTTCTATCCGACCGATCCCATCAGAGTCTGTAACAGATTTGGTTGGTTAGTTAACTTTTTAAAGCAACTTAGTCAGATTAATGGTGTGTACCATCCGATCATGAGCTGGATTTGGGATTCTGATATTCGTGAGGCCATCAAATTCATTGGTTCGTCCAAAAATAAGTTCAAAATTTGGTTCTCAAGTTAACAGATTTCGTCCACTCTGTATGTCATTCCATTGGCTTCAGTCTAATCAATTTCCAGATCAACATGTCCCTGAATATGTAATCCGGTTCTCGAATCTAGAAATCAGAGTTGTGTGCTTTCTCTAATTGATTCTTAATTGTGGGCTATTGAATTGGTTAAAGAGCATTTACAGTCGAAGCAGCATCTCATAATATTAAAGATATTAAGGTTCAAAGCCGTTATTTGATTAAAGAGTCCTCACTCAATCGCCGGTCTCCAGTAGAATTTGATGTTATTTGAACGCCCCTTTTAAAGGTCAGATTCAGAGGTTTGTGGAGGCTGGATTGATTGAGAATCATCGTACAGAATTCGTCAAACAAAATAAGATAATCCAGATGGAAATGGCGCTGATGATGAGGTTATGCTCCACTCATTTTGAACGACCTTCAGGGAGGCTTCTATCTATTCATTCAGATTGATCATTAGATTGATTGTTTATTTCTGCTGCTTTTCATTTAATTGGAGCGTGTATTTATCAACTAAAGAATACATGCATGGAATATTATTGAAACAGCATCTTATAGCCCTTTCAGGTTCGTGAATCATTTTCATTGATTATTGCACAATCTATAAGGGCACGCAAAACCCATTGGAGCGAGGTATAATGTTTTATAGCCCCCCCCCCCCCCCCTTCTACTTTTATGCCATGGCCCAATGAAGTGTAGGCTGACGTACATTTAAATGTTTTCCGTACACAAAACAAACAGTAATCATCACATGTTGGACATTTATTCATATTATATTGAAAAAGAAGGCTATATGCGTAAATCATACTTCATACTATCAATATTGGTATAACAATTTATTATGCTATATGGACATTTTTTATACAAAACACAATGCCACAACTTCAATTCACCTATATTTAAGAAGCACACAAAATTGAAAGCAATTCAGTATATATTTAACAGTTAGAGTGCTTAGAATCCAGTTGAAAAATACACAGTAATGTCGAGTACAGTGGTACCTATAAAGCCCATCAGCAAAGAGAAAATGATTAGCAGATTTGACGACATCTTTAAAAAGTTGGCAATCGCTTTACAGATCATTGGCATCCCTCTGGATCTTTCAACTAATAATAATTTTATTCTTCGATATTGGTCGATTGGTTTCGGCCTAACAACTTTCCTGATCAATCTATCCCTCAATTTGTACTCCCTCTTGAATCTAGAGAAACCTGGCAATAGCATGGGTCGACTTAATATCTTAATTACTGAAATTAACTTCTCTGTAGCATTGACAATGGTCCAGGCTGCTCTTCTTTTTAAAACGGCTCTTAGATGGAAGAATAATCTATTACCAATTTGTCAACAGATTGAAAAACTTGGTCTCTATCGAACAGAAGATTTCAACCGATTCCGTAAAGTTGTCGTCATCGGAAGTGTCATTATGATCTTTACGGTGAATTAACTTTTTTAATTCAACGGAATTCTACATTTTTACTCTTATAATTGTATAAAATAGTCTTTATCGGCAATGGTATTTTTCCTCCTTCCAATCGTGCTTTTCCAATATGATGGGAATAGTAAGAGGGACACAATTTTCTTACAAATTCGAGCACCTGCTTTCACACCTTTCTTCTGCATCGCCACCTGCTTTTGCGGTATCAAAATTACCATAGTGGTTAACATGATCAACATCATGAAGAACAGGGTTACTGGCTACATTTCAAACCGAGAATCAGCAAGTTTTGCACCGTCAGCTATACAGTTAAAACGATGCTATCACCTGATCGTTGAGCTGGTTCACGAAATCAACCGATCCCACGGTTTTATCATGTTGGTATTAATCACTTTCAGCTTCATTTGGATGGTCAACTGCTCTTTTCTGGTCGTTGTGAGTTTGAAAGAGTTGGGCTACTTGAGCAAACTAGCTCAAAATTTACTTGTAATGCTCGCAATGTCGACTTTCTTCGCATTTGCAATCGTTTATGGTGTCCACCGAATGAAATCAGAGGTAATAATCTTTTAATAACTTAATCTAATTTAAATTTAATGCTGCATGTTGTGATATGAAAGGCATTCCATCTTGGGCATCAATTAAGAGCATTAGACCTTGTTCATGACCATGCTGCACGTCAAACGGTACAATCGAATTATTGGCGCCCTTTTTGAATTTCAATCAATACAATTTTTATTTAAATGGAAAGGTAAACGAGTTATTTCTGGAAATATCAATTGCTTTACCTGAAATAACTTTACTGGGACTAGTGGAAGTAGATCTCCGTTTAATTCCAACGGTTATTTGAAAATAATAATAAAATATGACATTATATTATGAATTACTAAATTATTTTTTTTATCTTTTAGCTGCTGGGAGCTACTTTGACTTATATTATTCTACTGTTGCAGTACGCAACGGCCGATGACGCCCATCTGAGTTTCACAATATGAGAATTATTGAAAAATCATATTCAATTGTTTTCCCATTCTTCTATGATTTATTAATAAGTTGATTCAAAGCATGGAAAAACGATACCTACTAGAACGATACGAACTTTGCAAAATAGTAAGCCATTACCACCTCGAATGCCGTAATTATTATAATAAAAAAACATTGCGATACAACTCGTTATAAAATGCGCGGTTTATAATGATAAGGTTTTTGATCGTTAGCTTGAATTGTTACGAGCTGAACAGGCTGATGAACACTCTCATAACGCAAATGTGCGTTAGCATTAGCGTTAATTTATACATCAACGCCAAATATAATTCGTCTTTTTTCAATTATAAAAATCCTTCCGTATTACATCTGTTAAGAATAGAAAAATATTGTTATTGATCAAATGTGTGTTAGCAATTGGCATTAGCATTAATTGATACCCATTTTAAACAGATATTATCAGATGTATTGGTGATTTATACATAAGTAATTTTAAATACACATAAAAATTCCAGAGAGATAAAAACATTTGGCTATATTAAAGTCTCTTTTGGCTTGTCATCAATATTAATCAATGGTAAGGCCATTATTGAGACGATGAACTCCGGAATCCTATTAGGATCATCATCAGTTATGGACTGTTCATTACTACTGTTGATATCGACACTGGTGCTATTACATCTTCTAATATCATCATCTGATTGTACTCTTTTATTAAGCTCATCATTTAAATCAGCTGTAATGATCCTGCTTCTTTCCTCAAAAATATTAGTAGTATCTTCTCCTCCTTTTAAGTTACTTTGTTGAATGGAATGATGTTGCTCTTCACCTTTTCTCTCGTGATACATCAACGTGTCATTGTTGATAGGGTGAATGGGTGCAAGGTTTCTGGTGCTTCTTACAGTCGCTTCTGTTCCCCCGACATCAACAGCAGTACCAAGTTCTAGAGCTCTGCTGGGGGCAGATCTAGTAGATCTCGATTTATTATCTACTCGATGTCGCTGAGAACCCATCCTTCGACTGCAACTAGAACAAATATCTGGACGACGAGTAGAGCGGCCAGGATTATAAGAAGTGACCAGCCCGCTTGATGGTGGTTGCGGGTTAACAGATAGAAGAAGATGAAGATGGTGCAAAATTTCAGTACGGATTTTAGGCTGAAATAAGGTGTAGATGAATGGATCCACGCAGGTGGCCAATTTGGCGAAAAGGGCAGGAAACATCGCTATCCATGGCTATACATTGTAAGCAAATAATATATTTGATTTTATACACATAAGATTTTGTTATAATTATTAACTGTTAGGAGGTGGCCATGACCAGAGATGCCAATGAGGGCCACAAAGGCGTACGGAGTCCAAGCAACTGCCCATGTGCCAATAAGGCCCATCGCGATCTTTGAGACTTTTAAATTTACATTAGGCAGGGTAATAGCTGTTGCTGTATACAAATAGCACAATAAATCTATTTATAACAATATAAAAAGTTGTGGTTTGGACTATATTTACCAGTTGAGATCGCAGTTACGTTACGACGACTGTAACGAACAGTCCAAATGATGGACGAGTACGAGTAAATTGTAATGATCATCGGAATCATCCAAGCGCCGATGAAGAACGCCAGAATGAAGATCCTAGATGCTATATCGTTCGACATGTAGTCGAAACTACAACTGGTGAGGAGACCTTCTGGTACGTATTTGCCCACTCCAAAGAAAGGCATAGAGGCGAAAGCGGCCGAATAGAGCCATGCTAAGAGTGACATAAAGACGGCCCAACGGCGAGTGGGCTTCCGATCGACACTTAAGGGCCGACTAATCACTAAATATCTGTTTTAAAATTTCGAATTAACAATAATGATAAGCCGATACTATTTATACGGCCATACGGGCATACCGTTCATATGAAATGGCTGTTATGGACATGATTGAGCAAGTTCCGGAGAGTCCAGTTAGAAATCCGTACAGGGAACATCCTTTGGTATATTATTGCGAGCCAGCGGAGTTTTTTTAGCGAAGCGAAAAAAACGAAGCGTAGGCGGAGCTGATAAGTCGTGCATAAGCGTGAATAACAATTTCTGCCTAAGGACTGCTTTTTTTTTTGCTTTCCGGTGTCTGTCCGGGTATATATCATCACAGGAAAGGAATTTGTATTCACTGTTTCACTCACATATACACTTACTAGGGACTAATTTTTTTTTTTGCTTGCCGGTGTCTGTCCGGGTATATATCATCACCGAAAAGGAATTGTTATTCACTGTTTTACTCACATATACACTTACTAGGGACTAATTTTTTTTTGCTTTCCGGTTTCTGTCCGGGAATATATCATCACAGGAAAGGAATTTGTATTCACTCACATAAACACTTACTAGGGACGAATTTTTTTTTTTGCTTTCCGGTGTCTGTCCAAATTACATATACTAACATACACACTTATTGTTAATTTGCGTTAATGTTGATTTGTAAGCATGTTACATACACGTTGCAAAGGTATGTTTTACTTAATAGCTGGTTATGTACAACTGTTTGTAACCGTATTATTCTTTACTACATTGGCTAAAAACTACGTATTACAAGAGGGGGGGGGGGTTATATACATGCATTTAAGTTTAGATAGCTTTGATTGCAATCAATTATGGAAAGATACTTTAAGGTTTGAAGCCATTACCTTTGTGACCTTTCGGAATAATACAGCTATGATGGATTACTATATCATAAAGGCGAGCTGAAAAGCTCTGCTTTACTATCTTATATATTGAAAATCCGTTGATATATTATGTATACACGAAGATATACAATTACCAAACTTTCCAATGGCTGGCCCTTGATGTAAACTGTTGAATATAAATACTGGTATCTGAATAAAGTATCATACATATATCAAGTGTTAATATTCTTGAATCTATGCAACCTATTACCGTAAAAACGATAACGAGATCACTGATAGCCAGATTAATTCATTAATTTGCAGGATTCCGGTCGGAGTGAGCAACTTTTTCGAGCTGTTGCAAAGGCATATCATCAATTCAAAGGCAAAAGAATAATTTTAATTGATGCCTAGATTACCTGCTAATTATTATGTAAATCCCTATAGCATTACTGCAAAATCCCACAAGAAAAACGATGACATAACTGACGGCCAGTAGATAATGAAGGGAAGGTCGGGTCGGCTCGAATGCCAACCAGTGGCAGGGTATATCCAGCAGGTCTTCGTTCTCAAAGAATCCTTCTGCCTTCCACTGTTCCATCGGATAGACTTCCATGAAATGATTTAAAACTAGTTCCGGGCACTCTGAGGAATTAATATTATTCATCTTTTTTGTTATAAATCAGAGAGAGATTCTTCAATCAGCGCCGATGAAGATGGGAATAAAATGGCCAGGAATATTCATAGCATCATCGGAGATATTTATATGAAGAGAAAAGGATGGCTTTGTCTTAGCGCCGCGCAGATGCGCGCAATATTGCCGCTCTCAAAGTCTTCGAGGGCGTTTCCTGCTGCTAACCCTGCATTACTTAATGGTAAATCTACTTACAAAATGGAACATTAACATTGTGAATCAGCTGATTTTTATGTAGACTTCCAAAAAGAACAGGAATTCATATATGTATGAATGTATCTAGAATTATATCTGGTTCTATTCACTTCTGTATCTATAATATGTTTGCATAGGCCTGCCACAGACATTATATTTCCTACATCTAATATAAGTTTCTTCTTCTCTAGATGAAATATTTTGAAGCCGTTAGCTAGAAAGAAGCTTACTCAATGAACAATAAAAAAAATCTTATTCAATATGTTTGAACCTTGTGAAACAGGTTTCTAAGTATTCGGTCCGTTATCGGGAAACCTAAATTGTTCGACGAAAACTAATGCAAAGAATTTGACGAAGTAACTTATTAAAGGGAGCAAGAAAAATTACCGATTATAACAGACGGATAACGATGCAAAAAGGCGACGCGTAAGATTATTCGGATTTAAAGATTTCAGTCAAATGTATAACCAAAGCCAACGTGAATTGCCTTGTAATAATCACGCACAGTTTGCAGGCGCGAAGTACATTATATTTACCATTGTACAATATATATTTAAGTGAATTTCGTCTCTACTGGATGGTCTATAAGGCTACTAGATGCCTTTGATGTGCGCCTTTTTATTTTATTTGTTAAAAAAAGAACTATTAATTAGGTACACAACTAACTGTTGCGTTATTGAATCTTTTAAAAGGCTTCACCGCTTCATTTGATATCGTGTTTATTGACGGCGCAGATTGCCCCAACTTACATTTTACATCGTTATGATATTATTTGTACATTCTTTATTTTCCCCAGCTATTCGCAATAGGTATTTCTTATTCTAACAGCCCCGAACTTCTTTTTAGAGGGCAAAGTGGTTCTTATTGTTATGTAAACACTTTTAAAAACAGGGGTTGTGATGTGCACAATATACTGTTCTTCTATGCTCAACTATTATCATTGTGGAAAAAACAGCGAGCGAAAAATCCGGGGACAAACTAACAAATGTATATTTGTGAAAACATGATTAGTGCCTATATGCATAGGGTATGTGTAGACGACTCCAGTAGATTTTGTAGCCAAGAAGAATATTTAAGAAACAGAAGATTTGTTATTTACAGAAGATTTCCATCTCGTAGGCGAGCGATTATTTTTGCAGAGGCTAATTATACATAATTGTAGCTTTTAAAGGTGCATGCTCTATTTTTATTTACTTTATAACTTTATTCAATAACTAAATTAAGTAGCCTACACACTAGAACTCAAAATCTTGTAATAAGCTGTTGTAAGACCTTATGAGAGGTTATTACAAAAACCAATGTGAATGCAATTTTTCCTTATTTACCTTATTTTTCGTTAAGATATCGAAAATGTCGTTATAGGACCCAAATAATGACTTGCATTAAAAATACCCAGGTACATTTTTAACGTAAGAAAATAAGGTGAAAGCCAATGAAATTGCTGGATTTCTCAGGTGAGGGTGATTAACCCCACCCCTCAATCGAATAAAGAATATCACGTGATAAAGGGGAGCCTGGGAGCCAATAGGACGGGGAGTTGAAGGAGAGACACCAAGGTCGGAGGGTGAACGTAGTCAGATATTATGACGAAAATACTACCTAATTTACCGTTAAAAATTGCATTCACATTTGAAAACGATGCTATTTTGCGCTTATAACCATGTCTTATAAAGAATTTTAAGTTAAAGTGCTTATAAGACGGTTATAAGGATTTTGAAGAATTTTGATCGCAAGTGTGAATTTAGCTTTACACATTTTTTAAAAATTTACTACAATTATAATTTTTCTTAAACGAATAAATAAATCATATATCAGTTCAATATTCTGAAAGAACTTGATACACTGTTAAATTAAAATTTGTAATCAATTTAGTTTATATTTTCAAATTAAATCGGGATGGATTTACTTTTAAAAAGTAATTTATTAATATAACAATAAGTTACTTATAATTTTATTTACAACTTGGTGCGGGAGTTTATGGTGAATACTTTTTTATCATTACTTCATAAATTAATTTGTAATTTTTTAAATTAAAAATGAACTTGAAAGTTGAAAGTTGAAAATTACATTTCTAAAAAGCGATGCGATTTAAAGCAATTGATCGACTTGGCAACGCCGGCTCGACTTTATTATTTTCGTCTGTAAAATCTGAACCGGCAACGCTGAGCTTCCGTCTTTTCTCCTTCGTCTCCCTCTAACGGATGACAGTGACTGGAGGAACCGGGATACCACTCCAGAAAAAGAAATTAGTTGGTAAGAATCATTTTATCTGCGTTCATCTTCTCTCCTTTTGCACTAAATATCCTTCCTTTAGTTTTAAACTGTTCATCTCTTCAATGTCTTTCCAAATTTATTCATTTTCACCTCTCAAAACATGTCTGGGTAACTAAATGTCACCTTCACTCGAAATGCCGATGTTGTTGGGGTACCCCCTTCACTAGAGCTTGGTTGCGTGGTTAAAAATTTCATTTCTCATGTAAATTCCTCATCTAAACTCGACTCAAACTTCATTTCTACATTCAAAATGTTGCACTGTGATCTTCACTTCATAGAGAAGCTATTTTGATAACTTGATTAACATTTATTTTTGTTGTATTCATTCAACAGATCAAGATGGGAGCCTACAAGTACATGCAGGAGCTGTACAGGAAGAAGCAGAGTGATGTCATGCGCTTCTTGCTGAGAGTGAGGTGCTGGCAGTACCGCCAGCTCCACCGTGTCCACAGGGCACCCAAGCCCACCAGGCCCGACAAGGCTCGCCGTCTTGGATACCGTGGAACCCAAGGTCTGCACTTCCTATCCTTCATCTCCTTAAAATATCACTTTAAGTGATGAGACATTCATGCACCACGCTTAGAAATTCATGCTGAAAAAAATGAACTAACCGAATCAACTCCTGATTTACACCTTAATCAATTTAAATTCAATTTAAAGTGCTCTGGAGTACTAAATTTGTCATTTTTATCAACAGGATTCGTCATCTACCGCGTTCGAGTTCGTCGTGGTGGTCGCAAGCGCCCCGTTCCCAAGGGCTGCACCTACGGAAAGCCTAAAGGTCACGGTGTGAACCACCTGAAGCCTACCCGCAACCTCCAAGCCATCGCCGAGGTAAATATAAATTTAAATTAACTATTTTATAAATAGATGTTTTGAAAATGATGAGAAATTCATGCACCACTCTTAGAATGTAATGCAGACAAATATGAAACCTTACCTACTCTGAAGTTTATTTACAAATTAATTTTAATTTACTCAATTTTGATTATGATTTAATTAACATTTTAAATTAATTTTCTAGGAGCGTGTTGGCCGTCGTTGTGCCGGTCTCCGCGTCATGAACTCTTACTGGGTTGGTCAGGATTCTACCTTCAAATTCTACGAGGTTATCATGGTCGACACTGCCCACAAGGTATTTATCTACACCATTTTGCTTATAATAACGAATTAATGATGATAATTCCGCTTTTACGGTGATAAATTATGATAAGTAATCTTCCTTGGATGTCTGACAATAATTAAATCAAATAGAAATTAAGGAAAAGTGAATTGAAACTAATTTTAAATTGAAATATTTCAGGCTATCCGTCGTAACCCGAAGACGCAATGGATTTGCAACCCGGTGCACAAGCACCGTGAGCTCCGCGGGCTCACCTCTGCCGGCAAGTCGTCTCGCGGTTTGGGCAAGGGACACGGTTTCTGCCAGACGAACGGCGGCTCTCGCAAGGCTTGCTGGAAGCGACGCAACACCCTCTCCCTCAAGCGCAAGCGATAGAAAAATATTTGTATTTTTTACTGTTGCTTCATTGCGCTTGTCGTTGTGGGATAAAAAAAAATACACACCAACACGAGCCGAAATTCTGTTACATAACTTTTTTATTTTAAAAATTTAATTCAGTTCTGTAGAAGATGAAATTGTCTTGAGTACGGTACATAGAGAATCGTTCGGCATTTAGGCTGGCAAAGTACCGGGCATCTTACGGCCAACCCCGGTCACTTTGATTTTCCTTGTATATGACGGTACTCGGCGAAACGTACGGTCTTTGAGCAAGTTTGGTCCCGGGTCACTTGCATCCATGACCGATCACTTAAATTTAGTAAAAACGTCCACAAAATAAATTTTTCCATTTTATTTATTTTTTTGTTTCTGCAGTTTTCTCGTTTCTCATCTCATAATTTGATAACAAAAATACATGTCGCATCATTTTCCTCTATCAGGGTAGGGGGCACAAAATCGGGACAAACATTTTTAACTTGGTTTTTTTCTTCTCTTTCATACCACCAAAACAAAAAAAAATCCGACTGCGCTTCCATAAGCCACGTTATACAACAACCAGACTGAAAAAAAATGAGAAAAGGGAAATAAATTGGGAGAGAAAAACAAAAGCCGAAAAAATTTACCCAGAAACAAAAAAACGCATTTAATGTTTTTTTTTTTATACAATATGCACAATGGCGTTTTTTTTTTCAAAGTCAACTCTGAGAGATAAGTGCATTCCAGAAAAAGAATTTTTTTTGAAAGTGTTATGACATCCAAAAATTGAAAAAAAAGAAAAGGTCAAGTTTGTTTTCTTAGATTCTAAATTATGGTTAATTTTTTTTTCTGAGGAAAAAGGCATTGCACACGCCGTTTTCTGCCAAATAAACGGTGACCGGAGTTTTACACACACAAAAAAAAATTATCAATCAAATATAAACTATGTTTTATATAATAAGGGGATTATTTTTTTTTCAATTTCTTGTGTGTAGTTGTTAAGACTGCATGTTGTTGGATGAGGTGGTGCTGCCATCACGGCATTTGGCGCAAATGAATTCGTCGGGGATGTTGGTTCGCCGTATGCGGGCGCAAGAGAGGTGGATCCACGTCAGGCATCGACTGCATTCGATCATGGGTCGGCCGGCAAATGGTTTGCCGCAAAAACACGTCACAGTATTATAACCATCGTCTTCTGTAAAATTTAAAAAAAAAATAGTGATTAGTTTAAAGTCACTTAACTAGAGTGAATGTCAAGTGTCATAAAGTTGAATCCAAATTTTGAGTGAATCCAGTCAAATTATGCAATTAATAATCTTTAAGGGTGAGTTTTAAGTGTCACAAAGTTGTGCCAGATGGAGAAACCAACTTTTCCACTGATTAAAGGTACAAAAAGTTGAGTCAAACGAGTTTCTGGAAGTTCAAAAAGCTTGAAACTGAGACAGTCCAATAGAAAATTCCTAAAAGTGTTGACTTCACGAGTCACAAAGTTTCCTATTTGAGTTTTAGGGGCTTTGAGTAGAGCGAAATGAGTTTCTGAATGTCACCAACAGTTTACACCTTCAAAGTAGCAATTCAGAATCTTTCAAGTGCTGCACATCACACCACTAAGTAACTTGAGTACCTAATCAAAGTTTTCCAATGATGGAAATCTAAATTAGAGGACCACGAGATGAGAATTCCAGTTTTACAATGATTAAAATCTGACAATTTCAACTCCTGGAGACCAAGAACTGAGCGAAATGAGTTTCTGAATGTTTGGAAAGCTTCAAATGTTGACTGTAGTGGGTCTGAACACAGATCGTGCAGCTGCTCACCTGAATCACTGTCTGAAGAAGCTTTGTTGCGCTCTTCACCACTATTTGAGGAAGGTGTTTCTGATTTTGTGCTCTCTGACCCCGTGCTGCCTATGGGACTCCCAGCTTTGGCTCTCAGCTCCTAAACAAAGCAATTCAACATTGAAGGCTTTCTGTAAATAAATTAATTAATATTAAAGACTCACCTCATGCCTCTGCATCTCATAATTCTCATAATCTAGGATAAATTTGCAAAAGAGAAGAAAATCTTCAGCTGTTCTAGGTCTTTTGCCAACCAGGGAAGAGGAAGATGGAGGAGGCTGTCAAACAAACAAAAGATGGTCACCATTAGCTCAACTTTTGTGCAATTTAATTTAAACTCACCTCATAATCATCTTGCCTAGGTGATTTCCTCGCTCTCGGAGCTGCGAATAAACAAGAGAAAAATAAATAAAAGAGTTAGTTTACAGTGCCACACAGACAGAAACGGCCATGTCGTTTTTATCGCTTCCCAAGTTCAACCATGTTGTTGGCAGAACCCTTAAACTTTCAGCTTACCTTTGAATAGAGTATCAGTCATGACTTTGTAATGAAAAAGGAAGCAAACAATTGATTAAAGTCTCTTTTAATAATAGCTAGAGTTGAACCGGGTCAGAGTGGACACCAAGAAAAGTAACGAATTTCGCACGACAATGGCCAAAGCAATCTTTCCAGAGTGCCAGGCATAGCAACGCAAAGGAAGGGAGAGTGTGGAGTAGTGTAGAAAACTAGAAGTACGGGGCTCGCGCAAAAAAAAGAGCTCTCTTCTTTTTCATAGCCTACTTTATACTGATGAAATAAATTATTCAAGCTTTGAATCTTTTTTTCTGGAAGTCAACTAGCGCCACCGCTATGGGTGTTTAAATAGGAATACTCGTTTGGTGGCGCTAGCTGCTATGCCATGAGAGTATGAAGAGTACCATGTTATGAAGTGGGTTATGCTACTGCCGTTGCCAGTGAACTCTAGCGGTCGCAGAAAATACTTCTTTCACGGACAAACTAAAAAATGACGATTTTTTTTTGTTTGGGCCAATTTATGCACCCATCTAAAACCAGCGATTCTTGTGAAGGTCAACGTGGGCAGTGGGTTATTTCACACACAAAGTACAGTGTACGTAATGCATGCTTGGTAAAAATAGAATGAATGATTACATCACCAGGTGCTAAACACATTTGTATTTGTATTAAAAAAATCTATCTATGAGCGTATTTTACTTTAAAATTCCCAATTAGTTTCTATGTTTGTGTTTTACTTACTGATAACATGAAAAAATGATTTATATTGACAAAATAAACAAGTTAAGTATCGATTATTATCCAAGTAATCGATTATTAGCGTGTTGTTTTCCCTTTCCGAAGAGACGAAGAAAGGAGAACCACACCAGCTGAGTTCTTTTAGCAAGTACACCTCAATCCTTGTCCTCGTAAAAACAATTCAAAATCACAAGTGCGTAATATATTACGCCATTTAACGCTAGAAAAATGGCTTCCACCATATCCAACGAAGAGTTCCAACGACTTCAAAGTCAACTTCTGGATCTTCGAGCTTCCAACTATACTTTGATGGAAGAGAGCAATCGCTATAAAAACGGTATATTTTTATCCATAGGTTTCTGTTTAGCATCATTTAAAAAAATATTTTTCTGTATAGAATTGAGGAACACTACGGGAAGGCTGGATCTGGTTGAGAAAGATTACCAGAAGGCCCAGAGGGCTCTGGAGAAGAGCAGGAAAGCGAAAGATGTTGAGATGCTCTTTGCAGAGAATGATGCCCTCCAGAACAAGCTCGTGTCTCAGGAGGAGCAGTTTCGGGAGCAGAATCAGGCCCTACTCCAAGAACTTGCCATTGTAAATCTTTAATCAATTTTAATATTGATAATTTAAGCTTATTTTTCAATTTCACAGCTTGTCGCTGCCAATGAGAAACTGGAGAAGAGTTCCACCTGCACGAATAATGCTGAAAGTGTCAGAGAATCCAGCGAGCAGGGTTGCCAGTGTGATCTCACCACAGAGCACTATGAGAAGCTTCTTCAATCTCTCAGGGAAGAATCAGCTCTCAAAGATTCTGAGATTTCACAACTGAATTTGAAAATGTCAGAAATGATGGAGAATTCCTCATCAAAGATTGATAATTTGAACAAAATCATAAATTCCCTCCAGGTAAAATTTAAAAATGAGATTTTAATTTAGATAGTTTTTTATATGTTGATTTTTTCATAGATTGAGGCAGACAAAGTTCCTTCACTTTTGAAATTAATAGAAGATCATTCTAGTGAAAAGAAGGAGACAGCCTCTGAAATTGCAATTTTACAATCGAAATTTACAGAAATGGAAGAATCTCTTCGTCGAGAAATCGAATTTATCCAGAAATCTCACGAAGAACAACTCGAGAAACTAAGTAAATAAATAAAATTATTCATGTAATAAACTAATTTGATTACATTAAGTTAATTGTAGGAGTTCTTCATGCTGAAGAATTGAAAGAACTGGAGATCCAGGTGGAATTAGCTTCTGCCCAGCGCTCTGAATTCGAAGACGAGGCCATAAAAGCCCGGCAAGAGAGGGAAGACGCTTTAGAGGATGTCCGGATAGCCGACCGGAAGAGACTGACGGATACGGCCGATTTGAGGCGCCAATTACGGGGCGAGCGGAAGAGAGCGGATAAACTGCAAGAGAGGCTCAGGGATTTCATCGCTGGTAGCGATAGCAACGCTCTGGCGTCACCTTCGGGAGGGCACCAGCAGCTGCCATCTGGCGGTGAGCATGACAACTGCTCGGTCTCTTCCTGGAGCCTCATGAGCGGTCAGAATGAGAGCGTGAATAACCCGGCAACACCGTCCTCACCTTACCCAACTACGGTTGATTGATTTAATTCTAAAATATTTAAAGTTAATTGAATTAACTTAAGTGAACTTGCTTAAGTTAATTCAAGTTACTATTATAACGTATTTCATTCAATAAAAAAATAAGTAAAAAAAGTTAAGTTGATTGAATTAACTAATTTGATTCAAATTTAAGGATTCTCCCGGAAGTGGATCGGAGAAGAATGGAAGCGGGAGCGGAAATGGAGAGCCGGATTTGACGGCGGAGAACGCCCGACTGGTCGCCCGTCTAGCGACGATGCAGCAGGACAAGTGGAAGCTGGAAGAGAGGGTCCTCCATTTGGAAGAGACCAATTCCGCCATGGCGGATGAGATGGTGAAGCGCGGGAAACTGATCCAGCATTACTGCATGGAAGGGCGAGCCCCCAATAACCATTTAAAAATAGGTGTGTTATAATTAATCAGCTATTTAAGTTTTAGTTAAACTTAAAGTTGCTAAACTTTTAAATTTTTGTTTAAAAAAAATTTAATTTAGAAAATGGAGAGGATAAGATGAGCGTCCGCCGGATGGTGAGCCTCATACGAGATGCCGTCGACGGAGATGCGGATGGACAGCAGCGCCGTATCCATCAGCGGATGCTGGAGGAAACTCTAACTAAGAACATGCATCTCCAGGTTGATCTAATTGCAGTTTTTTAAATTATTTAAGTAAACTAAATTTTATTTTTATTTTTTCTTCGAAACCAGGAGGACATTGAAAGACTTTCCCAAGAAGTGGTCCGTCTAAGCCAATTGGTTGGCTCTTCCGGAATCTTAAACTAATACCTTTTTTAATTGTTCCATTAATATTATTATTTTTAATCAGTTTTACCGCGGGAAGAAGATATGAATTGCGACAGAAGATGAATTTGATTGGAATAATTGTATTTGTACATAGAAAAAAGCCGTCTAATTTGTGTTTAAAAATATGAAAATAAAAGCATTTTTAAACCACTAGCATCTAACATTCGGCCTTTGGTCCGCTTTGGTTTATCCGTATATTTTTCCACTTAAAAGGTAAAAACTGGGATGAGTTCGAGTATCACTAATAGTACTAGAAGCGTGAATTACCTTTAAGAAACCAACTGACAGTATTACATTGTAATTCATCCATGCATCTATCATCCAATTATTGGAACATTTTTATCCAAAAATTCGATTTTAAAAACATTATTATTACTACTAAGTTATTGGTCGAGAAACTTGGGTAGGTCAGGTATTCGTTGCTCTGCTCGACCTCTTGATTGAATAATATAATGAATACTTTTATAACAACATTTCAAAATGGTCATACATTTAAAAAAAGGAAATAAAAATTTGGGAAAATTAGGAGTTATTCGACTTAGAATGACCGTAATTTACTTGACCTAGCCTGGATTTTGGGATCGGCAATTGAATTCGCCTTGGTATTGAGACTAGATTTATATTTGTTCTTCGATTAGCTGTACGTCGCGTCAATCATTTGTCTAGCTTAGTCTTATTATACGCTACCTCATTCGATCTAATAAGCCGTTACCATTTTTATTCCCTCCAAGAGTACCACGTTAGATCTATGTTTGGAGGAATTATCAGGCCTTTCTTAGGAGTTGGGACTTATTTAGCTAATCTTTTCTACGCGATAACATTTCCCAGTTTCAGCGATCAGCGCTCATTAAAATAGCATATTTAGGCTTACATTCCGTTCATATATGAATAACAAGTGTTAATCAAAGATATCGAACAATCAAAACAAATTACATGGATTTTTCAAAAAAAAAATTATCTTCGTCTACCCGAGGACCAAGGCTAATATGAAATTACTTTTCAATCAACTGCCAAAACAGATAATGCATCGAGCAATAGTTTGATAATAAAATTGTAAAGTAATCCTGATGTGCAAATGGATCTTCCGCGCAAGTGCGGCTGGGATACCTACGAATCATCTTAGATTCTTACCTCAGTTCATTCTTGCCATCGTGTTGGCTTGCATCGATACACACCCAGCTATTATATTGATTATTCAAATATTGTATTCGAATAAATTGAATATATATATTGTTGTAATAATGATTCTAGTTAATACAATCTTAAATACGAGTGAAGATAAAGGATTCGACAAAAACTGCTCCCAGAAAGTCATCCAACATTTCAAGGAAGTCTACCAGGTGGAACAGTGGAAAACAGACGGATTCTTCGAGGAGGAAGACCTGCTGGATATACCCTGTCACTGGCTAGGATTCGAGCCGGCCCGACCTTCCCTTCATTTCCTATTGAGCATTACTTACACCTTCGTCTTTCTTGTGGGATTCCTTAGCAACATCTCCTCTTTTTACATTGTTGTTAGGTATAAACAATAAAAAATGATTGAATAAACATATATTTTAATATTAAATCATTACCAGTTCGAAAAAGTTGCTCACGCCGGCCAATATTCTGCTCACCAATTTGGCCATAAGCGATATTCTGACAGTTCTCATGGTATAATCGGCTGCCTGCTATATGAATTCTTCCATATATAATTGATTGTGTAATTTTTGCAGGTACCACTTTTCGTATTCAACAGCTTCCATCAAGGGCCAGCCATAGGCCAATTAGGTAATATATCTGGTCTTTTTACCATTATGAGTAAGCAATAAACCATTTACCTTACATATTCTTTACAATGAATAAGGCGATTGATCGCACATTTTAGAAAAAAAATCAATACAATAGGTTGTTCTGTCATGGTAGTTATGAGGGGTCCTACCTATTTGTTTATTAACATGCTTTAATAACAATAGATCTAACCAAAGCGCAGTGAATTCACATCTACAGAGAACAACATTCAATATTATTGACATTGTAAGACATATACGGGTATAATGATTGTTGAAAGGGAGTGCAGTCGTGCAGCTATAGGCAATTACCTGCATGACAGGCTAATTATGCATATAGTCATTTGTTACTGTGCGGTATTTATTATGGATGTATAGATGAGAGAGTCTGTTTTTGAGAAAATGGAAATAAAATAAGCTAAACAATCATTATATTTTTCAGCTATATTTTTACTATCAATCATAATGAACTTGTTTAAAATACGGTATTGTAAAGGTTGTACCTTCTACGGTTTCCTGACTGGTCTCTCCGGAACTTGTTCGATCATGACCTTATCAGCCGTTGCAGTCGAAAGGTATGCTCTTTTATATTTAACCGTAAAATCTATTATTGCTCTGTATATATTTTACAGGACACCCATAAGGCGATCCAAGCCACGAAAAAATTATAGCTTATTACTTGAATAATATATCCAAAATAGCTACGATGATCTTTTTTTTTAATAGTACCACGTGGCCACTCGAATGCCGCACATACAGTATTAAGTTATTATTCGGACTGCGACGAATAAGAGGATTTCCCATAATTAAATCAGATTTATTATAATCTCTGGCTTATGCTGGGACTTATTTCATGCATTAAAATCATATATTCAAATGAAATGATTTTGTTCTCTCAGATATTTAGTGATCAGTCGGCCGTTGAATATTGGGGGTAAGCCAACCCGCCGTTGGGCCTACTATATGTCCCTCTCGTCTTGGCTCTACTCAGCCATTTTCGCCTGTTTGCCCTTCTTCGGAGTCGGAAAATACGCTCCCGAAGGCTACCTCACTGGTTGCAGTTTTGATTACCTCTCCAACGACTTGACGTCCAAAATGTTCATTCTGGTTTTCTTCTTCGGCGCTTGGATGATTCCTATGATCATCTCAGTTTACTGTTACGTGTCCATCATTCGTGCCGTTGTTCACGTTCGCCGCGACGTCGTCACTCATAGTCCTGCTACTCTTCCATCAGCATCAAATAATCATCAAAGGAATTCTTCTGGTATAGAATAATTACAACTGTCATCGATATCATTATTACCACAAATACTTGTTTTACGTAACAGGTATAAATCAACCCAATGTGGAAGTGAAGGTGGCCAAAATCGTAATGGGTCTCATCGGTGCATGGACAGTGTCCTGGACGCCTTATGCCATTGTAGCACTTATCGGAATCTCTGGCTACGGTCACTTGCTAACAGTAAGTTCGTTCTACATTTTAAATCATTATTCAATGGTTATTATTAGATTGATTTATTGTAGCCATTGGGTGCGATGATTCCATCTCTTTTCGCCAAATCGTCCACTTGCATCAATCCCTTTTTATACACCCTAACTCAACCAAGAATCCGAAAGGAAATCTTCCGCCGTCTAGGCGTTCTCCCTCCGCGTACGAATTCGTCTGCAGCCGGCGGTACATCTCGTCCTAATCCCGGCTTCTCTCGCTATCATGACAACAACAGCCATCGGACGATTACGGGCTGGAGGCCTACTACACCTATTATCTACAGAGTTATCGAAGGGAACAATTACGATGGATCTACTCTCATACAGCTCAATGATATTAGAGATAATCGAGTAATTGCCGATGAAATCGAAGGATATGCTGAAACTTTAGTATATGACGGCTAACAGTAAACTTATCACATGTAATATATTGGTATGTAGTGTATACATCATGGTCTTTTCGCTCATTATACTTTTTTAAATGCATAATACTGTTTGATGAGCTGTTTACTAGAGGTATGGCTTAAATGTCTTTCTTTTTACTGTTTGTAAAGGGTCCAACATAAAAATAAGTGTGCAGTGTGTAGTTAAATCAATATGAATGTAACAATAATTCAATGTCAATTTTTCCAGCTGTTTGAATGTAAATATACACATACAGCACCATATTGATTATTTGTGAATTTGTTTCATATGGTATGTACACTATAATGCATGGTTCAACGATTCCATTTTGTATCTGATATCCTGGTTGATCAAAAAGGGCTTCTTCACTTTCTTGAGCACGTGGAGAAGCATAATTTTCCAGAGCAATTCCCATGCCAAATATACATCATCTGAAGAACCGTTCAGATCGAGAACAGGCATCCATATTGCATCTATTGAGGAAGTTCCGAGTTCGTTGAGTCCTAGTCGAAAAATGTGCTGTGAATTCAAGCGTCCGATTATTGGTTGCATATGACATGCTCAATAATCCCCAAATTGTAACAAATACTGTATTTCGGCTTATTACATCACACTTGAAGTGATTAATATCATTGATAACATCGGAGTATGATCGATATCTTTCAAACAAGACCAAACGCGTTGCTTTAAAATCATTTTTCGATTGGTAATTCCAAATTTGCTGAGGCTATACATGCGCGCGCGCTAAGAGAAAATGTGGATTTCGTTGCCGAGGTGAGCACGGTTTGGATTCTTCTCTTGCTTTCTTCTATGCAATATTAAAGAATTATGATTTCATATATATTTCCGGCATATCACTACAGTTAAAACTGAATGATAACCATTTATTTGCCCTGGTCAAAAAGACATTTTTAAAGATATAAGACTAAAAAGTAAGTTCACCTTAACACTATCTGTCCATATTGTATATGTTTAAAGGCGTATATAATGTGTATTAAGTAATACGTACAGTATGACAGTATCCTTCAGTGAAATGTGCCACCCTGACATAAGTGGCGGAAAACAAAGGCCAATCCGAAAATTTTGTCGGGGTGGCACATTTCACTGAAGGATACTGTACATAGTTTTAGTTTAAGAATTTAATATAGATTGGCATCATATGAATGAATGAAGTACATAAGGATTATTTATTACTGAAAATAGAACAGCTCTCCCGAACTGACTGGATAATACGCGCATTTTACGTACTAAAATAACTGATGTGTGGGTGGTCTCAATCTTGTATGATTCTTCATAATCCTATTTAGATGCTAAAAATATAACATGCTCATTTAAAAGAAAGTTATAAATAAGCTAGACAAGGCTGCGCTTATTATATCGACGAATATTATACTTAGTGCAGAGGTTTCCAACCTTTCTTATAATATATTTAATTATAAATATGTAATCGATGTATAAAACTGTTGGCTTTCAACATATGCAAAGGTATTTAATACAGTTTTGAATGGTAGATGATATGGCATGATTTGCGCACGTGCACAGGATGCAGCCGTACTATGCATACCCTTGAATCTGCATCCCAGTTCATTTCCATCACATTCAGAACGTAGCAAGGAGTCTGAAGGGTTCATAGTATAGTCCCTTTTCTACCTTTAATTGTAGTGAAATTGCGACTTCTTCTATTACGTCAATCAGTATAATGAATGTATCATCAAGTGTGGAGGAGGGTTGTCTCAAACTTTTGCAACATTTTAAGTTGACCTATCCTGTGAAGCAGTGGAAAACGGAAGGTTTCTTTGAAGATGAACACCTGCTGGATATCGACTGTCACTGGCTGACATTTGAGCCGACGCGATCCTCTGTTCATTTTCTATTGACCATCATCTATGTGATCGTTTTTCTGATAGGATTTTTTGGCAATAGCCTCGCAATTTGTATCGTTACCAGGTTTGTATATATATATATATATATATATATATATATATATATATATATATATATATCTACGTTCTGATGACTAATAACTTTGTTTGAAATTATTTGATCAGCTCCAAAAAGTTGCTCACACCTGCCAATATACTTCTTACCAATTTGGCCATCAGCGATCTCACAACTGTCCTAATGGTAATCTATTACATGTAACAATATAGTAAGCGAAAATGAATACTATTCTGATTTAATTATATAACTTTCTTTTATTTTCAGATACCGATTTTCCTATTCAACAGCTTCCATCAAGGGCCCGCCATAGGGAAATTAGGTACATGACCTATACCTTATTTACTTAAATACTTAATGAGTCTTATTATGTACGCATATATATTTAAGCCGGGGATACCTATTCAGTATAAAGTATACATTTGAATTTGACGTATCGTCTAGACGAATAAAGATCGAAGAGCTTGCTGCTTGGAAGAATGGAAACAATCTATTATTACTAATATATGTGATCATTATACATTTCAAAACTGAGGAAATGCATCATTTGGATAGATATGGGTTTGCAAATTCCGAGAATACAGGTGCTGTGGTAGCTGCGGTAGCGGTATAGCGGTAGCATACGTTTTTTCCTACGATATACTAATGAGATTTTGTATAGGAAAAGCTCACATTACACAGCAGCACGTGCGACGTGCATTATTCTTTTCTTGAGTGTAGCCTATGATATTCATACTTTTTTTTCAAATTAGTGAAGTTACTTTGTTAGATGTATTGTATCAATCATTGCGACTTATTCGTGTAGACCTTCGGCTAAACTATATATACAATAGAATCTTGGGTTTTACTATATATGTTAACTTTGGTTTAGCATTGGAAAGGTGGGGTAACCCAGTTAAGGTTAGGGTAGGTTATACTAAGTTGTCCTATATATTGCTTCAAATGGCTTTCTATAATCATATAGATACATATATTTGAAATAGAATTTGTTTGAGTACCTTGGTGATGACATCTTCCCATTATTATGAAATTATATAGTACTAAGACCCACTATACCCACTCCCGATAATATACTGAGTGTTAGAAAGGCCTTTTATCCATCAAAGTGTCGCAGCAATATACCGCTAATGTAGAAATCTTATTTAACACGCGCTATATAGCATATCAGGACGAAATCTATTTATGTAGTGAAATAGCTTTTATATAAGCCATAATATAAATTTTATAAATAAGAGAGTGATGACTATTGGCTTCAACTATTAAAAGTGCCTTGTCGAAGTGGAGTGTCGGATACTACTGAATTGAAAAAAAAATAAAATCGATTTATTCCACTATAACATTCATCCTATCACGCGTATACTAATTTCTTACAACGGTCCTGAAATTTTGTATTACAAACAAAGGATGTACCCTCTACGGATTTCTGACTGGTCTTTCTGGAACTTGCGCAATAACGTCCTTAACAGCTGTTTCAATCGAACGGTAATATCTATATATTATAAAAGCCTTGTATATAACCAAAGTTTAAAGCTTATGTGATATATAATTTTTTTCAAATCAGATATTTAGTGATCAGTCAGCCGTTAAATACGGACTGGAAGCCAACTCAACAATGGGCCTACTTCATGTCCCTTTCAGCCTGGCTCTATTCTGCGCTTTTCGCCTCTCTGCCGCTCTTCGGAGTCGGAAAATACGTACCGGAGGGATTCCTCACGGGATGTAGTTTCGACTACCTCTCGGACGACCTGACAACTAGGATCTTCATCCTGATTTTCTTCCTCGGCGCTTGGATGATCCCGATGATAATCATAGTCTACTCTTACTTGGCCATCATTCGGACTGTTGTTCTCGTTCGGCGTGACGTCACTCAAACCACTAATAATGTTCCAGTTCTTACTGATGGCAATAATATTAAAAAGTGTATAGTTTATACTGGTGTCTGTATAGCTCTATTCGTATTATATAGTAGGTAATAGGTCAAATATAGAGATGGAGGTTGCCAAAACCATCATGGGCCTCATCGGGGCCTGGACGGTGGCCTGGACACCCTACGCCATTGTGGCCCTTATAGGCATCTCTGGTCATGGCCATCTTCTTACGGTGAATATAAACATTATATATCATGAATTGGACCTATCAATGTTTTGCATTTAATATTATAGCCTTTCAGTGCGATGCTTCCATCCCTTTTCGCCAAACTGGCAACGTGCGTGGATCCCTTCATCTACACCCTTAGTCAGCCGAAAATTAGGAAGGAAATCTGGCGACGTCTTCACTTACTTCATCCGCCAATGAATCCATCTGAAGGTGGAAATCTATATTATTACAATGGGCCTACCGGTGGCCCAAATTCTCGACGTCCGATGAGTCGCAATGATAACAATAGTAGCCGTCGTACAGGCTCTCTGCAGCAAGCAATAACGGGTCATCGGAGATCTATTACAACTAGTAATAACACTCGAAGGGCTCAGGCCTATTCGTCACTTATTGGCAGGATCATCATCGAAGAGAACATTATTGGACCTTCTATTATAAGACATGCTAATAGTACACCTGTTTTGCTATTAAAGGGAGATGAAAGAGTTACAGGAGAGTTGCATCACGGCAATAGCGATATTGTGGAAGTAGGTAATGAATTAAGAGAGTCTGTTAATAAGCCACAAGGAGATGATTTGATCACAAGCAACCAGCCCCTGCCCATTACTGTCGCCTGCGAAGATGATGTAATGTAAAGTGGCTCGGTCTATATTTCCGTTATTTGTTCATATTCCTTATATAATGTCACATCGTGTAAATGTAATTCGATATCAAAATTATTTTTATCATTGTTATTGTTATTGATACGTGACGACGTGGCCGAGCGGTTAAGGCGACAGACTGCTAATCTGTTGTGCTCTGCACGCGTGAGTTCGAGTCTCACCGTCGTCGAACTTTTTATTTCAATATTTTTTGTAATGTGTTGTAATGCTGTCAATCAAAAACTGCTTTCTTCATAATTTGGCATTCTCTTTATATTTTTATATGATTAGCCAACTTGTGAACGGTGCAACGTCCAAGAGTGTTTCGATACAACAACAGAAATGTACAAAAGACAAATAAAACAAAAGAACATGTACAAAGAATTGATTTTAAAATTTACATCTGAAACTGGAAACATTTAACAATTTTTAAACATACGACCAGATGAACAAATATATACCCAATACATTCAATTTTGTGTGGATATACAGCCTGGACGAACTCCATCGTAATGAGACCACCATATGAACCCTCCACATGCTTACATAATGTAATACCCAGAAAATCTGATAATTAGGATTGGTATTCATTAAGAACGCGCGTGGATCCTTTGCGTTCTCAACATAAAGAAGGGCCACTTAATAAACTCGCCTTCATTTTAACTAGCAAGATTCATTTAAGCCGATCTAAGACCCCCCCCCCCCCCCCCCCCATGAGACTGGTAGTTGAATATAATTAACAGCATTTTATCAGTACTTTCTTATATATTCATTATATGCTGAAAATGTTCTTTTTGAAAAAAATATAAGATGTTCATTGTTTAATGTGCACGTATAAAGTGAAAGAATCAATAATCTGAATTCGTCAAAATACTCGAAAAATATTGCCCATAATAAAGTAATTTCTTTTCTATTTGTAGTATACATAGTAGTTGTGGCAACATTATAAACATTATCAATGCTACGCTTAATACACATCAAATAATATATTAACTAAACACTCGTGATTTGGGATGATTGAGGAATAAGTCTCATCGTCGTTATATTATTAATTCTTATATCATTCAAAATTTCGGAATGACGAGAATGAATAATAATGGGTCGTCGCCGACGAGTCATCATCCACTTCTTTGTTAAGGTGGATGAAAACTCTCTACTCCGCATCATATACATGATCGGATTGTAGATCAAGTGGTAGAGGAGGAATTCCCGACAGTAAGGCATGGATAGCATGATCACAGCGCAGCGTTCTTCTCCGAAATCAGGACCGCCCACGATCAACCGGCAGCCCCACTCGATGAAAGCAATGACCAGCGTGGGTGCTGTAAAGATTAGCAGGGAAAAGACTCCGGCGATCAAGGTAAAAGTTGCCTCCATCTGATAGTATAAATAAATTTATTATACTAACAACACTTAAGAGAAAGCCCATCATTTAAATACCTCCATGTGACGATTTCCTCCATGAATTTGAAGCGCCGTATTTGATGTATTTCTATTACTGGCGCTGGTTGCCACCAATGATGATGTTTGGGGTAATAAAGTTTCTTGATGATTATTATTAGTAGTTTCATCGTCTGCATTGGTGGGCTCTAAGTTGATAGAAACCTGCTGCTCAACATCACCACCAGGATTTGTGCTGGTTGGATGATTATTCACGAAAGTGACGGACACAACTCGATCCGGCTGAGCGTAATGCTTCGTTTTGACGAAGACGACGATATTCAGCGTGACACAGGTGAGCATTAAAAGTGCATTGCTTACTGCTATCGTTTTAGCTTCGACCAATTGGTAGCCGCAGTGAAGTGGAACGATACCAAACAGATACTTCCACTTGATGAGGAATAAGATGATAACAACTCCAACAGTTTGGACAATGCAAACGTTCCTCACAGTGACGATTTTTCGGTGAAGAAATGGGCGAACTATGGCGCAGTAGCGGTCCAGTAGAGCCAAAGATAGATTGTACAAGAGGCAGGTATAAGCCACCCCGGTACTCAAGCCGAAAATCTTGCAGAAAAAAGTGCTTTGGTAGTGGTAAGCGATGAGCTCGGTCAAGATGGTTAGCCAAGCAAAGAAAGCTGAGAGAGTTGCGCCGAGAAAGAGGATATTTCGAGGCTTCTTCTTGAGCCTTGTATTGGCTAGAATGACTACAACAATAAATAGATTGAGTGGGACGCCGAATGCTACTAGAAGAATACGGTTGACTGAGCGGAACTGACCGAATTCTAATAAGATACAGATTTCTGCTTTATTACTGCTACTATTTCCCTCGTTTTCTTCAATTGAAGAATTCATCCTCGATGTTTATACTAAAAATAACTGTTTTGAATCACTTGTAAGGGTTTTGCGTACAGATCGAGTGCTGTGACTAAAAAAGAGGATGAAAGAGTAGTGACTGGTGAAACACTACTCGTCACCATGCGCTCCTAAGGAATGGCGCGCGCGCGACGCGGAATCAGAAATCAAATATAGTTTGAAGTGCTACGAAGCAGTTGCTGCGTTATTTCGCCGAAAGTATTGTCTACACTTTTGTTATTCATAGCAAAGGGCACGACGATATCCCATATCAAGGAGGAAAAGTGCACGGAGCAACAGGTTAAGAACAAACCCTTATAATTCCCGCTCAACTGCATGAAAGGGCGAGCTCACAGAAACCTCTAAAAATAAGTTTGTTGTTAATAGACTTTTAATAAAGCTTAACTTAAGGTAAAACATTTTTTTAAAATTTTGATATGGAAATGAACTAAAAATTTATGCACCGATCACGCCCTCACAAGCTCTCAATTTGCAGTGCGGTTGACCCGATGACATTCGCGAGGAAACCGTGTTATTGACCCCGGATTAGTCCATTTCTTCTCCAAAGCTAATAAATTTATATTTCCAAATTTAATTTAGAAACTGTAGAAGATAGGCCTAAGATGAAGGTATGTGGGATGGTGAGCCTCATCACGGGATGCAGTCGACAGCAGCGCCGCATTCACCAGCGGACGCTGGACGTTTCAAACAGGTTGCTATAGAAAGATTGACAATAAAGTGACTGTTAAAGCGACTGAAAGTCTTCTAGCAACAGTTTCTTATTCCCTCAACTTGTGTTTTCTAGACAACTGCTGCTATCAGACGGAGCGTCTGCAATAGCCGCTTTCCTACGTGGAACTGTCAATAATAACACTTCTTTCCTTAATATTCTCGATAAAAATGAACCTCGTCTTCTACTTGGAGTCTATAATTCGAAGGGCAACGAACTCTTTGTTCTACCCGTTTTCTTGGTAAGAAGAGATGGGAAATAATTTGCCGCTTTATAGGAAAAGTAAGAAATTTACAACATTTAATCACCTTTTTTTGTTTTCCTATTTGTTTTTGTGTTATTATATTTTATTTATACCCTTTTCCACGTAAAAGAAAAAGAGTTTAAAAAAGGAGTCGGTTGCTCCTCGCGTTTGTATTAAAGACAGTTTGTTTGTTTTTTTATAACGGCAGGTGAGAGAAGTTGCGTTGCAAAAAGTCATGGACGCTACTGTTGGGATATTTAACTTATCACGATTCTTGCAATAAATTATGTTGGGAGAGAAGGAGTAAAAGAAAATTCAATAAGGTGTGTGCTGTTTTCATCTGTGTGAAGACATCTGTTCATGATGACAGTTATGAAAATGATCTGAAAAAATCAAATATAGGAATATCGACGATGCAGTACCAGCTATATAGCATCCCGACGACTGCTGTCAGAAACTAGAAACTGTTTTTCCTCAATTTGTGTTTTCTTGAGTATTTACTGCCAGGCGAAGCCTTTAAAGTCGTCAATTTATATTTTTTTTTATATATAACGGCTGCTCTAACACAATTCGTCGAAAAAAGTCTAGACACTGTCGTGAGGGTATTACACTTTTTATGATTCCTATTTATTATGTTAGAAGAGAATGAATAAATTGAGAATGAGGAAATTTTAAGGTTTACTCTTATATCTATGTGAAATTACCTGGATCACAGGGTTCAAATATATTTCTTTGCTCGAATTCCGTAAACTGGAGACGAAAAACTAATAAACAGAACAAAAGAAGGTTCATTTGAAAAGTTGCTATCACACATTGTTATGTATTATTAAAATAAGGAATATGCTGGATTATCGACATATAGAAAACGCTTCACGGGATTCAAGCAGGTTGCAAACTACTTGCGGTTACTACGAAGATCGACAGTACCTGTATCATCCGACCGACTCTAAGCAACGCTTTCAACTTATTCCACTTACGTTTCCATGACTGGCAGATGGAGCTTCTAGTTCTAGATCTGCTAGAGGCCCACTTGGCAAAGTCAGTAATAGCAAATACAAAACTATTAAGGTTTTTTTCGTTATATTCTCGCTAGGCGCAAAGTTTTGTCTTCTGTTTCGAAGACGCAGCGTTCGTCTCACTTAGACAGTTTCTTCTAGGCAACGGCTTCTAGACATTTCATATAAATAGACGAAAAAAATGAAGCTGTGCTGGGCCATATATTGCTAGTTACCACATGAAATTATGTAAGCAATATTAGACTAGGGAATGTGTATAATAAGCCTGTTCAAACACATTTTATAGATACAATAGAGGGTATAGCAAAAAACAGTAATGCTACAGATTAGTGTATGAATTCCCGTTTTTTTTTAGAAGAGTAGTCGATGATTTACATAAAATAGACAAGTCCGAAGTTTGTTACAACAAATTTTGAATAAAATGAATGTGTAGATGATGATTAGTATCCCTATAACCTTCGAAAGTGTCAAGATAAACATAATCTGTATGTTTTAATGGTTAATGGGTTAAGTTCAATTTTTTCAGATAACATTTATTATTGAGTAACAGTTGACAGTAGCAGGAAAAGCCCCCGCCTCAAGACAAGATTGCGCGCAACTGCGCGGTTCCTTTTCTCTGCATTATGTCTTCGATGGTGCCATGAATATTCTGCCACTTCATTCCCATCTCCGGCTGATAGAAGAAGAAGAATCTCTCTTTGAGCTAATACAAAATGATTAATAACAGTAATTCATCCGGATGCCCGGAAATTGTTTTAAATCATTTTACGGAAGTGTATCCAGTGGAACAGTGGAAGGCAGAAGGATTCTTCGAAGACGAAGACCTGCTAGATATCGACTGCCACTGGATGAAATTCGACCCGATCCGACCTTCCGTACATTATTTCATGGCCATAATTTACGTCATCGTTTTTCTTATAGGATTTTTCAGCAACATCATACCGATTTACATCATCAGCAGGTGTACTTTATGGATCGATTTAAAATAATGTCCTTTTGGCTTTTAACTGATATTCCTTTGTAATAGTTCGAAAAAATTGATCACTCCATCCGGAATCCTGCAGATGAATCTGGCTATCAGCGATCTCGTCATCATTTTCACGGTATGTTTATTGTTTAACACAGATTTAAGACAGAACGCAGGATACATTTTATATTACTCAATTCAGATACCAGTATTAATATTCAACAGTTTACATAGAGGGCCCGCTATAGGAAAGCTTGGTAATAACAACAATGAATTATATATATACAACAATCGCGCACTTAGCACATATACTAAATTAACGGATCTTTAATATGTAACATGTACCAAGGATGTACCCTGTGCGGATTCCTGACTGGGCTCTCCGGAACTTGTTCAATCATAACAATTACAGCAATATCATATGAACGGTATATGAACCCACAAAGTAACTGTATAATTATATGATTGATTTGAAATCTTTAAAAACCCCCAGATATTTAGTGATCAGTCAACCGCTAAGTGCTGATCGAAAGCCTACTCGCCGTTGGGCAGTCTTCATGTCACTCTTGGCATGGTTCTATTCGGCCGCATTTGCCTGTTTGCCCTTCTTTGGAGTAGGCAGATACGTACCCGAAGGGCTCCTCACTGGATGCAGCTTCGACTATCTATCGGACGACTTAAAAACTAAGGTCTTCATATGGACTTTCTTCATTGCCGCTTGGATGATCCCAATGATCATAACAAGTTACTCCTACTCGTCCATTATTTGGACTGTTTGTAGCAGTCACCGTAACATTACTACGATCGCTAGTGGTACAGAAATTGAGTAACAGATCCTGTTAAACTATAATAAGTAACTCATTTATGCATTATGATTGTACAGAAGCAGCTACTAGTCTGCCTAATGTTGGTTTAAGAGTATCAATGACCGGCATGGGCCTCATCGGTACCTGGACAGTTGCCTGGACGCCCTACGCCATTGTGGCCCTCATTGGCATCTCTGGTTATGGCCATCTTCTCACAGTTAATAATAACTTTTACATAATTCATTTTAATATAATTTTAAATGTACAATTTAATTAATATATAGCCTTTGAGTGCGATGCTAACGGCTCTTTTCGCCAAATCGGTCACATGCGTGAATCCATTCATTTACACCTTAAATCAGCCTAAAAATCGGATTGAAATTTTACGCCGTCTTCAACTTCTTCTATCTGTTAACCCACAGCCTTCTTCACGCGGGCTGGTAACTTCTTATAATCCTGGCCGCTCTACTCGTCGTCCAGACATTTGTTGTAGTTGTAGTCGAAGGATGAATTCTCAGCGACATCCAATCACTAATAACTGGAGATCTTCTAGATGTAGCCCCAGAAGAGCTCTAGAACCGGATACTGCTGTTGATAATGGCCCAGAAACGGCCGCTAGAAGCACCGGCAACCTTGAAATTGTTTGCCCTATCAACAATGACACTTTTTTTTATTACGAGAGGAAAGATCATGAGAGGCAGCATCATTCTATTCAGCAAAGTATAGAAGGCGGAGATGGTATTATTGTGGAAAGAAGCAGCATGATCATCGTAGCTGATTTGAATGATAAGATAAATAAAAAAGTACCACCAGATGATGCTGTCAGAAGATGTAATAATAGCAGTATCGATAATGACAGTAGTAATGAACAGTCAATAACTGATACTGTCAATCAGTTCTTTGATTCTAGTAGGAATTCAGAGCTCGTCGTCTCAAAAACGTCACTATTGAGTAATACTGAACTTTATAGCATTGACGGCAAATCAAAAGAGACATTAGTGTGAATATAACCCATTGTATATATATAACTTATCAATAAATAGCTACTATTTTCACAATGTGACGTTAATCTCTGTATTTTTTCTAACTATCTGACGAAGTAATAAACCGAAGTTTCTCTAAAACTCGTCAATTTATGCCACCTGCTAAAACAACCCCCCCCCCCCTAGACAGCTGTTAAGGGTTGTGATCATTGAAAAATAAATAGATGCAAACCTAGTAAATTTCCTTTGACATTCATTCTTTGGAAATTGTTAAAGTAGAAGTTCGACTGTCCATTGGTAGTAAAATTTGGTTAACAATCGTTTTTGAAAGCTGTTCCCGCACCATACTAGTATTAGGGTGGGTTGTGCATTTCTAATGATGCCGCCTGCTTTATATTATTGCTTTTATAGTGGTTTTTAAAAGCACGGTATTATATTCGAGACGGTATGGAATAATAGCGGTAAATACCCTTATATTTATTTATAGCAGTTTAATGCACTTTAGATTACACATTAATTATACACATTACGATTATAATGAAATGTAAGAGAATAAATACTATATTCCTCTTGAAATAATGGCGTAAAGCAGAAATTTAAAAGTGTGTATTATGAGCTCATATTAGAGTAGTATGCCGACTGCCGATTATTCAGAATCCCGATCAGTAATTATTCTAATGGGGTTAATGTACGATATCTTTTGTTTCGTGTCGGTGCTATTCTACGATAGAAACGTCAATAGTTGACCCCTTTCTTCCCTTGACAACAATGATAAGCGGTAAAAATATGTTTCATTAGATAAAGCAAGGAAATTAGAATTTAAATGGCATATGTTTGCCCCTTACTATATTTTGTGTCAGAGTTTTTATTAGTTTAGAGTGTATTAGCTATGAGTAACATTTGAAAAAATAAAGACGCATTCGTGTGTCACTTTCAACATTAATATAGGGGCTGTTAGGAAACAAGATGCGCTCAAGGCTCAACTATGTATATCCACCATCACCGTATTTTCGGCAACTTCCACTTTTAACATCGGTTCACTTCATTCGTCACTATTTGTATCGCCTCGTTAGTCGATTTTTCCGCTTCAAACTGACCACTACCGTCTCCAGAGCGGGGCCTAAGAATTAAATCTTGCTCATTGTGCGCTCTGAGAAGTAAACGCCAAGTCTGAAAAAAGATGTATGAATGTGTAACAAATGTCCAAAATTGTAAAGTGTTTACACAGATTTATGAACTCCAGAATTTAATAACATCACCAAACAAGACCTTCATTAAGCTGGATGTCAGCATTTGCTTATAGAGCGAAAGTGACGCAGTAGAAATCGAAAGGTTAAATTCGAGGATGGGCACCAGTTGGATATCGACTGTCACTGGATGAAGTTTTAGACAACCCGATCCTTCGTTTATTTTTTACATTAACCAACATAAATACTAGAACAAAATATATATAATGATGGGAAACGCCTCTAAATATTATATAGAGTTGTGCGCAAGTGCGGCGCTATAAGACACACTGACCTGTGTGTTTCTTTCCATATCTTTGTCGATGCTGCAAGATATTCTTGGAGTTCAATCCTGTCATCAAGTAGTAGAAGAGCACTGCTGGTCTGTTTAGAAACAGGAAAAAATGATGAATATTAATTCATCAGAGTGTCCCGAACTTGTCCAACATTTCAAAGATGTCTATCCGGTGAAATATTGGGCGGCAGAAGGATTCTTCGAGGAAAACGACCTGTTGGATGTTGACTGTCACTGGTTGACATTTGATCCGCCTCAGCCATCTTTCCATATTTGGATGGCCATCATTTACATCATTATTTTTGCTGTTGGATTCGTAAGCAATACCTTCACAATTTACGTTATTAGCAGGTAATTCAGCAGATTTATTTTGTATAATGGTTATAATAGACTTATAATAGAGCTAAATTGCATTTGAATTATTTTCAGTTCAAAGAAGCTGTTGTTCACTCCAGCAAGTATTCTGCAAATTAATTTGGCTATTAGCGATTTGGTGATAGTCCTTATGGTATACCATCCTCATTACTACGCGCATGTTATTATACTGCAATTTCGCACTGATTGAATTTTAAAATTTATTTAGATACCAGTATTCATATTCAACAGTTTATATCAAGGGCCAGTTATAGGAAAGTCAGGTAATGCGTATTTCCTATATATTGTTGTTATGCCATCACTGCGCAGCGCACTTGTTAATAATGCGTTCAGTTCTGAATACTAAGAAAGACAATACATAATGAAAAATGACCCTACCCTCCAGCCAATAACGGCAACACCTGTAAGCTTGCATGCCTCTGAATCCAATAATGTATATTCTTCTTCTTCACCAGTGATTTTCCGCTACGCATATAATATATTGTTGATGCCGCATTGTTGATGCCACAACAGAAAAGAATGTGTCCACTCAACAGCTTTGTATTATATCATGCGTTGATAATGAAGCAGGGAAACAAAATCAAATAAATGTCACCATATTTGAGGAGTATATTAGTTTTTTTATATGCCCATATATATGCAAGCAATATCAAGGCTTATGTAAGTAATCAAGGGCAATAAGTCCTTAACTAATAGTAAAATATTTCTAAACCGTTTATAAGCTAGTATAAACTTGAAAAATATTGTTTTATTGTTTACATGATATTTAATTAGAGTTATAATTTTTTTAATACAACAAAAGTTAGTTTATCCATCTTTTTCATTTTTGAAAAGGGTGTTCTGCTTATGGATTTCTTATTGGCCTCTCTGGAACCTGTTCTGGAATGACTTTGGCAGCCATTGCGGTCGAAAGGTTTGAACCAACTGTTACAAAATAATAGACTATAATATCCTTTAACTTTGAATCATCATATAGTTTTGTCTCAATTAATCATAAGATTTTTAGTGATCAGTCGGCCGTTGAACGTGGGTCGGAAGCCTACTTGTCGCTGGGCTTACTTAACGTCCATTTTAGCATGGCTCTATTCGACTGCTTTCGCCTCTTTACCCTTCTTCGGAGTAGGGAAATACGTGCCAGACGGATACCTCACCAGTTGCACTTTCAACTACCTCTCACACGACTTGGCAGCTAAAGTTTTCATACTGGCCTTCTTTATCGCGGCTTGGGTTGTTCCCTTGAGCATTATTGTGTACTCATACACGTCCATCGTCAGGGCTGTTGCTCAAAGTCGCCGTGCCGTCGCACAGACAGCCTGCGGAAGTGCTTCTGCTGGTATATATATTTTATAATAAGTCTCGTGTGGCTATATCCTATAACTTATGTTCATGAAAGGATTTTACTATTTCAGAGACAGCTTCAAATCAACCTATTTTGGAGTTACAGGTCTCTAAGAAGGCCATAAGCCTAATCGGCGTTTGGACAGTGGCCTGGACACCATACGCTATTGTGACTCTTATAGGCATCTCCGGTCATGGCTATCTCCTCACAGTTAATAATAGACCTTTGATTGTCTGTTAGACATCTGCATAGACTATTTACATATGCCCATTAAGTATATTATTCTTTTCATGTAGCCATTGAGTGCGACGCTCCCTGCACTTTTCGCTAAACTGGCCACCTGCGTAGATCCCTTCATCTACACATTAACCCAGCCCAAAATCAAGACTGAAATCTCCCTTCGTCTCCATACCCTTCTTTCGCCTGACGTAAATCCCTCAGCTGATGCAGCAGCAGTAGCAGCTCCTTATAACAATCGCCCCAGTCCATCCACTCGTCAGGCTGGTCATCATAACAACCGCCGGACGACGATGGGCTCTCATCTGTACCATTCAAAAGCGGTGATGTGTAGGCCTATACATAATTCCCTTGTCAAGCATCCTGCTGTCCCTTTGTCACTTATTGCTAATGAGAATAATGTTACCTTTAATAATGAAACCATCACTAATTTAAGTGTTAGCAATAATGCCTTGTACGGAAGGTATGAGGAGGAGCATCGTCGTCAGTGTTATGCGTCATGTCTTTTCAAACGCGGGACTAAATCAACGCCAGCAAGTCCTATTTTAGATAAAAATATTACAAAAACAGATAATAGGGAAATGGGACTTCTACTGAGCATTCCGGATCTGTTATTGGGAGAGAATACGACTAATGAGGAAAGAAGGCCATTACCAGAAGCTTTTTCCAGTATTAGTACTAGACATGATCATCATTCAACTGTTGCAAATGATGCTAATGTAATTGATTCGAGTAAACTGGGATTCGCAATTTGCTTGCCAGTAAATAATAGCAATGAAAGTAAGCAAAGCAAAGAGACGTTAGATTGATGATGAAAATGTTAAGTAAAAGTTATGATTATTAATTTTAATCTCATCGGGTTCCTGTAAGTTTTTCATATATATATATTTTTAATTTGGTCCATTTATAATAGTATATTGTGTATATACTGTACGTGTAAGACTAGCATTATCAATTTATCTATTTATTGTGACCTACTGTTATTGTTTGGTGTATCTTCGGGTATTGTTATGTGTCATCGTTTTTTCTTTGATTTTATTGATCCCACTTACCCGAAAGACGGAATTAAACAAAATTTCATTCACCAATTATAATGATGTACAAATCTTATTCACTATTGAGCAAAAAAACTTTCTACTGGCTGCGGTAAGGGGGGGGGGGGGCGCGCGCGCAAGTGGGCGGGGCTGAACCGATGCTATCTATATATACGATCATTCATGAACATTGTTCTTGACAGCGTCCTTGTCCATTTTATTTCCATCATCGAGGGATAAAAATACCTTTATTAATAATTTTCTCATTTTTAAATTAGACTAAAATGACGAATACGTCGAATTTGTCCGAGTGTTCCCAACTTGTTGAGCATTTCAAAGAGGTTTATCCGATTGAGCAGTGGAAAATGGAAGGATTCTTCAAGGACGAAGACCTACTAGATATTGCCTGTCACTGGCTCGGTTTTGATCCACCTCGACGGCTCGACCATCTCTTCATTTTCTACTCCCCATCGTTTATGTTATTATTTTTTCTTGTTGGTCTATTGAGCAACAGCCTCATAATTTATGTCAGCATCAGCAGCAAGTATATAGAATAATAGACCCTGCCGAGTTCTTTATCCGACTATTTAGTTCAAATGAATATGAATTTTTTGTTCAACTAGATCAGGAAGATTAGTGACTGCAGTCAAAATTTTGCAAGCCAATTTGGCCATTAGTGATCTCATAATAGTTCTCACGGTAGTTATAACATATACATTTTTTTCATTTTTTGAGTTATTTATTAAGAGTATAAATCCTAAATATTGAATCTATTTCAGATACTTATCTTTGTAATCAACAGCCTCCATCAAGGGCCAGTCATTGGAAAGGTAGGTAGGTATTGTGCCTAGCCTCTTAATAATGTAATATATAAACAGCTCTAAGAGACAATAACTAATGAGGGAAAAAATCCTCGAAACTAATCACAAGATGGTCTATTGAATGTATTGGTTGTTATGGATCCAATGCATCTATTGTTCCCAGCAATTCGGATTCCGAGTTACTTTCGATCCCGAGCATATATTCGTTATGATTGCTTTCTTACTTTCAGTAATACTATTCTTAAATTGGAAATTGGCATTTTAAAATTTATTAAAATTATTAATGGATATCATTCCCAAAAGGTGTACACTTTACGGATTCCTGACTGGCCTCTCCGGAACTTCCTCAATCATGTCAATAGAAGCGATTGCTCTAGATCGGTAAATTTCAAATTCAGCTTATTTATTCGGTGCGGTTCATACTGCTGTCTTAATCAAGATGACTAGTATATATATGCTTATGGAATTTTCTCATAATCATCTGTTTTTTACGTTCGTCGTGATGTGGGTCCTATTGAGGACACGACGTTAAACCATGAGGAGAGCGCTCTTAATAAGTCTTCAAAAGAATTTAAAGGGCGCTATATAAATCGAAATAAAATAAAAATACAGATGGTAGCGGCAACAGGATGGCAACAGTGGCCATCACACTAAATCCTCTCAGCAGCACTGACGCAGCTACTTCTGCTTCTGGTTCGCATTGACAATTGAATAATTATGTAACATTCCTGATGATTTTTTAATGATTTGTATGCACATCATTTATAGTAACTGCTATCATCAATCAAACCAATGTGGAGTTAAAGGTCTCCAAGGTCATCTTAAGCCTCATTGCGATCTGGATAATAGCCTGGACACTTTACGCCGTTGTGGCCCTCATTGGCATTTTCGGCTACGGTCATCTCCTCACAGTTATTTATTTTACACTACTCTTCTACATTATAGACACTATACCAAATACTATTTCGTTCATATAATAGCCAATGAATGCGACGATTATTTCTGCTCTTTTCGTCGAATTGGCCACTTACGTGGATCCCATCATCTACATCTTAAATCAGACTCACAGGAGGGCCGAAATCTTTCTCCATCTTCGTCTTCTTCCATCTATTAGTCCGCCAGCCAGGGCGACTCATTATTATCAATACCCTTCTCGACCTCTTTTGAATGATAACAATAGTCATCGAACACTAGGCTCATCTCAGCGGCAACCTACAGCGGGTTGGAGACCTACATCTTCCCCAAGGGCTACTCCATCACCGGTATCTACTGGTACTGCTCATGTATGGGTTGAATCAATGAATATTATAAGCAGCATCCCCCAGAGTTCTATCCAGGTTAGTAAAGATAACAGATTCCCCGACAGCAGCACTTTGTACGAAGGAACTAATGAGAGTATTAGTAAATCAGCAGAATAAGATGATGATAATAAAGAAGTAAAAAATCGATGTATTAAAAGGGTTCAAAAAGAAAAATTCATCACTCGATTATGCTTGTTTTAAAAGACGTAGCAATAAATATAACATATCATTCGAAAATACTGCTTCAGCACCCAACAGTTTCATCGCCCTCTCAAATAATTAATGAAACCATCAGCATGACTATCGATGGACCGGTAAATAAAGAAACATCAGTATAAAGCGCAAACAACATTAATATTCAATTGGAACATGATAATAGCTAGTAATAGACTTATAATATTTCCTATTTGAGCCTATGTTTACTATCCATGTTTCTTGTTGCTGTGACCTATAAGAGATGTTATCAAATTTATATTTAGCCTATGTCACTATCTGTTTACCTATGCTGGATTTATATATATTGTATAATTGTATTGAAATGTATTCAATTTTTTTAACCAAATTTCAATACATGTTTATTAAGTGTTTTTATATTAATCTTCGGTGACAAAAAGAAGAATCATATTTTGAAAAGTTGCAATAGGTAAATCAACATATGGCGAGGAGTTGCTATACTCTTAGGCCCATGGAACTTGGTAAAAACTTTCTTCAACCATCTTCAGAGCAAACTCTAATAATTACTGGTGATTTCAAGTTCGATATTTATGCTTTAAAATGTTGACTAAATTAAGGCTTGACTTTGAACCCTTGAAGTAACTAGTAATATGTTAATCATACAGTATGCAAACGTCTTTAAGGTAATACACACTATAGTTATACTTTGTTAATACAAGCTGGCAAACTGCTGCTTACGTAGCATGCAAACAATGTTCTGAAAACTTTGTCTTAATGGACGTGAGCTATCAACACTTAAGAGTGTTAAAGAGTATACTAACTAACCATTGTTTGGAATTTTATTAAACACGCATAGTTATAGCATTTCGAAACAAATATAAAGAGACCAAGAATTTGTATTAGTCCATGATTGACAATGTATAGATAAGTGAAGCCAATAATGTGATTGCAACAATGATGTGCCCAGTTTGTTTAGAGACAATAGAATTCTCGAATTTATAGAACTACACGCTACAACGTTGGATTCCCTCAGTAACTAGAATATATTATTTTAAAGTTCAATAACTATTACATGAGCACGATATCCCGTCCTAAGCTCAATCCTTATTTTGATTGATAACTCTCAACAATATAAGACATCTCAGGTGACCAATTCGTACGATTGCATATACTCATTCATTTAACATTCAAAATAATAAGTATAACAGATCTTAAGAGTGGCTTAAAACTGGAAAAAGTAAGTTTTAATATAACCACTGTAATAACCAAAAGTAAGAAGCACATGGGGGAGCATGCAAAGATGTTAAACAAGTTTGATTTGAATACCGATTCGCCAGATTTACATTTATGCCCTTTTTTGTTGCACGGCTAAAAAGCTGACGAGTTTAAGATATTTAGCATATGCGAATTGCGATCCCCGTGAAACATGTTATACAAAATTGTCGGAAACAGATAAAGAAAAAGAAGAATAGGGCGCAAGTGAAATTAAAAGTGGAATCATTATCTATCAAAAATGAAATCAACACTGTAAAATTAAGTAAACTAAATATTTTCAGAAAGGCTGAAATGCTGAATAAATCTTTCTCACAATCATGATGCTCAATTTTAGTTATTATAGAGCCTTTCCGTGAAGTTCTGGATGATTGAGCGCCAAGAATAGTTCCGACTTGAGAAATCTGGCGTATGGATCCTGCTCCATTATGTGCTGGATCCTTTTCTGAGCTTGATCGAAGGTTTCCCCATCTGGCTCATTGGAAATAATCTTGTTTAGTATGGTTGACCGTGTTTGAGGATCTATATTAACCCTCATTCGTTTTTAATAATAATAATTAATATTAATCCTGATTTGATAAAGAGAGTGTGCTTATTAATTGGTAAATATTTAAATTACCTCATTGGGAGCTTGAATGGCCACATAGCTGTCGTAGATCTTCTGAGCTTCAGAAAGCATGTCATGTGGTTTGCTTTTCTTGTAGATCTCGACAGCCACCCAGAAATCCAAATTGTCATGACTGAATTCGAGCAAGAGGAATGCTCGAAATAGAGCAGTTCCATCTGTAAACAGTTTTTTAAAAATTAAAAATTAAAATTAAAAAAAAATTAATGGTAATATCTACTCACATTTGGATGCCATGAGCGCAGAAAATGATTCAGTCCATTGTTTGGCGGTTACTGCTGGAAGTACTGGTAAAGAAGACGTTGCGAAAGGTTTGCAACTTTTTCGACGACTCCACAACTTTCCTAGTCTAAATAAATGTACGATTTTCGTTCACTTAAATAATCTTAAAAACTGCATAGATGGAAATTTATATAGTTTTCACCCTTGGAGAAACTTTAAAAATAGCGATGTTGCTGGTAAACAATGCAGCTGAAGAAAAGAAACGATCACCATTTTCGATCTACAGCGATATTCTATCTGGGAGGTCAATAGCCTGGGCACCACATTTTATACCCGTCTACAAGACTACTAAGACCTTGAAGATGTGACAGGGCCACGTGACAACTCGGACATATGCCGATCATATCGCACCTACGCTCGTCTCGATTGTCACAGTTCAGTTCGAATGTAGTAAGGTTTGTTTCTCCTCCCAAAGACCATGGTCTGGATCCGCCCCTGTAGTAGAGTGACTACATGTACAGTATATAGCAAAAAAATGGTGGTAAGATATTCTCTGATTGGTCCAAATTTTGGAAAGGAAGGAGCTTAGAGAAATATATATTCTCACGTTGCACATCGATGGTCCACCACGTGATGCAGGCTGGACAATGATTACGAAGAATGAAGGGGGTGATGCCGAGCTTTATATTAAACACCTTACAACAATAGCTACATGGATAAATGAGAAAATAGACAAAAAAAGCTTTAGTAAATAGCCTATACAATAATCCTTATACACCCACACACATACAGATACGCTCAACTACTCGTTTTGTCTACATTTTCCAGACGCAGAAATCCGAATAATACGGACATCATGTCCGAAAACTGTGGACAATAATTGTGTTGAAGTCGCTATCAAAAGATCGCTTCCAGAAAATGCGGGTAACAGTTTTCAGTAAGCTCGTCTTAATGAATGTTTGTAGACAAAACGGTTTTATCGATGCGCGCAAGTATGGGGAACTTGATACCAAAACACGATGACAAATGATTTTTTCCCCCATCGATTTAGTGATTTTTAACATTTTTATATTGTTTTCACTTGTCAGCTCAAAAAATTGCTCACTCCTGAAAAAAGTCCTAATGGTATAACATCGTCTGTATTACTATATATCTCTCTTTTTTTCTTCATTTCTCATAAGAACGATTATGTATTCGATATTTTTTTCAGATGCTGTGGTATTTAAATCAACAATTAACATTGAGGGCCCGACAATGGGAAACTGGAAAAAACCTAACTTAAGTCAATTTTGGGCTTCTTAATAATCCAGTTTCAGTTCTTAACAGTCCAGTTATGAATGTTCTGCTCTAAAAAAACATGGCTTGTATAAGACATAAGTAACGAGAATCTCATGTACTGTACCACGAAACCAATAAGCCGAGTGTGAACCATTGATTGTGTGCGATGTTTGTTCTGTATGCTGCTGGATCCAATAATATCTATTATTCTCGTTACCAACTCGGTGACTTGAACAATGCATTGTATAGCGTACAGTATCCTTCAGTGAAATGTGCCACCCTGACATGAGTGGTGGAAAGCAAAGACCAATCCGACGACAATGTCGTTGCCATTTATTGGCCCTTAGATTTTTTCCCTCTGTGAATTGTCCTATTGAAAACCATTCTTAGGAAAACAAAATTTTCGGATTGGCCTTTGTTTTCCGCCAATTAGGTCGGGGTGGCACATTTCACTGAAGGATACTGTACATGGTTCATATCCTACCAGAAAAGAATGTCGTCCAGTATACATGCTGATGATGGACAGCTACGCACAATCACTATATCAGTGACTAAAAAATTCTTCGCCGTGTTTTGGGAAAGATATTGAGCATCACTTTCTTGCAGATGCCTATCTTTATATTCAACTGCCTCCATCAAGGACCAGCCATCAAGGAAGGGTTGAATAATTATGTCTGTTCTCTTAATAATGCATGGGCAGTTTTAAGTAATGCTACCACCACGCAATAACAAATGAATTACTGCCTAAAAATCAAACAACCCGTGAGCGCCACGAGCTATTGAATGTGGCGAAATCAAACAGAATCTTTTTTCCCAGTGAGGATTCAGTGATTCTCGCCTACCATATATATTTACTTTGATTGTTTATCCATCAATGCATGCAATTGGTGCATGTTGCTGGGCAGCAGAAAATCAATAAAGCGGGGTTATTATGAGAAAAAGACATCTCATTACATTCGAGCTATAGTCAATGGTTGCCACATAATAAAAATTTATTGTCACCTCTTGTTTTTTTTTTGTGTATCTTTGAGTATTGTGTTGTCATGTTGTGTCATCTTAGCTGAGCCGATGCCATCTATATGATCCTACATGATCATAATGCTGGACAGCGTCCTTTTCCAGTTTATTCCCATCATCGTGGGATAAACAGTTCTAGTACTTCTTTTCTTATTTATTAATTAAACTAGAAAATGGCGAATACATAGAATTCGCCCGAGTGTCCCAAACTTATTGAGCATTTCAAAGTATTCGGTTAAGTATCCGGTTGAGCAGTGAAAAATAGAAGGATTCTTCGAGGACGAAAATCTGCTAGGTATCGCCTGTCACTGGCTAAGATTTGATCCGCCTCGATCGCATCTTCCTTTTCTACTTGCCATATTGATTGTATCATTATTTTTCTTATTGGGCTATTAAGTAACATTCTCGTAATTTACGTCATCATCAGGTATATAGAGTCAATATATAGAGTTGTGATCTCATAATAGTTCATATTATGGTAGCTATAACAGATATAAAATGTTTGGATTCACAATTTCTTTAATCTATTATTATTTCAGATATACCTATCTCTGTGTTCAACAGCCTTCATCAAGGACTAGCAATCGAGAATTTGGGTAACTATTGTTCCCATCAGCTTCTTAGTATTGTCAGCAAGCAGTTATTCTAACACAGACAATAACTAATGAAAAAGATTCGTGAAAATCAATACGAATATGAACTATTGAATGTTGTGCGGTTGTTATGATATTGCTGCACGATCCAATAGCATCTATTGTTCCCATTCATATAGTAAAGATTCAGTGACTCACCATTTCAAACATACCAAACGCCATTATTACTTTCCTAGCTGCAGTAGTCCAAAGAATTCTTCCATTCGGTAGTGTCATAATATTGCATGTTATTCAGGACGTTGGGCAGACTTACAATCAATAAATCAGAGTTCGAGGAATAGAACTCGGGATAACGGGATTACATAACGACTCTAGCTAATGAGTGACTCAATGTATTATTCAAAAATTAGAAATTACCAGTTCAATAATTTGAAATATATATGTACGGTATATAGCCGTTTTATTATGCAAAGGCTGCACACCCGCTATACGGATTCCTGACTGGCCTCTTCGGAACTAGTTCAATCATTTCCATATAGAAGCCATTGCTTTCGAACGGTAGGTCTTAGATTTCGCCCCATGCTGAACTATTCAATATCACTGCATAGATTAATAGATATTATGTAATGTGTATGAAATTTCTCAGATATTTGGCGATCAATCGGTCGTTGAATGTGCAGGACAAGACAACTCGTTGCTTGGTACTCATTATGCCCTTTTTAACAGCATGGCTCTATTCCGCTGGGTTTGCTTCTCTTTCCTTTTTTCGGAGTAGTGAAATATGTACCCGAAGGTGCTCACCAGTTGTAGTTTCGACTATGTCAAACGATAGAGTAGCTTCTACGATATTCATTCTTGCTGTGTCCTTCGCCGGGGCATGGATGGTTCCATTGAGCATTATGGTATACTGTTAATCGTTCATCGCTCGAGCTGTTGTTCACGTTCGCCGTAACGTTGTATAGCCGAACTGATGGTAGCGGCGGCAGAATGACATCGTCGATCACGGCATCTCGGTCCTCTTAATAGATACGACGCAGCTGCTCCTGCTGGTTCACATAATATAATTCCTGTTGAATTTATAATAACTATAATACATCACTCATAGTAACAGCTATGCTTTTCAGTTACCACTGATTACCAGTTACCAACTGGCTACCTGCGTTGATCCGTTCACCTACGCTTCTTTCTAATAATGTAAATGGTGTTGATACTGATATAGGACAAAAGCAGTGAATATTATTAGATGCATCCACAATCATTCCATCTGTTACAATATAGATCTATCAAGACAGAATCTCTCAATCTCTGACACGTTAAACGTTAAAGTTATCTATTTGCGATCGGGATTCAACATCGCTATTCATGTCATTTCTTAAGTTTTTTTTTAACCCTTACATCAGATCAAATGATGCCATATACATGACGATAGCCTCGAATGAATACCTAAGTGTGTCTATACTATGTCTATAAATAATCCATTACAATAAAAATGTACCCTAGAATTATTCTTTATTTGGATCAATTGCTTACTCTCATCAGTAAGACATCTTTATAAGTGATGACAAATTGATATGGGTGAGCACTAATTCAACATAAAAAAATATAAACATATACGTTTAAAAAATCCACTCCACACTGAAAAGTGAATTATTGTAATCACTGTAATAATGAACAGAAAATAACACATGGAGGAACATTTACACAATAATACGGAACGACTTTGACTTGATGGGATTGTTTTGTCGAGGAGACGAGGACGAGCTTCATATCTGGTGTGCCTCTTTTTGTTGAAAGGGGCAGAATCTGACAAATTTAAGACAACTAGCATTTACGATTCTCAAGCAACCTGTGATAGAAAATTGCCGGAAACAGATAAACCAGTAAAATACAAAAGCACGAATAAGTGAAATTAAGAATGGAACCGTCGTATTCCAAAAATAGATTTAACGAAACGAATAATTACGAAGAAAAACAACAAATTTTAAAAAGGCTTGAACAATTCTTTTTCACAATCATATGACGCGCATATTGCGCAACTAGATTTATTACAGCGCCTTTTCGTAAAGTTCTGGATGAATCAGCCCCAAGAATAGTTCCGACTTGAGAAACCTGGCGTATGAATCCTGCTCCATTATGTGCTGGATTCTTTTCCGAGCTTGATCAAAGGTTTCTCTATCTTGATGACTTGAAATAATCTTTTTGAGTATTGTTGATCGCGTTTGAGAATCTAAATTCACCTTTTATTCGTTAATGATAAAAATAATCATTAATATTCATTTGATAAAGAGAGTTTACTTACGAATTACTAAATGTCCAAATTTACCTCATTTGGAGCACGAATGGCCACAAAGTTGTCGTAGATCTTTTGAGCTTTAGATAGCATCTTTTGTGGTTTGCTTTTCTTGTAGATCTCGACAGCCACCCAGAAATCTAAATTTTCATGACTAAATTCGCCCAAGAGGAATTCTCGGAATAGAGCAGTTCCATCTATTTATTCATAACACGATCATAGGTTAAAAAAAAATTGTAACTTGAATCCTCATAGTAGCATACATTTTGATGCCATTAGCAAAAGGAATGATTCAGCCCATTGTTTTGCTACAAATGGCTGTGGTCTGGAAGACCAAATACAAAAATGATTGCTACTTCTTCGACGAACCCAGAACATTCCTAGTCTAAATAAATAAAAAGTTTTCGTTCACATAAATAATCAAGCCTCAAATAAAAAAAATGATAATCTGATGTGGTTCTTACCCTTGGGCAAACTTGAAAAGTAGTGGTATTACTGGTAGGAGATGAAGCTGAGGAGCAGAAGCTGACTTTGTCGATCTATAGCGATATCCTCTCTGGCAAGTAACCAGCCTGGACACCACATTGTATAGTCGTCGAAGGAGGCTCTTCCTTGAAAACGTGACAGTGCAACGTGACGCCCACATATCTCACCTGTCATAATTTTCGTCTCAATTGTCATTTGATCGTTTCAAATATAAAAAAAGATGAAAAAATACTGTCGGAGATAATTTGTTTAAATATTAATAAACACGTGTGATGTATAGAACTATTCCATTTGGAGCGTATACAAACATAAAGAGAGTAGGAGCAGCTTTTGTCTTGTGAGCAGAAATCCCCATACCGGCCTATTTTACAGTATATTTGTCGCACAGGTCAGTTTGAAAGTTTCCTGAAGTCTAGCCTACAGTCAAGTCTAAACTAAGTAAATAACGGATCCGAGAAAGCTACAATAAAAGCGGCCTGTAAGGGGGACACTGCACACAACAGACGAGTACTGCTCCAAACTTGGCTTGAGAGGTACGATCGAGTACGATCCAAATGGAATAAATTCTATTATAATTTAAAGGGGTTGTTTGACTGTTCGATAAAAAAAGTTCTCAAGTCCTAGTTAATTTGCTCAACGCGACAATATTAAAATGAGGGAGATAGAAATGACGCATGATTAACCCCCGAACATAGAATTTGGGCATTTGGTCAATGTTTAAAGACCCGTTCAGACTAGAAAAAAAAACAGGCGTTTTGCAGAAAGCAGGAAATCGGCCGACGGAAAAACGCGTTTTAGGCGCATTTCTAGTATTTTTCGCAATTAAAAAAAATCTGCTAGCAGAAGGCAAAAAGCAGAAATTTGAACAGCCGATCAAAAATTAGAATTTGACGCTTTTCAGTTTCCTGCTTTACGCCTGGCGTTTTTAGTCTAGTCTAAACGGGCCTTAAAGTACCATTTTTATTAGTACAATTTAAAAGTTTTAAAAATTATGTTTACTACAACAAAAAACTAAATGCTCGTCAATTGGAAAATTTTGAGCCAAATGTAGTTGCATAAACAGATTAAGGAAATTTAAATGATGGATGTAAATGATCATAACAAATAACATAATAACAAATAAATAAGAAGTTCTTTCGGGCGAAGCAGAAACACGGCGGTATTCCCGAATTCATATTTGTAAACTCACGTTGCACATCGACGGTCCACCAAGTGATGCAACCTGCGCCATATTTTCGAAGAATAAGAAAAAAAAATGCGATGGAGAGCTCTACATAAAATACCCCAGATAACAATAGCTACTTGGACAAATAATAAGCAAATAGACAAAAGTCGCTATGGTTTGCCCTTTACAATAGCTTATAATCCTTGTACACCGTCCGTCGGGCTTGTATATGCTTGTTTGTGCGTACATTCATATGCTTGTTACCCTGTTTCGTATTTCTAAGCTAGGCGAGATAACAAAATTATTTAATGACTTACAGTGATACTAACCTAACCCCCGAATGATGAAAATTGAATAAAAATTTCACAAGCAAAGTCATTGCCAACCGGGCCAATGATCCAGACCGGGGATGAGGACATACTGTAAATCGACGACACGTTCAAGTTATTGACTCTTATCCTTGACTTGACCCTTGACTTTTATCCTTGCAATATAGTGTGAGAAAAATCGCTGGCCTTTGCTGCCATCATGATAATAATTTAATTACTAATTGTGATAACCAGTTTTAGATGACAATTTTCCCATTTAGTTATTAGCCCGAGTTCGATTCTCGGGCTCTTATTTTTTATACTACCAATCTATCCGGTTTGCTATCCCTAATTTTTTTTTTAAGTGAAAGTGCTTACCAATTAAATATTTGCTTTATATTGCAATTGTATTTTTTAAAAGGAAAAGAAATTCCAGACATAGTAATTACCATATGTTCAAATATATTATTCAAAACTACCTTAAAATTGATGTGAGTCATAGCGTATAGTGATTAGAGAACTACTCTCTTGACCATTATTACCGTCTTTATCATGAGATCGAGTCTCCAATTTTTCCTTTCAAAATATTTTTTTTTCAAATAAGATTTTTAATAAGAAATAATTGTCATAGTCACGTGACAAAGCTGGCCAATAGAATTCGTTCAAAAGAAAATAAAGAAAATAAAATTTTCCACGTTTTGCAATTTTTTATTTCTCATTTTTAGCCCGATTTTTCTTTCGAAAAGGAGTCGGAACCTAATCGGATCAGCAGCCTGGGCATCACCTTTTTAGGCGGCGACAAAACGCTCATTCTTGAGGATGCGACAGGGCCGCGTGACGACTCGGACATGGCTCTATTCGGTTGCTGTTGCCTCAACCCTTTTTCGGAGTAAGGAATAAGTATGAAGGATGCCTTACTAGTTTTAAAAATTGGATCTTCTTATTGTCTTGCTGTTTATAATTTTTCCGCCATGGGAGAGAGGGCGGTGGCGACGGCTGGCTTCTCTCACGATTTCTATTTTTTTTTGTAAACGCGCAAGTGCGTGGGGTTGAGACGATACTGCATCCTTATCCTACATGATGACGCTGAAGGATATCCTTGTCCAGATCATCCCCATCATCAACCGAGATAGATAGAGCCTATTAATATCGTGTAACTGTTTTCTTATTTATTACTTACAATAAAATGGCGACTATATTGAATTTGTCCGAGTGCCCTGAACTTTTTGAGCATTTCAAAGAATTGTACCCAGTGGAACAGTGGAAGGCGGAAGGATTCTTCGAGGACGAAGACCTGTTGAGTGTTTCCTGTCACTGGCTGGGGTTTAATCCAACCCGACCGTCTCTACACTTCCTACTTGCCGCCATTTACATACTTGTGTTTCTTATTAGATTGTTGAGCAACAGCCTCGTCCTCTACGTCATCAGCCGGAGGTTAATAATCTACCCTCTTTATATATTAAGATAGTAAAGCGAGCTTTTCTGCTCGCGGTTAATAGGATAATTTGGGCTTCGCCTGAATTAATCTCAATGAGATATGATGGGTTTCGATCGAGATGATGTGAATGAAATTGATTCAAGTTCTATGACGAATGGAAATGGGTTACTTGAAATTATTGCGTCGGATTACTAATTAACATTATATAGATTGAAGTAAGTGGTTTCACCAATTTTAATTCATACATTTGGTTAATTATTTTGAAATTTAGCTTGCCTTGGTTCTTTGACTCTCAGATGAATTAAGAGACTGAACGAATGCGTAATTATATGATAAACCCCATCCTATCTTAACGCTCATTTCTTTCCCGGGTACCCAATTTTGATTGGGCCGGTTGATCATGATATTGTCGTCAGTTATGATTACCTATTTTGAAAACCGGTAATAGCAGAACGCAACCTATCTGGCGGAATTGAAATTTCGATATTTTTATCATTCAAAAAGGGGGAAGTTATTACGGTTTGATTTTGACCCTCGGGAATCGAGTGGGTGTCATATAATAGCGAGCTGACCGTTCGGCACATCCGTATTCCCATTTCAAGTTATGACTGATGAGCTCATTAATAACTAAATATTTGGATACAACCATTATTAAATACAGATTTCATACTTATACTTGATGTATTTCATCACATATATAGAATATACAGTCAGAGAGCATCACAGCCTTTGCATTAAGGCAAAACCTAAGGGATGCTTGTGCGTAGGTGGTTTGAAGAGATGTTACAATTGCTGAGGCTCTTGTGAAGGACTATTGTGTATGAATGTCATCATGGTTGTAGCTGATAGAGGATAGTTCTACTACACATTGATTCATGCACAAGACTTAAATAGAGCTTCAAGTTCAATGGAGTTTCCTGCGGCGATTTTTTTTTCTCTGTGACTGATGTTGTCATGTGGATAATGAAGTTACAAACCTGCCGATGAACCTGAGATGCCTTCAATCCAGAGCAAGAAAATGGCAACAGCTGACAAATATGCTTTCAGCGTCACATTACCTGACTAAATTCACAATGGAAACAATAATAACACTATAACTCAAGACAAAAAAAAATGAAAGGATACGATTATTTTCATATTTACTTTTTTTGACAGCAAGCCAGGTTTCACACAAGCTCATGATCATAATACAAAGGCAGACGAATTTACAAAAGACAACAACATACGGTTGCTAGACAATGGAGGGATGCAAAGCTGTCGCTAATTATTAAAATCAACAATACTTAGTATAATTACGATGAAAAGTAAAAATATGATAATTAGATGCACGGAATTCCCTATCGAATGAACATACCAATATGAAAAATCCCAGATCGTCAGAAACAGCATGCACAGCAAACTGCCGGAGGGGTCTGAAAAGGTTTGGAGAGACTATATACTGCTGTGTATGATTCATTTGGTCACAAAGGGAAATGTATGGGGTGCCATCAAGTAATTTTTAAAAACATGTAATACTAACATCAAACATTAATTTCAAACATCCATATCAAACATTTAAGTTAGCAATCAAACATTTAAGGTTCAAATCAAACATTTAACATCAAAGTCAAACATTAAAGATTAAAATCGAACATTGAAATCAAATCAAACAGAAACAAATCTAACTAAACCAAAATCAAATCAAACAAAACCAAAATTAAATCAAACAAAACAATAAAAAATAAATCAAACAAAATACTTTTTTTTTCAAAATTCCGCCACAGCTCATGGTCATCTCATCAGTTTCAATGGCCCGTGCCACGAAGTAAGCTTTGACATTTTCAGCTGCAGCTAGTGTCCCCTATATGACAAAATCGCCCAATTTTTGTTGAATGACCGAATAAAACGGCTTATGCGGTAATAGCCCTTAATGCTAATCTAGTTACATTCAAATGATATGGTGGAATCGGGAGTCAATATAGGAATACATGCTTAATGCGTATCATTTTAACCTCTATTTATTTATTTTTAATATAATATTTTTCTGCAATAGCTGTTTTAATTTTGTCTGTGATTAATAGGCTATTTAGTTATATAAGGAGAACTAGTTAGTAGTTGCTGCGGGAAATGCACAGGGCTGGGCCTAGCCATAGAGACTGTGATGAGAAGACCTTTATAACTGGTCTATACCAAATAATGATATTGACATGTTTTTTTCAGCTCGAGAAGTTTGCTAAACTCAGTCAACATTCTCCTAGCCAATTTGGCCATAAGTGACCTCATGATAGTTCTTATGGTAAATAGCATCTCAAATTCGTCACTGTATTTTCGGGAAAGATATAAAGCATGTATTATCACTTTATTACAGATACCTATCTTTATATTCAACAGCCTCCATCAAGGGCCAGCTATTGGAGGATTGGGTAATTATATATACAATTATACATGTTCTCTTTAAAATAATGCCTAGGTAGTTCTAAATAAGTCACCAGACAATGCCTAATGAAAAAGTGCCTCGAAATCAATAACAACGTGCAAGCTATTGAATGTGGCGGTAGGTTGTTATAACTACTGCTGGATCAAGCAGAATCTTTTGTTCCCAGCGAGCATTCAGTGATATCGCCTAGCACATATTTATTATGATTGTTTACCCACTGGCAGTAACCTAAAGAATTCACCCATCCAAGAATATTGATATTACATATGCTATTAGTGATGATGAACAACAGAAAACAAATAAGACGAGATTCTAGGTGAAGGGCATATTATTGCGTTCGAGTTGTAATCAATTGGTTCGAAATAATGCATGCAAAATATACAATTAACATAATAAAATGCCACGTAATGAAACCATGTTTTTTTAAAAATAAAGAAGCTCAATATGACTAGTTAATTTAAGCAGTAAATGAAAATGGATAAACGTTGAATACACGTAAATAAATATAACTATTGTAATCTGTATTCATATACTTAACATAAACAACACAAAGGTTGCACCCTCTACGGATTTTTGAGTGGTCTTTCTGGAACTTGCTCGATCATGTCTATAGCAGCCATTGCTCTGCAGCGGTTAGTTTATTTAAACTGCTCTCATTTATTTAAAACTTGATAACACGATTACAATAATGTGTATGAAATTTTCTCAGACATTTGACAATAAGCCGGTCGTCGAACTCGGAGGGGAAGCCAAATCGCCGATGGGCCTTCTTAATGGCTCTCTCTCTGTGGATCTATTCAGCCGTTTTCGCTTCTCTGCCTTTCGTCGGAGTAGGAAAATACGTACCAGAGGGATTGCTAACCAGTTGTAGTTTCGACTACATGTCAAACCATATTGGATCTAGGATTTTCATCCTGGTTTTCTTCATCGGAGCATGGATCGTTCCTTTGAGCATCATAGTCTATTGCTACTCGTCCATCGTTCGAGCTGTTTTCCACGTTCGTCGTGGTGTTGTTGAGAGCGTCGCCGATACAGATGGTAATAGTAACAGGATGTCATCAATTGCCGTCCCGCCGTTCGATCCTCCTAACAGCACCGACGCATCCACTCCTGCTGGTTCATTACATGAAATAAATTAAATATATTATCATACCTATTAAATTTATGCTAACCTAATACATATATTTATCATTCTTAGCAACAGCTTTATTTCATCACTCAGCCTAATGTGGAGTTGAAGGTCTCCAAGCTCGTCTTAAGTCTCATTGCTACCTGGTTTATAGCCTGGACACCTTACGCTGTTGTGACCCTCATCGGCATTTTCGGCTACGGTCATATCCTCTCAGTTAATAATTATATAAACTATAGACTACATATCAAATACTAATTATTTCATTGGTTTATCAGCCAATGAGTGCTTTGGTTCCTGCTCTATTTGCCAAACTGGTTACCTGTGTCGATCCATTCATCTACGCCCTAAATCAGCAAAAAATCCGAACAGAAACCTTTCGTCGTCTTCATCTAGTTCCATGTGTTAATCCCTCAGCCGGGGCGACGACTTATTATCAAGATCCTGGTCTCTCTGTTCGTCCTCTTTATGATAATAGCATAAATAACCATCGGAATATAGAACCATTTCAACGACGGACTACTGGTGTCGCTGATGGTGATAGGTCTGAAACAGTGAATATTACGAACTGCATCCGTATTAGTTCTATCCGATTGAATATAGAAAACAGAATCCCTGAAACTGTCCCTTGTTTTGAGCTTGGCGAATTTGTAGGACTCGCCACTGCCACTCACATGATCAATATAACCAGCATTAATAATATTGATGGGGTATATCAAGAAACGTCAATATAAAATCCAAACACATGTGGCTTTGAATTTGATGTATAGGATTTTAAATTATTGATTTAAAATAGCCTGATATTGGGGCATGCGCAAATTATTAATGGGATTTTGATCATTTTCCCCAATATTTCCTAATGTAAGTATGTTATTTACTGTGTTGAATTTGTTTCTATTTGTTGTTGCTGTTTAATAAACGTTGAATTTATCCATTGGTGTTGAATCTATATTTTCATTCATAGCATTAATTGGCGTACTTTCCAAGCTGTACAGTAGATCAAAGGACATGTACAGTGCCCACCGGGCCATAAATACATGAATCATTCTCCTAAAAGTGAGTGGGTTAAACTTCCAGGATCAGTTTCTGATGTCTTAAGTATGTATGCTGTGAATTAATTATATGAATGCTATAATATAAATAAATATACGGCAATATATGTATGAATGGTGTATATAATTTAACTATGGTGTATATAATGCTTGGTATGATATCCGACGCTCTGATGGGCATTGAATTCCCAAAATACATTAACATTTTTAAGTTTGCTAACTTAAGGTGATATGTATAATATACATATATGTCTCATATATATATGTAACATCTATGGGAAGTCATACGACAACTCGCTTTTCATCATTATTGGAAATTATTTTACGGTAAAATAATGTTTTCAAAAATATTGAAAATAAATTATATTAGCAACAACATAAATGATTGGGTATTTATACAGACATGCGCGTATTTAATACTAGGCTCTCTATAATTTTTATATGATTTGTAAATGGCGCCAGAACCTTAGAAAACTTCATTTCTTTTCGTCTAAGCTAGGCCGAAAGGGTATATAGGTTCGGACTGGAATAATGATATATTCGGCGAAACGTTTTTTTTTAATTACATCATACAAGATACTTCAATTGAGGTCTCAGAACAACTTGAACAGGCATGCAGCCACCATTATACCATTTAAGATCAATTTTTGACGAATAAGAATATTTCATCAAAATTTTACTGCGCGTCACGGACTATTTACAGAAGATATATAAATTCGATTAACCATAACTATTGCATGATATAAACTTCTTATCAGCTTGGAAAGAGCTCATTGTCGTACTCAATAGTACTCTTTAAAGGCAAAAAATAAAATAAAGTAAATGTCGTCCCTTACGGTTTCATGGAATATAAGTGCGCAAGTGCAGTACCAAAATACGATAACCAATGATTGTCTTCCGATATCTTCATCGACACTTCTGGATATTAATATTATTGTTCAGTTCATTTCCAAGCATCAAGGATAGTAGAAGAACCCCACCGATCTGTTTCTAAAAATGATGAATATTAATTCGTCCGATTGCACTGAAGTTTTGCAAAGAGGTCTATCCGATTCTAACAGCTGCGCCTAATTACGTAAATTCCGCAAATCCCGGTTCTTCTCGTCCTGCTTCTTTCTATAACAACCGCCTGACGACGATTTTAGGCCCTCAGCAGCAGCTACATCAATCAAAAGCGGTAATTCGTAGGCCAAATTCCGTTGTGAGACGTCCCACTGTATCTTCGGCACTCATCGCCGATGAGGATTATGTTACTCTTGCTAGTCAAATCATTACTAATAGTTCAAGTTGTAATGACTTGTACGAAAGAAAGGAGGAGCATCGATATCATCAGCTTAATGCAACATGTAGGACTAAATCAGCACCAACAAGTCCTATTTTAAATAGAAGAAGTCTTAAAAAGCGGTAAAACAGGCTATTGGTCCCTCCAGATTTTTTTGGACATCGAGAGAAGTTAGCTGAAAACAATAAGAGGCGTATTGAAAGTAACTTGATAAGACAATACTATCACAAATAATAAGCAATATAACCAGCAGCTGCGATGGTATTATCTGTAGAAAAAAAGTGGCAACATTGTTAATAACCTTAATCATTTCAACTGATTTTAGGCCTACTATACTAAATTTGATTCGAACAATTAATTTATGAAATCAATTCATGTCATAGATATAGGTATTATCCATATATGCAGGGCGGGAAAACAACCGGGAACATTCTTGCTTGTCTAGTTCTTTCTCAGTTATTCTCGCCATCAAGGAGGTAGCATTTATGGGTTTTCTCTCATTAATTTATTGTACAATGGAGAATGAATCGAATTTGTCTAAATGCTCCAAACCCATACGAAAATTTTTTGATAAATCCCGTGACTATTTGGAACCTTTGTCGTGATAATGATGGATAAATCCATGGATTTATACAAAATATTTCGGACTGAGATGTACGCCACAAGTCATATTTCCTAATGATTTCCTCCATGCTATATACATGATTTATCCTTGTGGCTATAATAATAAAAAGACTTTGCCGGGGATCGAAATCACTACCTTGTGCTTGGGAGTCTGGTACTCTAACAACTTCGCTACATGACTGATGATGGTAAAGACACTTTTAAAGAATAGTATTGAATTGATGTTTTTGTACTTCTAAATATTTTTGCGAAGTGTTGAACAGTGTGACATGTTAAACTAATAAATAATAAATACTGTATTAATCATAGACAGTATTAATCGTAGTATTTATCAAATGAATAAATCCAGTGATTTATCTTATATACATCGGACTGAGATATACACCACAGGTCATATTTCCCAATGATTTAACCCTTGCTATATACATGATATATCCATGTGGCTAGAATAAAAGGCATCAACGAGAATCGAAATCACAACTTTCTGGTAGGGTGGCAAGTACTCTAACCACTTGACTACGAAACTGATGGAGAGAAGGACACATTTTAAGAATATTATTAAAATGATGTTTGTTGTAATGCTAACTATTTATGCCAATACACGTCAGAATGTGAATAACCTTACGACCGCTTACTTATTTCAATCATCGCAGCTAGTTTCGTTAGGTTTGAATTTTATATTAGAGACATATGCTATACTAATAAATATAAATATATTACAGTATGAATCATAGACATTCTCGGAGACGTGCACATACGATGATTTATTTCGTGATATTGATGATGGATATGTCATTATGTACATCACTGACAATGTAAAACAGCGATTAGTCAATGATTTTTACACACATTTCAACTTTTTAAGAGGAATGTATTCTAAATGAAAAACCCCGTTGAGGACATGTGAATTTATCGTATGACTATTGACTCCAATTGAAGATTTCGGACTCATATGTATGTGACAAATCATATGATTTCATCATACTATATGATGTTTTAAATCATCGGAATAATTTTAAATATGAGGGATAGGTCATGCATGTAACGTACCGACGGCCATTAGGCCTATTGAATATTAATATTAGGCACAGCAAACAAGTGATTCATTTGAATATTAAGCAATTTCAACAAAGTATATTATATGATTTATCATTGATAAATTACCAACTTGTCTGTCATCTCTCTCACTCTGATAAAAATAACGATTTAAATATGATAACATAGTGGCTTTAAAGTTTAAAGCTAATATAGCCTTTGTCACTTTTTATTCATAGATTTTGTATTAACCTTCGTCCAACATATATACTTAATTGTAATAGAATCAGGGACACAGCACGAGGACCACAGATAAAATTAACACAATTTACGCTTCTCTTCCCATATTTCCAAACGCTCATGAAGGATGTGGTCATCGAAAGTAACGTGGCTGACATGTTCACCACTTCAGCTCCATAGATGCGAAAATCCAAAGAAGCCATGTTCAGTGCCTTAAAAATCGTCCAAATACTGCCATTTCCAACCTGCCTATCTCGATGCTGGTCAATGGAGCCGGATTTTCCTAAAAATAGACTACTAAATTACTCTTTCATCAAATAATAATGTAGAAGATGAAAAATAATTACAATATTCTTTACACGATTTAGAATCAGCTTCATCTCCTCGAAAGTTGTGGGCTTTGACAGATTGGTCCCAAATTTACCGTGAAAACTCTTCTTTCACTTCTTCTCTTATAGGCCATATTTGTGCAGCTCGGTGCCTCAGTGATAACTGACATTAAATACGAAACAACAGTAGAAAACGTCGTCTGCAATTTATTTTGCAAGAACAGAGCCACCAAGTGGTATAAAATCAAACAAAAGTGAGAAAATGTATTGTATCACAGTATCAACTCTTTCGAAAATCATTGTACATTATTTAGAAAACTAAAATAAAATCAATTTTAAAAATATTAAATCGCAGCTTTACATTTTATTAATCAACTTTTTGTTGACACGTCACAAGTTTAGTGATAAAATAACAATTTGCCTCTTGATACCATGCTGTTTTTTTTTATTGTGAAGAATTCCAATGAAGAGTTAGTTCTGTCCGTATGTAACATACAATTTAGATAAAAGTATATAGAAGACATATATTCAGAAATATGTATTATATTATTTGTAGCCTACCACTTTTATTTCATAAATAGTAATCTAATTGTTAAATGATATATCAATAACAAATTATATGATAAGTGATATGACATGTCATGGTAAATTTGAGGATAAATCGCGCGATTTAAAGAAATGTGGAATCGTATGTCAATTCATTTATTTTAAAAAGGAATTTATTTACACGGAAATTCAAAATAAAGGAAAATAACGTCTAATTTGTTCTATTGTTATGAGCATGCAGGTGTATTCGAAAACCCTCTAACGAATTAATAGTGAATTTTTTTTATTATTTATCCTAGTTGAGAAGTCCAATTAAGTAGGATTCCAAGCATAGCAGTCAGAAATCAAGAGTGATAGAGGAAATCCTAAATAAAATTATCTTTTTTAGATTGTTTCTTTATTATGTGAAAATGTTTTTATTACACAATACATTTTTTCTGTGTTTTAAATAATATGAATATACCTGGGGGAATAAGGGAAGGTAATAGCTCCCCTCTATAAGTTTGAGCAGTTGGGGATGGGACGTACATTTTGGTAACAAATGCTTTAAACGCTGCTTGAATTTCTTTACCTGCATGAGTGAAACAGTAAAAATTATTCTTAAAATGATTATCTAAATGATGTTACGTTAACAATATGCAAATTTACTTGATTGTAGTTCTTGGTATTGGTCCCATTATATGCGAAAGGCACGTCGTTTCCCTTCAATAAGATAAACTAAAGTCACGCAGGTTGGCGAATAACTCATTTTGCTTTAAATTTTTTATCTCGATTAAGATCAGTTTTCGTCTGCAACAAGTCACGACTATGAAAAAAAAACTATACAAACAATGACAAGGTGGATGATAAATGATTAAATGTCATCTATAAATCATGGATAAGTATATTTCTAACTTAAGTGTATTCGGGGTTTTAGTAAGCAATATTATTTTATTAATAGATATTATTAACAACTTTATCACTTTTCAATTTTAATTAATAATTTCATTAGACTCGACATCAGGGAAACCTGTGAGCTTTTATTTTATTTTGACAATCGATTAGAGCACTTGGCAACCTTGCCACTTTGCCGCCAGTTCAGAAGGAAGCTTCGTCTGCATCAGACACAGTGACAAAGGGTTCAGTCGTAAGCAGTTGGCTCGCCATTTCTCCTCCTCAGATAATTAGTGAACCGAAATTTAGTTTTTATTCTCTGTCAGATGTTTCTTTTCTTTCTTTTTTTATATTGCTGTAAATGATTTCAGCATTTTTCAACCAAATCCACTTGGTGCCAATTCGTAAAACAATTCGCCTACCGGCTGACACCAGCACTCATAGGTATAAGTGTAAATTGTTTGGTGTTTCTCTCGACCATCTCGAATAGTTCAGCTAATCGGATTCATTTCTGGACGTGTGATTTTTCATCGTCCCCATGGCAATTTCTTAATTGTTGTCAATATATCATGTTGAAATTGTTTTGTTTGACTATATATATTTCCACCTATCTATTCAATTGCAAGTAACTAAAAATTCCTACTTTAACATTTTAAACAAATCTTTGCCGTGCTATTAATTCGTTGTATTATCATTATTAGTAGTTTTTAAACTAGTCTGATTGCTGAGCACAGGGCACTGGCCACATCAAACCAGAAAAAGAAGAAAAGAAGCAACAATAACAACAAAATAAAAATCAATTATATCTAGCAAATTGTAACACAAAACAATATTGTATGTTGTGCCAATGTCTTAAAATTGTAGCTCAGATAAAATACAATTCAAATTGGGAATGTTTCTCAGAAAAAAAAAAAACATATTTGATTTACTTTATCAGCTGATAAATTTATGATTTATTTATATTTTGGTTTTCAAAAAGTGGTAAATAGCAGGTGATAAATCGATGACAAATCGAAATAATTTTTTATTCGAATAAAAAAATATATGATGGATAAATACTATGACATTCGAGATGACAATACGCATACAAAATACTTGTATATTTGTCAACTCTAAATCATCATTAAATAAATAAATTTTAATAAATTGATAAATATGTTGATAAAATCCTGCCAATTATCCTACAATAAATTTCAAATATGTCATCTATACTCATTGATTTACTGTTGATAAATACAAGGATATTTATTGCAGACATATACAATGATATAACACGAATAATCTTTGTGACAAAGGTTCCAAATGATCATATGATATATTTTAGCACGGAAAAGTCATGAAAATTTTCGTATGGGAACTCTTTGAACATTGCAAAGCAGTTATCCGGTAGAACAGTAGAAGGCGGAAGGATTCTTCAAGGACGATACCAATAGACTATCGGTATAATATCATATTTCTAAAATTAAATAATAAAAATTAAAGTTTTAATTTCTTTGGTCTTTAATATATTATTGCTGTATGCTATGATAACAGTAACAATATCTATATATATCAAAATCTACTTGTTAGTGTCTCTTTGAATACATAAGACAAAATAATATCCTTGTAGATAAGTCTAATGAAGCCTCGTGTGTTATTGTTGTGTCATTTACAATATACGGTATACGACTTCAAATTGTGGGTCTAGATGCTATACTGTGCTTTACTTGCACTACAAATGAAGTTTTACCGATGAACCGATCTTAAGGTAAGGGTAAGCTCTAAGAACTCGATATGTTGTGGACCAGTTAGAGGGCCTTTTAGCCCTTTTTTTACGTAGTATCAGAAAGAGTAAGAGATGGGCAAAAATGGCCGGCTATGACAGTGCATTTAGGATCATTAATATATTATAACGTGTAACATTAGTCTATACTCATTATCTTTTTCCAATCATTTTTAACGTACTACACAACCTAGCATTTAGGCAAATAAAAAAATATCTGACCACGTGGCCGAGGGGTTACTTGACAGAATGTTATGGTTGCAAGCGTGTTTACGGGCCACGTTGTTGCCGCTCGATCATTGTAAGTTTTTGTACATCTGATCAAATTTTAAAAAGAAATCAATCTATTATATATTGTAAATATGTGAATGCGTGTAAACGTCTTTTATTGGCATCTTCCGCGCACGTGCGACTAGAATGCTCCATGCTCATGCTGTCCTTATTTTCCTATAAATACCTTGTAGGCGTCTTGAAATGCTATCTCAGTTCTTTCCTACCATCGTGTTGGCTTTCACTGCATGTTAAAGCAATCGATTATATTACAATGATTATTCTTGTTGACAATTCAAATAACATGAATTCGAGTGAAGATGAAGGTTCTGATAATAACTGCTCACAAGAGATCGTCCAGCATTTTAAAAGTGTCTACGAGGTGGAGCAGTGGAAAGTAGAGGGATTCTTCGAGGAACAAGACCTGCTGGATATACCCTGCTACTGGATGGGTTTCGAGCCGGCCCGACCTTCCCTTCATTTCCTATTGAGCATCATTTATACCATCGTTTTTCTTGTAGGATCCGTTAGCAACGTCTTTTCCATCTACATCATTGTCAGGTACTGTACATATATAATAATGAAACTATTGAATAGCAAATATTTGAAAACCAGTTTACTCTTTTCCCATCATAATAAGTTTAAATCTGCCGTTAATTGCAGTTCGAAAACGTTACTTACGCCGGCCAATATTCTGCTCACCAATTTGGCTACAAGCGATATTCTAACAGTGCTTATGGTATATATGAAAAGCCCACATGATGTAAACGTATATGTTTGTAAACATCGTTGATTAATCTTGATAGTGAACTATAATTTCAGATTCCAGTTTTCGTATTCAACAGCTTTCATCAAGGACCAGCCATAGGACAGCTGGGTAAACTTATTCCTAGGCTCCTTATTCCTAGCTTAGTATAATGAATGATACATATATGATTTCTTTTATTATGTAAAAGTTATTTATTAAGTTTGCTTTTTAACAAAATATATGTTGCAGCATTTATATGCATTATATAATTAACTAGTAATTGACCAACTCTTAAATATAATACTATCGTAATGTACGGAATTTGTTTTTTTCAAAGGTTGTACCCTCTACGGATTCCTGACTGGTCTCTCCGGGACTTGTTCGATCATGACCTTATCAGCTGTGGCAGTTGAAAGGCAATAATGAAAATGTTATTCGATAATTCTCTTACAAGGATTTTTTTTACAATTAAAAAACATTCTCAGATTTTTAGTGATCAGTCAACCGTTGAATATTGATGGTAAGCCAACTCGTCGTTGGGCTTACTTCATGTCTATCTCATCATGGCTCTATTCAGTCGTTTTCGCCTCTCTGCCCTTATTCAAAGTGGGGAAATACGTTCCCGAGGGTTACCTCACTGGATGTAGTCTCGACTACCTCTCCAACGACTTGACGTCAAAGATCTTCATCCTGGTGTTCTTCCTCAGCGCATGGATGATTCCCATGATCATAACAACTTACTCCTACGGATCCATAATTCGGGCCGTTGTTCACGTTCGCCGAGACGTCGCTAACAGCACTTACAGCCCTGCTGATCCTTCTTCAAAGACAGGAATTCATAAAAGAAACTCTGTTGGTACATGAATAGCATAATACGTGTCGGTATTGTCAAAATGATTGCGCTAACTATGCATATTATGGATGGTGTAATAGGTATAAATCAGCCGAATGTAGAGGTTAAAGTGACCAAACTCGTCATGGTCCTCACTGGCGCATGGGCCGTTTCCTGGATTCCTTACGCCATTGTAGCACTTATTGGAATTTCCGGCAACGGGCACCTTCTTACGGTACAAGCCTATATATAATTAACGGATTATCTAGATATTTATAATTATAAGTATTATTTTACTTATTATAGCCGATGAGCGTAACGATTTCGTCCCTTTTCGCCAAATCGTCCACCTGCATCAATCCCTTTTTATACACACTATAACTCAGCCCAGAATCCGGATGGACATCCTGCTTCGTCTAGGCGTTTTAAAATCACCGACAATGAATTCATCTGCTGCTGGCGGTACATCTCGTCCTTACCCTTGTCTCTCTCGCTATAATAACAACGACACCAGCTATCGGACGATAATCGGCTGGAGGCCTACTACACCCAGGATTCCACAGATGGACAGGGCTATTGTTAAAGAGATTAACGTTATTCAGCAGAATAACAATGAATCGTTTACAGTCCGGCTTAACGATATAAGAGGAAATAATGATCAAGAAAGGGAAATAGAAATCCATGAAACATTGGTGTGATCACATATTTTGCGTCAATGTTTTATAATACTGTAGCTCGAATACCGTACATATATAATCAAATTTTTTAATTGATTCAAATATTATTTCTCGTATGCCTTTTGTTCCTCATTATTACTTTTATTTTTTATCTATATTGTACAATTTAATGGGCTATTCCAAAAAACAGATATGGTTCAAACAACTTTTTGTTTTTACCATTTTACCGTTTGTTTTTATTGTGGTTAGATTTGCCCATATACTATGTATGATATCAGCTCGTTTATTCTATGTAAAACGCGCCTGTGTATTATAATAATCAATGTTATTTCAATAATGTCTATTAGTTATAAGCAGCATGGTTATGTTGTACGTGCAACTGCGTTTCTAATGTTGTATGTTGAAAAGAATCGTTTTCCAGTCGAGCATAGCGATATATATCCATATTATCAGCTGTTGTTGACAGATTATTATTACATATCATTTGAAGAACCCTCAGAGTAACACAAGTCTATTATATATCATTTATGAGGAAAAGCCGGAGTTAATGGATTCCTATGCCACGATAAATTGAGTTTGCAAATCAAGGGTACATGCACGTTTGTTTGGCTCTTTGCTCAACGCTGAACCGGGACTAAATTATTTAGGCGACACTTGAAGAGGTTGTTATTATAGTCAGGCTAAACGTAAAATATATTGCCGTCAAAACTATCATGATGGGGCTCATCGGTGCTTGGACAGTGGCCTGGACGCCGTACGCCACTGAGACCCTTATAGGCATCCCCGGCTTCGTTCATCTACTCGCAGTTTATATATGAGCACAATACCTACAATTTTGAAGTTTGTTACGACATAATACAATTTTCTAAACAAGTCCTCCCTTGCTATGCGTGCTATACGCTTAAGCTTAAACGTTACTAATGGCACTATAAATTCTAGACCACTCTTTTCGTTAGTAATTGGGGACGGAAGAGTTATTGGAGAGTAGCACCAAAATAGCGTTTTAAATGGAATACTGATTTAGGGGGATCTAATAACCAATACCAAAAGTTTGCACCGTCAAATGTCACCTACCATCCCCTTTTCACCGCTGTCGCTTAAGATGACAATGTTTTTCAATGTGGTGGTAAATCGTCCTCAAGTATATACATACGGTTCAATCAATATCTAGGGATCGGACTCGAATTGAAAATATTCGAATTCATCGAATATATTCAAATTCATACTCGAATTCATATTCATTCGAATGCATAAAAATTTTTATTTTGAATATTCGAATTGGCATTTCGGGACTTTAAATATTCACTCTTTTGAAATGAATATTCACTATTTTTTTAATATTCATTGAATAATTCGAATGATAATACATCCAAAACATTCTTCCTTCATAATCCTACTTCAATCATAGGCCTTTATTCATTTGAATATTCGAATTAATTCGAATTGATTCGAATGAATAGCAAATTCATTTGAATATTCGAATTGAATTCAAATTCATTCGAATCGGAGCTTTGTATTATTATTATTATTTATTATTTTTTTTTTTTGCGTGAATTGAATTGAATCCGATTCCTATCAATATCTATACATCTAGGGGATTAATCCAGTGTAACATAACTTTTTATTTTTGCCTAAAAACTAAGTTAATGAGACTTTAAAATCGATAAAGATAACTAAAATTAACGTTAATTTACTTTTTCGAAAGTTAAGTTAAGTTAAGTTAATAGTTAACTTGCCGTTAAGTTAAGTTATTTTCTGAATTTTTTTCTGCTTGATTTTCAATAGGAAAAAAGGTTAATAAAAGTCGATATGCGTGATGAGACATTAAATAATGACGTGGATGAGAGTATGAGACATTGAACATACTAAAATCAAGGCTGTTGTCAATTTTAAAATTTTATTTCAAAAGACCTATAGGGCCGTATGAATCTGAGCATGGCTCCTTGCTCCTAGGCAGTCTATACTGGGATTTGATGGATAAAAAGTAAAAACCAGGAAAACGACCCATAAACCTTTAGACCCGTGGCCCCTAGAAAGCTCAAAGCTACCCGTCATTTTGGGTGAACCCGGCGGTGACGGTGATAAGATCGCATAGCCGCTCAACTGGTGAAAATAATACTTTACTGGATTTTTTTTCAAGCGCCGTCATTAACTGTTCAAGTGTTAATCGCAGCAAATTCTTTGGATGTTTGTAACTCATAAGGTGTCCAGCAGTGACGATGCTGCTCAATCGAAAAGCAATATTGGCGAAAAAAAATATAAAAAATGGACTTCCAGCCTTCACAGGGACTCAACTTTTATCATATAAAATAACTTAACTTAACGGTCGTTAAGTGCCTTTTTTTGCTTTAGTAAAAGTTAAGTTAAGTTAAAATTCACATTTTTGGAGTGAAGTTAAAAATTAACGAAAAGTTAACAAATTAACTTAACTTAACTTAATTTAACTTAGTTTTTCCAAAAGTTATGTTACACTGGAGTAATCCAGTGCTTTCGCATACCCTACCTCAATTTTTCATGTATACAGTACACTAGGAACAAAGTTTGAATTTATGGCGAAAGTGTACATTTTTCCACTTTTAAGTGCCACTTTTAAGTAGAATTCTCATAACATTTATTTTTAAGTGCCGTAAGTGTGTTTTGCCGCAGTTCCATGATATAAATGTAATGTCAAGTTCGAATATATTTCAATAGCATAATGTCTTTGATGATCGCTCAATTTCTTTCCAAGCTAGTCGGAAAACCAGGAAAAAAATCAATATTATCTCCTCCAGTACTATATGATTGATAACGAGGTAGAGTGGTTAACCGAAAAACTGATAATTTATTATACCCTGAACACGTGAAATTTAGTCTCACCGACCATGGGTGTAACCGCTCATTTAAAAATCGAGCTCTCAGTGTGTTCACGCTCGCACTCATTTTGCGGTCATTTACGCCATCTATCAGCAAACATTTAAACTATTTTTTCATGTATAATTTTGTTTTAATCGTGTTTTGCTTGTCTGAAATGTCGAAAACCTTAAAAGATTGGGAAATCATAAGCTGGTTCCGTTGAAGCTGCATTTTTTAACCTTTAAATTAAAGATATAGTAGATAAAAAGAAAAGAAAAAGAAAGAATATTTAATTTGCAAAAAATAATGGAAAGAACGGAATATTGAGTTGTATTGAGTGCATAGTGTTTCAGAGAGCGCTTGATTTTTGCGTTTGATTTTTTTGAAGAGCGTGCGCGTGGTTTTCAAACACAATTTATTAATTGCGCGCACAGAAATGCGCTCATGTCAACTCAGTCAGCTGTCAGCAATTACTAGATTTTATATAATTTAGCAATTAATCTGATGTATTCGAACCATGTCTTGATTTAAGCCATGTCCATATATCAATTAGTGGCCCAGTGGTAGAACGGTTGACCTTTTGTTTTATTTCGCGAAAACGGCTTAGACAATTGAAGTCTCAATTCTTTTATAATAGGTGAAATGCCACCAACGCACTATTACATTTATAATGGGTTCATTTTATTTATAACTATAATACCAATATATAATAGAGTCAGTGTTTGGAACGTCATTTAAATTACGTGACGTGCGACGTTCTCAAAATCGTCAACGTCGCGGAAAAATCCCACGTCGCCCGTCGCGAAAAAAACGTCACGTCGACGTCAAAAAATGTGCACGTCAAGTATGACGTAAACGTCACAAAAACGTCACAATACCGTCACAAATTTAATTTAAATATTGTCAATCCATTGCGATGATGGGGCCAGATGTGTATAATGTATCCAATTTCCAAATGAAAAGAGAGGAAATGCGCACCACATTTGTGTCGATTTGCTTTGGTTACACATAAATGCTGAGATTGATGACCAGCTTCTTCATAAATACACCTCATCATCAAGGATTATTCGTCCTCCACATCATGCATTTGATATGTATACTAATTGCACGCAGTCAGCGCTCGTTTATTAGTGAATTATAAATTAAAGGCGATGGCCGTTTAGTCCTTTTCAATTGACGAACTACTGGTAGTAAAAATAGAAATGTGTATAACGGTCATCTGGCTTTAAAAATCATTGAATAACATAAAGATTTGCCCACTCCACCTAACAAGCCACTCGTCAATTTGGCAGTATCTCCAACAGTCTCTAGTTAATAAGGTAAAAAAATATGTTTATATTAGAATGTAAATATAGATTGATTTTCATCCTTCATGAATTCGAGCGTTTAAATTATATAATCTTAATTCAGATACGAGTTTTCGTATTCAAATTCTTTATCAAGGGCCAGTCATAGATAAACTGAGTAAAATAAGTTCTATTTTACATAAATTCCTATAATTATATGATCAGCTGCTTGATTAAATCGTGTCATACAGTATACACTTGTAGATTGTCTATGTGTACAGTTGCCACCTTCAACAAATTATGTGAAGTGAATTATTAAGTGTGGTAATTAAAGTGAATTATTAAATAAGTGAGTGACAATAGGTAACTTAAAATTTAAAAAATTTATGCATATAGAAATGGATGAACCACAACTAATCTTGACCAATCGGTGTTTATTGGGTAATTATTAGCCAATGAGATCATCAGAAATCACATTCTATATCGACCTTTTTTTATTATTTATTGAAATAACTGGTTACTGCAAACTGTCTTATTACATAAAATAAAAATTTTACATATAACTGACAAAAAATGCAATGGCACTCAGGATGTATCGTTTACAGATTCCTGACTGGCCCCTCTGGAACTCTTTGGTGTGAGAGTGCGTCTCTCTCGTTCACTTGCTTCCTTTTTTTTCTTCTCACTTTTAATAAGAACAATCTTACGTCGTTGAATTCCAATGGTTCCCCAAGTGAGATGAACCAGATTCATAAGAGAATATCAATTATTTAAACATGACCTTTTTCATCATTAAAAACCTAGTTACTACCATGAAAACATGCTGGCTATAAATGATTTTTGAAATATATGACTTAATGAATAAAGGAAAAAGGGTGTCTCATTAGATTCTTCCAAAGATGCGCACAATAATAGAATAGACTTATTAGTTACTTATAGCTAGATGCCTTTACTGGCATCAACAACTTTTTGCGACGTTTCCCATTCCAAAAAGGAAAAAAAAGATTTCTTATATGGAAGATCTTCTGCCTTTAATCTTTTGGGTCGCTGGCCTTTGCTATTTAGTATCAACCGTTATCAGTTAAATCAAATAGATGTGCGCGAATGAGAGTCTATGAAAAACGAAAAGAGAATTACATTTTTATTTGAGGATGTCGACATGTTGTTGATTACATTTCTACAAATATTTTGCGCTGCAGAATTCAGATTTTAACTTATTATTAGAAAGTCTACTGCTCTCGCAGTTTTATTCGTACACTGATCACATATTTTTTTCGCCGTTATTTGTAAAAGTATGAAAAATTATAGTACCTAATATGCAGTGCATGTATAGTTTTTAAAATGTTTCTTTTTTACTTTTGGTATGATACTTTCTTTTAAAAGAATAAATATAACAATGGTATAGCAGTGCATCTTTTGCGCAGATCGGAAGGTGCGCGTTGCGAGTAGTAAATCTGCGTCTTCGCTTATGACGGGCTTTCAAAAATCCCATCTTCTTGAAACCTTCTGATAGTGCACCACCAGTCTCATCATATCAACAGTTCATTTCATGTTCGTCTCGAATTAAGCATAGCTCATATAGCGTATTGCCACTAATTTCGGATGTTTGATCAAATGCGTAAAGCTGATGAAACTTCTTATACTCATCATCATGGATAACGAAACATCGACAGCTCGATCATCGATAAATTACGGCGGTGATGATATAGTGAACTGTTCTCAACTTATTCACAATTTCACGGAAATCTTTCCGGTAGAACAGTGGAAAATAAAAGGATTCTTCGATGACGCAGATTTGTTGGCTATTAACTGTCACTGGATGAAATTCGAACCGCTTAAACCTTCCGTTCATTTTACACTGGCCGTGATTTATATAATCGTTTTTATTTCAGGAGTCTTAAGTAACGCTCTCGTTATTTACACAATCGTTTGGTATAGAATTTTTAAATTTTACCAGCATGGAACATAATTACATATAATTTTTTGTCTTGAAATTAACTGCAAAAGCTCGAAACAAATGATTACACCATCGGACATTCTACTTGCTAATCTGGCCCTCAGTGATATTTTGACAATACTTATGGTAATACGGTTAATTTTTTTTGTTGATTTAAACCTCAAATTTAATTAAATTTTCTTATCACTCACCAGATACCAATCTTCATATTCAACAGTTTCTACCAGGGACCAGCAATTGGAAAATTGGGTAAGATTTTTTTTTTACGTATGTTTTTAACAGAATTAAGAGAACGAGGAAGAAATGATACTACTTTCTTGTTAAAGACTATACATAGCACGGTTAGACGGGTGTTAATCATACTACATACAGGTCATATGCACGTCAATATCGTATACCTGTCCAAGGCGGCACTTCATATTAACCTGGAGCCTGGAGACAGTCTGCGATGCGAGAAATCAATATATATGATGTTTATTATATAAGCAAAACAGCTTTGAAAGCCAAAAAAACTAGATTAAAAAATACGGAATTCTGTATATGCTACTTATTGCCAAAATTTCTCTATACTAAATATCGCAACGATCGAGATCCTTTTCAAAATAAGATGCACTGGTGTCGAAAAATCAATATTTTAGATTTTATTATATAATGTAATAAATGCCTAATAGAAAGTTTGGAAACTATAGTGCATGTATGTACAACAATAGGAAGTTCTACAAATGCTAGTTGCATGCATATAAAGTTCTCCGTCGTAAAGGCAACTTTAAGAGAAGACATCGTCAAATATGTACTGTAGCCCGATGTATATATGATGTTAGCAATATAATACAATATCTTGTATCACCATAGATTTCCTAAATTATTAGTGCATTTTAATGTTGTTGTAAATATTATTCCCTTCTGAAATAGTTATTTGGTACTACTATTCGTTAATGCAATTTTTGTGAATTTTCTCATATAAAGGTTGTTCCTTCTACGGATTAATGGTAATAACACGGAGATGAAAATTTGGAGGAATGTCTTAGGGCTCATCATAGGTTGGACAGTTGCCTGGACACCTTATGCAATTGTAGTCCTGATCGGGATCTCCGGCTATGGACATCTATTTACAGTATAGCACATTTTTTGTATATTAATGATGATTTAAATTATGGTTTATTTGATACAGCCATGGAGTGCAATGGTCCCGGCCCTGTTCGCCAAATTATCCACCTGTATCGAGCCCTTCATCTACGCCTTCAATCAGCCGAGAATCCGAAGAGAAGTTCGTCGTCGCTTTCGTCCATCAACACTTCAAACAAATAGACCTACTTTAATTGATAGTTATAAAACAAGGGAATCGGCCCCATCATCAACGGGTAGAGGGAGGACGTCTAATAGATCCACTGCATCGGCTCCTTTACAGTGAATGGAACATCATTAATGATGTAACGTCAAATTTGACGTTAAGTCTGATAATACTTCAAAATCGATGTATGATGTGAAGGTTACGTGAGACAAAAACATCGATGTTTGATGACAGAGTTGCAAAAGAGTATAATTTTTCACGTCAGTATGAGTACGCCATGGTTATGTAACCGCTAGCAGCTGTTTTATTGCTATCTGTACTATTTAAAGGAGTCCTTTAAATAGTAGCCATCAACAGTGAGAAACTATACCTATCCTTAATATGATGATGTCACTATTACTCATAATATATCTATGAAGCAGGTTATTTTGTGTGTGTGTGTGTGTAAAACAGGCATGTTAGGGTAATACGGAAATTAATAATAAATTAATAAATAAAGTTTAATATTTCATTTATAACAGTAAGTGTGATAAATGTTAAATTAAACTTTTATTTTCGCAATAAATGTATTTTCATCCACCAATTTGAAATACTTCACAATCATTCGAATTCACAATAAGCGACTATCACGTCGGTAATAATAATGTAATTTCCAAGATGAATTGAATGCGATTGATCGTTAATAGCAGTTAAATAATCAGTATAGGCATGGCTATACAACGAATCGTTTTCCAATGCTGATGACAGTGCCGGGCATAGTCTTAAACTTCAAAATTTTACGTAAATTATTCGGTGGATCAGAAGTATGATGATTGCTTTGATGGCGCCCTTGATGAGATTTGCAGCCGCTCTCAGTTCTATCTTGTTCTGTATTTTTAAGTAATTGACAGTTTATAAATATTTATTTTAATACTCCTTGGATCCTTTTGAATTTTTTGGCTTCCCCTCTGTGTAACTATGTGAACGAAATCATAATTTATGCATACTTTGATAAGTTTCGATATAAAAAACATTTTAAAGAACGAAGTGACTTTACCTGGGATTTGAAGTCAGTTTTACTTTTTCTATTGGATTCTTTTTAAGTGTGGCCGGACTAATAGGATAACGGAAAAAGATAGTTTTTTCCAAATTTCGGAAAGGCATCTCAATAAAAATGGATAGGAAGACGGAGAGAATGAGGGTAAAAGTCAACATTCCCAAATAGGCAATAATAATGTTAACTACGTTAACGTTAAATGGAATTCGAAAATAAGATACGTAAGCAGTAATAAGGGTAAAATTGACCAAGTATATGGAATAGCTGAGTCGAGAAATCAGCACAAAAATCTTACTGGAGAGAAATTCGTTGAGTTTTCCTTTGAAAAAAAAATTCACATTATAATTAAAGAGACCGTATCTTATATTAGTTTAATATATTTTTACCTCCGTATCCATGAAAGCACAGGAAAATGATCAAAGCAATAATTGCAGACCAAAGAGTTCGATGAAGAGCACCATAAACCAATTCGAATGTAGGATTCATCACTGGAGCAGTTTTTTCATCAGCGTAAGGAAAGGGGCCGTAGATAATCATTGCAAGGGTTATTCCCGAAAGAATCCAGCTGAGTACTACAATACACTTTTGAATAAAAATTAAAAACAAATAAACGATGATCAAATCTTCTAGTTTTGAATGATTACCATACCTTTTGAATTTGAATTTTATCATTTTTCGTTCGATTTAAAATCCAACCAATTAAGATTCCAATGAGATAAGGTTGGATTCGATTCAAAGTTCGAGTGTAATAGTATTTAAAATATTCTGGAAATTGTTTTCTCATCGACCTAAAACATGATATTCGTTACGGCTCAGTTTTGTTTAACGTGGTTATATTAATTACGCTCTAGTCATCATGAGAATCAGGGGTATATCCCACTTTAAGTGAATGATCATGGTATGAAAGATTGAGGCTGATAACCATACAAGAACCAAGGTAGGTCCTATTTTTTTAGGCCAACGCCATAGTGGGAAAATTATTAACGGGCTCAAAAGAAAGAGTTGCATGTCCACGGCTGAATACCATGTGTCTGGCATGCACTGAAAAAATTATGTAAAATAAACTTTTATAATAAATTTTATTTTAATCTGCGGTGAATTCTAAAGAGCTGTCTTACAAAAGTAATATCGGAAGGGGGAATGTTGTTGCTGTATAACAGATGTGGCCACCAGTAATTTCTACAGTCTTCACTTTGATATTGAACGATGTTCCAACCAGGTCCTGAGCCTAGGCGTCCAGCTAATGCGGCCACAAAGAAGATGGCCATTGAGTACAGTAGAGTCAGCCTAGAGTTTTTCGAACCAACCAAATGAGGCTAATGCTACTATAGATATACTACACAGAAAATAAAGATACCTAAGATAACGGTGATAGAAGAAACGAAATAAATTGAAATTTCCTCGATTCAAATCTTTGAGAAAGGAAGTGCAAGTTAAGATACCACCTATCAGGAGGCAATTTTCCATAGCGACGCTTCCGTTTGTGAATGGAAACCATATCCATTGTGACATCAACTAATAAATATTACAATTAGAAGGTATTAATTCACTATAATTTGTTTTCATTCACCAAAATCTTACTTGAACTATTTTTTCTTGGTCAGTTGGAAGAGACAGAAGAAATATCACTAGGGATGTATGGATGAAAAGTGTTGCCAAAATAGTGAGCACCCTAAGCCCGTGTAAACAGGTTATTTCATCAACAGAAGCAGTTTTCACCGAAAGCCAGTCATTCACATTTTTGATTGCTGAAAAGCATTGAAGAACTTGCATCGCCATTGGCTCTTGATTAAATTTTTCATGAATTTTGGCTGATGATGGAAACTGCCATACCCAGATTTCGTAGAAAGTTGATGTCAGCACCAAGCCAACAATGATACTCACCACTATTCTACAAGTACAAAAGATTAAAGTTGATAAAATTTAACAAAGAACTTAAAATAATAAGACAAATTACAAGAAAGAAATGGAAAGCCCATCAAATGATGTTTGCTCCTGGATTTTATTTTCTGTATGACAATAGCATTCGTGAGTGGTTGTAGCTAATGAATATGTATTGTTGGTCTCTGGTTGTTCAAGAAGATGACCAATCGCAATCTGTAGGTCATGGGCACTGCAAGATGACGGCAAACAGAATCCAATTATCAGATCTGCCGGATTATTTTGAGAAAAGATGTTCCTCTTTTTAGTTACTCCAGTCATCATGGGATTTTCAAAGATCCACCCATCATCTGCCTGCATATAGCTTTCGGGACCATTCTTGTTAACCAATAAAGGGTTAGTAATAACAGGAATGGTGGACATAAAAGCAGAACAGTATTGTCCCTGAAAATTTCCTGATGGAGTCGTAGTGGAGATACATTGGTCAAATAGCCCTGGCTCATTTAGAGCCCCTTTGGCACCAGAAATCAGGTAATAAGTCGATGCATCGATCGGTAATTTCCCTGATGCCTGAAACACTGATATTTGAAATTATATGGTTATACAGAAGAAATTTGACTTGAGAATAATGTTAAGTTAGTACTCGATACGGCCCAATCCGTACGGTTCAAAAGAGCCTTTAATACCAGGCGACTATCTTCGATACATTTTTTATTGAAATGACCCTTAAATGGAGCAGCAGTGACAAATGGAGCAGCAGTTGGTAGAAATGAGGACAATGACACGGCCATCTCTTCCTTGAGCGCCCAGTGCCTATTAACATTTTCTAACTGCATAGCAGTACCAGAAGTAGCGATCAATAAGAACCATAATTGAAGTAAAATTGGGTTGAAACATTGTTGAAATATTTTCCGATTCATCTTCTTCTATATATATATTTAAAACATATAAATTAGTTCATATACACTATACAGTATCCGTCAAATTATTAAGTAAGGAACTCGTAGTCCCATAAGCGCACGGGTTGACGAGTAAAAGCGGCCTCCGTATTTCGGCTCAGAAAAATCAAACTGTTCAGCTGGATAATAAAAATTAGATTTTCCCTAGGTTGCAGAAAGCTAATCTATCGGCTAAAATAATTTGGGACATCAGCATGCAAAACTCAGTGAGTTATTGGTTAGGTCTTTCTATTACCACTATTTTGCCCTACCACTATTTTGCCAAGATAACAAAATTTGGAAGCAAATCACACTTTTTTTTATTTGTAAGAAACATTCAAACCCACATTTCTCGTAAAATTTTATTGAACCGGAGTATTGATTTATTTTTAAGATTCTTTGAAAATAATATATCGACAACCACCGGCTGCAAATCAAAATCTAATCGGATTCGAATAATTTTTTTAAAATTATAACTGTTTATTTTATTAAAGGTTGAAGTCGAAGGAAAAGTCTGATGCTTATTAAATAATATGATGAAGAATCTCTGAGAAAACTGAGTTTAGAAATTTTCTAAACATTTTGTGTTTAGTGACTAATTAAACAATTTTGTTCAATTTTATTGGATTTGTGTTTTATTTTACCAAACAAAGATCCACAAATATTTTAAAAACAATTTGTTTTAATATTTCATTCTCAGTGTTCTTCACTGAACATGCAGTATTTTTAAAGTAGGGGTTTATTTTATAGAATTCCTCTCTTTTTTTTCTCAAAACAAGGTTGTTAAAATTTAATTCCGGAGTTGAGATTCGAACTCAGAGCCTCTTGCGTGCTATGCACACACTCTAACCACTACACCATGACAGATGTGGATATGATAAAATTTTAAAGTATATATACTGAAAGAGCGCATGTGCCACGCTATACTGCCTATACACACAGGCATTGTAATTCATTTTAAAAAGATTCAAAAGCTTATTTTTTATAATGATTTATGTGAAACGCTATTATAAAAACTATTTGTAAAATGAACTGTAATCTTCAATACAATTGGAATATCATTGATGCTACTATTCAAAGTAACTGGGGTTAAGTAACTGGGGTTTACCGTTTACGTACGCAACCGTAAGTTAAAGGTAATCATAATCATAAGTTACTGACGTTGTAGAGGACTCAAGGTACGCTAAGTAAAAAAGTCGCCCTTAACTCATTCTCTAGTGGCGCATTGGAACAGCACTCGTCTCCCATCATCAAATCTTCAGGTTCGGATCTCGGTATGTCATATATATTCTATGCTCTTCTAAATGTGTGTATGTGTTATATAATGTGCCAGGCTGCCAACCAAAGATGATACTTGGGAACGGATAGGAAAAAGAAAATCATTTCATATACAGAAAAACATTTAATCAAAATTATGAGTATGTCTTATAAACTTGAAAATGTAAAACAAGAAACAAAATTAATTGAATAATTTGTTTTATATAAATTGAACAATATTGTTTAATCTATTCATATTTCCATGTTCACAATGATTTCTAAACAAAATTGTTTTAATGACCATGCGAAAACAAAAATGTTCACAAATATGTGAACAAATGTTTAATTTTAGTGAATTTATTTTTTTCAGAGAATAACGAATCTCAGAACGGGACAAAGGCGCTCATATATGTATCCCCTTTTACATACCGATCTTCAGATCATTTGAACGTTTTGTTAAAGAACGGAGAACTCTAAATGTTTGTTACGACTTACGGCCGTATATTTTCACCGGTAAATGAACGGCGAGATCTCTGCTGGATACGGATTCTCTAATAATATACTAAAGTGTCAAATGTACGATTGCTTTCGTGAACAAATGTTGGTTCTTTATAGCAATGATGGCTCATCGGCGCTCACCCTCCATTGCTGTTCAAAAAGTGTGATCCAATAATCAAAATAAGAAAATAAGAAATTACGGACATCAATGTACGTACTGTATACATGAGATACAATATTTCGTCTCTTGGAACGATGCAGAAACGATTATGCATTCTAATGCTAATTCAGCACTGTATTTGTTTCCTATACATAAACGTCAAATTCGTGTACTTTATTACACTTGTGCACAAACAGTAAACTGGTTGACAATGAGCATGGGGAGAAATAACATGTTTCATGCGGATTCAATATACTCGTGGCCTTTTAAGCTCGCTTGCGATGCCCGTTTAGGTAGTCGTAGCGGAAAACAGCACCAATCCCCAAGACAATGAATACCAATATAACGACAGTAAAAATAACGCATTTAACATCTGCTCTATCACCCTCTAATGCTTTGCGAGAGCAACAAGTGGGCCGCTGGACAGCTGAATTATTCATCGTCGATGGGTTTTCTTGTTCCATTGGAGGGGAAACAGTAGTTACCGTTACTAAATAAACGGGAACAAAAAAAAAGAGGTAAAAAAGTAGAGTGGTATAATCCGACATTTATTATTCATGAATGATGAATATAAATGACTTTTAAAACGCATTGCACTTTGTAGTCATAATCATTATACAGTGTCAGAAAAAGACAAATATTATTACCTTAGATAATAAAAAAGTCGAGACTTATGACACTGCCAAATGAGCATTGGTTCGATCTTTCAAGGAATAAGCAGCCTGAATGGAGAATGCCAGTAAAAATGGTGTCGCTTTATGCCTATATGCATCACTGCCAGTGATGCACTGGGTTTAATAGTGCCGCTTGTGTGTACTCTGCTATAAGTCTTGTAGACAGTATAGACATGATTCAGCAGAGATATTCGCGGGCATGAATATTATCAAAGCGCATGATCCATAACAGATATTCGGTAGATATTATAGGGTGCAAAAGTATGGCGGGCCGTTTTACTCACCCACATTACTCGGGACAGTTCGTGTGGGAAAATATCAATTTTCAAATCGGGAAACATTTTTAGGCTCGGCTAAATATTCCTTTTAACAAAAGCTGGGGCTCATTCCTCAGCAGTTTAAAGCTTCTATTACAAAAAATGTCGTCATTTTCAAAACTAACTTCAAATTCGATATTTGGTTCGGCCATATTTTGTACGAGTTTTTGGCTTATGCTGTCTTTGAAAATGAAATTTTTACGATCGTCTTATTTGTATTTTGACGCAGAATTCTCTGAAGGGCATAATGGATTATTGGCTTTTTAACGCAAGTTATTGTCTGGGTCTTAGGGGGTAGCGAATTTTTTTAGACCATGGCAAAAAAAAGTAATTAATGACAAATTGCATTCACATTGGTTTTTGTTATTACCTCTAACAATAAGGTTTTTTTAAAGACCTCATGCCGGGTTTATTTGTATGCTAGTGTACAAGTACGTAGGCTACTTTGTAGAATCACGGTTAGGTAATTCAGGTTGCCATACAGGTTGATCGATATAGGAAAATATGTTGTGACCCCTTTAGGGATGACCAAATTCAGTTTTAAAAAAATCACTTACATTTTTCATCATTAAAATGGTTTTTAAAACGAACGGTTCTATTAGTTTACTTATAAAACGGTTGAAATAAAACGACGAGTAGTTAATTGCATTTTCAATGCAGCGATTTCGAGGTTATTGATCGAATTGAATATTGGTACCCTGGACTTTTCCTATCATCATCCGGGACTTTCCGTTACTCTCTTTGCCGTTCCCATTGTCAAGATAATACACTATATCAATCAGATAATTCCAACGAACGAATAAAACGGACCCCCCCCCCTCCCTTTAAATCACCCATCTTTACACCTCCACATTGACAATGTAATATAAATTAAAAACAAAAAGGGTCAGCAAAGAGCCTTTATGCATATAGGCTATATTTATCCCTTCCCGTATAAGTAATAGAATATACATTTGATTCTTTCGAACGTTTGATTGCAATATCAAAGACCGTTAGCATTTGGGTTCACATGATTATCCAACCATTCTGAGTGGTTCGACTCATCAAAGGAGAATGTACTGATGAACAGCAGCTTTCAGTGAATACGACATGACGTTGACTTTAATGAACAATAAAGTTGACACCATATTTATTAAGAACTTGAATCGGGAAATCATCAACGTCAATTTTAGGAAGTTGGCTTCAGAAATAAACACTATTTCTAGCACTTTTTTAAAGCCAATACGCTAATATTTTGCAAAGTTTGTCGATCATCAGTTAGTGATTTTTATTGCAATAATCTTCATTCATTTCAACTATTTTTTTTCTCTGTGTGTGTTTTAAAAATGGCAAGCGCGGACGAAGAAAACCATAGATTTGTCACCTTTTAAATTAAATTGAACATCGTTACGTTACATTTTATTTATGTGTTCGATCACTTGCTGGATCGATTGTGGCGTTCTAATCACTGGCTGCATCATTGATTTACTACAACCACAGTAGCCGGTAATCATCGCGAAATTTTCAGCAAGTATAAAACCTTCGCGGTAGACCAAAATAGCTGCTATAACAATAGTATACGCCACTTTTCCCTGCCATTCTCCACCACCCTACCCCCTCCAACCGTACAAGGAAGTGTGAAAGATATTTAGAAGTGAATTAAATATGGGCTCTCAGTTACTGTTAGCTGTCTATTATCAGCAATGTGGAAGGCCCCCTTTCCTCGTTATTGGATACCAACAATGCATACTGCATAGTATGTTGGGTAAATCTTTGTGTTTGTACCGAAAACATGAGATGCTATTGAATCCAGCAGCATAATAACCATCTCAAAATCAATATGGCTCACATTGGGCTGCTATTGTTTTTGCACGGTACGAAGATTTTCATTAGATGCAACAGGAATGATGATTTTTACATAGCATCATTCATCATAACGGGAGGCTGGACAAATTATTAGTAAGCAAAGAATTGACTAAATTTAAGGTCTAAAGGTACATTACCCAACTTTCCCATAGCAGCAGACAGCTCCTCGATGTAAACTGTTGAAAATGAATGTTGGTATCTGAAAAATTTTTAAATGTTATTAAGTATTTATGAAAAAAAAGAAAATAAGAACCTCGAATAAGAGAGTAATAAGAGTATTTGTAGTAATGCTGTTGTACAATAAGGACTATCAACAAATCACTGATGGCCAAATTGATATGCAGAATATTTGCAGGAGTGAACCATTTTTTCAAGTGGTTAGGTTATAACCAAGTATAGACCATAGAAGCCTACTAGATAATATAATCTTAATTACCTGAAAATCATGTAAATTGTGAAGGTGTTGCTAAATAATCCAACAATAAAAATTCCGACGTAAATTATTGCCAGTGACAAATAAACGGACGGCCTAGGTGGCTCAAATGTCAAAAAGTGACAGTCTACATCCAACAGATCGCTCTCTTCGAAAAATCCTGCCTTGGTCCACTGCTTCACCGGATAGACCTTTAAAATGTTGGAGATTTTCAGGGCAATCGGACAAATTAATGTTCATCATTTTCAGAAACAGATTGGGAGGGTTCTTTTACATACTCGATGCTGGGAAATGAAACGAATGGGAAGAAAATCATTGGCCACCGTGCTTTTGTTACTGTACTTGCGCACTTCTAGAAACATTAAGAGGCGTTTCCTTTATTTATGTTTTTTAGCTCTTTCCAAGCTGATGAAGCTTATATTATGCGCTATGCCAGAAATGGTTGGTATATTCAATCCTTAAACAATCCATCACGCAGTGAAATTTCAGTAAAATGCCTTTTAATCAACGCAATATATTACGAACATAATATGAACTATATTTCCGACCGAACTGAGCATTTTTTATAGTAAAGTTCTATACAGGCCAAAAATTGTACATAAATGTATAAGAAATGTATGGAAATTTTAGGTACAAATAGTTTATGGTTTTAACTATAAAACATATACTGCCACTTAATGGCAGCATACGACAGCAAGTTTTCTCATATTAAAGCACAAAGATTAAGTGAAGACAGCCTCAACGTATCGTACTACCGAAGACTCATGTTGGCAATCAGCATTCTCCGACAGAATAATTGATTCGTGATCAGGAGCAGTCGCGGTCTCGTGATAAGGAGCATTCACACAAGTTTTTGTTTTCTAAAGAATAATGGCACTCTAAATTTGTGGGGTATTATTAGGCCTTCAGATCATAGGCGCCGACTTCCAAAATTTTCAGAGGGGGAAACGGTACGGTTCTCAGGGGAAAATCCGATCATGGTGGTGCAAACCTGGGCATTTAAAGCTTGAAATAGGAAAAATTCTACGGCAGCTATACTAGTAGGATTTTATAGCCTTATAATATACCTTGGTATTTTATGGTTCAAAAATGTAACCTTCTATCCTTCTATCGGTCTGTGCACCACTGTGCTCTGGCCACCTTATTCATCACAGGGAATGCACTTACGGTGCATAAGGACAATTGTATGCGATTATTGTATAGGCTGTACCATAACATCTTCTGTCTATTTTGTCCTATTATTTGTCCATGCGGCTCTTGATATATGGTATTTAATATAAAGCTCGCATCACACACTTCATTCTTCGTAAATATTGCACGGCACAATGCATCACGTGTTGGACCATCGATGTGCAACGTGAGTGTACAGTACATTTATTCACACACACATGTATTATTAATTTCGAACCCACATTCGTTTCTAGACTTAAGATTTCTTCGTAACTCAAAAACAAGTTGGAGGTTTAGTCCTAATCTTAAAAGAACATATAGATGAAAATTATTTATCATACATGCAAACTCTTTAGTCGAAAGGTCAAACTAATCTTATTACCATAGAACAAAAATTCTCATAAAAATTATGCCCATCATGTGTTTTTCTAATCACATTTATTTTTTAAGATAAAACAAACTGTATTGTGAGTTTGTGACGATGATTGCGAAGAGTGTAGATAAGATATGATTATGGCACATGTCCATTGTGTGTCCGAGCCCTCACGTGACACTGTCACGTGTCACGACAGTCATCACCAAGGAGGAGCCTCATGTCGTAGACATACAAAATGTGGTTCCCTGGCTCCTGAATTGCCAGAAGAGATATAGCTTTAGATCTAAAATGGTGGTTTCTACTCCTCATCCACATTTATCAAATGGAAAATCACTACTCTCAAAATTTCCTAGAGGGTAAGAACTATACCAGATCATTATTTATTGAGTTTTGAAGCTCGGTTATTTATGCGAACGGAAATTGTATTCTTACTTAGGCTGAGAATGTTGTGGAGTTGTCGAAGAAGTGAAAACCCTTTAGTACAGTCTTGTAGACCGCAGCCAGAAGTAGCCAAACAATGGGCTGAATCATTTTCTTCACTAATGGCATCCAAATGTAAACTACAATTACGATTGATTTTTTAAAGTTTTGATTTAAAAAAAAAACGGAAAAAACTCGTAATCATATTATTGGTGTAAAACAGATGGAACTACTCTATTCCGAGCATTCCTCTTGCGCGAATTTAGTCATGAAAATTTGGATTTCTGGATGGCTGTCGAGATTTACAAGAAAAACAAACCACAGAAGATGCTTTCTAAGGCTCGAAAGATCTACGACAACTTTGTGGCCGTCCAAGCTCCCAATGAGGTTATTTAGAAATTCAATGAATGTTTTTAAATATTGAATTATTTAACGGATATTAATATTGATTATTACTAATATCAACGAATAAAAGATGAATTTAGATCCTCAAACACGATCAACAATATTCAACAAGATTAGTTCCAATCATCCCGATAGAGAAATCTTCGATCAAGCTCAGAAAAGGATCCAGCACATGATGGAGCAGGATGCATACGCCAGATTTCTCAGATCGGAACTATTCCTGGAGCTCATTCATCCAGAAATTTACGAAAAGGTTCTATAATAGATTAAGTTATATGCATCTAGATTGCGAGAACAGATTTTTTCCAGTTTTCCTTAAAACTTGTTTAGTTAGTTTTATTTTTAGATAATAATAGAAATTTGCTTATATGACGATTCCATTGTTTAATTTCTCTTAATATTCGTTCTTTTGTTATGTTGATTGTCTTTGTTATGTTTTTTGTCTATGTCTGGCACTTATGTATAGCTCATTGCCTAGGAATCGTACAGGCAAAATTCGTCTGCTTCGATAGGTTTTGACAAAAGAGTGGCAGAAAAGAATTTTAGCCCGTTCTTTCCTCGACAATCAATCCCAAATCCTGTTTCAATTCACAAAAAAAGAGAGCTTGCAAGTTTTGTTGAGATAAATTCGGGGGAAGTCTGAAAAAGGTCATTAACATCGGATAGAAATGTGAACTTTATTGTCTTAATAATAATATCATAGTGGATAATTGAAGTTATCGTTATGCAACATGATAACATTATGATGCAAAGCTGGCGAATCTGAATTGAAATCATATTTGTTCCTCGTCATATAATCATATTATATGGTCTTTCATTTGAAACTTACCGTTTATTACTATAGTGATTATATAGTACCCTTAAGAGAAATAGGGACACCCGCTTTTTCCGCCACTTTTAGCATGCGTCTTAATGAGGCACAAATAGGTCTGATGGCCTATTTGTGTATTGATTTCGTTAACGCAACAAATAACTAAATTGCCGTTGATGGCTGCAAGTTGCAAAAAACATCTGCAGAGTCAGTTCATTGATCTCACCGAATACGAAAAATTACATTTTCCCGATCAGAATTTTAATTTTCCCATTAGTAATTAGTCCGACACTTTACTTCGTACTTAACGGCGGAAGGGGGGGCCTTATTTTTTTCTTAAGGGTACTCTACAATTACTTATATTTCCCCCCCTACTTTGAAGTTGATCTTTTAATATATTTATGTTTCATGTTAAACAAGTGTGAACTCGTTAAACGTATAAAGTTATGAATCAAACAAAGATTACTTTTAGGATGTAATTCCGTTTACATTTTTATCACCTTAAGTTGAAAGGTTTAAAATTTTACTGTATTTTATTTTTACTTCAATGGACTGTACGTTTTTTTTTGCTACAATACGTGGCTTGAATAAAATGTCGCACGTACTTATTATGGTTAATAGGCTACTGTATCCAGTGATCCGGATTTAAAAAAAATTAATGCAGTTTTCAACGAACAAATGAAATCTCGGGTAAAGTAAAAGAATTTAATGAAACACCATGTAATTCAAATAATTTATATGTACTCATATTCAATTCCAATCAAAATTCTAAAGGGAAAATATTTATTTTCGAGATATTTCTATTGTAGACGTAGACTATATAGTAAACTTTAAACATGTATTCGAATGAATATTATTCACTTAAAACTCAAGTCACAAAGAAATTAGTTCATATTCATTGGAATGACGAACCCCTTTTGTATGGTTATGTATTGAGTGAGATTTTTATCCATGCTTGCATATCAACGATGATTTAATATACAAATTGCATTCATCTCTGGCGTATTTCTAAACATCGGAAATTTCTGGACATGGAAAGTTGTAACCAGCTGGTGTGTCTTTGGTCTTTCCGCATTTGGATTACGCCAACTCTCTTCTCTTTGGGCTTCCTGACACCTTAATTGAACTGAACGAGTACAGAACGAGTACTAACGAAAAACTGCAACGAGTACAGAATTCTGCTGTAAGGATCGTCACCAGGGCATCCCGTCGATCTCCCACTACTCCATTACTTCGAAGGCTTCACTGGCTTCCTGTGCGTCATCGCATTACCTACAAGATTGCTCTTCTTACTTTCAAGTGTCTTAACAATCTTGCTCCTTCGTATCTGAATGATCTTGTTTCCCTGTATCAACCTTGTCGTCCTATACGTAGTGCTAGCACCAATGAGCTTTGTGTCCCTAGGATTCGTCTCAATCGTGCAGGTGGAAGAAGCTTCTATTTTGCTACTCCTACTGTGTGGAATTTTCTTCCTATCCCGCTGCGTAAAGAATCATCCCTGAGCTCATTTTCAAGTGGTCTTAAGTCCCATCTCTTCTTGCTTTTTTTGGCTTGCTTTCTCTATTTGATTACTCTGATTTCTATTGTTGATGTGTTACTGTTCTTAGCGCTTTTGATCAGTCTTCAAAAGATGTAAAGGGCGCTGTATAAATCGAAATATATTATTATTATTCATGTATCATAAATAACGTCAAAAAATATCGGCTAATATTAATACAGTATGCATTCAACACGTACTGTATGGACGAGGATGCCAAAATATACCTCTACAGCATTCTTGGACTTTCATGGGTATGCCTACTGCTTTCTCACTTTTTCTCTAAGGTACGCTACAAAATCGATCAAATAGTGCAACAAAATAAGCGTCAAGAACCAAATACCCAGTAAAACATAACGGTAAACAGGCAATTTTGGTTTATTTGTGAATTTAAAAAAAATGTGTATTTATCGCTCAAACATGTACCATTCATTTGCAACCCTTTATTAATAATGTTATAGCATATATATAATCCATTCACATACAGACTTTACAGAGAAATTAATCCCAAAGAGGAAAATGTTTCACGTCACAATAGAAACAAAGGAATTACACACATAAAGAAATGGAAACAGTAACCCACTCGTTTATATATAATCTAAGATTAAGTAAGTTATTTTGCGCCCATTAAAAGCGTAAATACGTTTCATAACAGATTCGAAGTAATAGTAGACACGCATATAACGAATATAGGAATTTAAAAAAAGCATTAGCTCACATTGAGCTACTTTTGACAATAAAAACAGGCGGAAGCTTAACCCTCTACTTGCTTAGGGGGATGAGACATGTACATGCAACCCGGTAGAAATTGTTCGTATACCATATCAATATTACATAGCATGATAGGCGTCACTTGATCTGCTGTACAACCTGGAAAGTGCACTTAATAAATTGTATTAATAAAAATATAGATTAAACGCCAATCGATAATTTCAACATTTACACATTTCTTATAACATTTCTTATAACAAGCGATCTCTGAACGAAAGAGAGAAAATTTTCATTTTTTGGTGGAACCCCAAAAATTTACTAAATCCGGTATAATTTTTGAGGGGAAATAAGTTTACCATTCCATGCAGTTTTTCAAGAGAAATTGTTTGGTGCAAAAATCAAACAGTGGCGGAAAAAGTGGTTGTGATTAATTGCTATTATCTCTTGAACGGGTAAAAAAATTAAAATTTTGAGAAAAACATTTCGAGATGAGACAATAAGCTATCGATCCGTATCAATATCTTTTAATTTCACGCAAGTCATCTAATTTTTTATCAATTTTCCTAAGTCCCCTGGTTTTTTATTGATTATCTAATTAATGGTAAGTCCTACATGTTTGGTTTTTGCACCAAACGGTTTCTCTTGAAAAAGTGCATTGATGGTGTGTTTTCTCAGTATAATACCGGATTTAGTTATTTTTCGTGTTCCACCAAAAAAAGCGCTGTTACTTGCGCGGCGTTCGGAGATCGCTTGATAAAAGCAACAAATATAGACACAAATTCAGCACAATAAACATGTATGCCTAGATAATATTGGCAATAATTAAAATTAATAATTAGCACATGCCCCAATTTATGGCGATTTCAAATCAATTTAGAAGCTCATATATATAATGCAGCATATATTTGGACTTCATACTGATGTTTCTTGATAAAATCGATATTATTAATGCTGGTTACATTAGTCATTTGAGAGGTAGAGATCAAATCTAAAATATTGTTAAGCTCAAAGCGAGGCACAGTTGCAGGGACTATGTGATCTATATTAAACCGGGTAGAATTCTTTTGGATGCAGCTCGTAATATTCTCAGTCCTATCACCACCAACGACACGAAATATTATTGGTGACGAAAAAGCCTTGCTGGGATAAATTCTACAACTTTGGCCCGCTGTTGCGGTAGTCTGCCGCTGAGATAGATCTAGTGTCCGACTGATATTTATACTATTAGATAGAGGACGAACAGGATATATATAGAAAGGCCAGGATATTGATAATGAAAAGGAGTCGCCCGGCTGAGGGATTAACTTGTGGAATTAGATGAAGCCGGCGAAAAGTTTCAGTTCTGACTTTGGGCTGATTTAGGGCGTAGATGAAGGGGTTGACACAAGTAGCCAGTTTGGCGCAAAAGAGCAGAAATCAACACACTCATTGGCTGTTATATGAATGAAATAATTAGTATTTGATACAACGTCTATAGTTTTTAGTGTAGTAGTGTTATCCGTTATTAACTGAGAGGATGTGACCGTAGCCCAAAACGCCAATGAGGGAGCAGCGTAAGGTGTCCAGGCTATTATCCAGGTAGCAATTAAGCTTAAGACGAGCTTGGAGACTTTCAACTCCACATTTGGCTTACTGATGACACCTGTTGCTATCAATGGTATATATATTTATTAGGTTAGCATTAATTGAACAGGCATGATAATATATTTCATTTATGTCACATAAACCAGCAGGAGCGGCTGCGTCGGTGCTGTTAGGAGGACCGAACGGGACGACAATTGATGCCATTCTGTTGCCACTACCGTCTGTATTGGCGACGCTCTCAAAAACGACACGACGAACATGAAAAACAGCCCGAACGATGGACGAGTAACAGACGACTATGATGCTCTAAGGAACGATCCAAGCTCCGATGAAGAAAACCAAGATGATACCCTTAGATCCAATATCGGTTGACATGGAGTCGAAACTACAACTGGTCAGCAATAGACTTATTGTCAAATATCTGAAAAAATGCATTCACATTATCATCGTGTTATTTTTAAGTTAAGTTTAAGTTTTAAATAAATAAGAGTAATTCAAAACTTCCAACCGCTGGAGAGCGATGGCTGCTATATAGGCATGATCGAATAAGTTCCAGAAAGGCCAGTCAAAATTCCGAAGAGGGTGCAGCCTTTGTATTGTTTATGTGAAGTATATATGAATACAGATTATAAATTTATAACAGTTATTTTTATTTTACATATATTGAACATTAATCCGTTTTCATTTATTACTTAAATTAACTTATCAATCAGGCTTCTGTATTAACAAAATATATTTTTATTAGTTGGCATTTTATTATGTTAATTGGAAATTTTAGGATTATCTCGAACCGATTGACTATAGCTCGAATACAATAAGATGCCGTTCTCTTAGAATCTCATCTTATTTGTTTTCTGTTGTTCAGTATCATCAATAGCATGCAATATTAATGTTGTTGTATGTGCCAATTCTTTAGGTTATTGCAGGTAAATAAGCAAACATAATAAATATGTGCTAGGCCGGAATCACTGAACGCTGAACACTGAACGTCTGAGAACAAAAGATGCTGTTTGATCCAGTTGTAGCTATAACAACCTTCCGCCACATGCAATAGCTTGCGCGTTGTTATTGATTTCGAGGCAATTTTTCATTAGTCATTGTCTAGTGGTAGACAGATATACAAGCATACAGAAAATCGCTGCAGCTTTTGTCTTGTATGCCGAAATCCCCCTAACGCCCGCTGTTACAGTAACTATGTCGTACCAGTCAGTTCTAAAAGTGCCTGCAGTCTAGCCTACAGTCAAGTCCGGACCAACTGATCCGACAAAGCTACAATAACAGCGGCCTGCACATAGCATACGAATACTGCTGCAAATTTGGCTTGAGAGATACGATCCAAAGTCAACAAATTCTATAGAATAGCTGTTGGAAACTATTATACCTTGTCTCTGTGGTATAGTGATTTTGTATAGCTGTCTATCATCAGCATGTATGCTTGACGACATTCTTTCCTGGTAGGATACCAACAATGCATGCAATATAACATGTTGGTCAAGTCACCCAAACCCACAAGTCAGGTAACGAGAATAATAGATACTATTGGACCCAAGACATATAGTGCAAACATCGCACACAATCAATGGTTTACACTTGACTTATTAGTTTTGTGGAACAGTACATAAGATTCTCGTTACTTATTTATTATACTTAAACTATTTGTTTTGTTTTTATAAAAACAAAACATTCATAACTGAACTATTAAGAATTGGAACTGGATTAAAGAAGCCCATAATTAACTTAAGTTAAGGTTTATTGTCCAGTCTACCTTTGTCGTAAAAATATCGAATACTTAATTTTATTAATAAAAAATACGCAGAAAAGAAAGCTATGTAGTAATACAGATGAGGTGGCATGTAAAATATTTTTAGGAGTAAGAAAAATTTTTAAACTGAAAAATGAGAACAAAAAAAAATTAAAATCACAAATTCGATGGGGAAAAAATCATTTGTCATCGTGTTTTGGTAATATACCCCACTTGCGCACAACGATAAAACCGTCTTGATTACAAACATTCATTACGACGAGCTTACTGAAAACTGTTATCCGCATTTTCCGGAAGCGATCTATTGATAGCGCATTCAGCACATTTATTATCCATAGTTTTCGGACATGATGCCCGTATTATTCGGATTTCTGCATCTGGAAAATATAGACAAAAACGAGTAGTGATGCCGCTTTCCGGGCATCTGCATGTATGTGGTTGTATAAGGATATTATCGTATAGGCTCTGCTAAAAAGCTTCTTTTGTCTATTTCCTCATTTGTTCATATCTCTATTGTTATATGGTATTTAATATTATATGGTATCTATATCTATAAAACAGAAAATTGTCGGTCGTTATGTGCCAAGAAATTCCCTGATTGGTCCAAATTTTCTAGGGGGAGGGGCTTAGAGAATGCAGTTGAACTTTTAACTTGCAAATGTAGTTTTAGTACTTAAGGAACACAAGCCACGATTTCAACCTGTTAATTAACTTGGATATATTACAAATTGAAAATAAAACTTAACTTTCAATCACTCTAATGTGATGCGAAGAAACTTAAAAGATAACTTAGAAAGATAACTTAATACGGGTAAACTGGCAAAATGCATATGCCCCAGAAATAAGCAGAAAAAAGGAATGATTATGGATGTACGATTAAGAAAAATACGCGGTTGGCACAATATAGAAGTTAAATAGTAAAAGGTAAACGGAAACGGGTCATAATGGAAAATTTGAACCAATTTTAGTTGTTTAAACATTTCAGGTGTGCACTATTTGGTTAAATACATAACTGTATATGAACACACAAACCCAAAAAATTAAAAATTAATTTCGGACGAAGTCGAAACGCGGGCCAGCTAGTTTAATATAAAGCTCGACATCACCCCCTTCATTCTTCGTAAATATTGTCCAGCCTTCATCACGCGGTGGACCATCAATGTGCAACGTGAGAATATATATTTCTCTAAACCCCTTCCCTTCCAAAATTTGGACTAATCAGGAAATGTCTTGCCAATTTTTTTGCTGTATACATATAGTCATTCTACCATATGGGCGGATCCAGACTCTGGATCCGCCCCCAAAGACCAAGTGCAATACAGTTGGCACGCATTCGAGTCGTCACGTGGCCCTGTCACATCTTAAGGGAAAGCGTCTTGTAGACGGCTATAAAATGTGGTGCCCAGGCTATTGACCTGTTAGATAGAATATAGCTTTAGATCGGAAATGGTGGTTTCTTTTCCGCAGCTTCATTGTTTACCAACACAATTTCGACTTTCAAAGTTTCTTCAAGGGTAAAAAATATTTCAGATTATCATTCATTGAGATTATAAGCTTGATTACTTATGCGGACGAAAATCATATCATACTTATTTAGACTAGGAATGTTGTGGGGTCGTCGAAAAAATTGCAAACCTTCCGCACCGTCTTCTATACTAGTACAGCGAGAAACCAAACAATGGATTGAATCATTTTCTTCGCTCATGGCATCCAAATGTGAGTAAATATTACCAATCAATTTCCGATTTTTTTTTTCTATTAAAAAATTGTTTATAGGTGGAACTGCTCTATTTCGAGCATTCCTTTTGCTCGAATTCAGTAATGAAAATTTGGATTTCTGGGTGGCTGTTGAGATTTACAAGAAAAGCAAACCACATGACATGCTTTCTAAAGCTCAGAAGATTTACGACAACTTTGTGGCAGTTCAAGCTCCCAATGAGGTAATTTAGATATTTAGCAGTTAATAAGCAAACTCTATTTATCAAATGAGGATTAATACTAATTATTATTATTATTATAAACGAATAAAGGTTAATTTAGATCCTCAAACACGATCGATAATACTTAACAAGATAATTTCCAATCAACCAGATAGAGAAACCTTCGATCAAGCTCGGAAAAGAATCCACCACATAATGGAGCAGGATTCATACACCAGATTTCTCAGGTCGAAACCATTCTTGGAGCTCATTCAGCCAGAACTTTACGTTAAGGTTCTTTCATAGAGTAAGTTGTGCATTTTGATTGCGAGAACGGATTTTTTAAGTATTCGTATAAAATTGTTTAGTACTTTATTGTAGTTAATACGATTTTGGGTTCATCGTGGTTTCATTTGCATCATCATACATTGATTCAATCTTTGATTCTATTTGTTTCCGACATGTTTTCTGGGAATCTTATATGTTAAATAACTTAAACATGCCAGTTATTGCGCATTTCAACAAAAAAGCAGCAATTGTGTAAAGCCTGCCGTTCTCCCTACAAAACAATCAGAAATCATGTTTCAACAATTTACATCGAGCAGAAAAGTTGGCTTTTCTGCCGTTATAACATGATGCAATTCAATTCAAACTCGTATTGTTAAGTTTTCCTGCAGCATGCTACTTATTGTACAGCTATCACTACTTAGATTATGTAATTCCTAGTTTGAAATGGGTCTTGTGATTAATTTATGTATGATGTTAAGTTTATGGGTGTGTATACTCATACGAATTGATTACCTAAGATGTATTATTGTTGAGAGTAAGTAATCATTTAAAAAATAAAGGCTAATTTTAGGGAATTAACTTGTACAAGTAATCAAACAAAAAAAATCTACTCTACTGTGGGAATCAAATAATGTGTTGTATCGTTTAGTTCCACAAATACAAGGACTGTTTACTATATACTTATAATATACTAATATATGTAATCTACTGTCATTGACTGATACAATTATACAAATGCTTGTTCTGCTTATCTTCTTTTTTATTCCGAAATTTCTTAACTGTGTGTGTGTTTAATCGTGTTTAATAAAATAAAATATGACAAGGTTTTGTACTGTTCGACACTATTTTAAGTCTTTTACTACAAGATGTAAATTAACTTAACAAGAAAATATCCAGAAGCATCAAAGATATCGCAGATAAATAGATAAAGAAGTACGACACTCGTCTCAAGCGTATACTACTATTGCCAGTACGTTTCACATGTTTATCCATTATGTCTTTTTGCAAGACAATACATTTCCTATATGTTGTATATTGAAATAAGCTGGTTTAAAATACAGAATAAGTATACAAACACTAAATAAACATAAATTAGGTAATAAAAAGATTAATACATTTAAATACATCATATATAGAGCCAGAACAGATGATGGACAAACCGAGAGTAGAAGGTTAAACATCTCTTATAGGTCACATTAACAATACATATTGACGTGTAAACAATAATGTAGGCTACTAGAATAAATATAGGCTACTACAAGTATTTCTTGCCAGCTACTATTCTTACTTGTCTGCATTTTATACTGATGTTTCTTTATTTGCTGGTCCATCGATATTCACGCTGATGGCTTCATTGGTCAATATATAGTCAATCTCAAAACGACGAATTTATTGGGTGCTGAACTAGTATTTTCGAATGATTAGTATACTGCTAAATGCCGATGAGGGCTACAACGGCGTAAGGTGTCCAAGCTACTGTCCAGGTAGTAATGAGGCTTAAGACGACCTTTGAGACCTTTAACTCCACGTTGGTTTGATTGATGATAGCAGTTACTTTAAGTGATGTACAATAAAATTCATCAGCCATATTATATAAATATTAAATTGTTAATGCGAACCAGAAGCAGGAGTAGATTCGCCAGTGCTGTTAAGAGGATTGAGGGGGATGAGCACTGTTGCCATCCTGTTGACACCAACATCAGTAGCGGCGACGCTCTCAGCGACGTCACGGCGAGTACGAACAACAGTCCAGATGATGACCCAGTAACAGTAGACAATGATGCTCTAAGGAACTACCCAAGCCCCAACAAAGAAAATCAGGATGAAGATCCTAGATTCCATATCGTCGGGCATGTAGTCGAAACGACAACTGGTGAGGAATCCTTCGGGTACGTATTTTCCTACTCCGAAAAATGGCAGAGATGCGAAAATGGGTGAATAGGCCCACACTGAGAAAGTCATTAAGAAGGCCCGGCGACGAATTGTATTCCTATAGGCACATTCAACGGCCGACTGATGGCCAAATACCTAAGAAGATGCCATCAACTTATTATCTTGATAAAGACAGCAGTATGTAAACCGCACTGAATAATAAATAAGCTGAAAAAAAACGAAACAAAAAAAAAACAAAAAAACATAATTGTAGTAAATTGTAAAATGTAAATTTACTATTGGAAAATAGTGTGAAGTTTGAAACCAAAGCCCTACACAGAAACGTTGATTTATTTATTAGGTTTCTGCTGTCTAGCATCATGAATATCAACGCAATGTCAACGCTATCGAATGCGCGAATTCTTTCGAGAAAATATTACTGAAAGTAAGAAAGCAATCATAGCGAATATTTGCTCGGGATCGAGAGTCACTCTGAATCCGAATTGCTGGGAACAATAGATGCATTGGATCCATAACAACCAATATATTCAATAGATCATTTTGTGATAAATTTCGAGGAATTTTTTCCTCATTAGTTATTGTTATTTAGAACTGATTGCGTACAGTACTTATTAAGAGACTGGGTACAATAAGCTACCCAACTATCTAATGGCTGGCCTTTGATAGAGGCTGTTAAATATAAAAATAGGTATCTGAAATAGATTGAATATTTAGGATATGTATTCTTTGTAAATAATTCCAAAAATGAATTAAAAACACATTTTATATCCTTTAGCTACCGTGAGAACTATTATGAGATCATTAATGGCCAAATTCGCTTATAGAATGTTAACTGCAGTTCCTAATCTTCGTGATCTGGTAAAAAAATGAATATCAATTGAATTAAATAGCAGGACAATAACGAACTCGGCACGCTCTATTATTCTTTGTACTTGTTGCTGAAGCTGACGTAAATAACGAGGCTGTTGCTCAATAGACCAATAAGAAAAATGATATAACATAAACGATAGCAAGTAGAAAATGAAGAGATGATCGGGGTGGATGGAAACCGAGCCAGTGACAGGCAATATCTAGTAGGTCTTCGTCCTCGAATAATCCCTCCACTTTCCACTCCTCAACCGGATACACTCTTTGAAATGCTGCAAAAGTTGTGAACACTCGGACAAATTCGGTGTATTCGCCATTCTATTCTAATTAATAAATGAGAAAAGAACTAATAAGTAATAAAGGTGTCGTTATCCTTCGATGATGGGAAATAAAAACTGGAAAAGGACGCTGTCCAGCATCATATTCATGTATGATCGTATATATGGATAGCATCGGTTCAGCCCCGCCGCCCACTTGCGCGCATCCGGCCTCCCCTTCTCCCTCCCGTTTTTTTTTTACCGCAGCCATTAGAAGGTTTTTTGCCAATAGTGAATATCATTACAATTAGTGAATGAAATTTCGTTTATTTGCGCCTTCTAGTTGGGTGACAGCAATAAAATCAAAGAAAAAATTAAGACAAAAAACAATACCCGACGTTATACCAAACAATAACAGCTATAGTTCACAATAAATAGGTAAATTCATAATGCTAGTCTTAAATATGAACAATAAACTATTATAAATAAACCCAATTCAAATAAAGATGAAAAGTTTACCATAGCTCGATGAGATTCAAGTTAATACTCATATTTTTTGCCTTTTTAAGATGTTCTTTTTTTAATGTTCATGTTTAAACTAACGGATCTTTGTTTATTTGCTTACTTCCATCGTTATTTACTGGCAAGAAGATTACGAATCCCAACTTTTTTTTAATTGAATCAATTACAATAGCATCAATTGCAACGGTTGAATATGATGATTATTATGTCTTTTACTACTACTGGCAATAGTTTTTTTTAATGAACTTCTTTCCTCGTTAGTCGTATTCTCTCCTAATAATAGATCCGGAATGCTGACTAGTAGGTCCCATTTTACTTTTTATTTTTGTAATATTATTTTCTATCTAAAATAGGACTTGTTGGTGCTGATTTAGTTCTGCGTTCGCAAAGACATGATGGGTAATATTACTGACGACGATGCTCTTCCTCGTACGTTCTGTACAAAGTATTCTTGCTAACACTAAAATAAGTGATGGTTTGATTATTAAAGGTGTCAATATTCTCATTAGCAATAAGTAACAAAGGGGCAGTAGGACGCTTGACAAGGGAATTATGTATAGGCCTGCAAATCACCGCTTTTGTTATGATGACCAGCCTGACGAGGAGATGGACTGGGGCGATTGTTATAAGGAGCTGCTACTGCTGCTGCATCAGCTGTGGGATTTACGTCAGGCGAAAGAAGGGTATTAAGACGAAGGGAGATTTCAGTCTTGATTTTGGGCTGGTTTAATGTGTAGATGAAGGGATCTACGCAGGTGGCCAGTTTGGCAAAAAGTGCCGGGAGCGTCGCACTCAATGGCTACATTAAAATTATAATATACTTAATGGGTATACGTACATATTCTATACATATGTGCTACAAACAATAAAAGGTCTATTATTAACTGTGAGGAGATGGCCATGACCGGAGATGCCTATAAGAGTCACAATGGCGTATGGTGTCCAGGCTATAGTCCAAGCACATATGAGGCTTATGACCTTCTTAGAGACCTTTGACTCCAACATAGGTTGATTGGAAGTTGCCTCTGAAATAGTAACATCCTTTCATGTAAAAGTTGTAGGATATAGCAATAACACGAGACTTATATAATATATATACCAGCAGAAGCACTTTCGCTGGCTGTCTGTGCGACGGCACGGCGACTTTGAGCAACAGCCCTGACGATGGACGTGTATGAGAACACAATAATGCTCAAAGGAACCACCCAGGCCCCGATAAAGAAGGCCAGTAGGAAAATTTTAGCTGCCAAGTCGTCTGAGAGGTAGTTGAAAGTGCAACCGGTGAGGTATCCTTCAGGTACGTATTTCCCTATTCCAAAAAAGGGCAGAGTAGCGAAAGCGGCTGAATAGAGCCATGCTGAGATGGACATTAAGTAAGCCCAGCGACGGGTAGGCTTCTGACCCACGTTCAACGGCCGACTGATCACTAAAAATCTGATGATTAGTTTAAACAAAACTAATATATGGTGATTCAAAGTTATATGATATATATCTATTATTTTGCAAAAGTTGATAAAACCTTTCGACCGCAATTGCTGCCAAAGTCATTCCGGAACAGGTTCCAGAGAGACCCATAAGAAATCCATAAGCAGAGCAACCTTTATTTTTTAAATCATGGATTAACTATAACTTTCTCTGCTGTGTTAAATAATGAAACAGTAATTAAATTAAAGCCGTGCTTAGTTTTTAAACCAATAAATTATACTAGTCTATTAACCATTGAAAAATGTTAAAATGTTATTTGACGACTGATTGCCCTTATTTACTTACATAAGGATTGATATACCTTGTATGTAGACCCACAACAGATTTTGTTGGATATTAATATACAACCCACGCACTGTGATTGACATTGGTTTTCCTATTCATTTTCTACCCACGGTTAGAATACAAAGCCGTTGAATGTACACATTTTTTTCTGTTGTGAAATCAACAATGTGTACCTACATTATATGCGTAGTGGAAAAGTCACTGGAGAAGAAGAATAATAGACGATTGGATTGAGAGACATGCAAGCTCACACGCGTTGCCGTTACTGGCTGGAGGAGGGCGGTATTTTTCATTAAGTATTGTCTTGTTAGTATTCAAAACTGAACGTATTATTAACAAGCGCGCTGTGCAGTGATAGCATCATAACAATGTATAGGAAATACATTACCCAACTTTCCTATAGCTGGCCCTTGATGTAAACTGTTGAATATGAATACTGGTATCTGAATAAGTTTTAAAATTCAATCAGTGCGAAATCGCAGTGTACTACGCGTGTAGTAATATAGAGGTGTTATACCATAAGGATTATCACCAAATCGCTGATAGCCAAATTAATTTGCAAAATACTTGCTGGAGTGATCATCAGCTTCTTCGAACTGAAAATCGTTCAAATGTATTATAGTAAGCAATTTAACTCTATTATAAGTCAATTGTAACCATTACAAATTAAATATGCTGAATTACCTGCTAATAACGTAAATTATGAATGTGTTGCTTACGAATCCAACAATAAATATAATGACGTAAATGATGGCCACCCAAATATGGACAGATGGACGGGGCGGATCAAATGTCAACCAGTGACAGTCTACATCCAACAGGTCGTTTTCCTCGAAGAATCCTTCTGCCGCCCACTGTTTCAGCGGATAGACATCTTTGAAATGTTGGACAAGTTCGGGACACTCTGATGAACTAATATTCATCATTTTCTCCTGCTTCGAAACAGACCAGCGGTGTTCTTCTGCTACTTGATGACAGAATTGAACTCCAAGAATATCTTGCAGCATCGATAAAGATATGGAAAGAAACATACAGGTCATTGTGTCTTATAGCGCCGCACTTGCGCACAACTCTATATAATCTTTAGAGGCGTTTCCCATCGTTAGATATATTTTGTACTAGTATTTAAGTTGGTTAATGTAAAAAAAGAACGAAGGTTCAGGTTGTCGAAAATTTCATCTATTGACAGTCGATATCTAACTGGTGCTCATCCTCGAACAAGATCAGCTCCTCGTATCGACCGGATGGGGCGGAATTTTTTTTCTATGCTGCGTCAAATCAAGTGCATTTAAGAATGTGTTTAAATATAAAAAGAAAAAAAAACTAGTATGAGACTAGCCTACAAGGCTACACTCGCTACCCGAGTGAACCGCCACACATTTTCTCTCATAAAAGGGTAAGACAACATATAAGAAGCATTCCGACAGTCGATCTCACGACGCCACAGAGATATATTACCAGTAAGTATAATATTCGCAACAGCTGATTATGGCGTTATTGCTATGATTTTATTTTAAAAAACAGCAGTAATAAATAGCCTATTAATCATTTTACCGATCTTGCTAGTTCATTTCAATAATGGATTTATAAATGTTATTCCAATGCTTTATATAGCCCATGTATGTATTTATATATTTTGCATGTATATGCGTATATATGTATAATACATAACATGAAGTAATTTAACATATAATTATGTTAAATATACACATATATATGAGTTCAATAAATTGGATTACCTTTTACATTACCTATTTTCCGAACCTGGTAGCCTCCTCTCCCTCCTTCGTCCAATCGTCCACTTTCTCACAAATAACTTAATAATTTCATCAAGATGAGAACAGTAAGGAAAGTTGAGGGAAACGATGATATGAATGACCAATTTTTAACCGTGTAAATAATAATAAAAAGAATACTTCAAGTTAATTTATAATCAGTAAACAACTTGGCTGCACATATTGAGCAGCAGCCTTGGAACACCTGAAGCAGGGACGCCATGCAGAGATATACTCGCGAGGATACATCAATCTATGGCTTCACTTTTGGTGGCATTTAAACAAGCAAATCGAATGATTCAAAACAGTCATAATACTGAGAAAAATTGTATCCTTTCATATAGGAAAAAAAATAAGGGAGTTGGACACAGTTGTAGTTTATTAATTGCGTAAACTCCACTTCAATGATAAGCCAACCCAAAATCGAAATTTTTTAAGCAACAAAGACCAACTGCTCCTCGATGATCATTAATTGCGAGCGAAGCGAGCCTAATATGTCATTTCCCTACTATACATTTCCCTTTGGGGTACATGAATCCTTTACTGCAGTATATAGTCTCTCCAAACTTTTTCGGACCCCTCCGGCATGTTTGGTGTTCGGGCTGTTTTTATCGATCTGGGATTTTCCCCATTAAAATGTTATAGTTCATTCGATAGGGAATTCCGGGCATCTAATTATCCTATTCTTACTTTTCATTGTAATTATACTTGGTGATATTGATTTGATTAATTACCGGAAAGTTAGCATCACTCCATTGCCTAGCAACCGTATGTTTTCATTTCTTAATTTCGTCTGCTGTCGTTCTGTAATATGTACGCCTTATGCGGTAGTAGATGACGTAGAATCCACGTAAATAACAGTAAAAATCAATTTCTCTTGACTAATTCTAATCTAAATTGCCATAGTTGGTTCGATGACGTGATTTTTGCGAAAAATTAGCTTGCCAGCAGTTGCCATTTCCTTCTTTTAGAGCCTTTTTTAGCCACATTTTCTTTCATTTAGAGGATCGTTGTTTGAAACCCTGATAATATATCTATCCATTTGGGGCACATAGAATGAATTTAATAATTTAATTCATTTGTTTTGTAAATAAAGTAGCCCCCAGGAGTCCTTATATATTGGACATTTGGACTTAATAATGCTCTCTAACTCTCTAGTTAAATGTATGCTGATTGTGCATCATCATTATTGCTACCAAATCTATGATGAAATTCATGCTTAAAGCATAACATGTTCTTCATTCTTAAAGTTTTTGCTCCCATATGGGGTATTATTCATTGTTCTGCTGACACCTGCTGGCAGTTTTATTGAAAATATCAAAATAAAACTTTTGGCAACAAACTGTAGATACTAGACAATATTTCTGAAATAATACATTTTAATAATGAAACAGAGTTCTTAAGCTATATCAGCGTTTTTCATCATAACGAAAATCTTCTGAAGGTTTTCTTACAATGCATTTTCTATACGCATTGCATTACTGCGCTATAATATCATTAATTGTCAGGAACAAATCTTGAGACACAAGATTCTCTCAAATTATGTAACGACGGGGTCTATAAAATACATGACATAATAATCACTTCCCAACAAAAAAAATAGGTGAGGGCGTATGAGCGGCTCAGCGCCTCCATCAAAACAGTTGAACAAAATAAAAACTCGTGTTTTCATCGAGGGGTTCTCCACTCTCATAAGAGGGTGAACCTTGAGAAATATTTTTTCACAAATTTCACAAAATTTCACAGGTTTCACAAATTTCACAAATTTCTCATGAAGTGATAAAATCGTTAAAATCGAGCCTAATTGTAATATTATATAATTACTGTTTGCATCTTTAGACTCACGGACAAATTCTGCGTTAGAAATTTCAATTTATAAAAATCTTTTTTGCAATTTGTACTTTTTTCAACAGTTATTTCAATATTGGGTTATGGGTATTCGAAGGTCTTGATGGTAATTTGACTGTTTTGTGGTCAAATTACTTAGATTTCAAGCAAATTTTCATTTTATTTATTAAAAAGTAATTGTTTTGAGCCTTTTCAGCTCTGAAAATAGGCATTATGTGACATAAATTCCATTTCTCAAATTTCACAAATTTCACAAATTTCACAGATTTCACACCTTTTTTCACAAATTTCACAAAGGGTGAACCTTGAGAAATAGAGTGGAGAACCCCTCGGTTTTCATTCATGATCCTCTCAAATGAAACCCATATCCATCACGTTTTTTTTATTAATTCAGGCGAAGTCTGAATTATGCTATTAACCGCGAGCAGAAAAGCTCGCTTTACTATCTTAATAGGCGGAACTTGCAGCAGATCCTGCGGTAATGAAAGCCCCGGCTTAGGAAGGCAGACCATTGGTCCATTTTCAATAGCCTCCGCCTCCGTATGACTTACATTTTTATATGCATAATTTTTTATTTTTTTTTATTTTTATATATTCACATGCATTCACACTGCGAACTTATTTTTTAGGGCAATCAACACATTTTGAGGGATTTACGCTACCTTGGTTTTACAAGGTTTTAAGTCTATATAGACGCTTTATTTTCGAAATATTCAAGTATTAGGACTGCACTGTACAGGTCATCTCCATCGTACTTTTAAAAACCGTAATATACTTTTTTCAAATATATTTCAAATACAAAGAGATTATAGTGCATCTCCCAGCTGATTGCATGTTGACATCACAAAAAGTTCAGTTCGTATTGTACGTTTTAAACAAACTAAACTTAAAAAACTACAGTAATTAAAGAAAAAAAGTACCATATAGTAAAAACTAAAAGCACAGTTAGTGCTTCAGTTCTAGAGAAAAAACTAAAAACTATTGTAGCAACCAAAGCGGGAGAAAGATCTGCATTTATAGTTTCAAAGACGATTACATTTGATATATTAATGCAGCAGCAGAAGAAGCGACCTAGAGAGCATTAAATCATATGTTTTGTTAAATTATGAAAGCAAAGGGTCGGCTTTCATATGTATTCAAATAACGCTACCAATGATTGGAACGTCACGATTGAAATGCAGACCATGCAAAATAGATGACGTAAGAAAATAAACGTTGAAACAAAGCTAAAATAGCGTTAATTTCTGATGCCAGTTTATTTTAACACATTTGTCTAATATTTCCCCATAGCCCGGAGTTCAAACGTCATAAAACGTCGACGTCAACGGGACCTTTCTTTTTCATCAGTCACCGTCCCGCGTCACGTCAAACGTCAACTTTGACCTTCCAATCATTGAACACTGCGATGCTACCCCGTATTACATTTCCCTTTGATGAGTCGTCCCGCACCCCTCAGAGTTGTCTGATAATCGCATGAACCCAGACGTCTTTCATATTATTGCGATTGAACGCATGTAGCAACATCAGATTTCATGATTATTAATTGCTGGAAGGGCTAAATATAGCCGGGGCACGCATGCTATATTCTTTGCGCATTTTGATTATGATTATGATTAATGATTGTCAATCAGTAATCATAATCAAAATAATCACGGGCCTAAGGCTTTGATCTTTGAAGTATTTTTATTGGGATAAATTTCCATTGTTTTGAACTTAAACTATATTGATGTTTTTATGTAATTAGGTACGCTGTGATTCGTTGAACAATACAAGTATTTTGAATAAAAAATAAAAACAAACATTATGTGCGATTGCCTATTGCCATCTAATAATGTGACATAGCTAGGCTCCCAATAACGCCAAAAATAAATGATGGAATAGACGACTAGTAGTTTGCTAGTTTTTCTTTTACCATAAATATCTATCGCAGAGTCACAGTCATATGACGTTTATAAAAGGAAGATTTTTTAAAATAATTTAATAAGCAATTGGAAACTTTTGGGACAAAAGAGGGCGGGGTGAATTTTCAAATAATAGAATATTTCATTGGCTACCGGAAAACCATACAATATCCGGTGCTGAATGCGCATCTGCAGCAGACAGTCCCGCCCGGTCCCGCCTTTTATTGATCATCAAGAATAGTACTAGCTAGAAGCCGAAGACTTTCGAGTTTTTATGGAGCCATAACATAATTTTTTGTGAGAAGATCAACATTTTCTATAAATAAAATTGTACTCGAGAGTCATAACATTTTTTTCCCACTTAGAACTAAAGTGGGGAGAATTTAAAAAGAAAAGAATTAAATGTGGCGTGATGGCGTCAAATACATTAGAATTAGTGTGGTAGGTGCTACATCAGTAATACTGAGCTAATATTGGGGCGTATTATACCATTTATTTTTCCAAATGGGTGAGTTGACGAGTTTAACCATGTTGTATATATTAGAGCTGTACGAGTACATTACTACTGCGTAGTGCATCTTCGTCTGTGCCTCACGAAGGTCCCCTGATGCTGTTATGGAAACCCTTTGTTCTCCTTAAATCTTCACTGCATTTTAGCTCTGCTGGTGAATAAACTATTCACAAATCCTGTTTAACACTATAGCCATACATTTTTTAAAAAGTATATATTCACACTTTTTACGGATTCTGCTGCAAGCGAATGGCAGTGGTAAATGTGTTGGCTATTTCTGTTTAAAAAAAAATTAATGCTATGTGACTTAACCTTTAGTGCGCGTATAAATAATGGCTTGTACATTTCATTTTTTACTATACTGCAACTCTGTTTGCTGTTAATCTCAAGTTCCTAATAAATTCAATTCTATAACTAAATGAATAAAAATATGTGATGGATGAATATGGATTTTGGCTGGTTTTGGAAGATCATACAAGATAAAAGAAAATCATTAAAATGCTGCTTCACTTGTATTCTTCCTTGGCCAACCAAGTCCCAATAATTCTTAAAATTCTAATGATCCGAGTGCCGAGGACTGAATATGTTTATAGTAATTTTTTTATTACCTTTTTGTTCATGATATGTTTTAAAATTAACGAGTTTGAAGCTCAATGGAATATTAATCGTTATTCTCATTCTCTTTTCCTCTACGTTTTTATTCCGTTTATATTAGCATGCCGCCCACTATTGGATGGAGTGGATTATTACGGGAAATAGCAAGAAGCTATGGTTAGCCTCGTCGTTCTTTTCCAGCTGCTTGCAGTTCCATCAAGATGAATGGATGATCAGATTTTGTCCTAGAAAGTTATATTTAAATATTCAATTATAGTTGTTTTTCTTATACTGTAACCCTTTGCCCAATGAATATCCCTTGAGCCTTGTGCATACTGAATGCTATGTATAACCAGTGCATGTTGAGTGCTGGTAAAAAATACACGAATCCAGTTTGGCCGAAATATAATCACCATAGGCAATTCGCGCGCACTACCAAAAGAGTGAATTCAATAATAAGAAGCATATAAATAGTCAACAGGATTAGGATTTAGGAGATTCAAAGGTATGTTGTCAATTCAGAGCTCCTTGGCCGATTTATGCTCCGACTTGTAAAATATTGTTCCTAAAACTGTTATCAAACTAAAAGAAAAGCCACCACTCTCCAAATAAACAAACATTAGACGAGGTGATTTAAAAATAAATGTGATAAACATATGTATTTAATGATGTTTTTCAGTACTTTAAATAAAGGTGCAAACAAGGAAGAACATACAGTATGGTTCAAATAAACTTGAGGGGCCCTTAGCTGTTTAGTGCTTTGTGCCCCTCAAGTTTATTTAGACCATACTGTGCCTAAATATAGCGTAATATGCAAGAAATAGAATGCAGCATGTGATAATTAATATCATGTGATTTCCGAGATGCAGACGAATCTTCATCCAGTTCATCATTTTCATAGTCCAACTAGGTTGTCGAACTAAAATTTGCTGATTGTTGAATACGCATTCTGAAAACGACGAAGTAACTACAAGTAAAATGATTGGAGATACAGGAAAATTACATTATTCTTCTTAAGAAAGCAAGAATAAGCTAATAGTATTTTTTCCTATCCAATTATAGCAGCTGATTTCAAGAACTAGTTTTGCTATTTATCCCTTCCAAAAAATAAGCGAGGGGTTGTCCACTCAAAAAATTCTTCGTACACCCCTAAAATTCCATGCCGAAATTCCAAAAAATTCCAAAAATTCCAAAATTCCAAAAATTCCAAAATTTTGGGTGAAAATCTTGAAAATCGCTCGAAATAAGTGTGATGATTTCAGTTCTTTCTAGTTTTTGTGTATTTTATATTCAATTATATCAATATATTCCGTTTGGTTTAATGAAATATGGTTTTATATACAATTATACCAATAGGTATTTTATTCACTGTGATTTTATGAAAAGGGAAAAAATCACCTGTAAAGTTGAAGATTTCCAATATGTTAAATTATTGAGAAGACTAACGACGAATTTGCTGATTACTGGACAGAATTTAATTAATGATTTAATATTTTAAAATAAGACTGTATTAGTGGCCGAACCATAGGCAAAAATATTGCTCCTGTGATTCCCAGTTTAATCAGATTTTATTGTTAAGCAATCGAAAAACTAGAACTAACTTGATTACTTGAACTCGCTTGAACCTAAACGATAAGCATAGATAAAATTTAAAACGAAAAAATGGGAACTATCATAATATTGTTTAAAGCTTAAAGCACCGGTTATCAAACTTATAAAGTATATAGTTGATAGATGTAGTCTATACATAAAATTATCCGATAATTGAAATATTTAGTAATTTTAGGGGAGGGGGTCAATTGGGTGAGTGTATAAGTCTATAAAGAAGTGATAAAGTCTACAAATAGAAAAACTATAAACAAAATGATTCGTAGTTATAATGTAGTCTTTCGGATACCGCATTCACTTTGTTTAAATGTAGATTCGATTGGAACAAAAAACTCAAACGCAAATGGCAAGGGTTGGGCTATGGTGGAAATGGAATCAGCATATGGTGCGCAATTTTTGAAAGTTCTGATAAACGTTTACTATGTTGATTTCAATTTATAATGGAATTAATGCTCGAAATACGAATACCTAATATCTTAAGTTCAATATCAAGAATATTTTAATGAAGGTAATTGGAATTCAACGCTAAATTATCGAATAGATTGATAAATTTGAGTTGAATTGGAGGGAAATGTCTTTCTTCTTAATCTGAATAGAATTCAGAAATTGATAATTTTAAAAATACTATTGATTTTTTAGATCCCTTTTATCTATTACTATTTTTGTAGTTCATAAAAACAAAACCCCCACACCATTTTAATTTATATGAAACATACACAACATGCAAGCACCGATATGGGATGGAAGTATAGACTATAGAGCAAGAAATTATAATTACTTTCTAGTTGCACACTCACATTACAATATTTGAAGAACATGGCTGGACAATAGGTTTCGCTCCATCATGTTCAAGTTCAACTACAAATTGCTTATGCCGTCATGTTCTATAAAGTATCTACAGTCAGCACATACTTTTTTCTTCGTATATAAGTTCTGGTGGCAAAAATAATTAGAAATCTGAAGATTAAAACGAAAAAATTCCGAAAAAATTCCAGAAAAATTCCAAAAATTCCGAAAAATTCCGAAAAATTCCAAAAATTCCAAAAATTCCAAAAATTCCGAAAATTCTAAAAAATTCTAAAAAATTCTAAAAATTCCGAAAAATTTCATTGGAATTTTGGCATCGTACACCCAAATGGTGAGTGGTCAACCCCTCGAAAATAAGCAACACGAAAGATCGAAATCGCGAAGAAAACGAATGCCAAGATGAGAACTGAACACAGGTTTCAGTTAAGTCTTCCATTTCCATCATTTGCAGCTCAACAGCTCTTCGATTATTTCTTCATAGGTTTTGTGGGTTTTTATATATCCCCCCCCCCCCCCTTTCGTTGTTTTGAAAAGAAAACAAAAGATTTTTTTTTATTAATTAATGCATCATATAAAACTATATTTGCTTTAGTCGAATTCATTAATATGTATATATGTTAACATCAGGGAAGGTAATTGACTACTGCTGGTGTCGCCGATAGCGATGGTGATATAGAATACATATATGATCGTGATGCGATAATCATAGAAGATCAGCAATTAAAAACCATCGAAGATAGAAATAGCAATGATTTTCGATGTTGTTTTTTAAAATATGAATTTAAAATAAATAATAGGGTATTTTTTAGACGTGATCGGCTTTTGAAAATATATTTATTTAGCAAATTAATATGTAGACAAATCGTTTTACAGACGCAGAAAATGATATATAATGTTGCATTATATACCGAGCATTTAACTTCAAAAACTTATCAACGATTTCATCGAAAAATCTTATATTTTTTAAAAGGATCGCACGATAGTCGGAAATTATTTCAAAAGTATCCATCGATGGCCTACTATTTTCATTCACCATGTAAGCGAAATTAACAGCCCTGAACCAAGCAAACCAATATACACTTACCATTAAATGTGAATCACCCATTTTAAAATAAAAAGAATGACGATGGGCATGTTTTCCAAAAGCTTATTTGAGAACGATTTCGATATATTTCTAGAACTATTTAAATAGATGAGAACTGATGGTGAGAATCTACTCCTTTCTCGCCGCCTGCACAGCTAGTATGATTTAATATTTCTATCCGGTATAAAAGTACGTTGTGTTCTCTGTCGAGAATTCTATTCCGGCTGCATTAATTCTGTTGGCGGGATATGAAAGCTATAGCGAATTCAATATAATTTAAGAAGCATTAATAATGAGAAAAAACGAGACGTTAATTCTTCAGATCCTGATCGAGAAAACCCTAGCGATGAGGGTGATAGATGTATTGATCCTCCAGGGCAATCAAGCCATATCCATATGAGCTCTTTGTCGCTTCTATATAGAAAGCTCCTTGTATTGCATCTTGATAAGATGCAATGCAATGACAACGGATGACAACGGCCAGTCAGTGGGCGGTGTCAGCTATTTACAGAAAAGGAAAAAAAAATGAAAATTAATAAACACTTTTGTTATATTGATATTATTTAGTTTGGCATTGCTGCACTGAACAAATTACAAAATTTGGACTAGATTTACCTTAGACACTGAGTTACTTATACTGCTGAATATATATAAATGATAGCAATATCGCGAAATGTTTAATTTGAATCTAATATTTATGGTGGATGTTTCAGCGATAAGAAAGAATTAGGTCTTTTAGGGATGTATGCTGAGAGAGGACTGCAATGGTTAAGAAGCTCGTCTTATCTCGACTGTGTGGTTGATTAGATTAAGACTACTGACAAAGCTGGACATTCTAAAAGCATTTGTAAGCGCGTGATATTGATCCACTCTGACTGGTGACATTTGAACCAATAATAAAGCTCGCTCGGTCGAATCAACTCGACGCGAAATTAACACGGCTCAAAGTCGATATCTCACAAAAGCTCTCCCGTTCTACGAGAAAAAATGAAAGAAGAAAATGCTAACGCCATGTTCGTCCAATGGCTTCAATGCAAAAATTCTAATTTAAAAAAAATGTTAACAAACAAGGAAATAAAATCAGATAGAAATTTTCTCTGATTTTATACTATTTACCTATTCAAGCAAAAAGAGTGGTTCTGTGTTTAACGTTTTCACTATATTTTTCGGGTCAATCTGATATGCTTGACAAGCACTATAATACACTCTGAAATTCAGCTTCGTGTAGAAGCACCCTGTATTTAACTTTCAACTGTTTTAGTTTCCAGCATTTTGCAACATTTTCACGATACCGATGGCTTTCACTGTTAACAGCACCACCAAAAGAGCACATATGAATAAAAAAAAAAAAATTCAAATTCCTTCCTCTTAAATTTGTTACCAATAACTGACTCCAACAAGGCTACAATAGCCTAATTTAAAAAATCTAAGTCTTCTCACTCTTCTGTGGTTAATAAATAGGTATTCCAATAAATATTTTTATTGACCAATATTTTTTATATATTTTATTTTTTCAGAACAGCAATACTGTAAATACTTTAAAAAATTAGATTTTCACCAAACATCAATATACGATCAAACACTGGCGCCATAATAGATGAATGTTTAGTTCACATGATCATCAAATAAATGTTGATAAACTGATATACATATACTTAATTTTGAATTCATAACACAAAACCAAAGCATTTTTTTCAGAAAAACTCTAGTTTCTAAATAAATGCTTCTTCTTTTGACAGCGATTAAAATATATCGCTAACCGCTTAATATCATTTGACAAAAATGTAAATAGTATAAATTTGTACATCGATCAGTATTTACACAGTAGATGTCACATATAGTTGATCTTGCTCCTTCTGAGGTGGAATTGGAGCAGCAGTGATCCCAGTCGGCAGATTATTCTCAACTAGTTCCAGTGATATATTTTTATTGGTGATCAAGGACGAAGTCGAACGTCCATGCCATCGTGAAAAGAAGATTCGACAAAAAGTCGTCCGGAATTTTCTGATTTTTGAAAATGACAAATTTATTCATGGAGAAATGTTAACTCGATTTCGTCTTAAAATGAAAACGAACATACTAAATTACCTAGACATTGCACAATAGAGAACAAAATTGATGGATGATTTCATGAGAGAGAGAATGTCCATCAAATCCCCCAGTTGATGATAACATTCAGAGTTAAAGACATCTCCTAAGATCCAGGAAAGGAGTGCTAAGAGCCCTTGAGGTAATTCGGTGATGACAAAAAGGATAAGAATGGCCAGAAGGATCCGAGTCATCCTGATCTGGTCCTCTTCTAACGAATTCTTAATGACGCCGTCCTCCGTTCCCTGCTGTCGTTGCCTTGCTGCCGTCGTATGATGGAGACCAAGTTGATGTCGGTTCTCTCCGATGAATGGGCTATTGTTAGTGGACGGCACGTTAGAAGGGGTAGCAATATGAATCCTTAGATGCGTTCTCTGTTTTCTGGCAGCTTCCAGTGCGCTATTTATTAATTACAGACACAAAATCACACGGATTAATAATTAAATCAAACGATTTTATTTTAAAATATTATATTTTCTAGCCCATGAATATGTCTATCACACATTTATATGATTTTTAGACTAAAGATTAAAGCATATCAATCCAGAAATTGCGGTTACCCACTTTAAAACAGTATAGTATCTGACACTAGTTCATCATAATATATATCTTCATTTTAAGAGATAGACACCAATAACCTATGCTATACTTACCGAATGAGGAGAAAACTAAGAATCGTCATGATCAAACAAGGGACCAGTTTGTTGACAATACCAAGTATCCAAAGGTTGATTTGCATTAAAAGGTTGTCCTTCCCAGTTGCCAGAGAACTCAGCCCAACGAAGTAAAGAGTGATATTCTTGTTGTTATGCTCCTCAAAGGGCTCTAAAATTGTTGTCTCATCATCGCTGGTGTACTGCAAGGTCTTCTCGTTGACGGCGAAGCTCAAGTAAAAGGAGATGCATGCAAAGGGAGCGGTGATACAAATCGCTAAGACGGCTATACATGCCCGTTTTCGGGTGCACCACTGACGGGCACGGAGAGGATGTGCCACCGAAATGTAATGCCATAGCGCCAACAGCAACGTCAGCCAAATAGAAATCGTGTAACACACCTGCATATATTTTTATATGTATAAATATATTATAATATAGGCTTATAATTTTACAAATAATTAATTGTATAAGGCGCTTACTTGAGATGCATGAGCGTGGAAAAGTACATATGTCGCCCATTCACAGGTATTAAGCACGGTTTCATGGGGCTTCCCCCTAAATATTAAGTTGCCCAAAGCGTACGGAACATATTCCACATTCACGACATTGTTGACCAATGCTAGACCGGTTAAGATGATATTGACTGAAGTGATCTTAGAATCCATTTTAGCCAGGACGAATATATTAGCAGTATTCATTGCAAACCCCAAAACGCAAACAATAAGAGCTGTGTGCCAATGGAATACTCTATAACTCTTTTTGAAGTCAGTTAAATTGCAATAAATTGATCCCGTGATTGCCATATCGGTAGGCGATTCCAAGTTTGACGGGATATTTAATATAATGTTAGAAAAGTTACTGGTTGTATCAGAGTTGTTCGACATTATGTTGAAAATGCTGGCCGACGAGGTGGCGATGTCGAAATATCTATGTTATGCCTTAGTGGCCGGCACAATACTACTCTGACAGCTGGACGAGGTCGTTGAATCGTCTAATTCATTATTCCTGTATCAAATGAACAAAAACTATCAATTTGGCTAACATTAGATTTGAAATATAAAGTTACCTTCAATGATGAACTATTCAATGTTATTGTGGTATAATACGTAGCACTTGAATTCTGTTAGGAAAATGGTGATGACTAGAATGAATTTATAGATCCTCTCGGGCAATACCTTTGGTGAAGACTGGCAGTAGAAAGCTCGCTCCACAGTTTTGTGTACCTTCTTGAGTTCAATAACGTGCTGGAGCAGAGAAGCTGGACGTTCTGAGAGCACAAGAAGCCTATGCGAATAATGGAATGTGAGTGGGAGTATGGATAGCCTCACTCCGCTTCAAGCATTTGCTGGTGACAATTGAATCCACAAAGAGCATGATCAAAAGCTCTTAATCAGAGCTATGAGGTCCTATTTTTAGAGGAAGGGTGGGTTTCAATCGAGTAAAGAGGAAAAAAAATAACCTTTAAATAAGTTGGATTGAAACTAAGTTTTTGTGGAAGGATTCGTGAAGTTAAAAAATGTGAATTCAGTAAGAGGCGAGCTGCTTCGTTTCTACAGTATTTATAACGTGAGCGAATGCATTCACTTCAACAAATTCCAAATAGCCAATCATTTCCCAGTTTTCCTCTATTTAAAAAATGAATTAATAAGTCATTCAAAAACACTGAGATAGCTGGACAACATGCATGAGTTCAGCGTTGTCGCGCTGCGGCGCTGCTGATGATGAATTGAACGCATGCGGAAGTATATGGCTTGGCCCATCAGGCGAATAACAAAGCACAGAGCATCGCTAAAGAGATTCAACATCTGGTTAGGGATATTTATAAATGAAAAAGATGAATGGACGCAAACACAGTCAGGTGGAATGGATTGTGCTACATGTTGACTAATAAAAAAGAGAGCATAATATAAAAGTTAGTTATTTCTATTAGATCCCATGTTTTATTTTAAATCTCTCTGAATGCTCGGTTGTGTGGTCCATAGCTTAGCAGAACAGTATGCATCTTGCTTTGAACAAAGAACCTTTTTGCCGATCCTGAACATCCATCATTTACCAGGTGAAGGAGGCAGCGTTGGAGTGGCATGGAAACTCAAATAATGATAAACAGAATCAAGATTAAATTTCACGAAATTGCACAGGCATGTGCATAGGCGCCTACGAAGGCTTAGGAATAACTCATTAATTTAACTCAAGTAATTTAAGAAGTTAATTTTTGATTAAGTATTTTATTTTTGAGGGGTTCTACATAATTCCTTACTCCATTTCCATTCCTTTATTTTTCATAAATATATACAGTGCAGGAGCAGCCATATTCAGTGACGCCCACGTCTCGCCTCCGTGCACTCAAACTGTCGTGCTACTGGCTTGCTGACTTGACCACTTTTTTTTGTGTCAGAACCTACTCTATATGACTGTATCCCATTTCGAATACATCACGTACCCCTCGTTCCGTTCCAACGTTTCGTTTAAGATTCCCAATTCCGTTTATAATTTCTCTTCCCAGCGCTCGAGGGAGCCACTTACACCCAACGATTTTTAATGGCTGGTAAAATATATGATGAATGAGTTTTTCCACGAACAAACTGGTGAAATTTTGATGGCCTGGGTGGTGATCATCACGTGAACAACCCAAGAACAAATAAGCAAGCCGATCTTGGCCAACTTTAAACAAAGCGTTGCTATGCTGCTGGTGAAACAATTGTATATGGGAGGTAAGGTTTCTCCCAAGCGAAGGGCAGAAGCTGAAAGTCGGATACGGTTTCGCACACCAATAACTAGTAAGGAATAAGCGTCCACCATCATTATAGGCTTCAGTTTGCCAGGTTAAACTGGTTCTCCAAATATTTTAGCGTCGAACGAGTGATTGTCTCGCTATCGTATCCTAGCAGCATTCAATGATGAAGTCTTCATAATCAGACGATGGTATACGTGCTCATTTCTCACAATAGTAAGAATCCCAATAAACTACTATAGCTATACTCTCTTGGTTTAATTTCTTACAACCATTTCAATAGCGTGATTCAAACGTTCAATACGCTGATAATATTATTTTTTCAAATCTCAAACCAATGTTGAATATTTCGTACTAAACAATAAACTACTTTAAGAGCACCTTTTGAAAGTGAGTTGTACTCTTGTGATGAATCCGACTGCAGACGGATTCAAGGGCGGAATAAGAAGGTGGAGACGGACGAGCAGCAAGACTTTCTTCCGGATTTAGGGCTGAGTTAGATTGTAAAGGAAGAGATTTACATAGGTATTTAGACGATTTGGCGAACAGAACATCCCGGGTCATCGCATCCAATTGCTCCATCGATATAAAACGATTCGATCGATTTATAGAAAACTTGAAAAAACAGCATCATAGCGAAATGGGCTTGATTTCTGATTCTTCGTCTTGCGCGCATCATTCTCTCTCCAGCTTTGTACCGTCCTCTTTTTTTTTGTCCACGGGAAAATCGTGTAATATCTCTTTAGGGTGAAGAGTAGTGCTTCGCCAGTCACTAATACTTCCACAGCTAAAGCGCCAGTAGTTATATTTAGGTCCTTTAATTCTTGTGTTACTAGAATTCGACAAGTTTCACTCAAAGAATCGCATTCTCCAAGCGCAACATCCGGTATCCCACTCAATCATGCACTCAATCTATATACCCATCGAACTCATCGCCGCTAGACTCAAGAGATACTAATCAATGCTAGACTCAAGAAGAAGGCCCGAAACCGTGCATGGTTGCTCCGAGAACTCGAATTCAGAAGAAACATCTGTGTGCAGTGTGGCAGTGTGGACTCGGGGCATGTAAATTGCACAGGAAATTTTACTTAACAGTGCTCGAGAGAGTGAATTAATTTTTTTTTCATCAACCAGCATGTCCCTTAAATATTTAATTAAAAATGAATCATTTACGTAATTATGTACTCTTCTGCTAGTGTAAAAATGCAACCGGGTAAATAGGGATATTTAATGTATAAAACCAATTTTGTAGACAGTTGTATACAGTAAATACACATAAAACTAAAAATGTACTGTCAAACTTCATGTCAACCTGATTTTTTTTTCTAGCCGAAAAAAAACTTATTACGCGAGATTTTCAATGAAAAGAAAAAAGGCATTGAATCAATGATAGATATTTAAAAACATTTAAAATATATCTAAAATTCGTAATGGAAATTATAAGCGACAAAGAAAAAAAGTAACAATATAAAGGAAAAGATGTTATGTGAAATTCTCGACTATAAGGTACGCCCATACAATATGTTTAGTTCAAAAACTTTTATCGGAATTTTACTTCTTAGAATGTTTTATGGAAATCAGACCCGTAGGAGTTCCCGAAATGATGCATCATAAGGATCGACCATAATTCTTTCCAGTCAAAATAACCGTCGACGCAAGCGCGAATTCCTATAATTAAGGTATTGCTGTACAGAGAGTCGGACAGCTCCACTTGTGTGCTCTACTACCTGTTGACGCCTTCATTATTTATCATTCTCCCTCCTGAGCCGAAAGGATAAGCACAATCAATATCAATTCGTAAAAATTTAGGGGCTGCTGCTGATGTACATTTATAACCGAATATACTAAAACACAATTAGTCCATGATGGCTAGTGAATCTACTTCCATCCTTCAAGAGGCAGATCCAACATTTGTCCGATTTCTCGATCAATCGCGCTTCTGGATTCAAAGGGTAAGAATTTTCATTTGGTATAATAATAAATGAGCATACTATGTCAGTCAAAACACGTATACATTGTTCAAGTGTGTTCAAATCACATTTTGATGTTAAAATAAATGGATTACACAACGGAATAGCATTATAAAACAAATGATACATTCATCTATATAATTCTTTCATATATTTAATATTTAGGTCATTTTGCCCATTATCAGCGTTATTGGCCTCTTTGGAAATATTGCAACAATTCGTAAGTGTCGTTGATGAATCGGCCCACTCAATCAATATAACACTTAAAATTATATATTGAATGTATAACATTTCCTTTTATTATTTCCTATCTATGTATTTTAGTGGTGCTAAGTCGTCGTGGAATGAGAACTCCCACCAATTCGTACCTCACAGCAATCGCTGTCGCTGATCTGATTTATCTACTTTGCGTCTTGTGGCTCTCACTTCGTCACTATTCCTACGTTAACGAAGACCCATTTTGGAGTTTGATCTACTCTCACGTCTGGCCCTACAGCCTATATCTTGCGGATGCGACAAGTATAAAATCTCCCTTTCATTTTCAATTAGATAGAAAGCGATTATAACCAAAATGGTGCATTTCTCTGCATTAAAATGCTTTTCTTAATGCTCATCTTGAAGGCCTAACTTAACTTATCGCAAAAAATGAATACGTGGGCGTGACTAAGATCTTCCAACCTGTTTTTCTTTTCTTTAATTTGAATTTCAATGGCAAAGCAGGATTGTCTGATAGGGAGGGAAAAGATTGGTTGATTGAATGAATTGGTAGACATTCCGACCACTTTGAAATTATTGGAAATGCGCCACTTATTGTCCGCTTTCTGCTTCTTTTGTGAATATACAACTGAATTTTTTCATTTAAATAAGGGAATAAGGTGGCTTGAGGGTCGGCGAAGATGCTTACAATTCCAATCACTAACTAAATTTCATTCGGAATCGTCTTTAAAGAAAAAAAAAAAGAATTTAAAATCTTGAATTATTTTTTGTTAGCCAATACATCTGTGTGGTTGACGGTGACGTTCACAATGGAGCGCTGCATCGCTATTGCCTACCCCATCAAGTATGATATTGGTACCGTGCATATATGTGCGGCTTCTGATATATTGTTCTGAGTCTATTAATAATAATTATTAACAAATAATGCCTCGCATGCGATATCAGAAACCGAGTAATTTGCGCGGGATCGAGGGCCAGGAAGATGATTGTTGGCGTCTATTGTATTTGCTTCGCAACCACCGTGACAACGCTTTTTGAGTGGACGGTTGAAGAAAAGACTGATCCGGCGACCAATACATCATCCACGTTTGAGATTGCTTCAAGTGAATTAGGGAAAATGAAAGTCTACCAAACCATCTATTACTGGTTCTCAAGCATTGCTTTTGTAATATTAACATTTTTTATTCAGCAAATCTACAGTTCATAATATATATCTAAATTGTATTTACGATGTAATATAGGTACTGCTACCCTTTACGCTGCTCATCATCTTCAACTCTTTTTTAATTCATTCATTACATCAGAGTAGAAAGTTGAGACGAATGTTGACTACCCGGCAAACGGTCCCGGAGGATGCAAAGAGGACAGCTTCTCGCGAAATAAAAATCACTGGCACGCTTATCACTGTCGTGGTCGTGTTTCTTGTATGTCAACTTCCAACGGCCGCTACACTGATTTACAAGATCTCTAATGGAACGATACTAACTGCAAACGAGGAGGCCGTTCTCAGGGCTTTGGGCAACATTTTCAACTGCCTCGTTGCTCTTAACGCGGCTTGCAACTTCATACTTTACTGCGCACTCAGCCAAAAGTACCGAAGAACCTTCATGTCAACCTTCTTTGGCTGCCTCTACCGGCGACCTTCTAATTCAGCAAATTTAAGGAACATCCACCCAAATTATCAGGTGGAGGGACCGAATGGGATCCGATTTATTGGAGGTCGGCGTTCCTCTTCTTCCAGCGCTAGACGGAATAATCGCAGTTTAATACCTTTAAATAGTATAGCTTCGTCAAAGCAGGTTTCTGCTGCTTGGCCTAGACGGATGTCTGCTGTACCATTTTCTACCTACCATAAAGAAGATGTAAAAACTCCTTAATGCATTTCTGGTAGAAATCATTTCATTGTCCGTTTATTTAATTGTTTTTTTTTTTTGTATGTATAATTTTCTCTTTTACCGTTTTTCAGATCATGGATTTTCATTGGACATCTTGTCTAGAAGTAACAACCGTACTCAAGCAAAAATCCCACCTGTCGATGCCCAGTGGTCATCAGTCTAAGAAATTGCCCAAGATACCAAGTTCCAATGTTCTAAAAAAGCGATCCCTTGACGGATGATGATGATGCTCCCTTGCCAATATTCTCAAGCTAGCCCATTTATATTCCACTTCAGGTGTCTATTCAACGTTACTCCTTGGAGCGTATAGCATCGTCACGATAGTAGGTACCGTATTAAACCCATCGTACAAAATCCCTGAACCGAAATGAGAAATTCTTTAAAAACACTTTTCCCCCCTTTATATACTTCTTCTTTGTATACTACTTTTCTTTACAAATTACTTTAATGTTTTATTGTTATTGTTTTTTAAACGAATGATGTTGTCATCTAATATGTTTATGTGTGTCTACAGTTTTCCATTGAAACTATTTATTGAACAATTTCATTCATGTTTTACTACATGTAGTAGTTAGCTGTTGTCATCCTAAATATATATATGTTTATATACTTCCTTATACATATACACGGAGAGGATGTGCCACCGAAATGTAGTGCCATAGCGCCAACAGCAAAGTCAGCCAAATAGAAATCGTATAACACACCTGCACATATTTTTATATGTATAAATATATTATCATGTAGGCTTATAATTTTAACAATAATTAATTGTATAAGACGCTTACCTGGGATACGTGAGCGTGGAAAAGTACGCATGTTGATTTTCATTGGGTCGACCCCTAAAGATTAAGTTGCCCAAAGCGTATGGAACGTATTCCACATTCACGACATTGTTGACCAATGCTAGACTGGTTAAGATAATATTGACTGAAGTGATTTTAACATCCATTTTAGCCAGGACGAATACGTTAGCAGTATTCATCGCAAACCCCAAAACGCAAACAATAAGAACTATGTGCCAATGGACTACTCTATAACTCTTTTTGAAGTCGGTTAAATTGCAATAAATAGATCCCATCATTGCCACATCGGGCGGCGATTCCAAGTTCGACGGAATATTAAATATAATATTAGAATCGTTACTGGTTGTGATGTCAACGCTATTCGACATTAGGCCTATGTTTAAAATGCTGGTCGACAAAGCGGCGATGTCGAAATACAGATGTTAAGCCTTAGTGGCCGGAACAATACTACTCTAACAGTTGGACGAGAGACTAATTTTTAAAAAGAAAAAGAAATTCCTATCATGATATTTAATTGCGTTCTCTAAAAAATAAAAAATTTAATTGGCGATGATGACGTTGAATATTCCAATTTATTTGCTCTATATCAAAGAGACAAAAAAAATCAATCATTTTGGCAGTAATATGGCAAACTGTAAACATTAGATTTGAAAAGTTACTTTCAATGATGAACTACGAAGTTGTTTAGAGATAATCCGTAGTACTTGAATTCTTTTTGGAAAATACCGATGACGAGAACGAATTTATGGATCCTCTCGCGGGCAATACCTTGGATGAAGACTGGCGGTAGAAAGCTCGCTCCGCAGTTTTGTAAAGTGAGTTCAGTAACGTGCTGGAGCAGAGAAGCTGGACGTTCTGAAAGCACAAGAAGCCTATGCGAATAATGGAATAGTGAGTGGGAGCATGGATAGCCTCATTCCGCTTCAAGCATTTGCTGGTGACAATTGAACCCACAAAGAGCATGATCAAAAGCTCTTACCATAGTTATGCGTACCTATTTCTAGAGGAAGGGTGCGGGTTTCAATCGAGTAAAGAGAAAAAAAAGGATTAAAACTAAGTTTTTGTGGAATGATTCGTAAAGTAAAAAAAAATTGCGAATTCAGTAAGAAGCGAGCTGCTTCGTTTCTACAGGATTTATAACGTGAGCGAATGCATTCGCTTCTACAAATTCCAAATAGCCAATCATTTCCCTTCAATCACAGAAAAAAAATTAATGAATGAATGAATAAGTCCATTCAGAAACACTGTGCTAGCTGGACGACATGCATGAGTTCAACGTTGTCGTGCTGCTGATGATGAATTTAACGCATGCGGAAGTATATGGCTTGGTCCATCAGGCGAATAACAAAGCACAGAGCATCGCTTAAGAGATTCAACATCTGGTTAGGGATATTTATAAATGAAAAAGATGAATGCGCACGCAAACACAGTCAGGTGCAATGGATTGTGCTACATGTTGACTAGTGAAAAACCGGCAAAGAAGATCTTTGGCAGAGAGAATAATATAAAAATTAGTTATTTCAATTATTTTAGATCCCATGTTTTATTTTAAATCTCTCTGAATGCTCGGTTGTGTGGTCCATAGGTTAGCAGCCTTTATAGTATGCATCTTGCTTGGAACAAAGAACCTTTTTGTCGATCCTGAACATCCATCATTTACCAGGTGAAGGAGGCAGCATTGGAGTGGCGTGGAAACTCAATTAATGATAAACAGAATCAAGATTCAATTTCAAGAAATTGCACAGGCATGTGCATAGGTCTACGAAGGCTTAGGATTAACTCCTAAGTAAGGAGTTAATTTTTGATTAAGTATTTTATTTTTGAGGGGTTCTACATAATTTCTTACTCCATTTTTATTCCTTTATTTTTCTTAAATATATACAGTGCAGGAGCAGACATATTCAGTGACGTCCAAGCCCCACCCACTGGCACTCCCTAGCCAACTTTGAACAAAGCGTAGCTATGCTGTTGGTGAAACAATTGTATATGGGAGGTAAGGTTTCTCCCAAAAGAAGGACAGAAGCTGAAAGTCGGATACGGTTTCGCACGCCAATAACTAGTAAGGAATAAGCGTCCACCATGATAATAGGCTTCCGTTTTGCCGGGTTAAACTGGTTCTCCCAATATTTTACCGTCGCACGAGTTATTGTCTCGCTATCGTACCCTAGCAGCATTCAATGATGAAGTCTTCATAATCAGACGATGGTATACGTGCTTATTTCTCACAATGGTAAGAATCCCAATAAACTACTATAGCTATACTCTCTTGTTAAATTTCTTTCAATCATTTCAATAGCGTGATTCAAACGTGCAATACGCTAATAATATTATTTTTTCAAAGCTGAAACCAATGTTGAATATTTCGTACTTACTAAACAATAAACTACGTTAAGAGCACCTTTTGAAAGTGAGTTGTACTCTTGTGATGAATCCGACTGCAGACGGGTTCAAAGGCGGAATAAGAAGGTGGAGACGGACGAGCAGCAAGACTTTCGTCCGGATTTAGGGCTGAGTTAGGTTGTAAAGGAAGAGATTTACACAGGTATTTAGACGATTTGGCGAACAGAACATCCCGGGTCATCGCATCCAATGGCTTATAGTTCACCGTTATTATCATATTTTATTATTACAACTATTTAATTTTTTAACACCACTACGTCCATTCATATCATGACAGTGATATGCAAAGGTAGCGATAAAAAAAAGTTATTGTTACTATAATCAATTGCTGCATGCTTTCCTATAGCTGAAAGGAGATATCGTCTCATTACAGTAAGTATGGAATAGAAAATGCTTGTAGAAAAACTTGAAAAAAGCATCATAGCGAAATGGGCTTGATTTCTGACTCTTCCTCGTGCGCTTAATATTTTTTCTCCAGCGGTGCACCATCTTCTTTTTTTGTCCACGGCAAAATCATGTAATATCTCTTTAGGGTGAAGAGTAGTGCTTCGCCAGTTACTAAGGCTTCCACAGCTAAAGCGCTAGTAGTTATATTTATGCCCTCTTTAAAAAATAATTTAAACAATTTAAACTTTTTTTTATTTTAAAAATGAGCTATATTCTATCGAAAAATGTAACAGTACTACTTCAGAAATCCTTGCATTATTAGAATTCGACTAGTTTCACTCAATGAATCGCATTCTCCAAGCGCAGCATCCGGTATATCCCACTCAATCATACACCAAATCTATACTCTTCTGCAGTGTCCACATTTAATCAAAATTAAGTACTTGGTACGTCGGTGGCTACTAGCGCTGGTTAACACATAATATGCTCATCTTATTTGTCTTTGAAAGGTTTTGCCGTCAATGATCTTCTTCGTCCAAAAGAGATAGTCTTTTTCAAAATTATATTCCATTATTCAGATCGATTTCGAAAAGTGATAAAGGCAAGTCCTGAAATCAAAGAAAATCTATAAAAGTAAGGTTTTTTTTCTGAAAACGTACATATTGTTCCATATCGCGTACGAGAGCTGTGAATGTCTGTTGAAATTTTTCACAATGTAATTAAGAGAGAAGCCCAGCTGGGTGTCCATCAGTAGATAGAGGTATGCTTATGGCAATAAGATCGAATGAATAGCAGGCTCTGTATAAAACTGTTTAAAAATAATAATAATAAGAGTTGTGTTAATATGATGAATTCATCTCTTTCTCTTGTACTGAAATAAGCTATACTATATTATCATATATGTGTGGTTCAACTGTTGAATCCTGCCGATATAAAGTGACAACTATGCCACCTGTATCATATACTACTCTAATATAAGGTTGTGGTATCTAATGGTAGATGGCGGATAAGCCCAAACTTTAAAAAGCGGCAATTTGTCGTAATGAATAATATACTTTCGCCTTTCGCAGAGGAAAATACTATTTTATACATCATTACACCAGATTTATGTTAAATAACTCGTTAATGCACTGTCCTAACTGTTGTTAAGTCTGCTTGTTAAGTCGCTATAAACGATACATGGTAGAATGCTGAAATGCCCCATATTCGATATGGGGCTCATTGTATAGGTGATATATTAAAATACGTGAGTAATGTGCAACACTTACTCGTTTGACAAAATTACATTTGAATCTTTGAAGAATAGTTTTTTATGACGAAAGTAGGAACCTTAATCTTGAGCGTATAAGTAAAAAGGCTTAAAACTCCTTCTGTCTCACATCACAACACATCAATTGTATTATACTAACGTCATAAAAAGTTTTAACATATAACGGAGAATAAGATTGATGACATACCAGATATGGGACAACAGTCAACACAACATAAATATTACGACAGCTACTTGTATACTTCTATAGAATTGAAAAAACCCGGAAGAATTGGATGTTGATAAAAAAGAGGGTTAGTGATTGTTGGGATGATCAGTGGGGCACTAGCTCACTGGGGTGGTATATAGGATGACTTAAAATAATATTCATCGGTGAACATTGATATGATTTTATAAATAATTTTAAAGAAAAGCGTGTGACTTTTTTCTGGCATTTAAAAACTATAGGAAGATAATCAGTTGGTTAATTATTCAAGGAGGGGGGGGGGGGGTCATAATTTATGGAAAAGCCGGTGTGTGTTCATGGCATGATTAATAGATGCAATGACGTTGTGAGGCTCGACAGAATCGCTCTTCTTGGAACTTGAAAACATATATTTTTAGCGATATCAAATACTGATACTACTATGATATGATTACTGCTACACTAAATACATAAGGGGCAAGGAAAGTATTATAAGACGAATATTACATTTATTATATAGATTTGTGGGTCTTGAAAATATGTTTTTTTACAGGGCGAATTGATCAATGATTGTTGAAAGGGGTCTATCAGTGGAACAGCATTGAATAGCCAATACAATAAACATTCAACGATGAATATTGGTGGGGTACTATACTTCTCATTCTTAAAAGCAAACGCGAATCGATCATCATTACTAGTTTGATGTTCAAATCAATTTTATCAGTGGATTTAGCTCCATGTCAGAATTTCTAATTTAAATTAGCATTTAAAAGCATTTAAATTAGCAATTAAATTCATATGGAATTAAGAGTATTTAATAAGTTTTAATACATCAAATTAATTAATTTGATAATAAACAATAATCTTTTTGTGTATATGTGTTTGGTTCATTAAAGCGAAAACAAAAGATAACCTGAATCGATTCCAACGAAAAGCACTGAAACCTTACTTCAGCTTGGATGTCGCTTAAAAAAAAAAGTAATTAGCATCTGCAGTGGGTAATATCGTCGGCAGCCGAGTCGTTGCTAGATGTTTGCAGGTTTTTAAGCGGTCAGTCATGATGCAGAGAGCCGACTCGTGTTCATAGAATACTGATTTCGACTGTTTCTTCGTAGATTTTATATGTTGGTGTTTAACAAAAAAAAATCCTTTTTTCTCCCTCCAGCACACTCCATTAAATCGTATACGTCGACGATGCTGCCGGTTAATTAGCTTGAAGATTTAATAGCATCAGGCAGACTCTTCCTGAATGAAAATTATGAATATGTATATTATGCTTTCTATGATAATAATGAATTAAAATATGTAGTTGTTTTTTTAATTACAGTTGATAGAGTGTCTGTTTCAATCGTAAATACTGCTCCTCTTCCTCTGCTGTTGGCCATCAGTACGAGAAATCAGCTCTCTATTATTCCAATACAGATGTATTACTGGATGGTAGATGGCATAAAGCAATCCCAACTGCTTAAAGTAGGGCACAGCAGGAGCTAGTTTTCTACTGCAGCGGTCTACATGATTCGCCTTACAGATGTTGAGAAGGAGGAAGAATGTAATAAGAGGAAAAGTGAACGCGAAGAGATAAGTTACGCCGAAAACCATTGTCTTGGTTGCGACGTCTTCAATTCGACGCAGTGTTTCTGAATTCATACTTGTACGCTGTGTAACAACGCCAATAAATGATGGCAACTCGACATTTCTATTGTTTTCATTGCCAGTTTGCTGCTGCACACCGCTCAGGTCCTGTAACTCAATTGTTTCTTCACTTTGATGAGTACCATTTCGGAGCAAAGTACGTGTCTGGATAAAGACAATCACTCTACCAATTATGCACAATAAAAAGAGAATTCCCATATAAGTTCCCAAGATTCTATTGGAAGTAAAGTGAACGTGGCAACCGAGTTCGTAAATTCCAAAAATGTACACAAATTTACTGACTAGAACGCTCAAGATGAAGGACAAGACGACCCAGAAAGTAGCCCATTGGGGTGTAAACTTGATCCAATGCCAGAGAGGGTATTGGATAGCTAAATACCGGTCAATTAATGACAGTAGAGTGCTCTGTAAAATGAAAAGTTCAGCGAGACCTGCAGTGGCGACAAAGGCTAGGCAGATCGAACCGTTAGTTGGATAGAAATAGTACACTAATATTTCAAGCAAAGCAGGTATAAAGATGGTCAAGTTCGAGAAGAAACTTGCCAACAGGAAAACTTTGCGAGGCCTACTATCATTCACACATGGTCTACACAATGTGATGAGGATGGCAACGCTGTTCATGGGAATACCGATCACGCACAAGACGATTTTTAACACAAGAAGCGGTAAATCGATATAAATTGCACTGAGGATTTCGCCGCCGTCGTCGAGAAACACTGGAATGTCGTAGTAATTAGTAGAATTAGTCGAGTTAATAAGGGTTAACGCATCAAATGATGAGTTATCTAAAGATTCTTCCATGTTTAAAACAAGATAATAAGGATCAAGTTGAGGTTGTGACTGTACTTGAACAATCTCAGACTTCAAATGGTTTAGTTTCGAATAAATACATATATATCTACAGGCTAATACAGCGGCTAAAGCCATAACATGCAAAGGTAATGTCTCTTTGGATCCTGGAACTGTGGAACCTTTGAAACTCCTTGATTGTTCGCAAAAATGACAAAATTCTCAGGAATATAACTGCTCGAAGTAATCAACCCTTAGTAAAAGGCGGTCATCAAAAACTTGACATTGGGGAGGCAAGTAGACTGATGGCTCAACATGCACAATAACTCATCAGTTGTACTTGCACTGAACAGGCCGTTTGTCCGCCCGTCAATGTCTGTTTTTGGATTAATTAGTCTGGTTTGGATAATTTTCTGTCTGGTAGTCAAGGATGATGAAGCCAAGAGCCCAAGACTACAATTTAAAGAAGAAGCGGATGGTTCATAAGAAACATTTATATCGATCAGTTAGACGGCTACCCTTATACACGTGGAAGATAACATTATTCACAACTGTGCCTATTTTTTATATTGATAGAAAGTAGCGAAAAATCATCGATATGTGTTTATATTTTAAATAATCTATGCATGTAATGTGACTTAGGAATTTAGTTTAAATGTCGTATAATGTAAAAACATTAAATCCCAAACCCAAGAGATGGTATCTAAGGTCTAAAAGAAAACGATCTTATGAAATTAAAATCCATGCAAGACCTAATTAAACAAGACCTAGCCTAATAACAAAATTAAGGCAGGTAAAAAAATTAATGGAATATTATTAAATATATAAGTTATTAGTTTCGAAAAAAATATCTATATCGACTAATTTTAATTCTGTCAATTTGATAATTTCATCTGACATCTCACTGATACACATTGATTCATCATCTTTAATCGAAGGAAAAGCGAAAATGGAACAGAAATGAAGCCTATAGTGTATATAGGCAATTTAAAATGTGCATCGTCCCTTTTCAAATCATGATGATCTCGTGATGTCTTCCTGGATTTCGGACTTTTAGGAGCTCCTTCATGCAATTAGTCCGCAAAAATGCCAAATTCTTGGGAATACAATAGCTCTTTTGATCATGAAAGTAATTAACCCGTTGTCAAAGGTGCACAGCAAAGACTAGCATTAAAAATGAAGCAGGCATGGTACAATATACGTAAAGACTCATCAGATGCGGATGCAGTGGGTAGCTCTTTTAATCGATCTAAGTAATTAGTCTGCTGGTTTGAGTATTTTTCTGACTGGTAGACTATTAGTAGTAGTTGGCAAGGATGATACAGCCAAGATTATATAAGAAAATAAGCAAATAACACATATTCATACTTTTTCTACATTTTTAAGATCAGAAAAATGTAATATTTATAAAACTTTATACGTTGCGCCATACCGATAAACTAGTAAATCTTCAGAGAATATAAACCTAATTGAAGCATATCCAAATTTGATATTAAATTATTCGTGAATCTTAATCAGCCCTCAAGAGAAATAGGGACACCACTCTTTCCCCCCTTTGTTTATACGGGGTGTCGTATGAAATTACGTTCGGAAAAATACAATTCCGGATGAAAAAATACCATTTTTGGTAATCGGCGAGATAAATGAATTTTTTTTTGCTAGTATTTTTTACAACTTGCAGCCATCAACGGCTTTTGAGTTATTTATTGCGTTAACGAAATAGGGACACCCCCTTTTTTGTCGTTTTTAACACGATCCTTATGGACAAACGTCCTCCAAGAAAACAATTTACTGGAAATCGGTTTGATTATTGCTGCCGTCGTTTTTGAATCATTTTGAATTTCTATTATGTTAGACTGTGTTTGTTGATTTATTGATTAATTCATTATTTTTAATACTTTATAGGTATTATTACCTCGTGGAAAGCAGATAATTTGTTTTCATCATTTTATTTGTCTGCTGGAAGAGAGATTAGAACCTTGGAACTTTGTAAATTTGTTGATGTGACGTGATATGGAAGAGGCTCATAAATAGAGAGAGATATATATGGTTCATTGGCGCTGAAAATGACTGAGCTTCATTGAAAAGTAACTTATTGGATTAACTATAGTCTATCAGGTCTTTTATTTATGCCTTCGTAAAAAAATGTGAACGAAAAATTCCCGAAAATGTGCTAATAGATAACTCTGTAACTATTTTTGAAGTCGGTTAAATCGCAATAAATAGATTTTATCATGGCCACGTCGGATGTTGATTCCAAGTTTCATTGAATATTTAACATAATATTAGAAAATTGCTGGTTATGTCAACGTTGTTCGACATTCTGCTGAAAATGCTGAACGACGAGTCGAAACTCCGATATGAAGCCTTAGTGGCCGGCATAATACTACTCTAACAGTTGGATAAGACACTATAGTATTCAAAAAGAAAGCTATCGCGATATTGAATTACATCATTTAAGAAATCTTGACAGAAATTCGATGCGGTGTCATTAAATTGTCGAATTCACTAATCCTGTTGCAAATGGACAACAAAAATCAATCGTTATGACAGTAATATGGCTAAAATTAGCTGTGAAATATATGTTTCCCTTCGATGATAAACTACTTAATTTGTTTGGTATAATAATATGTAAGAATTCGGAAACACCGATGACGAGAAAATATTTATATAGATCCTCTCAATAAATACCTTGGGTGAAAGACTGGCGGTAGAAAGCTCGATCCTCGGTTATGTGTACCTTGATGAGTTCAATACCGTGCTGGATGAGTAGGCAAGCTGGTCGTTCTAAAAGCCCAAGAAGCCTATGTGAATAATGGTAAAGTGAGTAAGAGTGACGATGATCTCATCTCATCATTAATTATAATTTATATGAAACTATTTTTTCGATTGATGTTTTAGGTATTGCTCCTTTAAAATGATCTACCTGGTCGTAAAGGTCTGACAGATTTTTCGAACAGATTTCCAAACGATTGTCCTGGTTGGAGAGGTCGGAGATATTATTCAATGATGATTAACCTGGTCGAAATGATCCGAGAGGTTATTTGGGACCGTTGTAGAAAAGTGATGAGCTTTAGATCTCCGACTACAAGAGCAATTTCTGGCAATTGTTTGGTAATATTTTTCCTGGCACTTGTACAAGCCGTCTAAGTTACCGTACTCTAGAATCTCCTAGCCGGGCGTGCAGAGTTAACATCGCTGTGATATCACAACGAAACATGAAAAAATATCGAGGTGATATCTATATACTCCCAAGTAGCACTCCGATAGCTATATATAATGTGGCACCTTAGACAGGTAACGATATTGACGCGCATGTAACCTTTGTGGTAAGATAAGCGTCACCCGTGTCGTGTTATGAGTAGTCTATGAAGGAATATCAATGCTTCCTCTTTGTGTTTGTATTGTTGAAATTATACCGTTTACTATATTACATATATTCTAGAAATCTCTTATCATAGTAATTACCTTTAAAACACAGTTCTTACCCAATTTGCCAATTTCTGGTCCCTGGTAAAAACTGTTGAATATGAAGATTATTGGAATCTGATGAGTGGAAGAAAATCGATTGTAAATTTGAGGTTGAATGAACAGACAAATGAACAGGCTTTATACTACGTTGTATAATTTTGTACTTGTACCATAACGGCGATGCAATAAGTGATCAAACTACGAATAAAATGTGTGCTAAAAGCTGTAGACTATTGAATAATAAATTGAATACAAACTATGCAGTACAAATACCAGTAAAATGCAATCAACAACATGTCGACACTACTTCAAATAAACTTAGATTTTTTTCCCTTTTCGGCAAAATCTATTCGCATATCTAGTTGATGCAACCGACAATTATATTATAAAGCGTAAGATAAATACAACTGTACAGTTACTAGTAAATGGCACATTATGGTAGTTTTGGTTATGTTTTGAGGGTAATTTAAATTTCACTTATAAAAAAACGCTACCATCTCGTGCTACAGGTACCATGGAAGGATTTCGAAAAGACTTATTTCTTTTCCTCTAACCAGTGTACTATAAGTCATTATGTGACTTAAGTCAATTTTTCTTCGTTTTTGAATTTTGAAGTTACTTTGACTGTTTCTTTTTTGAGCTTATGACTTTCGACTGTGACTTTTGACTTACATTTTTCAAAAATGTGCTTATATCAGTCAAAGTCAAAGCCGCACACTTAAATAGCCCAAAACTTATACCGGCATCAATCACACTCTTTTTTTGTCTGGGCGCCGCTTCTGTCAAATTTAGGCGTGATGGATATAATTGTAATTAATAGAAAATAAAGTATAATGAAATATTATAAATTAAAATTTTATAGTTGAGAATAATAAGAAGAAATATGAAAAAGATTTCATAATAAAAAAGGCGAGAAAAAAAGATAGGGTAGACGAAAATTTTAGCTATGATGCCTAAGTCTCTTTTTTTAGTAACTGTTTCTTACCTCCTATCGACCAAACCCAATAAAAAATATCTAATAGATAGCTTTATATTAGGTTCGCATTTTAAATGCTAAAACGTCAAATAAAAATACGGCTATTAAATAAGTCCGCTTTGGCTTTTAGCCGCGGAGCTGAAGTTTTTTTATTTCTCCCGAGCAGCGGAGCAGTGAAGAGCAGAAGCTGAAAGTCTAAATCATAGATATAAGGTTTCTCCTGCTGCTATTAGACAGCTGTCGACCATCATTATAGGCTTCAGTTTGTCGGGCACTACCACTGGTTCTTCCAATATTTATTCGTCGAGTGCGTTGTTATGCTATCGAACCCTAGCAGCATTCAACGATGAAACCTTCCTACGGTCAACGATACGTGGGAGCACAACAGTAAGAATCCAAATAAAATACACTGTCTTGTTTAATTTCTTTCAATCATTCCATAGCGTAGTTCACACGTTCAGTACGCTTCGTGAAATATTGACGAAGCTTTTTCAAATCTCGAACTTGAATTTTTTTTTTCAGATATTGAATTTTTCTACACAACAAGCACACTAGAAGTCAGCCAGAGCATTTAACAAAAAAAGAGAATCACACCTTTGAGCTGAATCCTGCTGCAGAAGGATTCAAGGTGGAGAAAAAATTATGGTGGAAACGGACAACCGCCAAGATTACCTTCAAGATTTGGGGCTGAGTTAAGGTGTAGAGGAAGGGATTGATGCAGGTAAATGATTATTTGTAGGGCTTTTTATGCGTGGAAAATTATTTTCACCCTAGCTCATATAATGACATTGATATGTTAAGGTAGCTATGGCCAAAGTTTTTGTTATTATAATTTAAGTTGCTGTGCGCTTTTTCTGTAACTGAGATGAGAAATCATTTTCACTGCTGAATAACAAGTAGGGAGTATAAAGTATACTTTCGTAGAAGTAACAGCATAGAAAAATGGGTTTGACTTCGTCTCTCTCCACTGGTGCACCCTCCTCTTATTTTATCCAGGGCAAATTATGTTATAACTGTTCAGGGCGAAGAGTAGTATTTCGCCAGTCACTAATGCTTCCTCAGTCAAAGCGCTCGTCGTAGTTATGACTAATGAGTTCTCCACCCTCCCTTACTTAGTGATTTTATCAGGTTTCTTTTTAATACATATTTTTAATGAATCGTTAAATTGAAGCAAGTAATAGCAGTACCACAGACATCCATTTGTTATCAGAATTCGCTCAGTTTCACTCATTCAAACGTATTCTTTCAGTACCATTCGGTATCCCATTCATTATATTCATCTTTGTTGTTATACTAATGAATATATTGAACTCAGGAAAAAGCCTCGAAACATCCTCTTTCTCTGTTCAACTCGTTCCGCTCTCTCCGCTTCCTTTACCAATACAGGCATGCAGCCGATAGAATTGTATTTATAATACGAATAATGAACCCTTATTGCTCGAACATCATTGGCGAACATCACAAGTACTATATTGAAAATTATAATGAACGTTCTACAAATATTATAATGGGTAATATATTACAATGAATTTCGAGAAGAATAAGGGATTCTAGTTAAGTATTTTACAATGATAGTGGCCGTAAACCTGACATTTTCATTTTTGATCACCAAAAAAAAAACGGAACAGGAGAGGCGAAAACCTTCGCAGAATGATTCATATTATTATGAATTCGATTCAGTTTCTTTAATTTGAATTAATTCAGGATTCAGGTTTAAAAAATAAATGGATTTAAATCGATTCAGATTCAATGTGTTTTGAATTAATTCAACTTCGAATTAATTCAACTGGCCATCTGGAAGATTATTGAAAATAAACTCTTTTAAATCATTTCTGAATTTGCAACGCTATCGCAATGCGGCTTTCTCATCGATGACAAAGCTGGTCTCCTATCATTATTTAAAATTTGTGATAATAGCAGGCTGGATACTATCCTCTTCGATGATTATCCTGTCAATAAGTGTTGAAACAGGTTGCGCCTTTCGAGTGTTATTACTAGTTGTAATAGATCTCATATGCTGACCCGCTATTGCCTGCTGCTGAGAGCCTATGCGACGGCTACTATTATTATTATTAAAATGATTCGAACGACGAGAATTAGGGCCATCGGTAGGGTTATTGTAATAATGTGGATATCCCCCTAGTACTGATGGGTTCATTGGCGGAGGAAGTAAGTGAAGACGTCGCAAGATTTCCTTCCGGATTTTTGGCTGATTTAAAGTATAGATGAAGGGATCCACGCACGTTGCCAGTTTCGCGAATAGAGATGGAAGCATTCCACTGAAAGGCTGTAATATTAATTCAAACCATTTTAATATTTAAAATAGGCTTCAACGTTGTATAGATGATATATAATGGTTGGTATTAACCGTAAGAAGATATCCGTGACCGGAGATGCCTATAAGGGCCACGATGGCGTAAGGTGTCCAGGCCACTACCCAAGCACATATGAGGACCATAATAGTTTTGGCAACATCTACCTCTACATTTGGCCTATTACCTATCATTGATTTAAAAATGAATATGCAAATGAGGAGTATACTTGTATAGAAATAGTATTACCATCATCAGGAATACGGGCATCAATCTGATGTGCGACGTCACGGCGAACGAGAACAACAGTCCGGATGATGGACGAGTAAGAGTAAAATATGATTATCATTGGGATCATCCAAGCCCCGAAGAAGAAAATAAGGATAAAGATTCTAGTTGCCAGGTCGTCCGAGAGATTGTCGAAACTGCATCCGGTGAGGAATCCCTCCGGTACGTATTTTCCGACTCCGAAAAGTGGCAGAGAGGCGAATAGGGCGGAATAGAGCCACGTTAAGAGAGACATGGTGCAGGCCCAACGGCGACTAGGCTTCCTGCCCACATTAAACGGTTGATTAATCACTAAGTATCTAAATTGAGAATAAAAAAATCAATAATATTAATGGTTTTCAAAATTAAGCATAAACGATAGTATGCCATAATATATTACCGCTCGACTGAAACAGCTGTTAAGGACATGATTGCACAAGTTCCAGAAAGACCAGACAGGAATCCATAGAGGGTACAACCTTCGTTTTTATTAGAAAGAAAAAGTTAGTACTAAAAAGAAGTAAAAATGTATTTAGATTTTAATAGAATTTGAATGTATAAATCAGTATTTATAGGATAGATTTTTTCCTGTTGCAAATTTATTTTTTCCGTACACTAATAAATTAGTAGTATGGGATACAGTGTTTCGACTCACTCATGAAAGTAGAAACAAATATTCACGCTTTTGGAATTGTGTAATGGGATATAATGCGTTGTTGAGAACATATTATCCCTGAGGGTTTTGCTTTAGCAAATAACCGACAGGTAACTAATAAATGTAAAAACCCTAAGGGCCTGGCTGGGGACTCTGAGGCGTTTAATGCGAAAAAATTTTTTGCCACAGTTCCTGGATGCATTTCTAGATTACATGATAGAAATGCTTCATAATATACCAAAATGATGCTGAGATCGAGTTACATGCCCTAAGGGGGTTTAAAATCCAATTAATTAATAAAAAATATATAATTATATTGCTTAGTTGGCTACTATGTTTGCAGATGGCGTTGTTTTGTTATGATTCAAATGTCAATATTGAAAATTAATTTTGACTCAATTCTTATAAACAAAAAAAAATTAAAAATGCAAGCAATTAGTTAGTCAAAAGCGGGGCTCCGTAAAAATAAAAAAGCTGCTCAAGAAATGTTACATGATCAATTAAAACTATTACTGAAATTAATTTGTGGGGCCCTGGTTCGATCCCACTAGCAGCGTAAACTTTTTTGCTGCAATACCATGTCATTTTTTAAATTTGAATAATGATGCATAGGATTTATAGTCTACACAGGAATAAATTTATTTAAATGGTCAGAGCATTAGATATGCTTAGGTTGAGGCGCTATTCTTCGATAGTATGAATAATATATATTTTTGCAGGAAACACACCCGTGTATGTTAATATGGCTTAGATGGTTAAAGCATCACAATTCTGAACGAAATTAGAGGGTTCGATTCCCGAGATAGGACTTTCCCCTCACCTTTTTATTCACTGTTTTAAGCTAGTCTTTTACAGAAGGCTTGATAACTGGATAAATCAATAAAAAACACTATCCCGGCAAGCGACGGGCGACCCCCGCGGAGGGGGGTACCCGCGAAGCGGGTCCCTCGGCAAGCGGAGCAGGAGTTTGCCGGGAACACCTTCATCCCCTACTTTAATACACAGTAGTAGCCTATTAAATATGGCCCAAAGTGCTCATAATAATGCAGTTACGATGAATCAAAGCCTATTTAAGCTACGTAAGATTGCTAACTTACTTTACTAAATTGGTTTTAAAAACAAAATAAATAGATTTTTTAAAAAATCTAATAGATGAAAATAGTTTTTTTTAAATTTGTTTTTACACCTAGACCTTAAAATTAAGAAGAAATTATTCGAAATTAAATAGTAGAAGAGTTAGTTATATTATATTATCAATTGATAGTTGATCTATTTATCTACGATTTAGAAAATATGTGTCGATATAAAAATCAAGGTACTTATAATTGTTAAGATATTATGTAAGAGTTAATGTTTATAGAATCGTCGTCAAACCAATACCCGAAGGGTGATAATTCATGATCTTGTAAAACCAATTAATGTTTTAAATATAGCTAAACCAATAAGATTTAAAGTACACCTTATTTCATCGAAATTTTCAAAACTTTTATCATGAATCGGGTATATTGTAAAATATACTACATAATACACGTGTTGTTGTAAAACGGGAGCTTTTTTATATATACATCAGTGCCTCATTAGTACACTGTGTTAGAACTAACGCTACCACTACCACGCAGTTTTTATTCTGATAATTTAGACACCCAGTATTTATTAAAAAGATGAATTTCCACAGTGCTAATGAATAATATAATGATCAGAACCGCAATACTGCAAAAGATAATATATTTCCATCCATCAGTAAGTAAACTCACCGACCCCTAATCGTTTAGACTACATCTTGAATACGTAATAGCGACCCTGGATGCTGGTATATGTAAGAAGCAATTGATTGATCCATACGATGTAGTGTCCATATTAGGATATTTTTATTAGCACTTTGATACTATGCCTTCATTAAGTGTTAGAAATCATAAAAAAGGCAATATTAAAAGTATTAATGGGTCATACCCAATTTCCCTATAGCTGGTCCTTGATGGAAGCTGTTGAATAGGAAAATCGGTATCTGATGCAAACACGAGAAAGTTATGTATTCAAAACTATAATTTAAATAAAATAGTTTCCCAATGTCATCGAGGGATGCATTGCTTAATAGATTACCATTAGGACGGTGGTCAGATCGCTGATGGCCAGATTGGTAAGGAGAATATTGGCAGGTGTCAACAACTTCCTTGAGCTTTGGAAATCATTTCCGATAAAGTTATTCATCAAACAGTATACGTATATAGCATGTGTTCAAACCTGGTAATGATGTAAATGGCGAGACTGTTGCTTAAGAATCCTATCAGAAAAACGATTACGTAAATGATGATCAGTAGAAAATGAACGAAGGATTGTGTCGGCTCAAATGTCATCCAGTGACAATCGATATCCAGCAGATGTTGATCCTCAAAGAAACCTTCCGTTTTCCATTCATTTACAGGATAAGTCCGTTCAAAATGTTGCAAAAGTTCGGGACATTTTCCATCAACACTTTTTGATTCAAATGATCCATTCATTGTGCTCAACGAAGGGTTTCGAAACAAAAATTCATTCGTTGTGTTTTTTACAAGAAAAGCTAACACCACCTAATACATTAAAATAAAATAAATGTTTGCAGCTATTCGCTTCAACTACACAAAGAACCCCCATCAGACTACTGAAGGTGATGCTGGGAATGAACTTGGATATGGATCTGAGATGATTCAAGGGCATCCATATGACAGCATTCTATGCACTTGCGCAAAGGATGCCAAATCGCGTGTACGGTATCGCATTCATAACTATGAAATGAATGTGCATGTTTAAAGCCTACAGTTTTTTATCCATCACATAGAAAGTTAAATATTTTTAAGACCAGAAAAATACATACTGTTTTTAAATTGTTTCTACAGCAACTTGGCAAGAAAGTACCACACTAATATCTATTCAAGTTATTATTGAGTTTTTAAAACGAAAAAGTAGTATAGCTATTTTTTAATAAAAATCAATTCAAACTGCAACACATGATGGTATTTCCCAAAAATTGGTATACAATTATAAGTGTATAAGGAACGAGGCAGTCTAAAATGTAAGCATAAAACTCGGCATATTTAAACAAACGATACATATACTGATGTGGAAATTTATCATATTATTGAAACATTTATTATATATTATTGAAATCGAATCATATCGGCAGGATTATATGGTGAAAAAGTTATTGAAGGATTTGTATTTGTATATTAGTTATACACTTTTATATATATATATATAGTGATGTTAATCTTTCATACAATTCTATAGTCAAATAATCATATGTTATACGCATTGAGCTTGCCTAATGATTTGGGGCGGCTCTCGCGCGCAACATATATGCTGTCAATATGAAGCTGCTCCAGGCAGCTATAGCATAGGATAAGGTTATTTTTCAAAATAATAAAACCTACTATACCCGACAATAACAACAGATTGATGAGTGTATATATATAGCTTCAAGCACCACTTCAGCACAGCAACAATCAAATTCATATTATTGATCTCCCCCAGTTATCGTTGAAGTAAGGCTAAGAGGTTGTTGCGTTGAAATAGGTCAATGACAAAAAATGCATTATTTTCAAACTCTATAAGCATACAGAATTGTAAAATTAGCTGCTCATGATACATATATAAACAGTTGAGTAAAATTCGTGTTGACAGCTAATGTTCGTGCCCAGCCAGAACATCAGTAAATGATCGTTACACTGATTCATGAATCAATGGTCCATGCCAAATTATGTAAATGAAACCATTTACCATTAAAATTGAACACATATAGTACCGTCTGAGCATTAAAGATGGATGGGTATGTTTTAATTAAACTCACATATTCAGATACATGTTTAATTTCTGCTTGACCTCGGGAATCACGCAGTTTTAACCGATTGGATGATGAAGGGACAATTTGTAAAGCTATGACATCACACCTCGGTAATGCTGCGTAGAAGGAAACGAGAAAACTAGCGGCGCGCACTTGCGTGCAATAAACGATATCAAACATTCAATCCTCGCGCTTACGCGTTTACTCTTGGCAAAAACCAAAATGAAAAAGCTAAAAATGATTCTAAAGCAAAGTGTTTGCTCTTGTTTGAAAGATATTTGAACACAATGTACATGAATTATGATGAAAATTGTTGGCTTTGATAATAACCACTTTAAGTCTCATATGAAATAAGCCTAAGCTTTAATATGGTTTGGATTCAAGGTTAACCATGGCATCAAAGAAAGGGACTCTTGAATTGCAATATATACACTTTTCCTTGTAAGAGTCTATTATAGCTCTGCCCGCTGTCTTGACAAATTTATATGCGTGTACTCTGTGATCTCTACTTCAGATTTCTGTCAACGGCAGTACGGACGCGTGGCATGCAATTTGCTCTTGAAAACGATACTTTTAAGTGTTCAAGAGAGCGGATGATTGCATGAACGATGATGACAAAAAATCACTATTTCATTCCTTTATATTTGCGCTCATATGTTTGCTTTAATAATAACCACTAAGTTTCATATGAAATAAGCCAATACTTTAATATTGTTTGGATTCAAGGCTAAACATGGCATAAAAAAAGTAATTCTTGACTTGCAATATATATTTTTCCTGGAAGAATCTATTACATATCTCCGTTCTTTCTCAACAAATTTATAGACGATGGGTGTACTCTGTGATCTCTCCTTCAGATGATATATCTGTCAACGGCAGTATAGGCGCGTTGCATTTAATTTGCTCTTGAAAACGATACTTTTCAGTGCTCAAGAGAGTGGATAATTTTTTTCCCCATCTCACAGTCTCTTACTATATAACCGTTAACGGTACCATGTGCTCTTCTGCTAGTGCACAGATGCAACCGCATAAATAGAGATATTTAATGTCTTAGGAAACTAATACATGTATTAAAAAAAGAACCAATAAAGAGGTTGTGCTTATTGTAAATAATAAAACCTACTTCATTCGTGATATTTTTAATTATACTTTTTAAACATAAATGGATTTATTTATACTGGATTTCTCGTGAAATAATGATTTGAACCTATACAAGCAAAATTGATATTTTTTTCTCTTTTTCCCCATATTATTTTTTATTTTAAAAATTACCAAAACTTGTTTGGGAGAGAAAGTAGCTCCACAAACGCCTTCCAAATTAGGGATGTTAATCTCTCCTTCCGGTAATCGGATCTTACAGCAATGAAGTAATGATGAGAATAAGAAGAGGAATAGCTCGCCCATGGCCAATGTATCGCCCGGGCAGGAGCGCCTTCCGACCCCAAACGGAATGAAATACTCGGGCTTGATCACTCGCTTACCATCTGCACTTAAAAAGCACTCTGGATTGAATGTTTCAGAATCCGTCCAGTTTCGGATCCATGTGGACTGCGTGAATGAGTGGGATCACTTGGGCCCCTTTTGGAATCTTCATTTCTCCTATAGCCGTTTCCCTATAAATGATGTTATGTGATATATGTCAAGAGATGCATTTTTAACAATGGTCAGTAATTAAAAAAGGACTTGGAAGCGACATGAACAGTTCCAAGAGGGACTGCTGTAGCCCTTCTCATCACTTCTAGAAGAAATGCCTCATCAGTGAAGGGTAGTTTAAGTCTATCTTCAAGTGAAGTTTATAGCCGTCTATTAAATATCAAACATTAAAAGCATGTTTAAATGCGAAATAGGTTTGTATAAAGTAATACTTTGGTCCAATAACTGTATCCAACTCTTTTTGAACACGTCGTTGAAGTTCGGGCTCCCTAACGGCGAATAAAACAGCCCATCTGAGCGTCGTCTGAATCGTCTCAGTGCTGGCACTGAACAGATCTGCGATCATCTGCTGGATCTGTGTGTCCGCATTCATACCAGCGAAAAGGCGGCCATCGCTTTGACCATCTTCAGTCGCCCTACTATCTCGAATGTAAGCATCGACTAGATCTTTCGGAGGCCCTTGATGATCTGGGTTATTGGCTTTGTGTTCTTCTATCACCTTACAATATAATCATTAAACTAATATCTAATTGAATGATATATTCATTTTATGTACCACTTGACCAAAATTTAGGATATATTTATAGATTTTTTGAGAGCTGATTAAAAGCCCACGAAACTCGAGGTAAGAAGCGTAAAATAGGGATCAATGCGGCTCGAGCTGCTATGGTAAAGGGGAGGAAACCTTCACTGATTAAACTCACCAATCGAATAAACCTTGGCTCATCCGGGTTGAATCGAATACCCATTAGTATGGTGCAGATGACGTTGGACACGGCAGATGAGAGATAAGGGTCGAGTAGAATAGGCTCGGATTTTTGCTGCTCTTTGATATGACTTACCATCACTTCTACTTCTCTCTATTCGATATAGATTTTAAAGATTTATTTCAATTCATAACATAGCTATGAAATGTATATTTACCTGAATAAGAGATTCTAATTCATTACCGACCCCATCAGTGGAAAAAATAAACCTTTTCTACATATACGCTTATATCTTCATATGAATAATACATTATTTAAACAAGTAGACTTATTTTATTGACAAATATTTTATATGAATTTAAAGAATAGCCTATTTTAATAGATATTATGAACAAATAGCTCCTAAAATTTCAAATTAAAATTAAATTTCGTTTCATATTGACGCGTAAATTTAACACATTTGTTGCAAGCGATATCAGAATATCTTAAGACATTTGAAACATTTGTAGTAAAATAAGAAAAAAAAAACCTTGTGCCTCCTCTATGAAGTGAATACTTCTTCGCTTATAGCAGCTGGGCAATTTTTCAAAATGCAGTTATAGTGACCTTTTCCACAATCCAGGTGGCGTTTAATACAACACTTGTCATGTTGACATCTATACGATTTATCTGGATATTTGATCGGTTTGTTGTTGGGAAGAGATAAGAATTCCGTTTTACCTACAATGGTCTTTATAAATTACTTTGAAAGTTATTTTTTTAGTTCTGCACTATTTTTTGTAAATATTTCTACAAGCAATTGAAACAGTTACATTTTTTCCTCTTATTTCGCCTTGTTCCCTATAGAGTACAAGTGACCACTTTTTAGATAATTACCACCTGAGTGAAGTACAACTTGAAAGATAATTAATCACCCTTTTCATGGTATAATTACAAAAAATCAGGAATCAGGGGCTTTTACACGCCAGATTATTCAAGCATAAGTATTAGATCACCCCCGTCGGCAAAGTGATATCTAACGGCGAAGGTCCAATATTTGAAATTTATTTAAAAATACATCTTTACATCAAAACGAATCAATTTTTTTACAGTGGACACATTTTAAACTATATTTTAATAAAAGTAGCTTTTTACATCGTAATTAATTATAGTAATATATGAAAAAATAGTAAAAGTTGCCCTACTCATTATTTACGTTAGTGCTTGTTTGCCATATTTATTCCCTCTGCTTCGCTACTAGCAGACGGGAACTTTTTTTGGGAAATCAATGTGGCAAACACGCATCAACGTAAACATTAACTAGGACAACTTTGACGATTAATTTTTTCTTCCTGTTCTTCATTTCGTTGAATTAAAAGTACAGAGAGCGTCAAATCTTATAATTATCACCATTTATTTCTCTTACTATTTCCTAAACAACAGTTCTTCCGCAGTACCTCGTTTCAGATGCTTTTGGTGGTGGCGCTGAAGGCTGAAGGCTGCGAGGAAAAAGTGTCCCATTATGTGTACTGTACTGGGTAAAAAACAACTCTGATTTAAATCATGATGTTGTTTTATTGATTTTAATTTTTTTCGACTTTTTCCATTATTTTGATTTAAATACCTGCAACGTTGATTTAATCTCTAAATAAATCGGGTATATTTATAACTACCTGTACCGCCTTGCTTATAGATTCAAATTTATAAAATTTGTGTGAGTGATTCATGCGACTCAATTTATTAAATCTTGATTTTTAACATGTATTTGTATTGTTATTGCACTGTTTATCAGTATAAAAACCATATATAGATAGAAATTCAGAGTATATACCATCAGCTCAGATGCGAGATTCAACAGAATCGCTTGGAAAAAAATGACTAACTCAAGACTAGATTCATTTTTTAAAGGGGTACACTAACTCGATTCGACTTTTGAGTCTTGAATCTATTGAATCGATTCGATGTTTAGTCGACTCGCGATTGAGTCTCGTCATCACTGATCTTGACAATACCATGATACATATTTCCGTACTGATCAATCAGTGAGATTCGCGGGATAACCGATGAAGAATAACCAGATTGTATCTTGATCATGCCTATCACATGCCAATTTAAGTTTTTTTTTTTCAAAACTGAATCTTATGTTGGAGAGTGTAATTCGTAGCTATATATACTATGTTATACGCTATTTTCCCAAATAACATTAGACATATATATATATTATAAGATTTACTGAGTTAAATTACAGGTGTATTTTTACTGTTAGTAGCGCTAATATGATATATTCATGTTATATCATATAAAATATGATACTTAACTGTAAGTATATTGCAAAATTAAGAATAATTTATTATTTGTCATTTAAGTGTATTCTAACCTCTAAGTTTTCTATTGACTGTAAAAAGTAAATTCTAATAGGAAAACGACTGTATTGTAGAGTTTCACGATTAAATATAAATTAAATTAAATGAATGGTTCAAATCAAACAAAATTGACGCTATATAAAAATAATAATAAGATGCTCTAAACATGTTAAAATCATTTTAAAATATACCATGATTGGATAATCTAATTACTATGACACATCATAATGTATGACTTAACCTTGATTAAACATGATTAGTCGTTACACTTTTTGGATCGTGAAGATTAAATTATGTTTACGTTAGACCATAGAACACGGATTTTTTTTGTAAGGTTAGTTAACCATGTGGTAATTAACCTATTTGGTAATGCAAAAAGAAATACACGGTTGAATCATAATTTCGTAAGTGTTCCAGTCGCATAACATGACATACATAATAATGTGAAAAAAATATGCTCTTGAACTTTTTTCCTTTATTAAACAGTTTAGTCTATATCTATATTTACTGCGATATGTTCAAAATGTACATTTTTATCTGTACATGCAAGCCACGCACAAAAGCGTATATGGATTTGATCGAGCTAAACTATAGAATGCGACTACGCTTTTTCGTCAATTAGTTTAATCAAATCACTTAAATCTCTTAATTATCATACTGAAAAAACATGGGGTTTTGTGTAAGAGATACTTAATTCACTTTAATCATTGAAAAAACTTAATTTCTTTAAAATAGTTAAATTACTTGAATTCCGTCAAGTAATGGAATAAAATGTCATCCCGAATGGACTTAGAAAAAAGATCTTTAAAAAATAAAATTTTAAACAATTTAGTTTTTAGTTAAGTAAATTAATGGATTTGATTAAATTAACTATAGCATACATCGAGAGTCGAACCTAATATGTTGCTCAAAGGAGCCAAGTACTATACCAATGAGCCAGCTGGACGACCCAACAATTTTTTAGCTAGTAAATTATGTATCTTACAAAAACATATATATGTGTATTAAATTAAATTAAGTATTTTCATAATTTTAGGTATATTAAGTATTTAACGAAAAAGCGTAGTTACATTCTATAGTTTTACCTTTGATCGTTCATGCAATGTTTTGTTCAACATTAAGCGCGCGAGCCAATTATTGATTAGCTTTTAGCAGAAGGTTGTTACATTGCTGGAGAAATAATTGCAAATGTGGGAGATAAGGTTTCTCTCGAGTGAAGAGCAGAAGCTGAAAGTATAAAATCATAGATGGTGGCTGTACTGGTTCTTCCAAAATTTTGGCGTCAAATGGGTTGTCACGCTATCGTACCCTACCAGCATTCAACAATGAAACCTTCCTACGGTCGACTACGTAGTGAGTACAATATAGTAAGAATCCAAATAAGATACATTTTCTTATTTTAATTCTTTTAGTCATTCCATGGTGTGGTTTAGACGTTCAGTGCGCTTCCTAAAATATTGGCGAACCTTTTAAAAAAACAAAATACCCGATTCCCAGACAATGAGTATTTCGTACTAAACAGGCACACTAAAAGTATGTCAGAGCATTTATTTAAAAAGTGAATCGTACTCTTCCTGCTGCCCTTCACAGCTGAATCCTGTTGCAGACGAATTCAATGATGAAGAAAGAATTAAGGTGGAAACTGACGAGCACCGAGATCATCTTCCAGATTTGTGGGTGAGTTAAGGTGTCGAGGAAGGGATTGATGCAGGTAGACGATTTGGCGAACATAACATTGTAGAGTATCGCAGCCATCGCATTAAATGTTCTTATACTATTACTTTTCATGCTTGAAAATTGATTCACATCATATATAGCCTACATCTCGTCCCCTAGCTCATATCACGAAAAAGTGTTCCATTATAAAAAGTTGTCGGCGCTTTTTATGTTGCTGAAATGAGATATCGTTTCCAGCATCATATAACAATTATAGAATATAAAATATACTTTCTTCGGAATAACAGCATAGCCAAATGGGATTGATTTTGAATCCTTCGTCGTCTGCGCGGTCTCTCTCCACCGGTGCACCCTCCTCTTATTTTGTCAAGGGCAAAATCATGTTAAATCTGTTCAGGGTGAAGAGTAGTATTTTGCAAGTCACTAATGCTTCCTCAGTCAAAGTGCTAGTCGTAATTATGCCTTTTAAGTTCCCCACTTCCCTTCAATTAGTGATTGTTTGCGGTTTTTAGAAGAACGGTACGGAATGGTATTGAATTTTCGTTTCTCAGATCGGCTCAGAAAAGGAACAAGGAAAATCGGTTCGGTTACTGAACGGAAAGGATAATCGATCGGTTATACCGTACTCACACAGCACCGAGTTATCCTAAGATTAGCCAATTTTTTGTTGTTTTTTTTACGCTTAAGATTATCCTGCCAATTTTGGACTTATTTCTTGACTGTTGCCTCATTTTTCCCAGATGACCTTTTTACTTCAGTCACTTCGATCATTTTGGGATAGTTAATTTTTAACTAATTGGGATTTCTATCTTATTGGGATTTCATGTTTCAGTTTATCAGCTTTAATTATCAGACTCTTGGGTATTATAATTACATTATGAGCACAAAAGTGGTTATAGAGATTGTTACTTTTATGATCTCTGTTATAGTGTTCGTCCGAACTGTGTCCACACTGATTCCTTGCTGAAGACATGATTAAGTATAACCTACTATTTATCTAATAAAAGTCAAAAATAACTTTCAATAATGTATTCATAGTAAACTATAGTGGCTACGTCGTTTAGCTTTCTTTAAAATCATAATGACATAAAACTTACATTTAACTGTGACAAATGAGTTTTAGCAAAAACATTATCAATTAAAAATCTAAAAAAATAATAATAATAATAATAATGGTGAACTCATAGAATAAAAGTTATTAATAAACAATAGGTTAGTATGGAAAAACATTTTGTATCAGGTTACATTTGCGCTTCAATTGGCTATAATACATAGAAACCGTAATTGATTCATAGAGAGTCACGAGAAATTGGCGGAGCCATAAACCAAATGGTGGATTAGCCATCAATTTATATGAAATTATCATTGTAGACGATATTTTTGGGCAGGGGCTGGTCGGTTAGATAATGTCATCTCCTGGAAGGTTATCGAAAATAAACTCTCTTAAATCAATATCTGAATTCACAAAGCTATCGTGATGCTGCTCTCCTATTAACAAGATCCGCTCCTCGTATCGACCGGATGGGTTTTGATTTTTTTTTTATGACTAATATGACCAAGAAAGGGAAAGTGGAAACCAGATCTGCTCATTGAATCGACCTGATGGAAGGGGTTTTTAAAAATATATTATAAATGATAAAAAAAGAACAGAGCCTACACTTTATGGGATGTCATACGACAACTCGGTTTTCATCATTATTGGAAATGATTTTACGGTTAACTAAGGGTGTAAAAAATAATGAAATAAAACAAATTCATATAATAGATAAACGATTCACCTAATCATAAATGAGTGGGTCGTCTACAGAATTGATTAACCGTCCATATAATCCCAGGTAAAAATAAGGTAATAATTTCGTACAATTAATCACCTCTAAGTGATTAATTTCGTAATAAATCGCAAAAAGTATGATTAATCACGTGATTAATACGAATTGTACGAAATTATTACGTAATTAATTATCAAATTCGTAATTAATTACTCCGATTTTTGCCTGGGATGATTATCAACTAGTTTTCATTGATTTAATGTCAAGTTAATTTAAGCACATCTTGGTTATAGAACTATTCAGAACCGTTAAAATTGATATTTGAAGATGCCGCCTAAATCATGGCACAAGATGGCGCTGTGTCCACTAGACAACGGTGTTAGTCACAAATGAGAGCCCTGGGGCAATAATTATGCAAAAAAATCTAAGCAGGCTATACTGAAGAACTCTTTCTCCTCTTTCGAATGACGCAACTCCCGCGTTCATCGGAAGCAAACAGCGGGCACGCATAAGAAAATACATAAGGGTGCATAAGAGCACAAGGGTGCATTAGGGCAGAAGGGTGCATAAGGCCGACCAATCAGAAGCGAGGAAAAGCAAGGGAAATAAAGGTTTTCAGACCCGCTCCAGAAGGGGGGGAAATAAGAAGGAGTAGAACCTCCGGTATCGAATAAATTCGATCCCATCCGGGATATCACAGCTGGTCTACTATCATTAGCATTTGTGATAATAGCAGACCCAATAATATTCTCTTCAATGATGACCCTTCCATTTAGTGTTGAAACAGGTTGTGCCCTTCGAGTGTTACTGCTAGTTATAATAGGTCTCCGATGCTGAGCCGCTAGTGCCTGCTGCTGAGAGCCTATACGACGGCTACTATTATTATTGTTACAAAAATTGGAACGACGAAAATTAAGGCCATCGGTAGGGGGATTGTAATAATGTGGATATCCCCCTAGTACTGACGGATTCATTGGCGGAGGAAGTAAGTGAAGACGTCTCAAGATTTCCTTCCAGATTTTCGGCTGTTTCAGAGTATAGACGAAGGGATCCACGCACGTTGCCAGTTTTGCGAAAAGAGATGGAAGCATCCCACTGAAAGGCTGTAATATTAATTAAAACAATTTCAATATTTAAATATACTTCAACGTTATATAGCTGTATATATATAGTGATATTAACCGTGAGAAGATAACCGTGACCGGAGATGCCTAAAAGGGCCACGATGGCGTAGGGTGTCCAGGCCACTGTCCAAGCGCCGATGAGGATCATAACAGTTTTGGCAACATCTAGCTCTAGATTTGGCCTATTACCTATATGTGATTGATTTAAAAATGAGTAAGCTTATGAGCAGTATACTTGTATAGAAATAGTATTACAATCAGCAGGAATACGGGCATCAATCTGATGAGCGACGTCACGGCGAACGAGAACAACAGTCCGGATGATGGACGAGTAAGAGTAAAATATGATTATCATTGGAACTAGCCAGGCGCCAATGAAGAAAACCAGGATAAAGATTCTAGTTGCCAGATCGTCCGAGAGGTAGTCGAAACTGCATCCGGTGAGGAATCCCTCCGGTACGTATTTTCCGACTCCGAAAAGTGGCAGAGAAGCAAATAGGGCGGAATAGAGCCAAGTTATGAGGGTCATGGTGCAAGCCCAACGGCGACTAGGCCTCCTGCCCACATTTATCGGTTGAGTAATCACTAAGTATCTGATTTTTAATTAAAATCAATAATATAAACGGTTTCAAAAATTAAGAGTTTTTGCCATAATTTATTATTACCGCTCGAATGAAACGGCTGCTAATGACATGATTGCACAAGTTCCGGAAAGGCCAGTCAGGAATCCGTAGAGGGTGCAGCCTTCGTTTTTTAGAAAAAAAGCTTTATAATAGTACTTGAAAAGAAATAAAATAGTATTAAGATTTTCATGGAATTTGAGTGTATAAATCAGTATTTATAGGATGGATTTTACCTTAAGTTGCATAAGTTGATTAATTTATTTTTTCCGTATAACACTAATTTAGTAGTATGAAACCCTGTGTTTCGACACACTCATGAAAGTTGAAACAAATATTCACGCTTTTGAAATTGTATTATGGGTTGTAATTTGTTTTTGAGAACATATTATACATATGAATGTTTTAAATATAGCTAAACGAACACTGAAAGACTAAAGCCCAAGAAAGTTATGCACGTGCTGTTGTGAAACGGGAGCTTTTTCTATAAAACTGTACCTCATTAGTACAATGTGCAAGAACGAACGCTACCGCTACCACACAATTTTTATCCTACCAATTTAGTCCCCCAGTATTAATAAATCTATATATATATATATAGTTCGTCAGTGCTGATGAATAATACAATAATCAGAACCGTAATAGATAATATTTCTATCCTTCAATAAGTAAACTCTCCGACCCCTATTCGTCTAGACTGCATATTAAATTACATAATAAACCCTGGAAGCTGGTATATTTACGTCGTACTCTAGAAATTTACTGATACATACGATGTACTGTACAATGTCCACATCAGCATATTTATAGCATCATTTAGATACTATGCCTTCATTAAGTATTAGAGACAATAAAAAAGTGACATTAAAAGTATTAAATGGTCATACCCAGTTTCCCTATAGCTGGCCCTTGATGGAAGCTGTTGAATAGGAAAATCGGTATCTGAAAACACGAGAAAGTTATATGTATTAAAAATTATAATTCAAATTAAATAGTTTCTCTAGAGATGCATTGCGGAACATATTACCATTAGAACGGTGGTAAGATCACTGATGGCCAGATTCGTAAGGAGAATATTGGCAGGTGTTAGCAACTTTTTGGAGCTTTCAAAAACATTCCTGTTAAGTTATTTCATCAAAGTATACGTATATAATTAATATGTGTTCAAACCTGGTAACGATGTAAATGGCGAGACTGTTGCTTAAGAACCCTATCAGAAAAACGATGACGGCAATGGTGATCAGTAGAAAATGAGCAAAGGATCGAGTCGGTTCAAATGTCATCCAGTGACAATCAATATCCAACAGGTGTTCATCCTCAAAGAAACCTTCCGTTTTCCACTGCTTTATAGGATAAGTCCGTTTAAAATGTTGCAAAAGTTCAGGACATTTCCCACCAACACTTGTTAATTCAAAGGATTCATTCATCGTGTTATAAAAAGGGGGAACACCAACACCACCTAATAAATTACAACAAAACAAACGAACTTTTGTACAACTATGCGTTTCAATTACATAAAGAAAACCATACTACTGAAGGTGATGCTGAGAATGACCTGGAATATTTGGATCTGATTCAAGAGTATCCACAAGACTGCATTCTGTGCACTTGCGCAATGATGCCATATCACATATATCTGATTAAAAACTTTTATATGAATATGCATGTTTGAAGCCTACAAATTGTTATCCATCACATAGGCCTACTAAATTTTACTATTAATTATTGTATAATTGTAGAGGAAGAAATAAGAAAACAGATTTTAAAAACCAGAAAAAGGAATATTGTTTAATTTTTATTTATTTAGCGAGTAAGTACCATATTGATATCTAGCCAAGTTATTATTGAATTTCCAAGGCGAAAAAGTAGTATAGCTATCGACCTATCGTACAATAAAATCACATTTCAACTGTACCTTATGACAGTATTCCCAAAAACTTGTATACAAGTAATTAAGAACGAGGCAGCATACAATGAAAGTATGCAACTCTGCATATATAAACAAACGATATATACACGGATATGGGAACGTCTAATAAAGCCCGAAATCCTCCAGCCCTAAACGCCATCGGTCTTATAATAGTGAATTTCGATAATTTACATTCAAATTTGTGGTTGTGTGAATGTGTGTATGTACTGTACTACGTGTATGTGTGTGTTCATTATATTGAATTCAAATCATATCGGCAGTATTAGGCTATATATGGTGAAAGTTTTATTGAAGAAACTGTACTTGCATAGCTATATAAGCCTTTTTTTCTTATATATGGTGCTGTTTTTCCATGGCTGTAATATAATGTAATCTACTACCAAATATTAATATGTTACGCGTTGAGCTAGCCTACTGGTTTGTGGGCTGCTTTCGCGAACAACCAGTCCAGGCAGCTATAGAATAGGATAAATAAGGTTATTTTTTATAATAAAGAAAGCCTGTTATACTCAGCAACAACAGATGTATGTGTATGTATAGAGCTTCAAGCACAACTTCAGCACAGCAACAGTAAAATTCACATTATTGATTCCCCCCCCCCCCCCCCCCCCCAGTTATATCGTTGAAGTAGGGCTAAGAGGTTGTAGCATTATTGTAAAAGGTAATAATGAAAGATCTAAAAAAATGCATTATTTTAATACTCTATAAGTATGATGGTATGTCGAATTGTAAACTTATCTGCCCATGATGCATGTAATATTATAAACAGCTATTAAGTATAAAAATTCGTGTTGACAGCTAATGTTTGAGTTCAAAACGAACATTATTACATGATTACGATGTTGATTCATGAATCCATAACCTATGTTTAATCATTTAATACATTTAGTTCCCTCTGAACATAAAATATGGATGGATATTATGTTTTATTTACACTTACGTATGTTTTAGATTAATTTATGTTTGACCTCGGGAATCAAGCAGTTTTAATCGATATAGTGATGAAGGGACATAAGTATAAAGCTGTGACTTCATACTTCTGTAGCGCTGCTTAGTAGGATACGAGAGAAAAAGATCTTAATATCGGCGTGCGCACTTCCGTGATGCAATAAACGGTATCAAATACTCGATCCTCGCGCTCATGCGTGTACCCTTAACCAAAACAAAAATCTGAAATCTTTCTAATCATTCAAAATCAAAGTGTTTGGTCTTGTTTGAAATATTATGTTAATCCATACATGAATGGTGAAAAAAATGATTACAATCCTATGTATTTACGCTAATACATTGGCTATAATAAAAACCAATTTAAACCTCATATGAAATAAGCCTATACTTTAATTCATTTTGGAGTCAAGGTTAAGCATGGCACCAAAAAAAGACCCTCTAGATTTGCAACATACATTTTTCTTTGTAAGAATCTATTATAACGCCGTACTTTCTCGACAAGTTTATGAGCAATGCGTGTACTCTGTGATCTCTACTTCAGATGATATATCTGTCAACGGCAGTATGGACGCCTGGCATGTAATTTGCTCTTGAAAACGATACTTTTCAGTGCTCAAGAGAGCGAATAATTTGTTTCCCCATCAACAAGCATGTCTCTTACTATAGAGCCGTTAGCGTCATCATGTACTCTACTGCTATAGTGCACACATGCAACTGGATAAATAGGGATAATCGATATTTAATGCCGTAGGAAACGAATATACTTGTATATAAAAAAAGAACCAATAAAGATATTGATGTGCTCATTGTAAATAATCGTATTAAAACCTACTTAATTCATGCATAATTTTCACTCAGTTTCAAATGAATAGTATTTTTTTTTCTTTATTACAGTGTTAACACATTAATGTATTTATTTATACTGGATTTCTCGTGGAATTGTTTGAACCTATATATGAAAAAAATACTAATGATTATATCTTCTCTGCTTCTCCCCCGTATTATATTCAAATAAATTACCAAAAATTGTTTGGGAGAGAAAGTAGCTCCACAAACACCCTCTAAATTAGGAATATTAATCTCTCCTTCGGGTAATCGGATTTCAAAGCGATGAAGTAGGGATGAGAAGAAGAGGAATAGCTCACCCATGGCCAATGTGTCGCCCGGGCAAGAGCGCCTTCCGACCCCAAACGGAATGAAGTACTCGGGCTTGATCACTCGCTTACCATCAACACTTAAAAAGCGTTCTGGATTGAATATTTCAGGGTCCGTCCATATTTTCGGATCCATGTGGACTGCGTGAATGAGTGGGATCACTTGGGTCCCTTTAGGAATCCTCATTTCTCCTATGGTCGTTTCTCTATAAATGATTTATGTCGATTGATATGTACGTATATAATAAGGGTTCTTTAATTGAAAATTTTACCTTGAAGCGACATGAACAGTTCCAAGAGGGACTGCTGTAGCCCTTCTCATCACCTCTAGAAGGAAAGCCTCAGTAAATGGTAGTTTAGGTTTGTCTTTAAGCGCAGTTAGCCGCCTATTATAAACCAATTATAATAAATGCGTGTATATATGCAAAATAGGTCTGTACAAAGTAATACTTTGGTCCTATGACAGTATCCAACTCTTGTTGTACACGTCGTTGGAGTTCTGGCTCCCTAACGGCGAATAATACAGCCCATCTGAGCGTCGTTTGGATCGTCTCAGAGCCAGCACTGAATAGATCTGCTATCATCTGCTGGATCTGCGTGTCCGCATTCATACCAGCGAAAAGGCGGCCATCGCTGAGACCATCTTCCATTGCCCTGCTCTCTTGAATGTAGGCATCGACTAGATCTGTTGGATGAAGCTCTTGGTTACCTGAATGATTGGCTTTGTGTTCTTCTACCACCTTAAAATATAATCATGAATTAATGATTAATTGATAATTTTAAATGATTAATAATTGTATATACCTCTTGTCCAAACTGCAGGATCTCTTTATGATTTTTAGTGAGCTGATTGAAAGCCCACGAAACACGAGGTAAGAAGCGTAAAATGGGGATAAAGGCGGCTCCAGCTGCTACGGTAAAGAGGTGGAAACCTTCTTTAATTAAGCCGGTAAATCGAATAAACCTTGGCTCGTTTGGGGTGAATCGAATGCCCATGAGTATAGAGCAGATGACGTTGGACACGGCCGATGAGAGATAAGGGTCGAGTAGAATAGGCTCGGATTTTTGCTGCTCTTTGATATGACTTACCATCTCTTCTATTTCTCTCTATTCGATATAGATTTTTAATGATTTATTTGAATATTTATCATAGCTTTGAATTGTATTTGTTTACCTGAACGGTACATTCTAATTGATTTCGGACTCCGTCAATGTGAAACTGAGGAAGCTTCTTCTGAAGGAACCGTCGCTGCTCTTTCCACAGCTTCCCCTCAGCATAAACTATTCCTGTACAATTTCCATAATAAATTAAAACTACTCTTATCAATTTTAATGCAGCTCTTACCGTATCCTTTGACGAGCTTGAAGAACTCGTTCTGGGGCCGAGCATCGAAAACGTGTGGTCGTCTAAAAGCGTTCCTAATAAGGCGATGATCGGATAAGAAGACTAGAAGCTCTGAACCGAGTTTGAGGCTAAAAATGGGTCCATAGCGTCGTGACAAGTCCGTCATCTCTCCTTGAAAATCATTGGGTCGTTTTAAGAAAGGTAAGTAACCTACAAAGGGGAGTCCGCAGGGTCCGGGTGGGAGGGATCGATTCACCCGAAACCAGCGCGTCAAACGTCCGGTCAAGCGGTGGGCCACAGCCGCTACCAGCGGAACCCAAAAATAGTAACTCGAGAAGAGGTAGATGAACCAGCCCATGTTGCGGTTTGAACAGGTTTGAGAGAAAATGCAGAAAACATCCCTGTTTTATAGGCCTTGTATTCGTAGTATGTTGGTCGTTATACTGGTCATTCCCACGAGAGAAAAAAGAGGAAAAAATTTTACTTCTTCAATGCATACGTTTATTCATATGGATTTAATACCTTATTTAAATAGATAGACTGATTTCAATTTACAGATATTTTATATGAATTAATAAATAACTCATTTCAATAAATATTATGAATAAATAGCCTCTTTATCTAAAATATAAAATAAATTTTGTTTTAAGTCGAACTTATTTATTGTAAACGATATTTGAATATCTGTAGATATGGAAACGCATATGAAAAAAGGCTAATCTTTCTCTGTTTTGTGTGTGTGAAGGGCATTTAATGCTAATACACTAATCGATCGACATGGTTCTCTTATTGTTTTCTACTGAGGTCTGAGAAATTAACGGGTGATATCGCAAAGGGAATTGCTACTTTCTAGGGGCGGAGCAAGGCACGTGCATGAACTATTCAGAGATTTCAGAGATTGCCAACCATTTTTTTGGGTAGAAAAAGAAGAACAATCTTGTACTACCTCTATGAAGTAAATAGGCCCTACCTATTCGCCTAAAGAAGCCGGGCAATTCTTCACAATACAGTTTTAGTGACCGCTCCACAATCCAGGTGGCGTTAAATACACATCTTTACCATTTCTCTGGATATATTTTATCGTTTTGTTGTTAAAAAGAGAATGGAAGTATGTCAAAACTCAAAACAAGATCTTTTGATTATCACCTTTTGGGTTGGAATTTTTATAATTCATAATATAAAAATGTTGTACTGTTTAACCTCACATTATCCAATATTGACCAACAAGTTTTAGTCACACTTATCCATGACCTATTTTTTTTAAAGAAAAAAAACAATATTTTGTTCTCTATAACTATTCGTTTTTCGCCTATTTTATGCCGCTGGGTAGTTTCTCATAATGCAATTTCAGTGACCGTTTTCAAGTGACGTGAAATTAGGGCTCTGACTCAAATCGGCAAAAATTTGAATAATTCGAATGAATTGAATATTCACGGTTATTCAATTCAATTCAAATCGATTTTTTAATATTTTTATTTCTTCATATTCAATTCAAATAGAGGAAACAATTGAATATATTCAATTTGAAATTTGAATATTTGAATATGTGAATATTCATTCAAATTTTAAATTAAAATTGTTATTTTGACAATAATACCATTGACATTTGCAATTAGAAATCTAGAAATGAATTCGGAACGACATCGGAATAAATACTTAAGTCAAAATTCTTGTTTATTTCTATTTATTTAGTCCATTACATTCGAATATATTCGAATATTCATTCGAATTATTCAAATTCTTCAATAAATAAAAAAATTAAAATATATTTGAGTATATTCGAATAATTATTCAATTCAATTCACATGGTCAATTTAAAATTCATATTCATTCGAATCGACCCATTTGAATTGAATACGATTCGAGTAAGAGCCCTACGTGAAATACACTTTAAATTGTTTAAACCGTGGGTGTGAAGGACACCGTCTTTTTCAAAAGTATTAATTTTTTTTAACGAAAATCAATTTCCAAAGGTGAAAAAGACAAGCCCTTGAATAAACTAAGAAAATGTATATAAATAAGGGTATTTTTTCTGAAATTTTACATATTACTTCAGTTCATATTGCGTAGACGCGAGCTGTTAATGTCGGTTAAAAAGTATGTATGGCAATAAAATCGATTGAATAGCAGGCTCTGTATCAAAGTTTTACATAATTACAAAAAAATATGGGAAATATGATGAAATCATCTCTTTCTCTATTATACTGGAATACAGTTATTCTATATTGCCATACACATGTCGTTCTATATTACTCAAACTGTTGTATATCCCGCCCACAACTAGCCCACCTGTAATCACATCTTACTCTAATGTACAGGTTGTAGTACCGGATGGTAGATGGCGGAGTAATCCCGAATTTCTACACAAAAAAAATTCCAGGCCCGCACCTTGGTTTTCAGTTGCACCGTTTCGGTGCGGGGTTCCCGAAGGGATTTTCCTGTTTTGATTATGACAACACGATTTGATTAAGTTCAGCCTATAACTGCTTCGTGTTTCAAATTTTGAGAAACACATATTTCCCTACTTTCCTTCGCAATGTTTCCTCTGTTATAAACTCATCACTATGCCAAATAATATGAGAAATATTATTCCATCAAATCAATTTGGAAAATGTCCTTCTTTGAGTTCGTCCCTTTAAACGAATTCTATATTAGCCGACTGTCAGGACTGTGTCAAGAAATTCGATATACTTTTTTTTATTTAAGGAAAAACATATAGTAGAAGAAATAACAGAAAAAGAGCAAATTGAAAACAAAATCAGATATGATTTCGTTCGAATACTTCTTAATATCGCTTGTTCTAAACATTTTCCGTCGTTAAACTTGTCGGGTAATAGACCAATTTAAACTTATACTTGCATATTACATCATTCTCCCGTAATAAGTAATTTTTACAACTCTCTAGACTACAAATGTGTTTCATTCTTGTTTCTTATCACCCGTGTTCTATGTTTATATTATTTTTTGCATCGTAATTCAGTCATTAACTCATTCGAGTTCTTCTTTTTCTCTATTATCCACCTTTATTTAGAGCGTATGAAATCTTAAACGCTAAATTAAAGTCTTTCGATCTGACATATGACTTAAAAGGTTTATAGAATAATTTTATCAATTCGTCCACAGATATTTCCAGCAAAAAAAAAATTATATAAAGCTTTGGCAAGTTCTCAATTATTCACGATTCAAGTGTCTGAATGGGTATCCAACCTTCGTCTTCAAATAAAAAAAAAGAGTACGTTAGGAACACTGCAATCAACTGTAATAAATCTTAATATGGAGAATGAACGAATGTTATTATTTCCTACCATTTAAATACTTTCATACTTTACAATGCATTTTTATCGCAAAGCCGCATGACCGTATCACATAATCTAACTAATTTCAAATGAAATTGGAATTTGAGCAAACACATAAGCCAGTTAAAACTATATATGGTAACCTATTAAGTTGAAAGCACAATTAATAGTTCCACTTACAATACATACGAACTAGATAGGATCGTTTATTAATTATTATTTGAAAACATCAAAAGAAGAAAGTTCTTCATTCCTCTATCAATCCCAGTGCTGTTTATCAAGCGGACCAGAAGTAACTAAACACTAGTATTTCATGTTTGCATTTTTTGCGATGATATGAATTATGAAAGTACAGTACCTAATCTAATACACCGCTGAATACTTGATTCATTTCTGCTTGACTTACACACTCTCGACTTGATTGCGTAAAGGAAAGCTGGTAAAAAAATCGGATATTATGTAACCATCATCAACGTAGAGCAACGTCTGTCTCATTGTTTTGAAGGAAAACCGTACACAATACAACGTGTACCTATATGCACATGTCTTTGTTGTGGTGGACAACATGTTGTCGTTGGAGCCATCTGTTGGGCATCCTGGCACTAGCCCCTTCACTCCACCACCGCCTAGTATCCCTTCGGGAAATATCCTATAAATTTGCGGCAATTTTTTGCAATGACTTATATGCTTCCACCTTCCGCAGAAGAAGTACCATTTTATACATCATTACGCCGGATTCGTGTTAAATAACTGGTTAATGCACTGTTAAGTTGCTATATAAACGATACACGGTGTAGTCGATTTTCGAAATGCTGGGGCGTTGGTGCTCATTATATACAGGAAATATATAAATAGGCAGTAATTGCTGAGATAATCAGTGGCCAATCACTGCAGGACGACATAGAATGACTGATTACAATAATATTTATCGGTGAACACTGATAAGCTTTTAATCTCAACAAATAGAAGAAAAACGTGTAAATTTTTTCTGACATATACTATAAAACTAAGAAGAGAATCAGTTGGTTAATTACTCAGAGGAGAGGGGGGGGGGGGAGGGTCCTGATTATGGAAAAGTCAGTGCGTGTTCATTGGGTGATAAACAGGTGCGATGACGTTGTGATTGAGGCTCGACAGGGTCTATCTTCTTTAAACTTTTTTTTGTATATTTTAAGCGGTATGAAATGCTGGATGATTAAAATCTATTACATCTATATAAATATTATTAAATATATAAGGGACAAGGAAAGTATTATAAGATAGCTTTTACAGGGTAAACATGTAAGTGATTGACGAAAGAGGTGAATCAGTGGAACACCATTGGATAGCAGTTAGCACAATGAACATTCAACGATGACTATTGGTGAGGTACTAGTAATCATTCTTAAAAGCAAACGCCAATCGATTGAGGATTGAATTGGTTAGGTTTAAAAAAAAATTGAATCTAAATTTGAATCAGCTCACATTTCCCATCTGAAATCATAGTCTTTCACTTTTATTTAGATATAAAATTAAATTATGAAAAACCTCACGCTGATGGTTCACAACATTTTGTTCAATGTTCAAATCTATTCTTATCAGTGGAATAAACTGCATGCCAGAACTCATCATTATTATATTTGAATTTGAATCATATTTGATTGGGACAATTGAGACATTTATACATATTTGTGGATTAACTTAATAAATTAAAACCTTATTCCGCGTGTGTGTGTGCGTTTGGTCAATTAAAGAAAAAAAAACATAATCTGAATCGGTTCTATGAAAAAGCACTGAAACCTACAAACTGTGTTATATGGGCTAGTTCAGCTTTGAAATTGCTTAAAAATTGTAATTAGCATCTGCAGTGCTGGGTAATATCGTCGGCAGCCGAGTCGTTGCTAGGTGTTTGCAGGTTATTAAGCGGTCAGTCACGATGCAGAGTGTCGGCGCATGTTCATGGATTTAATAGCATCGGACAGACTCTTCCTGAATGTAAGGTATGAACATGCTGCATATTATGCTATCTATGCGATAATAATGAATTAAAATAAGATATGGCAGTTTTTTTAATATAATTACTTGTGATTAAGTCTATTTCAATGGTAAATACTGTTCCTCCTTCGCTGCTGTTGGCCATCAGTACGAGAAATTAGCTCTCTATTCCAATACAGATGCAACATTGGATGGTAGATGGCATATAGTAGCCCCAACTGCTTAAAGTAGGGTACAGCAGGAGACAGGTCTCTACTGCAACGGTCTACAGAATTCACCTTACAGATGACGACAAGAAGCATGAAGGTAATACGAGGGAAAGTAAATACAAAGAGGGAGGTAACACCGATAACCATCGTTTTTGTAGCCCCATCTTCAAGTCCACGAAGAATTTCTGGATCCATTCTGGTCCGACGTATCACACCAACTAATAGCAACTCGTTATTCCTATTGTTTTCATCGTCAGCTTGCTGCTGCCCGCCGCTCAGGTCCTGTAACTCTATCGTTTCTCCATTATTTTGGTGAGTAACATTCTGGAGCAAAGTACGTGTTTGGATAAAGACAATCACTCTACCAATTATGCACAATAAAAAGAGAATCCCAATAAAAGTTCCTTTGATTCTATTTGAAACAAAGTGAACGTGGCAACCGAGTTCGTAAATTCCAAAAATGTACACAAATTTGCTGACTAGAACGGTCAAGATGAAGGACAAGATGACCCAGAAAGTAGCCAATTGAGCTGTAAACTTGTTCCAATGCCAGAGAGGGTATTGGATTGCCAAATACCGGTCAATTAATGACAGTAGAGTGCTCTGTAAAATTGAAACTTCAGAGAGGCCTGCAGTAGCAACAAAAGCTAGGCAGATCGAATCGTTTGTTGGGTGGAAATAGTAGGCAATTTCCAACGACGCTGGCATAAAGATTATCAAGTTTGAAAGGAAATTCGCCAGAAGAAAAACCTTTCGAGGCCTACATTGATTTACACATGGTCTACACAAAGTGATCAGGATGGCAACGCTGTTCATGGGAATGCCGATCACGCACAAAACGATTTCAAACACAAGAAGTGGTATCTCGATCGTAATTGCACTGACGATTTCACCGTCATTGTCGAGAAGCACTGGACTGTAGTAGTCAATAGTAGAATTAGTTGAGTTAATTAGGTTGAACACACATGACGTGTTATCTAAAGGCGCATTCATGTTTAAAACTAAATGAAGAAAGATGGATGATGACCGAACTTGAACTTTATCTGACTTAGAATGGGTAAGAACAGTTTCTAATTTTCATGTATATATTACTGAGGTCTGAGAGATCATATGTATAATTGATGCTGCGCAAAGCAGCAAAGCGGCTGCGTTATTAGTTAGAACGATATAGGGAATGTGGTAGCAAGCGTCGAATTCCATTTTTTATGATAAAAGTGATACCAGAAAAATAGAGGAAAATGCCACATTTTTATGTGGAAGAGTTTCAATTGAAAAATACAGATATATTCCTAAGATAAAAGCATTACAAGTGGAGAAAACAAAAAAAAAAATTATGCAGAACGCACATTATTAGGCTATTACACCGCTTAAAACCATAACATGCAAAGGTGATGTTGCCTAGGATTCTGGACCCTTTGAAGCTCTTGCTTGCGATAGTACGCAAAAATGCAAAATTCCCAGGAATACAACAGCCCTAGTGATTGTGAAAGTAATTAACCCGAGACTCCTCTCTAACTCTAGCATTGAAGTAGCAGGCTGTTGATTCGATACATCAATATACGTAAAGACTCATCAGTTGTGCAGCCTTCAATGGACAACTAGACTCTGCCATCCATTGCCCAAGTAATTAGTCTGGTTTGGATATTTTTCTTTCTGGTAGTGGTAGTCAAGGATGATGCAGCCAAGACTAATACATAATGAAGAGCACATCAGAACAAGCAAGTAGCTCAATACACTCATACTTTCTTCATTTAAGAATAGATAAATGTAATATTGGAAGTTTTATGCGTGGCACGCCATACCGATAATCAAATCAATCTGTAGAGAGTGTAAAGCTAGAAGTAAATGACATTATAAGTGAATCTATATTAGCTATCATCAGCAGCCATTCAATTGGCGAATCATTCAGCCTCAACGATACATCGTTGTACCATCGTTATTGGTAGTCGTTACCTAATATTAGCACTGCGGTTGACTGGTTCATGAAGGTCTGTTAGATTTTATTGTTCAATATCATTCATACATTGGTGAATTTCTGTTTTACATTCATTATACCTGTTTCCTAATTGAAATGTGGTACAGTCACGTATATTAAGATGAATATGTGAGTCACCTATACAGTTGTGACTTGTGAGAAAGTCCACTGGGAAAAGAAAATCTAATATATTCCTAGAAGCTGACGTTGATTACACTGTCTCTAACGAAGTCTTATATACATCGCAGTTGTACTGTACATACACGCTCTCATTGAACCCCATCGCCATGTTATTGAAGCAACCATTTCATTTGGTACAGTTGAAAAGCTGCCAGTGGCTTCAGCAGGAACTTGTATTCATACCCTGCACGTTGATTGGTTCCTTTGACTTTTTCAGTGTGCATAAATTATCCTTTACGTTCGCACGGCCTTTTCAACGTAGTCATGCATGAACTGTATGTCACGGGGTGCATTTCCTTTTCACCAAAATTTGATACATGTGTCGATCCAATCCATCATCAAAATCATCATACTACATCAGATAATACTGTTGTCAATAATCGTTCAATCGTTCAATATAATTAATCGTTCAATATAAATTATATGTGTTATAATGGTACGGTATATAGCCTACATATACTTGTTCTTTTACAGCGCAAAACAATCAAAACCACCGAATTGTACAACCAACACTTTTATAGCTTTAAGATAAAGTCATGAATGGGAAAGGGAAAAGAGGCGGTAAGACAAAAAAATGATAATGTTTCTTCTAGAAGATGAATAGAGCATCATTTGCACGCAAGTGCGTCAGAGATGCCTCACTACTTCTAGCCTATATAAACGTTTGAATCATCTTGCATAACTGTCCCAGTTCATTGCCAGCACTACTCCAAGCTGACGATAATGAACGAATCGTCCGCTGATGATGGGCAGAGCTGCCCTCAACTAATTCAACATTTTACCCAAGTCTATCCTGTGGAACAGTGGAAAAAGGATGGATTCTTCCAAGATGAACACCTCCTGGATATTGATTGTCATTGGATGGAGTTTGAACCGACCCGACCGTCTGTCCATTTTTTATTAGCCGTGATTTACGCCATCGCTTTTCTCATAGGAATTCTTAGCAATATCCTGGCTATTTACACCATCGTCAGGTATCCTTCTGTTATATGAACTTTCAAACTGGCAATAATTTGTTTTCTACTAATTCAGCTCTAAAACTTTGCTTAGTCCGGCCAATATTCTGCTCGTTAATTTGTCAATAAGCGATCTCCTAACAGTCTTTATGGCAAAAAAGAGTTAAATTAATAATACATCGAATCTCAAATGGGTAGTTTGATCTTTCAAATAATGTATATGTTTCAGACACCAATTTTCATATTCAACAGTCTTCATCAAGGACCAGCCATAGGGAAACTAGGTAAATATAATTCGTTGTCTTGTACTGCTCATTATAATTTGACTTTTGAATTGACAATTTTCGAATAGGATGTACCGTTTACGGATTCCTGACTGGTCTCTCTGGGACGTGCTCGATCATGTCCCTAACAGCTGTTTCAGTCGAACGGTAAACTTATAACATTAAATAAAAGTAACTTAATTAAGCTATTATGTGATGCTTCTTAGATACTTGGTGATCAGTCGACCGTTAAATGTGGAAGGGAAGCCAACTCGTCGGTGGGCCTTTTTGATGTCTCTCTCATTATGGCTCTATTCTGCCGTTTTCGCCTCTCTCCCCTTCTTCGGAGTAGGAAAATACGTACCCGAAGGATTGCTAACCAGTTGTAGTTTCGATTACATGTCAAACGATATTGTATCTAGAATTTTCATTCTGCTTTTCTTCCTCGGAGCCTGGGTCTTCCCTTTGAGCATCATAGTCTACTCCTATTCGTCCATCATCCGGGCTGTTGCCCACGTTCGCCGAGAAGTCGCTAAGACCGACAACAGTAATATAGCTTGTCCATTATTATTAATAGGGGAAGCAGCACAAACCAACCCGAATGATCTTGCTCCTCAGCATCCAGCAGAATCGATTTCGACAGGTAAAATAAATGAATTCTCCACTTATAAACATTGATGCTTCTGGATTATAGATGAATGATTGATACCTGGAATTAAATTCTTTAATAGGGAATAGGCCGTGCGTAAAAAATCGTCAGCTTGATGTGGAGATGAAGGTTGCCAAGGTTCTCATCGTCCTCATTAGTTCTTGGGCAGTGGCTTGGACCCCGTACGCCGTTGTATCTCTTATAGGCATCTCCGGCTATGGTCACCTCCTTACAGTAATGATACTATTATTATGTAATTATTGGCTTATTATCTAATTTATCAATACGATTAATATTAGCCATTAGGTGCTATGCTGCCGGCTCTTTTCGCCAAACTGGCCACCTGCGTCGATCCGTTCATCTACACTTTAAATCAACCGAGGATTAAGAAGGAAATCTTAGTCCGTCTTCGTCTTCTCCCACCCATAAGTTCATCTGTTGCACCCTATTACAATTATGCTGGGGTTTCTCCGTATAATCGTAACAACATCAGCCCTCACATCGTAGTTTCTAAGCCAATGGCAACGGGGAGAATGAGATCTATATTGCTGCCAGTAACCTAAACATCCCTACTAATACTAATGGAAATCATATCAATATCCGCCATTACAAGCTCCTGCTGAGCTGGATTCGTAATAACTTGTGCTGGTTCGAATGCTAATATTTAAATTGTTGTATGTAATTTACGAGGGCACTTAAAAGATCTACTGCCTAGTTCCTTTAAATAACGACATGTTTTTGTTGTGGCATTTGTTTTCCTAAATTGTGCGAGTAATTATAGTGCAATGCCAGTAGTAAATTTGTCCTTTTTACATTCATTTTGAATCCTATGAATAAATTTAAATGGACATTTCTGGGAGTTTTTTTTGTACTAATTGCTACTATTATGGTATGTCAAAATGGAATATATCTATTTGTATAATAAGAATAAAAAAATAACATTGATACCGTACATCATTTGCCGACTGTGTCAACTCTGTTACGAGATGACAATACCGAATAAAATGACGCACGCTGAATGTTAACTGTCTTGTCTATACCCGCCATACATACATTCGTCTGTTGACCTTGAGTAGACTAGACAAAAACAACAGCCTCAAAACCCGTAGAAAACTTTGAAAAATCTGAACTACTACATTTTGCTACTTAAAGACTTGATTATTACCCAGCAAGTTAACATTTTTTATGTTGCTAACTTATGTTTCAATTTTGGCGAAAATAATTTTATCCAATAAAAAGTTGCGATAATATTTTTCTTCAAATTTTCTTCAAATTTCAATTTTTTTTCCGATCAAAATTGTAGTTTTCTCATCCGTTTTGAGTACAACCCTTAACTCCGTAAGCCGCGTGCTAAAAACGGCCGAAAATAAGAGGGCCTTCCTAATTCTCCTGAGGGTGCTGTATGTAGGCCTACTGCGCCAAATAAGTGGTAATATGTATCGCCTTTACCGTTGTTTTCAAGAGCAGATTAATTATTATGAAAAAATATACTGAAATGATCACCTTGAATTAGGGTGACTCACCTTGAATTAACTGCTATATTTTTATCTGGCTAAGCAATCGTATGTACTCCACGAGTATCACCATTTATTTCTAGCATTTTGTCGTATAGACATCGCCTAATTTAACCAGTGACTATTTTCTACATAATGAAGTGTTACAGACCCCTTTTCTCGTGCGAGGCGATGAGATCATCTCTCAATCTATCACAAATAAAATTGATGCGTTTTTAGAGGAAGCAATTGAATAATTGGCTGCTTAAGAGTAAATACGAATAAATCCTAGTCAAAATGTGGTCTGGTATTTTATATTGCTGAACGATCTTAATTAAAAACTGGAACACCTTATTAGTACAGAGATTTATAACGACGGAAGGGTGTAGTCAGCCTCAATCCGTACGACCACTTCGCCAGCATGAGGGGTGCAGAACAAGCTTCACTTTCAGATTTGCTAGGCTGATAGAGTATTTAACAGCCCGTCTGAGATCACTTGAGAATGCCAGCGCGAAGGCTTTCTAGTAGGGGAAAAAATGAACATTTTTTTCATTTCAATTTTTGGACAGTTAAACGCTTAATAAATGTGTTGATAACGTGTTAATAAATGTGTGACAATTGTGTTTGTTTTAAAATGTTTTGTATTTAAAACATCTATATAATTATTTCAAAGTGCTCTAAAACCATATTAATTGAAAAAAGAATATTTATTTACGTTTTTTTTTTTTAATTTAATATTTTCCAGTTAGCTTTTATTTTGGACACAATCAAATGTATTATGTCCTTTTTAATTGTTCAAAGTGATAAAATCACGCGCACAGTTTAATTCTATAAATGGGGAATGGAAATCAGTAGTTATCACAACTTCAACACTTTGTTTAATAGTGCTATAATACCAGCTTTCAAACAGGTATACACATACGATGTAATATGGACTGTTCTGATAAATGTTTTGGGTTTATTTTATAAGATGTGGGGTATAGTCTCTTACGTTCAAGGGTTTAAAATAATTTTCGGGAAAAGCTGCAAGCATGAAATATGAAAGTTTTTCTTTACCTTAAGAACTAGTTCAAGAAAAAAAATATGTAACAGTTACATCGAGTGCGTAGCCTAAAAAGTTAGTTGAGAAGAAGAGAAGAACACCAAACCAGATGTATAGTGACGAATAACGAAAATTTCAAAATTTATTTACAAACACTTCATCATAAATAGGATGTTCCGTTAACGGATTCCTTTCTGGCCTCTCCATTCTAGAACTTGCTCAATTATGATCTTACAATCGAAAAGTATGGGGGTGTCGATTCTAGAAGTTTGCTCGGAAAGTTTTATTTTATTAAAAGTCTGAGGCACGGAAGTGCTCAACACTTTTTTTAAGAATAATGATGCCAAGTTCGCCGGAAATAATGGGGAAACACCTTTTCTAGACAGTTACTATAGAGCTCTTACATAAGCAGTCATAACTCATTAACATAGGAGTGACTTCAAATGTCAGCTACTGACGTAACGAGTTTGCACGGTCCATATTAAAACGGAATAAACGCTTTACATATATAATCAATAACTTAAACTGATCTTACCTCTGACATTTAGCGATTAGCCGAACGTGGTGATAGGCCTACTGTCGTGGACCTCTTACACGCGGTTACAGCCCTTTTAGGTATTTCTAGCCACGAACATCTTCTTAAAGTAATATATTCGGTTCTAGATATTTATAGAAAATTTACCATTAATTTAATTTTTCAGGCAAGGCATTACATTAAATCTCATTTCTGATTTTTTATGGTACTTTACTAATTTATTTAATTTTGCTGATAAATAAAGAGACCAAATAACAATAAATGAGGGTGCACCGTTTGTCTGTACCACAGTACCAAAAAAATATACCACCGTATTCATATACGTCGTATACCCATTACTGACGGAGGGCGGGGGGCTGTTTCATAAGAATATTACATATCAAACAGAGCAGACGCTAAGCACCTCTGCATAGTCATTACTATAGTATATAATTCAATATATCAAAGGAAGATGATTGGGTATACAGATATGGGCAGTCGGATCATTACGTAACCAACAGAAAAAGGAATTCAAAATAAGAATGCCTAATGAGGCATAAAGGGAGCGCAGCAATCTACAGCAATGGAACATAATTCGAGAATATTCATAATAAGCAACAGAACTGATGTCATCCAATTCAAATGATATATATTATAGAAAAAATATATATATAACGTCTTATATAACGACACACGCTTTATATATTACGAAGACCACAACTTTACAATTAGTTATTTTATTAGACTAATGCAAATCTTCTTTTGTTGTTTGTACTGCTTATTAAGCAATTGTTTATGCATTTCTATAATTACAAAATCTAACACAGCCAAATCTTAAAGTTCAACATAAAAAAAATAATTAATGACTGATATGACTCTCGGTGCCAAGAGGTTAAGCTCATTTATCCATCGCTTCACAGCTCTACCCTTGATACGAGAGTCCGGATCATATTACATACTAATAGTAGGAAGTCTGCTCATATAAAAGTCAATCTGGAAAAGGTCATCATCGCACAATCACATGTCACGATATATAATATGGGATGATCATCACATCCTTGTGTATGTGCGTGTGACCTTTGGTTATATTAGTAATATATACACCCACAAGCTTGTTAAAGCCCTATCATGTTACGTCTCATTCAAGAGGGGCAATTGAAACAAAACTAAGGTAAAATATAACGTATATAGGCTAATGATAATAACATACAATGATGTAGAAATAACATAATATCTATGTTATTTCATCACTACAAATTTATATACAGTAGGAAACCCATTAATAAAAATGAGTTGCCTATATAAGGCTGTACAATAATTCTTATTTGAATATGATGCTTAAATACGTTTAGATAAATAATTCATGCTTGAGTTCCATTGAATTCCACATCCACATCCAGTGAGACCAAGAACGTTCAATTTGAAACAGTTTTGACTTAACGGCATCGATTTTCTCAAATTTTATTTTCTTAAAAAGAGAGTATCACTTATTCTGCGCATGAGCGACATCACCAGGTGGGCTTATACGATCTCTCTTCTATATACATTTGGATTGTCTAGGACACCTGTCTCAGTTCATTTCTATAGATGTTACACGCAACATCATCATCGATTCATTGAACAGTTCATTACATACTATCATTCAATATGAATGGATCATCCACTGATGATTCGCAGGGATGTCCTAATGAGCTGGTTCAACATTTCAAAGAAGTCTATCCGGTGGAGCAGTGGAAGAAGGAAGGATTCTTCGTTGACAGTGACCTGCTGGATATTGACTGTCACTGGATGGCATTCGAGCCGGCCCGGCCGTCCACTCATTTCTTGCTGGCCATCGCTTACGTCGTCGTTTTTCTTTTGGGATTCTCTAGCAACACATTCTCTATATACATCATTGCAAGGTATATTATCATATGAAATAGAAATGTATAATGTAAATTTGTAATATTGGTTTATTAGTTCGAAAAAAATGCTGAGCCCTGCAAACATTCTTCTTATCAATTTGGGAGTGAGTGATCTTCTGACAGTACTTGTGGTAGGCCCATAAATACACTTTGAACATACAATCCTTAATGATATACTTCATCTAAATGCGTATTAATTATTATTCCAGATCCCAATTTCCATTTTCAACAGCTTCCATCAAGGACCAGCCATAGGAAAACTTGGTAATTGTTAAGCATATTATTACAGTATACTACAAAGAATAGTTTAATTGGTTCTGCATTACATTATAGGTTGTTTTGCCTACGGATTTCTGACTGGTCTATCCGGAACTTGTTCGATCATGTCCTTAACAGCTGTAGCAGTCGAACGGTAATGAATATATTACATATTACATGAACAAATCGTTATAATCGTATTGTCTAATTTTACAGATATTTAGTGATCAGCAAGCCCTTCAATTTGAGCGGGAAGCCTTCCCGACGCTGGGCTTACTTCGTTTCTCTCTTGACGTGGCTCTATTCAGCCCTTTTCGCATCTCTGCCACTGTTTGGGGTCGGAAAATATGTACCCGAAGGTTACCTCACGGGATGTAGCTTCGATTATTTATCTAACGATACGGCATCTAGAATCTTCATCCTGATTTTCGTCATTGGCGCTTGGATGGTCCCAATGACCATCATAGTGTACTCTTACGTTTTCATCATTCGGACTGTTGTCCAAGTTCGCCGCGATGTCGCTCAGATCGCAGACAGTAATATAAATAAAACAGTCGGCGAAGTTCAGAATAATCCTGCTAATAATGCAACGAATGTTTATGGTAATTCAATAAATGTTTCTCTTTTTCAATAAACTGAATGATCATGCAATATGTATTCATATATTAGGTAATATAAGACAGCCTGTCAATCAACTTGATGTAGAACTGAAGATTGCCAAGATCCTAGTGGGCCTAATCGGTGCCTGGATGGTGACTTGGACCCCCTACGCCATCGTAGCCCTTATCGGCATATCTGGTCATGGACATCTTCTAACAGTAATATTATATGACATTACATTAACAATTCTAAAAATATGAATATTAATTAATATAATTAATAGCCTTTAGGGTCGATCCTTCCGGCTCTTTTCGCCAAATTAGCCACATGCATGGATCCCTTAATATACTCTTTAAACCAGCCGAAAGTTCGGAATGAAATCATGCGCCGTCTTCACCTTGTTCCGCCTACTGTAATGAATTCGTCAACCCGTTACCACTGCGTAGTACCCGGAGGGCTGAGAAGATCTGCTACTACTACACCCCCTAATAATAATTTCATAGCTAGTAGTGGGCGCAATGAGCAGCAAGTAGTACCATCATCATCAGCGCCCGATGATGTTGGGAAAGATTGTTATGCCATCGTCGATGAAATTACTACGATGGCAAATAATGTTCGATTAAGCAACACTTTAGAGGGCATAGTTGAAGGCAATGCTGAACATAATTGTATTCATCATTCCTACTCACCGTCAGTTAATGATGATATGTTAACGAACGGCATTCTCTACTCTCCAGTATTGATGATGACGATCAATAGTGGAGGCGAAGTAATTTGTTATTATGAGACATTAGTGTGATTACATCTATTTATAACATGTGATCAATACATATTAAATTTACCATGTAATCGTACAGTGATCGTTGGAAAAACAATTTGTCAACTTTTTTAATATTATTTGAACTATATACTTATTGTTGCTATCGTTAACTATAACTTTTTCAAATATACTTATGGGATTAAGATGATCAGATAGGAAGGAAAATAAATTTAACTGGGTTGGCAATCAGTGCGAATGTACTTTATGATAATTAGAATGGTGATGGGGCTCGAGAAAGGAAAAAAGGACAAAATGGCCGATATGGCGCTAGTTGTCAAAGCTCACTTTCACTTCAGAAATTTATCTTATGGGTCTCTCAATTGATATGAACTGTGAAATTTAATTCAGAATAAAATATCATAGTTTATATTATTTACGTTAAACCCCTCAAAAATGTAAGTAACTTTTCGTGAGATAGGAGCCGTCTATTGACGTCTGTAAGATCAATTAAAATGCAAACGAATGCACATGTATCTTATCCAAGACAGTTACGTAACTGTCTTGGATAAGATACATAAAATGGAACCTTTCGCAAGTGCACGCAGAAATGCATTAGTCGTATGGATACCACTGAATTATGTTGGATCCACATCCCAGTACTTTCCACGCACCACCTTCAGTAGTCTGGGGGTTCTTTACACAGTTGAACCGAAAAACTGTAGAAAAGTATTTTTTGTCTACCATTCTCTAATTTCTAGCGGTGTCTTTAATTTTAAAATCAATCAGAAATAAAATGAATGAATCATCAAATTCTGATGGGGATTGTCCCGAACTTTTAACACATTTTAAGCGGGTCTATCCCGTGAATCAGTGGAAAACGGAAGGTTTCTTTGAGGATCAACACCTGTTGGACATTGACTGCCACTGGATGACATTTGAGCCGACTCGACCCTACGTTCATTTCTTATTGACCATCAATTATGTGATCGTTTTTCTGATAGGATTCTTTATCAACAGTCTCGTCATTTTTATCGTTTGCAGGTTTGGATATTATTTAATAATAAACTTATTATACTAATGAACAACTTTTACTTTTTACCCAAATGATTTTAAATTTTGAAGCTCAAAAAAGTTGCTAACACCTGCCGATATTCTTCTCACCAATTTGGCCATCAGCGATCTCACCACCATCCTAATGGTAGTGTATATAAAATATTAAGCCCGTGAGTGCAATTTGTTTAATTTAATACAATAATAATTTTGTATTTTTTAAACTCTCTTTATCGTCAGATACCAATTTTCCTATTCAACAGCTTCCATCAGGGTCCAGCCATAGGGTAATTGGGTATGCTCTCTTTATGCATAATTTAGTCTAATTAATATTTTAAAATGTAGAAATAATTAAACAATCAGCTACTTATAATGATGTCTGGAGTCTAGACGAAAGGGGTTCAAAGAGTACGCTTTGAAGAATGATGGAAACGTCTAACCTTTAGCTATGATTTTGACATTTACATTCATAAATAAGGAAATGCATCATTTGCATCAATATTAGATAGCGAAATTCACCGAATGTAAGTTGCGGTAGCAATGGTAGCGTACGTTATACTAATGAGATACTGATGGGTAGAAAAAGCTCCCATTTCGCTGTGAAATGGGAGCTTTAGCGAAGCTACTTGAGTCTTATTAGGCTGTAGTCTATAGACGAATGTCCTTTTGCAATGCATATATCTTATATTATACCTTCTTTACCAAATGGGGAAATTGAATTAAATATTCTATTTTGAGATTTCTCCGAGTACCTTGACGATAACGTCATACTGGAAGAATAATGAAATTATAATATAGTAAACCTGAGCTATGTATAGCCTCATAAATCGTAATTTACTAAGAAGTCATCGTCGCTATCGGCGATAAATGTATGTTCAAAATAATGAAATTATCCTATCAAAGTTTCATATTGCATGTCACCGCACCCCGGGTGATGAAAGCTTATTTAATTACCATTCATATGACTATATATAGGAGACGAGAAAAGCCATAATACAATTCCAAAAGTGTAATGAATATTGGCTTATTAAACTATTGTGAGTGAGTCGAAATAGAGTGTCTCATACTACTCAAAATAAAATCGTTTGTAGTTTTCATAATTCATATCCTGAACAAACTAATGTGAAAATACCTGTATATATTCTTAACATGACATTTTTCTAACAAACATTGTAAGGTTGTACCCTCTACGGATTCCTGACTGGTCTTTCCGGAACTTGCGCGATCATGTCCTTAACAGCGGTTTCAGTCAAACGGTAATTTAAAAATTAACAAATTTCAAATCTCATTTGATGGCTGATGTGGTATATTTTGTTGTTTTTTTCCAATATCATCATCAGATACTTAGTGATCAATCAGCAGTTGAATGTGAGCGGGAAGCCCAGTCGCCGTTGGGCCTACTTCATGTCCCGTCAATCCGCCCATCAATCCATCAGGAGGTGGAAATCCATATTATTGCAATGGGCCCACCGATGGCCCTAATTCTCGTCGTCCCAATACTAATAATAATATTAATAGCAGCCGTCGCACAGGCTCTCAGCATCAGCAACCATTAGCAGGTCATCGGAGGTCTATTACAACCAATAGTAATAACACTCGCAGAGCACAGGCTTTTTCATCACTTATAGGCAGGGTAATCATCGAAGAGAATATGATTGGGCCTGTAATTAATGCAAATACGAATAGTAGACCAGTTTCGGTATTATTACTGGGAGACAAAAGAGTAGTCGATGCAGAGACTGTTTTAAGAGAGTCTGATAATCCAAAAGGTGATGACTTTATCACATGCATTAACCAACCACTTTCCATCTCTGTCGCCTAGGATGATGATGATGTAATGTAATGTAGAAATCCACGATTTTCCCATTCCGTTAAGTAATATTCATGTTCCCCTTGTATCATATACTAAATCGTGTAAACGAAATGCAATATATGTATATATTTTTAAAAATACGTATTGTACCATAGCGCTTATATATTTCCCAGAAAAGTTATCAAAATGTAAGTTTAATTTCGACTCAAATTTTCAAACTTCAATAAAAATGAACAACTAGTTATTATCCCATAGCTCTTTCAAAATCAGATGAGTTCAGTTCATTCCTTCATTTTGATAAAGAAGGGTTACTGTCTCTGAGTTTTTTTTTGTCTACTATACTGTATTAAAATGGTCGAATAAACATATTATTCCGGTAAACTAGAATTGTTTTCCGCATTGACATTTTCTATTAAAGTTAAGGCTATAACTTGACTAAAATCTGTCAAAGAAAGCGATACGAGAGAAGTACTTTCTATGTACCCTACACACAGGTTGAAAAATACGATTGAAGGTGAGAGTTTGAAAGGATTCGATTATACTGTTAGTGAATGGCGGTCTTCATTTAATTGTAGTCACGTAGATTCAGCATAAGCTACGTGACGAAATTCACGGCTGTATATCTTCTGAATATCAACTTATTATTTCTGTTTCCCCAAATATCTGTCAAATCTTATAACAAACTAAGTCTATATTAAAACAAAGTCCTTTTAATTCAACACATCAATGGCATGCAAATACAATATACATAGCCGTCTAGTTAACTATATATATATATAAGATAGTAAAGCGAGCTTTTCTGCTCGCGGTTAATAGGATAATTCAGACTTCGCCTGAATTAATCTCAATGAGATATGATGGATTTCGATTGAGGTGATGTGAATGAAATTGATTAAAATTCTATGACGAATGGAAATGGGTTACTTGGGAATATTGTGTCGGATGACTAATTAACATTGCATAGATAGCAGTAAGTGGTTTCACCAATTCGAATTCATACATTTGGTTAATTATTTTGGAATGTAGATTGCCTTGGTTCTTTGACTCTCAGGAATGATGAATGAAGTGACTGGACAGGAATAATATTTAATGTACGCATGAGTAATTAATGATTCAATATAACCTAGCGTCCCAGCCTATCTTTGCTAATTTTTTTCTCGGGTTCACAATTTTGATTGGACCGGTTGATTATGATATTGTCGTCAGTTATGATTGTGATTACCTATTTTGAAAACCGGGAATAGAAAATAACCTATCTGGCGGAATTCGAATATCGGTATTTTTATCATTCAAAACGGGGGGGAATTTATTGCGGTTTGATATTGTACAAGGGAGACTTAAATGTAGGAGAGATCAAGAGAAACAGAACAGAGAGTGTAACCTTCGATAATCGATTGAGTGTCATATAATAGCGAGCTGACCGCTATTCCCATTTCAAGTAAGCTAATTAATAACAAACTATTTAGATATAGCCATTATTACATGCAGATTTCATACTTATACTTGATGTATTTCATCACATATAGATATAATATAGAGTCAGAGATTCTTTTCTCATCAAGGCAAAACCTATGGGAGTCTTGTATGTAGGTGGTTTGAAAAGTTAATTACAGAGGCTCTTGCGAAGGACTAGTGCGGATGAATGTCATCATCACGGGTGTATATTAGCTGATGTAGAGGATAGTTCTGGTACACAGCATTGGTTCATGCGCAACACTTAAAGAAAACTTCAAGCCCAACGGAGTTTTCTATTGATTCTATATCGAAAAAGTAATAATATATTTTTTAATATGTGACTGATCACTGATGTACACAATGAAGTTACAAACCTTGTGATGATGCCTTCAATCCAGAGAAAAAAAATTGCAACAGCTGACAAACATGCTTTCGGCGTCAAATTACCTGACTTAATTAACACTGGAAATAATAATAACACTATTAGTTAAGACAAATAAAATGAAGGAATAAGATAATTTTTATAATTACCTTTTAAGACAGCAAGACAAGTTTCACACATAAGCTCATGATCACAATACAAGAGCAGACGAATTTGCAAAAAAAAAAAACAAGGTTTCTAGGTAACGGAGTGATGCTAACTTGCCGGTAATTAATAAAAACAATATCTTTAAGTATAATTACGATGAAAAGTAAAAATATGATAATTAGATGCCCGGAATTCCCTATCGAATGAACTATAACATATATGTGTGAAAAATCCCAGATCGATAAAAACAGCGATGACAACAAACATGCCGGAGGGGTCCGAAAAAGTTTGGAGAGACTATATACTGCTGTGTAGGATTCTTATGCCCCATGGGGAAATGAATAGGAGGAAAATGACATATTAAGCTCGCTTCGCTCGCAATTAGAATAGAATATACATTAGAATAACAACTGCGTGGATACACTTAAGAAGTGTACCGATATTGATACATCTCCCGCGCAAGTGCGGCTAAGCTGCTGCTCCCCTCTTGATATATATCTGGATCATGTTGGGCACCAACCTCAGTTTAATCGTGCCGTTGGGCTGATTTGAATATAGCAGCCGCTATCGGATGATTACAGGCTTTCAATCCAGCTCCCAACAACCATGGGTCGTCAGAAATCTAATACGCTTAGGGCTCCAAATAACTCCTCATTGACGGGGTCATCTTCGAAGATAATGTTATCTATCAGCGATAGGTCCATTATTGAATAATTTAATCAAGATTCTAATGGAACTACTGGGTTATTAAACGACGACCATAAGTTTATTTGGCAATCAGAAAAATGTGCCGATGGTAGCATGAAAATGTCAGCTTTCTAATATTAGCATAAAACACAAACTATTATTAACACTGAAAAATGATGATGGCGAAAGATGTGAGAACTATTAGTGTAATGAATTTGGCTGATGTTCTTCCATTATAAACATTAATATATATTTATACATGTTCATTGAATGAGGTCTAATTATTATATACAGCAAGAAGTTTTATAATGATTAAGTTAAACTCGATTTTTATTTATACATAATCCATCCTTCGATATTATGAAAGGTTATATGTTTAGAAAACAAAAGCGTATATATATATACATATACCTTGCATATTGCATGGACACATACATGTAATGTGTATTTTTCCCGGCTAATCGATACGGTTATCCATTTTAATGGCTAACTACTCAATTTGCAAGTTATTTGAACTCAAACGCAGGGTAAAATTATAGAATGTAACTACACCTTTTTCGTTAAATACTTAATATACTTAAAATTATGAAAAATACTTAATTTAATTTAATATACATATATTATATATGTGTGTTTGTAAGATACATGATTTACTAGCTAGAAAATTGTTGATTTCTCATCGTCCAGCTGGCTCGTTGGTATAGTACTAGGCTCATGTGAGCAACATATTAGGTTCAATTCTCGGTATATGCTATGGTTAATTTAGTCAAATCCCTTGATTTACTTAAAATACTAAACTGTTTAAAATTTTAGTTTTTTAAAGATTTTTTTTCGAAGTCCATTCGAGATGACACTCGATTTCATTAATTCACGAAATTCAAGTAACTTAACTATTTTAAAGAAATTGAGTTATTTCAATGATTAAAGTTCATTAAGTATCTCCTACACAAAACCCCATGTTATTTTCAATATAATAATTAAGAGATTTAAGTAATTTTATTAAACTAATTGACGAAAAAGCGTAGTCGCATTCTATAGTTTAGCCGCTTCTTGTTACATTATAGATACTGACCACCCTCAAAGATTAAAAGTACACTAAACTTCAATATATGCAGTAATATATTTCCCTTCCTATAAATTAAGTGCCTTTTTCCTCTTAAAACATCTTCTTATGAAGATTTATAGCAACTTTTAAGACGCGCCGCCAATCACACGATCTTAAGTGCTTAGATCATTAATGATATACAAAATGTTACGGTTTTTGTCGTCGAATGGTGTAGGCTAAACAGCAAGTGGAAACCTTGAAGCCCTTTAATCCACTAATGCTCCAAGTACCTAATAAGTTACCGTCACCGATATATATTCATTTGTACAACTAATAAAAAATATGTGCATGTTGCTTACATAGTATTAAGTGAATAGCGCCACGTTTTATGCGCAAGTGCGTCGTGAACGACAAAGTCTCTTTCTGCTTGCTGTGTATAAATATCTTTGAAAATTCTTGCATCTCCGCCTCAGTTCATGATTCACCCTCCAATTTACGTTGCTTATTAAAAATAAAATAATTCTGAATATTATTGTATAGATCATATATATCATTATGAATGGGTCATCCGCCAATAATGCCGGGCAGAGCTGCCCAAATAAACTTGTTGAACATTTTGTCAAATTTTATCCGGTAGATCAGTGGAGAAAGGAGGGATTCTTCGAAGATGACCACCTCCTGGATATTGACTGTCACTGGATGGAGTTTAAGCCGACCCGACCGATAGTCCATTTTTTACTGGCCATGATTTATGCTGTCGTGTTTTTCATAGGTTCTCTGAGCAACACTCTAGCCATTTACATCATCATCAGGTAGCACTTAATAAATGAATCAAGTTTATTATGTTTATAAATGTGTGTGTTTTGAATAATTATCAGCTCGAAAAGGTTGCTCACCCCGGCCAATATTCTCCTCGTCAATTTGGCTATCAGCGATCTTGTGATAATCCTTACGGTATATATTTGTTGTTAGCATAAAATTTCAGGTTTTTAATGAAAATTATAAAGTTACAAAGATGGAGAAATTAAGTTACTCCTGGTCATCCCCTATACATATCTAAAATAAATTTTTTATTTTATTTTAAGGGGTGGTATTAATACAGTAATCATTTGGCATATTTAACTTTTTTATATCATCAGATACCGATTTTCTTATTCAACAGCTTCCATCAAGGACCAGCCATAGGGAAATTGGGTATGCTTCATATACCTAATTTGCTTGGTCTTGATTATTGAAAGTACAGAAAAAGTGCAATGCATTAATTATAACATAATATGTTTAAGTGTTATAACACTATAAGAGTAATGCAGTACCGGCCTAAATCAAATCGAGGCATCGTGCCATCGTTTGCTTCTCTATGGTTTTAAACTGAAAGTGAAATTTAAAAGTATAATTTAAAAATAAACTCCTATGAATTAAAATGTTTTCTGTGGAAGAACTAAGAAGAGAATTCTTGATGCTATTGTTTTTGCTCTCATTTATTTACGTGTTAATAGGGGACATTGCACACTCGGTTGTTAAAATGTCAAAAACTATGTTTATTTCAGCGATAGTATTAAAACAAAAAGTAAACGTCAAGGTCACTCATTAAATTTTAATATATTTTTTTAGGAGTCTCTAAGCATGTTGAGCCGACTTTGATTATGGAAGTGGGTATGCTTCACATTTAGTCTTATTAACAAAAAGTTATATGAAACATTGAAATGCATGCATTAATTATAGTATATTACCTGTATAACGCATATAATCAATACTACTAACGAAGTCTGGAGTCTAGACGTATAAGTCCGTCAACGAATATACCTTGAAGAATGAAAACAATTTTTAGCTATAATGTCACATTATTATACTATTCATAACGAATGAGGAAATATATCATTTATAACAATATAGGATAACAAAATTCACAGAATGTAAGCAGCGGTAGCGGTGGTAGCGTTTCTATCCACGTTACTCTAATGAGCTACTGGTGTATAGAAGAAGCTCATATTTAACAGCACTGTAATCTATACTTTCCTTTTTGCTACGGATACTCAAGAAAAATCTGATGTAGGCCTATGAATTTATATATTTGTTCACATTTAATTTATCAAATTTGAAAATTGGATTGTATCATATATTTTGAGATTTCTCCCAGTACCTTGTTTGTGAAATCATTTCCATTATTATGAAATTATATAAGAGACTCACAACCTATACATAGCTTCATAAAACACTAAAAAAAAGTCGTCTGCTATATAGTTACCTTAAAAGAATAATGACATTATCCGATCAAAGTTTTCTATTGAATGTCAGCACACTTTTTGTAATGAAAACTTATATTATTTACTTGCCATTCAGATAACTATATAGAAGACGATGAAAACCAATCATACAACTGTAAAAGCGTAAGGAATATTGGTTATTTAACTATTGTAAGTGATTCGAAATGGAGTGTCACATACTACTAAACGATAACATTCTTCTTTAAGCTATGAAAACTAACTATTTTTATAATGAAAACCACAATTAGGCTGTACCCTCTACGGATTCCTGAATGGTCTCTCCGGGACTTGCGCGATCATGTCCTTAACAGCTGTTTCAGTCGAACGGTAATTTTTAAAAAATGATCAAAAGTTCCAAGCTAATTTGATGGCTGATGTGGTGTAATATTTCTTTTTCGTCATCATCAGATATTTAGTGATCAATCAGCAGTTGAATGTGACCTGGAAGCCCACTCGTCGTTGGGCTTATTTAATGTCCCTCTCAGCGTGGATCTATTCCGCACTTTTCGCCTCTCTACCCCTCTTCGGAATCGGGAAATACGTTCCGGAGGGATTCCTCACGGGGTGCAGTTTCGATTTTCTCTCGGACGACCTGACAACTAGGATATTCATTCTAGTTTGCTTCCTCGGCATTTGGATGATCCCAATGATAATCATATTTTACTGTTACTTGGCCATCATCCGGACTGTTGTTCTTGTTCGTCGTGACGTCGCTCAGATCGCTATTCATCCAACTGGTGGTAAACATATTAAAATGTATTATATAATATTGTACAGTTTATTAATTAATACTAATCAAAATGACAGGAAATAGGCCCGATATAGAGGTGGAGGTTGCCAAAACTGTTATGGGCCTTATCGCTGCTTGGACAATAGCCTGGACGCCTTACGCCATTATCACCCTTATAGGCATCTCCGGTTATGGTCATCTTCTAACAGTTAAAATAAATCTATAAGAAAAAAGTCTTTAATATAATTAAATAATCCAGTTGTTTTAATTTAATTATTTATAGCCTTCAAGTACGATGCTTCCATCTCTTTTCGCCAAACTGGCAACGTGCGTGGACCCCTTCATCTACACTCTGAATCAGCCAAGCATCCGGAAGGAGATCTTGAGACGTCTTCACTTACTTACGCCGCCCATCAATCCATTACCAGGAGGTGGAAATCCATATTACACCAATGGTCCTAATTCTCGTCGTCCAAATCAAACTAACCTGAATCATTTTAATAATAATGCTAGTAGGTGTCGCACAACCTTTCAGTATCAGCAGCCAATTGCGGGTTATCGGAGATGTATAAGTAATAACGCTCGTAGAGCACAGGCATTTTCGTCACTTATAGGCACGGTATTCATCGAAGAGAATATTAATGGGCCTGCTATTGTCACAAATAGACCAGTTTCATTACTCTTGCGGGGAGATAGAAGAGTAGTTGATGCAGATAGGCCTAATATTGATTTAAGGGAGTCTGATAATTCACCAGTTGATGATGACTTCATTACATGCATTAGCCAGTCTGCCAGTCAGTCCCCATCGCTGTCGATGATGATGGTGTAATGTGATGATTTAATATTTAAGTTCCCCATATATTGTACACTAAATCGTCTACGGTAAATGTAATTTAGTATAACTAGTGCATATTACTGGTGTCAAATTCGTCTTAATACATTACCTTAAAAAAAATACTGATTCATATATTTTATCACTACCTTCCATCAGCAATGATAATATTGCACCAATAAGGATCTTTATCCTGGTGTCTTTCATTGGAGCATATATCATTGGGTCTTGAAAGTAATTCCTATAGCAGATGCATATTTTTTTTTGTTGGAAAGCGGGTAAATTAACTTTTGTTTCCGGCTAAACCGGAATAGCTGCATCGCATGTCGTAGTTTCACATTTGAAAAGCCTAACTTGATTAAAACCTGTCAGAGAGAAGCTATTATAGGCTATTGCGCATATATTTTTATGTATATCGTATATATACAGGTTTGAAAAAACCACTAAAGATGGAGTTTGAAAGGATTCGATTATAATGCGAGTGAATGGTCTTCATTGAATTAGGCTTCTCCCACTGAAGCTACGTAACCAAATTCACGTCTGTATGTTCTACAAGCCAAAAGAAACGTCGGTCATTTCACTAAACTCATTACTGTTTTCCCCAAATATCTTTCAAATCTTCGAAACTATAATAATATATTCAAAAACAAATAAAGGGCATAGAAATAAAATATATATCGTTGGCAATACCTATGCTGTTTTTTTCTCCTTTATAATTCTATAAGTCTTCCGCGCACGTGCAGCTAGGATGCTGACTGCTGCTGGCTCTCCTCTTGATATAAATACCTGAATCATGTTGGATACCTGCCTCAGTTCGTTTCTCCCATCGGGCTGATTTGCTTACACGAAAGCATCAACTTCATATAAATAATAAATAGATTTGTATTATTAAATAATGATTCCGATTACTATTTCAAATGGTACTAATAATTCGGCGAGAGACTCAGCTGATGGATCATTCTCAGCATCAATTGGTTACAACTGCAGCCAGGAAGTCATCCAACGATTTAAACAAATCTATCAGATAGAGCGGTGGAAGGAAGAAGGCTTCTTCGAAGATGAAGACCTGCTGAAAATAATTATCTGATAATTGATATTTCAATAGATCGAAATATTTGCTGACACCAACCAATATTTTGCTGGTAAATTTAACCATCAGCGACCTAATCACTGTTCTAATGGTAATTTATAAAGTTAAAGTATAATACCAATTTATAACTTTATGTTAAATAAATATACCTTTATCGTTAATGATTTCTTTGGAATGGTATAGATACCAATTTTCTTATTCAACAGCTTTTACCAAGGATCAGCCATGGGAAAATTGGGTACGTACTATACAATAACACCACACGTTTTCGTTATGTATAGTTATAAATATAAGCCTAGATTAAAATAGTACAATATAAATATTTTATTGGGCGGGATTCAAGGATAAATTGTTCTCTGAATCTGAAATATGATCTATAGCTATAATTGATCATTATTATTTAGGGAGTAAGGAAATCCACTAGAAAACTAGTTAATATTGGATCGTACAACTTGCAATTTTGCAAAAAAAAAATGATAATAAGCAGTAATTCAGTATATATTAACTATATATGCATATACTATTAATTATGATAATATTATAATGATGAGAAATGGAAAAGAGCTCTTACATCAAACAGTCCTATATTATATTCCGCTCGTAAGATAATAAATACAAAATGATCGAGAACATGATGTATATTTAACATTTTAAATTTGGTTACAGGTTGTACAGTTTACGGATTTCTTACTGGCCTGTCTGGAACTTGCTCAATTATGTCCCTCGCAACTGTTTCAGTCGAACGGTACTAAATTAAGTCACATCTAAAAGCTTAATTTGATTGGGTTGTATTTTTTTCCATCAGATATTTAGTGATCAGTCAGCCCTTAAATGTGGGAGGATTGAAAACCTTCGCCTCTCTGCCGCTTTTCGGAGTCGGAAAATACGTACCGGAGGGATACCTCACTGGGTGCAGTTTTGACTATCTCTCCAACGATCTAGCAGCAAGGATCTTCATCATGGTTTTCTTCTTCGGCGCTTGGGTCGTTCCAATGTTCATAATACTCTACTCTTACTTGGCCATCATGCGCCCTATTCTCAACTCCCGCCGTGATGTCACTTCAACTTGTATTAGTGGAAATGCTGGTCAAAGAGACAGTATCCTCAACAATTGTAACGGTACATACTTAATACTAATTATATAAATAACGTAATTAGTTTGATTTCTATTATATATAATTCTATTATATAGGGAATAAGCTTATGAGTGAGCAGGCTATTAGTGTAGAAATCAACGTTACCAAAACCGTCATGGGCCTAATTGGTGCCTGGACAGTAGCCTGGACGCCCTACGCCGTTGTGTCTCTTATAGGCGTCGCTGGCTACGGCCATCTCCTTACAGTTAATACATAATAATTCAATACATAATTAGATTAATTTTATTGTAATAAATACGTATTATATAATACAGCCTTTCAGCGCGACGATGCCAGCTCTTTTCGCCAAACTGGCAACATGTGTCGACCCATTCATTTACACTTTCAATAAGTGGAAAATCAGGAAGGAGATTTTGGGCCGTCTTGGCCTTCTTCCTCCGCCAATGAATCCATTCACAGGCGGAGCGAATCCTTACTTCCAAACGGAGGGCTTCTCTCGTCGTCCGACGAATTACAATAATAACAGCCGATATCGGATTACTACAGGATCTCTGATCCAGCAGCCAATAATCTTGGGTCTTCGGAGATCTAATACGCCTAGGGCTCCGCCTTACTACTCAATTGGCAGGATCATCGTCGAAGAGAACGGTATCCATTAGCGTGATATAAGCTTATTACTGAATCATTCAATCGAGATCCTAATGGAAACAATAATTAGTTATTGAATTGCGACGATAATATCATTTTGTATCGTTTAAATGTATGGCATCTAATTGTATCATCTAATTTTGCTGCTAATCATCGTGTAATGTAATCTGATTAAAAATACAATTAATCAATTCATAAATTGACTTACTGCTTACGGTATCTATCGAGTGATACAGTATGTGGACATCATTTTCAAAGATAATATAGACATACCAATAAGAGAGTACTGTACAAGAGGAATGGAAAAGAAAATATGATGATTAATTTAATATCTCGTCGATTGCTCTTTTAAAAATAATAATTATTTTTAATGTGCCTGGCAACTGCACAAGATTCTACTTAGTAAATCTACAGAATTTTATTCATTGTTGAGTTTTAAACTTTTTTTTGTGAGCTCGTAAATTGTGAAAGTTGAGCTCGTTCAGGCGGAATTCATTTATCTTAATCTTGAATTTAATCATGTTTCTTAAATGAACTATCTTTTTGGTGGATAGGCAAACTTATTGGCAACCTTTTCAACCTTCTTGTTATATCATATAAATACTGGCTACTAGCCACCCTCCAAGATGTCAAGTAATAACACTACACTTCCATATAGTAATAAAGTGCCTAGTTCCTGTAAATTAAGTACATTTTTATCAATAACATGTTGGTTTTCTTTTGCAAAAATGCCACCTTGAGGGACAACCTCTTAAAACATCTTCCCATGAAGATCTATCGTAACTTATTACTAAAATGTGCCCATCACATCGGCCAATTTTCAATTACGCTCTTAAGTGCATAGAGCACTAGTGCGAAATATAAAATGTTAAGGGTGGTCGTCGAGTAGTGTAATCTATAAAAGAAAGTGGAAAGTCCTTAGCCCTGAAGTCCCCCTAATTCACTAATGTTCTAAGTACCTAGGAACGTAAAAAAGTAGCCGTCACCGATATATATTCATTGGTACAATCACTAAAAAATATGTCCATGTTATCGCTTACACTGCAGGCCCTAGAAACAAAATAAGTTTGTATTATATTAAGTTAATAGGGCCACACTTTATGCGCAAGTGCGTCTTATACGAGGCTCTTCCTGCTGGTGTATATATAAATACCTTTAAACTCTCTTGCATTTCGGACTCAATTCATGATCCATCCCCAGGTAACGTTGCTTATTCAATAATTCTGATTATTATAGTACTTTTATCACAACTTTACATAATAAAGCCATCAGCATGATGAATGGATCATCCGCTTATGCCCAGCAGAGGTTTCCTATTGAACTTGTTCAAAATTTCGTCCAAGTTTATCCAGTAGACCAGTGGAGACAGGAGGGATTCTTCGAAGATGACCACCTTCTGGATATTGACTGCCACTGGATGACAGTTGAACCGACCCGACTGACTGTCCAATTTTTACTGGTTGTGATTTGTGTCATCGTTTTTCTAATTGGTTCTCTCAGCAATACCCTAGCTATTTACATCATCGTCAGGTAGCACTTAATACTAAATCTAATTTATTAATATGTTTACAAATGCTTGTTTTGAAATTATAAGATCAAGAAAGTTGTTCAACCCGGCCAACATTCTCCTCGCCAATTTGGCTATCAGCGATCTTGTGATTATCCTGACGACATACATGTTGCTGAAGGTTATATACAACCATTTATATTCTTTCTTACACGCAATAACTATTAACAATTCGTGTTACAGGTACTAATAAACGACGAATAAGACAAAGACAGATGCTTTGAGCAGCAGCATCTTCAGCTCGTGGCTGCTTGGCAGTCTTATTATTATATCTTTATTAAACATGTCGTTGATTAAACTTTTAAATAAAATAGTTTATAGAAGTAAAAAGTTCATATTTATACATTGTTTAATAACTTTTAATAAGACGACGTGGCCGAGTGGTTAAGGCGACAGACTGCTAATCTGTTGTGCTCTGCACGCGTGAGTTCGAATCTCACCGTCGTCGACCATTTTTTTTTAACAAATAAAGGTGAATGATGTGGAGATGAGAGGTGTAAGGAGCTTATTAGGCATCATCATCGGCTGAATAGTAGCCTGGGCTCCCAACACAATTGAAGCATCGAACTTCATAGGTGATACATATACCAGCTGCAAATATACTTTGCACGCATTTTACGCATTTTGCGTCACTCATAGGCATATGTTCGTCAAGAACGACTTTGGGTCTTCTTTTGGTCCAACTAAAAATAGAATATATAACTGAGGTAAAACAAGTACTCAGTTACTACATTTACCATTATTCATTATTGAATACATAGTTAAAAAGTGTATTGATATACAATATACATTTAAAGTAGATGTATAAACTTATAGGCAGTTCTCGAGGCAGTTCCGTTAACAGAGTCTTGGGTTCTCTGGAACCTTCTCAATAAATACAATAATGACCTTAGCAGCCGTTGAAAGGGATAATAAAATACTTAGTATTTACTGTATGTCATCATGTTATAGAGCATTATTAGAGCTAGATTCGGATGTGCTAAGACTAATATAAATGCTTGATCCTCGGGTTGATCGATACAATTTGTATTTATGATGCAAGAAAGCGCTCGGAACGTTCTTAAATTATAATGAGGCCGATGAGTTCAACGGTATTAAGGAGAAACAATATCTTTTTTAGTCATCTTCGTGATTTATTGTGTAAGGCAGTCACACACGGAGGAGTGATTTCAAAAATCATTATATATACTCAACGCCCTTTCGTACTGGATATATATACTATAAAATATAGGGCACTATTAGTATTATGCAATCAGCAGGAAAAAATAAATTGCATTGATGATGCATATTTGAATGCAGCGCAGCAGCTCAATATCAATCAGCATAATGATAGGGCATAAAACTTAGGTCGTCAAACCCATCAACACGATGATCTATAATTATGCATTATAAATGGATTTCTATACTTATTCTATATCTAATATCAATATTTGAATATCTACTTATACTAATCTTATATCATAATGTCAGTTAATGGCCGAACTTACGCACCCCAAAGTTTAGGTTTTTGGCAAATATGCACATTTATTTTCAATACGCATACATTTTTTGCATAACTTTAAATTTTCTTCCCATAAATATTTGACAGCTTAATTTTTAAAAAAACATACTTATTAAACCTCAAAAAAAATTTGGCATTTTGGTAGCAGACGATGTCAAGCGTGAAACAAATGAATAATCAAATTTTACAAGCTGCCACTGTTAGTAAAATTCTCCTTACATTTATTTTTGAAGTGACGTAAGTGTGTTTTACCGCAGCAGCTCCCAAATTCATTGTTTTGGTCAATGATTTTATTGTTTTTGAATTAGATTTATATTCATCGCATTTTTATTTTTTATTAATTCATAATCGAATTTTAAGAACATCAAAGCTTATTTGTGATTTTTACGACGAAGTTGTTTCTATAGCTATATACGTGTAAAAGTGAAGGGGGGGGGGGGGGGGTAATAGATTAGTAATTATATATCTTGTGCTGATAATGTATTACGTATAGTGTTACATCTATAACATCACATCAAACATAGTTTTAACAATTCACAAAAATAAAATCAGCAACGATATGATATATATTTTCTAAAGAAATGGCCAGATGGTGCTGGCCTGTAATTTCTTTACAAGATATTAAAAAACTACATCTAACATCAGGACAATATAAAATCTTTTTGAGTATAGATGTGACATCGTATTCAATGACTGTAACCATGATTACTGTATACAATATTTGAAAGGTACAACAATTGAAATAACACATAAACAAATGGCGTAAGTCTCCATAAAATAAAGAAGCAGAAATTGGAAAAAAATAAGCGTATGTCACAAGATGAAATGAATGAAGATATAAAAAGGATGATGGTCAGTATTCGATACATCATACAAAACATACATCATATGTGATACAAAATATTTTCTGAGATGCTTGATTTGGAATTTTTAATGTAAAAATTAATTTATGCTTGATGTATGATGTTGATGTTAACATGATGACGGAGCATATGACGATGTAATTATAGAAGAGAATGTCTAGCAAGAAAATTTAGAAAACCATTGAAGCATCGTCCTCAATGGTGCCCGGCGTGTTGCTCAGATAAAAATCAGTCCCAATCGATAAGAAAAGGTCATGATTACCATATGTGCCGAGAAAGATCACCCGAGATACGTCGGCAGAGCTGTAATGATGCTATGCAGGCCTCTATCTACAAACAAAAAGGTTTCCTATAACTAGGTTTGTAATAAAAAAACTTTCAAAGTGGATGAATACTATAGGCGAAAGTATATGAATACTTATGCGATATTGTCACTATATTTTTTAAAAAAAGGACAATTCACTCCAACGTAGAGAATAGCAAACCCTTAAGTAACTATGATTAAATAATATATGCGCACAAGACTATACGTCGTATTTTAGAGGCGGCACTATTATGAACTTAAAGCTCATATATCAAGAGGAAGTTCAATGCTGACACAATACATGATATTATATGCCTACATAATAACAGTATATAAGATCTTCAAGCTGTATGCATACCTGCTGGATTCTGGGCTACATGATACATTAGCCAACTGCTGAGGCGGTTGTGGGACTCTCGTCGTTGACGTAGCCGTTGTATAATTCTTTACACTCCGAACTTCAGAACGACTTTGACGTCGCCGATGAGTCCTCGCCCATTTTTCATTTAGCATTGAAGAGAATTCTTTACTGCGTATCATATACATGATTGGATTGTAGACCAAGTGGTACAGAAGAAATCCACGGCAGTATGGTTCGGAGACTGTGAATATCCTGGAACAGTGTTCGTCTCCATTATGAGCAACTCCAACGACCAACAGACAACTAATCTCAACGAAAGATATGAAGAGTATTGGAGCTGTGAAGATCAGCAAGGAAGAGACTCCGATGAGCAAGGTAAATGTAGCTTTTACCTTTGAAATAATACAAAAATCAAGGACAACATAATGATATGCAATATGTGACCAATATAAGGAGATAATCTATAGTAGGCCTACCTCCATTTGACGATTTCCTCCATTAATTTGAAGGGGTGAGCCATGCTGCTGTGTATTTATTGTATTCACTCTGGTTCCTAAGGATGTTTGAGGAGCAGGCTCACTTCTTTCCTGTCGAGTTATATTACTATTGTTGGTTTCATCATCAGCTGTATTGGTTGGCGCCAAATGAATAGCAACCTGCTGTGGTTCATCTTCGCTGTCATTATTAGGATTGATAGGTTGATGATTATTCACAAAAGAGACGGACAGAGTTTGATCCGGGCGAGCGATATGTTTCGTTTTTATGTAGACGACAATATTTAAAATGACAATGAGACAAATGAGAACTGCATTGGTCATGACAATTATTTTACCCTCGATCAAAACAAAGCCACACTGAAGAGGGACAAGTCCAAAGACATACGGCCCTTTGAAGAGGAAGAAGATGAAAACGGCTCCGATAGCTTGGGTGATGAGAACGTTTTTCACAGTGACAATTTTACGGTAAAGAAGCGGACGAACTATAGCCAAGTAACGGTCAAGTAGAGCTAGTGCTAGATTATACAGTAGACAAGAGTAAGCCACTTTAGTGGTCAATCCAAAAATCTTGCAGAGATAAAAGCTCTGGCAGTGATAGGCGAGAAGCTCGACAAGGATGGTTAAGAGAGTGAAGACTGCGGACATGGATGCACCAAGGAAAATAATATTTCTGGGCTTCTTCTTGAGTCTTCGATTTGTTAGTATAACGATCCCAATGAGTAAATTGAGTGGGACCCCGAATGCGATTAGCAGAATGTGATTGGTTGAGCGGAAAAGATCAAATTCTAAGCTGATTTGCGCACTGCTAGAATTCCTCTCGTCTTCTTGAATCGAATAATTCGTCATTGATTTTAAGTAGTACTGATCACTGAACGACTGTGAAGGAAGAGAAGCGAGGAGTGACTGGTGAAATACTACTCTTCATCCTTAACATAAAGGCTATACTTTAGTTGTCGTGGTACAATAATAAAGATGTTGAGCTTCTTGTCTGTGCGAAAGAGGAGCCCACAGAATACCTCGAACCCAAATCATTAAGTTGTTTCATTTCAAGGAATAAGAAGCGCACAGAACCAGTTCGCTGTAAACAAAACCGTTTAACCCCTAGTTACCTTTGCGGAATATAACATGACATGGGACGAGATTTATAATTTAGTTTTCCAAGAAGATCAAAGGCATCTCAGGGCTGCAAACGCCATTTTGGGAAAGGCACACACATGCAGCAAGACTCTTTGAGTCTTTGATTGGTTAGTGCGATGACCACAACGTGTAAAAAACGTGATAGAGAATAACATCCAGTTTTATATAGTTTTAATAGTTGTTATCAATTTATGGATGCTGTGCTCACGTAGTGACTATAGCTATAACGTAGTGATGCAGTAAGTATTTCAGTTTCCATGGTTGTGAAGATTATGAGCGCTCCTTGAGAGAGATTTTGCGCCGGATAAGTTTACATAAGCAAAAAACTTATCCTGCAAAGATTCTATTGTGGATGCTGGACAGAGCTGCCCTATTGAGCTTGTTCAACATTTTAAAGAAGTCTATCCGGTGCAGTATTGGAAAAAGGAAGGGTTCTTCGTTGACAGTGACCTACTGAATATTGACTGTCACTGGATGGCATTCGAGCCGGCCCGGTCGTCTACTCATTTCTTACTGGCCATCGTTTACGCCGTCGTTTTTCTTTGGGGATTCTTAAGCAACACTTTCTCTATTTACACCATTGTCAGGTAGTATTATAGGCCTACTTTATCTATAAATATGTTAAGTATATATATTTTTTAGTATATATATTTTTTATCAAATTGGTTTATTAGCTCGAAAAAATTGAAAACCCCAGCAAATATTCTGCTTGTCAATTTGGGAATCAGTGATCTACTGACGGTACTTATGGTAAATACTGTACACATTAAATAATATATTCCTTGAAAACATTTAAATACGTATTTATTATTCCAGATTCCAATTTTCGTATTCAACAGCTTCCATCAAGGACCAGCCATTGGAAAACTTGGTAATTTTTCGGCTTATATTTATTAAGGTGAGTCTTTTAATTGGTTATTTTTCAATATTTCAGGTTGTTTTCTTTATGGATTTCTGACTGGCCTCTCTGGAACTTGCTCAATCATGTCCTTATCAGCTATATAGCAGTCGAGCGGTATAACATAGCTAGATCCTTAGATTACTGCTTAGTCTGATTATATTTAATAGTTATTTAGTGATCAGTCAGCCCTTTAATTTGAGCGGGAAACCTACCCGTCGATGGGCCTATTCCATGTCCCTCTTGGTGTGGCTCTATTCAGCCCTTTTCGCTTCTCTGTCGTTCTTTGGAGTCGGGAAATATGTACCCGAAGGTTATCTCACGGGATGTAGTTTTAATTATCTCTCGGACGACTTGACTTCTAGGATCTTCATCCTTGTTTTCTTTATCGGCGCTTGGATGGTGCCGATGATCATCATAGTTTACTCTTACGTTTTCATTATTCAGACTACTGTCAAGGTTCGCCGTGACGTCGTTCAGATCTCAAACAGTAGAAATGAAGAAGCAGCCGAAATTTCCAGCGATTCTATCAATAATATACAGCTGCTGCTGATGGCATATGATACCATTATCTATAAAATACTAGTAATCATCATTCATCACCATATTAAATTGTTTTTCATATTTATTAGGTAATACTAGGCAGCCTTTTAATCAACTTAATGCAGAGTTGAAAGTTGCTAAAGTCCTGATGGGGCTTATCAGCGCCTGGATGGTTACTTGGACCCCCTACGCCATCGTAGCCCTTATCGGCATCTCCGGTCATGGTCATCTGCTTACAGTAGTTATACGATTAACTAGTTAATTTTTTATAGATCAATCATGTTATTAAATGATAATATAGCCTTTGGGATCGATGCTTCCGGCTCTCTTTGCCAAATTGTCTACCTGCGTAGACCCCTTCATCTACTCTTTAAACCAGCCGAAAATCCGGAATGAAACCATGCGCCATCTTCACCTTGTTCTACCTACTATTATGAATTCGTCAATTCGTTACCCACCTTGCCCTATACCAGCTCGGAGAAGATCTACTGTTACATCTAATAATTTAATGGCTAGGTTACCTTATGTCGATGGAATTACGATGGCAAATAATGCGCCATCGAACGACGATGGACCTATCTGCATCCTCTACTCTCCAGTATTGATGATGTCGATGAGTAGTCAAGGCGAAGTAACATATTTTTATGAAACATTGGTTTAACGGTTATATACATACCTGCTTGTTCTTTGTTGATAAATCAATGGTGCCGTCGGATAAGTAGTCAAAACTACAACTGATGAGTAATTTATTCTGCTAGCTACCTTATAGAGTAGACAGAAATTAAAACAGTTGTAGTTTTGACTTACAGATCATCGGACAAGTAATCGAAACTACAGCCGATGATGTTTTATTGTAAACAGCTGTAGTTTCGATTATCTTTCCAAAACATCCATTTTTCATTGATAATACCTTTTGAGATTTGTATTTTCAAGTAAAACATTTAACATTTATATCTTTCATGCTGTTCCAATAATCCGATGTGTATCATGAACACTTCTTTCAAAAACAAAAAAAGGAAGAATAAAGAACGATTATTGCGTAAGAGGATGCATGATGAAATATGTAACAAGCAAAAAAAATAACTTAAAAATGAAATCATGAATACTTCTTTCAAAAACAAAAAAAAGGAAGAATAAAGAACGATTATTGCGTAAGAGGATGCATGATGAAATATGTAACAAGCAAAAAAAATAACTTAAAAATGAAATTCTCAAAGAATATATAAATATATATGTATACAGTACCCACCAAATTATTAAGTACGGCGCGCGTTTTCCCGTAAGCGCGCGGGTAAAAGCGGCCTCCGCATTTCGGCTGGGAAAAAGCGAATTTCAGAGCTGGATTTTTTTGTGATTTTTCTCAAAGTCCTAAAAGACTAATCTAATTGCCAATTTAATTTGAGACATCAGGATGCAACACCCAATGAGTTATTGATTAGGTCTTGCTATTAAGTACGGCCCCTTTTTCCGCCGGTTTTAACACGGCCCCTTATGGCCGACCGTCTCCTCTTTAAAAAATCGTAATAAATTAATGGAAGCCCGCTTGACCATGCGACTTGCACCATTCTGATGGAAATGAACTCGTCTTCAACCCTATTATAAAAAATGTGTGGAAAAAAATTTCCACTACAAAAATAAAATAGGAAAAGTCAAACGATTTATTTTTCTGCCGTTCTCTCCCCTACGAAATAGCCACGGGCAAGAATGGAAGAGAGAGAAAAAAGAGATGATGATAACTAGTTCGCACCTTGCCCATCAGAGGCGCACACTCTCCTTTGGATTCTCATTACTGGCATTTGGAAACGATATTGGCACAGTTTTGAGTACCAGAATTCCTCGTTGAATTTTTTTGTAAACATTGCTTTCCGTACCCAAATCGTTCAACGTGTTATTACTTCGTTCAACTATTGACATTGTAGCTATGGCTTATAAATCATTAGACCAGTTAACAAAAAGGAAACGGTTTGATTTTGCCCTGAAGATGAGAGATAAACCTGTTTCATTTTGGACAGACAGCAAATATGGTGATGAACAACAGTTCAGGTATAGTGCACATTTACATGCTTTCTTTACTGTATGACATTTTGGATTAAAATTCATTAATTTGTATTAGATATGACAGCGAAGGAAAAATTTCACTCGAGTATGGTTCAGTTAGAACTGACAAACAAAAATCCTTTCTTACGTGGGGTAAGCAGCTTTGAGATCAACTTTAATTAAAATTCTGATTTTTATTAATTCTTTCTTTACGTAAAAGGTTGCATATCATCATCCAGTCCAGCCACAATCCGTCGACTGGATGGTAGATTTGGTAGTCAAAGTTACATCACACTTCTTGAGGAACATATTCGGCCTGGTAAAGGAGAATGCAACGAGACTTATTTTCTTCATGATAACTACCCTGTCCATAATTGTCAAGCTGTTCGTGATTGGTTCAAGCAAACACCAGGAGTTACTTTGCTTTCTCTTCCACCGAATTCGGGAGATCTTATGCCGCTGCAAAATGTTTTCAAAAAAGTAGAGAGCCTGTTAAGTTCTAGGTCGATACTCGTCTCGAGTAAAGATGAACTATGGACTGAGGTTTCGCGGATGTTTAATCTCGTTTGTTCACAATCTTACACAAATGAGATCCTGAACGACCTGCCTAACATTGTGCTGTCAATTTCTGAGAACGGAGGGGACTTTGTGTAGAGCTGTAGCTTAAGAAACATGTGATCTATTGAAATAAAACTCTTTGGGGTCACATTGAAAGCGGTTTATTCACATTTCTTTCATTTTAATACTCGGTGTGGCCACCTTTGTTTCTAATGACAGCTTTAAGACGGCGTCTCATAGTGTAAATGTATCGTTTCAAAACAGAAGGACCAATTGAATTCCAATGTGTTTGAACATCTGTCCATAATTGTTTTATGGACGTCTTTCCTCTTTGCTTTTCAAGCTTAATTTTTAACAAATCCCAAATTCCTTCGATGGGATTGAGATCAGGAGACTGAGCCGGCCAAACCATCATCTTCAAATCACCTATAAAGAGCAATAAAATATTCAACATTTAATAGATAGCCAATGAAAGAATCGTGTGATCAAATGAAATATAATTCACTATTTCTTTTTAATAAAAAAAAGGAAATCGTATGATGGAGGAAAGAATGTTTGTAATAAAAAAAAGTTTAGTCAAGGTCAGACTAAAAAGAAAAAAGAGAGAACCTTGAAAATGAGAGAAAAGAGACATTTACCTTGAAAGTCACGTGCGGGGGTGGGGAGAGGGTTTGAAACACACAGCATCCCGTGTGGTTTATTTTAAATGAGTCACGGGTGCTATATTACGTTACCGGCTATTTCTTTTCTTTCAAGATAACCTCGACACAGCTTTAACGCATGCTTGGGATCATTATCTTCCTGAAAAACAAAGCCCCTTCCAAGCAACTTAATTCCACCTAAAAGCGATAAAAAAAACAATGAATACAATTTTACGTTTTACTTTGATGCTGTGATGAGAAGGAATTAACTTAATTTTGCACTGATACCTTTGATAGCTTTGTGAATTAGAATCTGCTTATACTGCTCTTTCTTCATGATGCCCTCGATTTTGTGGAGTGGTAGGGCACCTGATGTGCTTATGCCGCCCCAAACCATGATCGAACCCCCGCCGTGTTTAACAGTAGGGACGAGACATCTTGATAGATACCGCTCTCCTGGCATACGGCGAACCATAACGCGCCTGTGATTGCCGAACAGCTCGATCTTGCATTCATCACTGAATAACACTCTGTCCCACTGAGCTAAAGTCCACTTTACGTGTTTTTTAGCAAACTTTAAACGAGCAAAAAAAATAACTTAAAAATGAAATTCTCAAAGAATATATAAATATATATGTATAATTATAAAAATTAAAGAGCCAATACTGGGACAATGTTGTCCTGTAATTGTAAGACATTTGTCCTAAACCTTTGGACATCGCTTTTTAGCGAGTTGCTACTCCCATAAATGTATATTAATTTTCTTATTTTCAGATGCATGAAGATAACTTTAAATAACATATATCTCAGCACTATTAATCAATCACTTTTTCCACGACATAGTAAGTTGCTTTCCAAGCAGGAGCCTTCCCATTTTTCGTAAAACCGCCCGAGTTCGCCTCAAAGAAGATTGACATGGACTCCCCACTCGTCGTCGGCGCCACAGCCTCGTCTCCAGCATAGAACCTGGCCAGGATCTTTCCGTATAGTTGCCAGGGCTCTTATCTACAACCTGCAATAATATGCTTTATATTAATTTGTACTAGATAAAGAAGTAAACGCATTAAAATAGTTACACGCACCTCTAGGAAGTCACCCCAATTCGTGAACGCAAGATTAAGCTCCTGAAAGATGAGGTGAATTATATTTCCTTCAGGTACATTGATGGTAAAGTGGCAATATACATATCCTATGTCAGTGGGCGAGTAGTAGTGGTTCGGATAATTGGGCGACATTATGACACCACTCTTAGACGTGACCTTCGTACAACTTCCACAAGCTTATAAGGTGTATCTATTATTTTCTTTCAGATCCGTTTTCCAGAAGTCACGAAGGTCGCGGTAATGTTGAATAGCAGAAAAGTAGGCAATACCAAGAGAGAAGCAAATGACACCAAATATCATTAGGCCTGCCTATTTTATAGTTAAAAACAAACAAACTAGGAATTCAGCATACAAGAAAATTCCAATAAGAAGAAGAAAAAAAACTAGCACAACAGAGTTGTCGTTTAAAATCATACGTAAGTTTCAATCAGTCAAACTCCCCAAGGAATAAGTGCTAATAAGTACCACCCTTAATATTAGATCAAATAGCATCATTGTTATTGTAGGCTTTACTGTACGATTGTGATTTAATGAACAGCAAGAAATGAGAAACGGGAAAGGACAGTACGAGTACACATCCTTCCAAGTTTAAGCAGGACTTTAAATTTAGCAGGTAGCCGATCTGTATGTTATAGCGGCCATAAGGCTTTTTCGGCAAGTTTTTTTCAGTACATCCCAACCGTAGCAGTGCCACGATCCCAAAGCGGCCAATTTCAGAACTAATTCAAGCAGCCGAAACCTGAAAGCTTTAAAGCATGGAATTTTTTTCCCAGTTAATGTTATATTCCAAATTTTTTAAGAAGGCTTTGTTCCAAAATCTAAACGAAATTACTTATGCCTTATTTTTCTGGCAGATTTCGAGCAGTTTAAAGAGAGAATTACGAAATCTGAAGAACTAAAAATTCCCATGTAAATCTAGGAAATCTGTCCGATTTTGGGTCTGTCCGATTAGATCTGAAAAAAGTTGGTCTAAATCTGCTAGAAAAAAACGCCATTTATAATTAATTTCTACTAAATTAAATTGCGCCGAAGATAAAAAAAGATTTTACTGAAATCCCTATTTACTCTTTTATATTTCACCGAAGAGTTACATATTCAGATGGATTTCAACATTTACATGTCTAAATTTTTTTTTTTTTTTAGGTTTTATATTTTTAAGGGAACAGTCTAAATGAATGCTGAATTCCATAACAGGTTTTTTTATTCAAAGACTCATCCGTCATCACCAATAACGCAAATAATAAAAACCAGTGGAAGTTAATACAGATAAAAAGGGAGTCAATTAATGTTGTTGTGTTCGAAGAGCTGATCATAGGAATAATGGTCTCCTGTCAATGGAACTCATATACCTGTAAAATAAACATGAGACAACATGAAAGGAGACACATTTAGTATTAAAATTTAAAATATAAAAAGAGATACTTTGTTTCGTGGGGTTAGACTATTCCACCAAAATGCAGCTAAATGTAAATAATGAATTTTTATCGAAATAAATTTTAAAAGGTTACTTAACACTTTATAAATGAATACTGTATAGTAACATTGGCATTAGAGAGATAATGTTGTTAAAATATCCAGAACTAGGCCTCAGTCCTGGAATGTCCTGGCTTTGAAATGACATTTTGACAGGCTCGTCAACTGTGAAGACAGAAAAGATTAATGTGATTAGATCACTCTGAAACAGTAATTTGTAAACAGCATTTAACAGAGTAAGAACATTACAGGACATGTATATGACACGAGAAATAATTTTGTCAAAAAAAAAAACCTTAAAACAATACGCGGCCAGCATGCGGCATGGTAGAAGCATGGCTCCACCGCCTCTACTATTGTCGTGTAACGGACTACGGTCGTCCATTTTGAAAAATAGCCATCGAGTGTTAATTTCGAACAGCAGATGGCGCTGATATGTTTGGGATGTAGTGAAAAAAAACAGCGGACAGCTTTTTTTTTTCTTATGGGACTTATAACACAGTCATCGGCTACCTGCTAAATTTAAAGTCCTGGTTTAAGAGGAAAAGACACTAGTCAACTCTACACAAACTGGTATTTTATATAATGGCGTGCTGCAACTGTACCTTGAAGACATTAGCATTTGTTTATAGAAATGTGGACACCTCATTTGATTACAGCTGCTACATAATGCATGCATAAGACATAATGCAATCAATCAAGTCCATATTTGTGCGAAAAATATACGCGTGCACGCAATTGAATGCTGAATATGGAGTGTGAAAATCGATGCCTATCAGCACAAATGCAAAACTTGGTATAAAAGAGTTATAACAACTTTCTATCAGGTATATATTTCCAAATATACATAAGTTACATTACCTGTAATAATGAATGCTTAATATTCATGAAGTAAAGGGCCGGTGCCGCATAACCAGTCTATAACGTTTCTCGATGCAGTAAAATGAATTGAGCTACATATAAGCTTTCATTAGGTTTGAATGTGGCGCCCTAGAGAGTAGGCCGTACAACTTTTGTGTACGGTCAAACAGAGATGTCATCTCTAAAAAATCTCGATTTAGGTGGCAATAGTTGATCTAAGTGGTGCCATCTTTGTGAAAATTAAGTATTTTAGTATTAAATTGATTAGATTATTTATTGTAGCGAGAACACTGTTATGCGTTCTTATGAATAATAATGAGGTATTTGAAAAGGGCGACGAGTACGCAGCATCGTCTAAGTTTAATAGGAAAAGAAATCGACCATCTTCATTAAACTGGTATTTTATACGGATAAACAACTAGAACCTGACGACATTAGCATTTTTGTATGGCATCGCGTGAATTAGTAGTTTAACTTTTATACGGATAAACAGCTAGAATCTGACGACATTAGCATTTTTGTTTGGCATCGCGTGAACACCTTGTTTAATTAGGTAGTATTTTTGACAGAACGCAATTTATCATGACGTTTTTTTTTTATATGAAGTGAGATCCGATACACAATTTCACTAAAAAACAGAAATGGAAATAAATATTAATATTAAACCTATTTTGAATTAATTAACTTCGTGGTTTTTTAGGGGGGGGGGATAAGTGGTAAATTTGTAGTGGTCACAGGCGTCTGGTTTGTTTCCATATGAATTATACACATCACGCGGAGCAGACGACGAATATCTCTGCCTAGTCATTACCCTATCATGGTATATAATTCAATATACAAAAGAAAGTTGACTGGGTATTGAGACATCGGCAGCTGATTCATAATTCATCATAATCATTTCGTAACTCATAGAAAAAAGGGATTTGTATTATTATTTATATAAAACAATTAATAAGAGTTTTATGTAACTCTGGCCGCCATTTTCTCAGTATTGATGGAAGTAGGAAAATACTCAAGCAAAAATAAATTGTATTATATTAGCCGATTTATATATGTAATATGAGTATATCGAATGTTATCACCGTTCAACATTGCAAATATGACGAGAACACAACTTTTTCCGATTTCTCTTATTGCAATTTGCAATCACCTTCTTAATAGATCAAACATAATATTTTTAGATTTATTATTCTATTAAATTAGTAAAAATACAATTTTATCTTGCTAATATGTCCCTACACCTAAAACTCTTAGTTTCAGAGCCGTTCACGAAAAACCGGAGAAGGGGTGGTCCTACATTTTTTTTTCTTCCCCTGCGGATTTCTCCATAAGAAAACCATTGGTGGAATCAAAAAATAGTTTTTTTTAAATAAAAATAACTAATCATTTTACGCAAATGTCTTTTAGATAAGAAATGCTTAGAATCTTTTCTCGATTTAACTGGGTTTTTTTTAATTGTTGTTGCTGGTTTTTTTCATTAAGGGAACCAGAAAAAAAGAAATTCTAGAAAAATAATTTGTTTATTTATGCTAATGGATTTTAAACAAGAACTGTTTCAAATCTTTTTCCCAATTTAATGATTATTTTATTTTATTTTGGGCGGGGCGAGGAGCGGGCCTTATATCCAGTTTTCCCGTAATATCTTCGGAAATATTGGTTAAAACATTCGTTGAGTTAATGAATGAATGATTTAGCAATAACTCAAATGTTATCTCATCATTACAAATTATACTTTAGAAATAACGTATTTATAAAAATGAGTTGCCTATATAAACGTAAAATATATTACTCTATAAAAGTTGCGCGTGCTTAAATAAGTTTATAAGTAATTCATGTTTGAAGCTTATTTAATCCCCCATCCAATAAGATGAGGAACCGTTAAATGTGGAACAGTTTTGACTTAGTAACATCGATTCTTGCAAACCCGATTTTCATATTTTAAAAGGATATGTATCCTTTACTTCTGCGCAAGCGCGACATCACCAGGTGGGCTTATACGATCTCTCTTCTATACACCTTTGGATCATCTTGAACACCTGTCTTAGTTCATTTCTATAGATGTCACAAACACCATCATCATCGATTCGTTCTAGCAGTTCATCGCATACTATCATTCAATATGAATGGATCATCCATTGATGCTGGGCAGGGCTGCCCAATTGAGCTTGTTCAACATTTTAAAGAAGTCTATCCGGTGGAGCAGTGGAAGAAAGAAGGACTCTTTGTTGACAGCGACCTGTTGGATATTGACTGTCACTGGATGAAATTTGAGCCGACCAGATCCTTCTACTCATTTCATACTGACCATCGCTTATATCGTCGTTTTTCTCTTGGGATTCTTTAGCAACACTTTCTCTATTTACATCATTGTAAGGTATATCATTATACTATATGAAGTGATATAGATTTCTATTGGTTAATATTGGTTTATTAGCTCGAAAAAAAGGCTGAGTCCTGCAATTCTTCTGGTCAATTTGGGAGTTAGTGATCTACTGACAGTACTCATGGTATAAATACAAATTGGATGCTATCCTTAATGATATACTTAATTTAAAGGCGTGTAAGTTAATATTCCAGATCCCAATTTCCATATTCAACAATTTCCATATTCAACAATTTCCATCAAGGACCAGCCATTGGAAAACATGGTAATTATTATACCTATTTTAATATACTAAAGTGGGTTAATTGGTTATTTTTTTTAACATTATAGGTTGTTTTGCATACGGATTTCTGACTGGTCTCTCTGGAACTTGTGCAATCATGTCCTTAACAGCTGTAGCAGTCGAGCGGTATAAAAAAGTATCGTAATTCATGGACCAAGTGCTCTAATCTTATTGTCTAATGTGATAGATATTTAGTTATCAGTCAACCCTTCAATTTGGGCGGGAAACCCTCCCGACGTTGGGCTTTTTCCGTTTCCTCTTAGCGTGGCTCTATTCAGCTCATGTCGCTTCTCTGCCGCTCTTCGGTGTCGGAAAATATGCTTCCGAAGGTTACCTCACGGGATGTAGTTTTAATTATCTATCCAACGATACGGCATCTAATATCTTCATCCTGATTTTCGTCATCGGCGCTTGGATGGTCCCAAGGATCATCATAGTTTACTCTTACGTTTTCATCATTCGGACGGTTGTCCAAGCTCGCCGTGATGTCGCTCGGCACCCAAACAGCAGTGTTGTTGAAGTAGTAAATGGTATAAAATATTTTATAATCCTGCTTATATAATAAAACGACTGCTTATGGTAATTCAATAAATGTTTTTTATTCGAGGGGTTATTGTGCCCCGCCAAAACTTTGAGTGTTTATCATCTGCTCCTCTTTTTCAATTTATATCGAATAGACTTCGCGCGGTATTATTAGCTAATATATTATGCATATAGTAGGTAATATTGAACAGGATATCAATAAACTTGATGTGGAGGTGAAGATTTCCAAGATCCTGATAGGACTCATCGACGCCTGGATGGTGACTTGGACACCTTACGCTATCGTAGCCCTTATCGGCATATCCGGTCATGGGCATCTTCTAACAGTAAATATATTACATAAAACTACTTGTTGGTATTTTGGTATTTAAAATACTAATTAACATAATGTAACAAAATTAATATAGCATTTGGGATCGGTTCTTCCGGCTTTTTTCGCCAAATTGGCAACCTGCGTTGATCCTTTCATCTACTCGCTTAATCAGCCGAAAATGCGGAATGAAATCATGCGCCGTCTTCACCTTGTTCCGCCTTATGTGATGAATTCATCAACTCGTTACCATTACGTAGTACCCGGAAGGCCAAGAAGATCTGCAACTGTTGCCCCTCCTAATAATGTCATACTTAGTAGAAGGCGTAATAGGCAGCAAGTGCCATCATCACCTGATGATGTCGACAAAGATTATGCTGTTGATGACATTTCTGCAGTGGCAAATAATGTTGGATTAAGGAACACTCTAGTAGGGATCGTTGTAGATGACAGAGCAGAAAGGAATTGCATTATTCATCATTCATCCCCGCCATCAAACAATAATATAATGAATGATATTAATCTGTACTCTCCATCATTGATGTTGACGATTGATAGTGAAGGCCAAGTAAAATGTTATTATGAGACCTAGGCTATATCATCACACTGATGATATAGCCTAGGTTCTATGTGTTTTAACAATTTATATATCATGCCGTCATGTTCCAACTTCCAACTGTTTTTAAACTTTATTTGTAATATTTTGTAACTTTCTTTTTTCAAATATTCTTCTGTCGTTTAGATTATTACAGAGAGAGAAATAAAAATATATTAAACACAATAATGTTAATATACTGATGATTTATATTACGTGGATACTATAAAGTAATAAATTTAGTTTACTAGAGAATAAATTAATCGAAATTGTTTTAATTTTATGGAAAGTAGGCCTACATAAATAGTTTCATGGATAAGTTTTAATGTAGGATATATATACTGTATGTGTGTATTTACATATGTCATAATAGAACCTAATGTTTAATCTATAAACTATTATTAATATAGTCTGGAGTCTAGACGAATACGGATCAAAGAGTACGCTTTGAAAATTGATGGAATAAATACAATCTTTAGCTGTGATCATTGCATTACTCATAAATTAGGAAATACATCATTCACATCAATATAAAATGACAAAATATTCGAAGGAATGTGAGCTGCGGTAGCTTAACTTTCCATACGTCGCATTAATGAAGTACTGATGCATGACCCACGCTAGCTGTAGTCTCCTAATACAGTATGAATGTCGTCTGCGATATATGTATCCAAAACTAATGATATTATATTCGATCAAAGTTTTATATCGCATATGTTGCACTCCTGGAGATGAAAGCTAATTTAATTTTGCCATTCATGTCACTTTATAGGAGACGAGGGGAGCCAATCATCAAATTTTAAAGTATAATGAATACTGGCTTCTGAAAATATAATCATACTACTAAACGGTGCATATGGCATAACTTTATTTAACTTCTCAATTGTTTTATGTAAGCTATGGAAACGAAAAATTTTGATTATAAAATACACAACAAAGTTGTACAGTACCGACTCGGTCTAACGTTGAAATATTAGTTTGTTATAAGTTGCCTTCCGTGTTCAATTTCGCCAGCATTGACAGTATCGCGCCAGAACCGTGTGTGTTCGGAAAACGTCCACGTTTTGCCTCTCTGCCACTCTTCGGAGACAGGATGTGCCACCCTGACATAATTGGCGGAAAACAAAGGCCAATAACCCAATTTTTGTTTTACTTATGAATTGTTTTCAATTGGACGATTTCACAGGGAAAAAATTAAGAGCCAATAATGGCAACGACCTTGTCGTCGGATTGGCCTAATGTCGGGGTGGCACATTCCCGTGCAGGGCACTATAACAGAAGGATTCCTCACGGGGTGTAGTTTCGACTATCTCTCGGACGACCTGATAATTAGGATCTTCATTCTGGTTTTTTATACAGGTATAATGTACAATACATGTATAAATTATGAATGATTAGCATAATGTCTAAAATTAGTTCAGGATTTCACTTTGAATAAAAAAGAATGTTTGTTGCTGTTACCAAACTCGTCTGTATAAAAATATACAATAGATTTGAATTTTAAATGTTAATTGACATTAATTAACATTACATTAAAAAATTAGGAAAAGTTGGATTTTTTTTACGTGGATGTCCAATTTTTTTCAATTTTTGGCAATAAGTAATGATTCGTTCGAACATTAAATGTATCGCGAGATTATCGATGTTGCTTCCCTTCCTATATAAATCTATAATAAAAAAACTAAGAATTTGTGATTTGAGATAACTGAGGATCAAATATCATCATTGGTGTATTATATAGTTAAAATTATCGCATTATTATAAATTCCGAATTAACGAGAATGAATAATAATAATCGGCTGTCCTCATCTGCTTTCCTCTTAATCTGGACTAAAACACATTGCTTCGCATCATATACATGATCGGGGAGCAATTCGTGACTGTAGGGCACTAAGAGCGTGATCATGGCGCAACGTTCCTCTCCAAAATCAGAACATCTGAGGATCATTTGGCAGCCCCACTCGGTGAAAGCGAAGATCAGCGTGAACACTGTAAAAGCTATTTAAGGACAGACTCTCGCGAGCAAGGTAAAGGTTGCCTCTATTCGACGTAATATCAATAAACATAGCGAAATTGCTGAAAAAATCCATCGGAATGCCTTTATATGACGACTTTCTTCTTAAATTTGAAACGCCATATTTTGTAAATTTCTAATACTGGCCACGTATAGTTTTCTTCAAATATTAAGATTGTCTCAGATATTATACGATGAGCTCGTGCAAGATGGTCAACAGAGAAAAGACAAGGGGCAGAGTTGCACCGAGTCTTCTTCTTCCTTTTCGTGACTAATTTTATTGGCTAGTATAGTAAGACTACATTAATGAGTAGATTGAGTGGGATGCCAAATACTACTAGAAGGAATGTGCTGCTTGATTGAGCACTAGAATTCTTTCGTCGAATAACGCAGCAATTGGTATAATGTAATATGCGGATCCAGAGCAAGCTAATTAAGAGTAAAAAACTTTACCTATATAGCTTTACTTTTTGTGCACATGAATAACGTGGTGATGGGACGAGATGTGTATGTTATGGCAAGCCGTTTGAACCCACATAGCTCCGAAAAAAATGTCACGTCTGAAAACGTAAATTTACGATTTATGCGCAAGCGCGAATATGATCGAACGGGTATCGTATGAGCTGAGGCTCTTCTCTTGTCTATTCATAACCAGCGTATAACAAGGATGTATGGGATCTTTTCATGTTTTTTTTATTTCTCTGCTAGTCACAATTAACGCCCTTTTTAAATATCATATCTATGTAATTCGTCATTTCATCAGATCAGGTCATCAGATGAAAACACAGAATAAATAAGAACCGTTGAAAAAAATATAGTAAGTTTATCAAAGATCGTTTTAATCGTCTTATTCAACATTTTCCATTAATGAAAAACAGCACATTGTTAAGTGATTTCATGGATTTTCTATAATTTAATATAGTATAACAAACATGGTTAGCTCTATATTTTAATGGTAACGCTCAATAGGAGCTTTATTATTGCTGTTTCGAAGAACCATATGTAGCCAACCATTGTTGATGATGGGGTAAACATGCTTTGTTATATAAAAAACGGCAGACAATGCCTGGAAACAGTTTCATATTACATTTGAGATGAGACTGCAGTCGTCTGTTGACGTCTGTATATGATCAATTAAAATCCATACGAATGCACGGGAAATCAGGTTATAATTTTGTTTTAAGAAACGAAGCCTGCTAAGCTGCAAACCATAGTATACCAATAATTGTTGCGCTTTTTATGCATCGAAATAATGATGACGATTGTATAGCCCAATTATCTCCATTATTCCATTGAAAATCTACGGAAAACTTTAAAGGGCAAAGACAGCAGACAGTCTTATATTTCAAGACATTCTAAGACCGTTTTTATATTTAGCTAATTCGGGTGCCTGAAGATTTAAATTCAAGCAGGGAAAAATCTTTGTTCTTGGGATGTGTATTCATTTTTATTAAAAATCTTTTTTTTTTTAATTTCTAAATGTTTGCTTTTTAAACTATTGGGCACTCATTATTATTTCTTTTACTATTTCGATAAATCTGGCAACTTGCCACATATTGTACCGTAGACCGGACAACTACAAAAAAGTAAACAAAGAGATAGTTATGTCGACCAGAAAAGGTACTTTTTGCTTATTACACGTAAACAGATCTATCCAAATGATGAAAGTAAGAATAAGCGTCCTATGTGTGATGGCAAGTGTTTTGAGTGAACGAATTCCTCGGTAACATCTTAATTTTCTCCTTGAGTGATATTACGTACTTTGTTTTGTTTTTTTTACTTTTCTTCTTTTTGTATTGCATACTCAGCTATGATCTGAGAGTGGGCAACAGTATTTTGAATGCTGTGATTCAAATCCAATCCGTCGTGTCATAGCCTATAAAATTTACGGCAACTGGTAAGATCCTGTTGAAACGCTGTCTCGATTAAACCTGAACTATTTCGCGCAATTGGATGCATCACACACCTTTCACCATCACCGCCGTGCATATACCTTTTAGACATCCAGGATTTTAAAAACACATCATATACAGGATTGCATATGATGCTGCCTACTTTTGTGGAAATTTCTGCCGAATTCAATCAACTGCCGAGATGTGATCTTATGCATACATAATGATCTTATGAAGTACTGTACAGTATTTCTTCGTATTCGGACTAAGCTATATCAGAATCTAATAAAATGAAACTCATAGGACAGTTTCTCTTACACGCACTGCATGTTGGTTTTCTTCACTTATATACCGTATATACAATACTTGATCTATCTATGAAACTGTTGATTTTAAACACGCATCAGACATGTAATTGTCTTGAATGAGATCCGCACGTAAAATGGCACCATTTGCGCAAGTGCACAGAAATGCTGTCGTATGGACACCCTTGAATGATGTTGGATCCACATCTCAGTTCATTCCCAGCATCACCTTCAGCAGTCTGGGTGTATCTTTTTGTCTAGTTAAAACGAAAAACTATAGGACGAACAAAGATGCTGTTGGTTTCTCTTGTTACACCTATCAGCGTAATAATAAATGAATCCATTGAATCAACAATGGTTAATGGGGATTGTCCCGAACTTTTGCAACATTTCAAGCGGACTTATCCTGTAAAGCAGTGGAAAACGGAAGGTTTCTTTGAGGATCAACACCTGTTGGATATCGACTGTCACTGGATGACATTTGAGCCGACCAGATCCTTCGTTCATTTTCTGTTGGCCATCATTTACGTGATCGTTTTTATCATAGGATTCTTTAGCAACAGCATCGTCATTTATATCGTTGGCAGGTTTGGATATTTTTACGTGATTAATTTAGTTCACTCATGAATAAGTTTTACACAAAAATTGTTTTGATTTTGAAAGCTCCAAAAAGTTGCTCACGCCTGCCAATATTCTTCTCACCAATTTAGCCATCAGCGACCTCATCACTGTCCTAATGGTAATTTATTATGGTGTAAAAACACATATCTAAATAGTATAAATCTAAATGTTTACGATTTTATTTCGATAATAATTCCACATGTTTGACTTTCTTTTATCGTCAGATACCTATCTTCTTGTTCAACAGTTTCCATCAAGGACCAGCCATAGGGAAATTGGGTATGCTCTGTATATCTAATGTAGTCTTATTAGTTATTGACAGCAAATTATGAAAAGTAAAGAAATCAATTCATGCATAAATTATCATATAAGATGTGTATTATGCATACATAATAATGCTAATAGACTAATGAAAATATAATGAATCAGCTACCGTACTATACCAATGAAGTCTGGAGTCTAGACGTATGAAGGTCAAAGAGTACGTTACGCCTGAAGGATGGAAACATAATCTTTAGCTGTGATGTATTGTCATATTATTCGTAGCTGATGAAGTACATCATTTGCAGCAATACAGGATAACAAAATTCGCAGAATGCAAGCAGCGGTAGCAGTGGTAGCGCGCGATTATACGTTATACTAATAGGCTACTGATATATAGAAAAAAAGCTCAAATTTCACAGTACATATACATTTTTTCTTGAGCTGTTTCGTCTACCACTCTCCTTGTCATATTTATAAATCTTATATTTGTTTAGTATCATATATCTACTATAGCAAATTTTTAACACTCATTCTGAACGTCATCAGCGATATAAATGTGTTCAAAATAATGCCATTAGTCGATCAAAGTTTCCTACGTACTGCATGTAGTCGCACTCCTTGTGATAAAAGCTTATTTCATTACCCATATCAGTATATAATAATAGGAGACGAGGAAAGCCAATAATGCGCAATTGTAGAAGCGCGTAATGAATATTGGCTAATTAAACTATTATGAGTGAGTCGAAATAGAGTGTGTCATACTACTAAACTAGGAATATGGGATAATTTTAAAAGGAACTTTCTGTAAACTATGGAAACAAAACATTTGTATACGATAAGGTTGTACCCTTTATGGATTCCTGACTGGTATTTCCGGAACCTGCGCGATCATGTCCTTAACAGCTGTTTCAATCGAACGGTAATATAAAATTGAATGAAGTTCAATAAATGTCTGGTTAATTGACATGACGCGATATTGTTTTGCTTAATCATTAGATATTTAGTGATCTATCAGCAGTTGAATGTGAGCGGGAAGCCAAGTCGTCGTTGGGCTTACTTCATGTCCCTCTCAGCTTGGCTCTATTCCGCCATTTTCGCCTCGCTACCTCTCTTCGGAATCGGAAAATACGTTCCGGAGGGATTCCTCACGGGGTGTAGTTTCGACTATCTCTCGGACCACCTGACAACTAGGATCTTCATTCTGGTCTTCTTCGTCGGCGCTTGGATGATCCCAATGATTATGATATTTTACTGTTACTTGGCCATCATCAGAACTGTTGTTCTTGTTCGCCGTGACGTCGCTCAGATCGCTATTCCTACAGCTGATAGTAAATAAATTTTTATTGTCTATTTATTTCATTCTAATTTCTATGAATCAAATCTTGTTGTTATGATAGGTAATAGGCCTAATATAGAGGTGGAGGTTGCGAAAACTGTTATGGGCCTCATCGGTGCCTGGACAATAGCCTGGACGCCATACGCCTTTGTTTCCCTTATCGGCATCTCCGGTCACGGTCATCTTTTAACGGTAATTACGTCTATAATGTTAGTTAATAGTTCTATAAGTCTGTTATATTAATAAATAATAAAATTGTTTTAAAATATATTACATATAGCCTTTCAGTACGATGCTTCCATCTCTTTTTGCCAAATTGGCAACGTGCGTGGATCCCTTCATCTACACCCTGAAGCAGCCGAAAATCCGGAAGGAGATCTTAGGACGTCTTCACTTACTTTCTCCACCGATCAATCCGTCAGGAGGTGAAAATCCATATTATTACAATGGCCCCACTGATGGCCCTAATTCTCGTCGTTTAAATCAAAATAATAATAATACTAGTAGCCGTCGCACAGGCTCTCAGCATCATCAGCTAATAGCGGGTCGTCGGAGATCTATTACAGCTAATGGTAATAACACTCGCAGAGCTCAGGCATTCTCATCATTTATAGGCAGGGTCATCATCGAAGAGAATATTGTTGTTGCACCTGCTGTTATCACAAATACAAATAGTATACCCATTTCGCCATTATTCCTGGGAGTCAATGAAAGAGTAGTCGATGCAGTTACCGAGTCTGATAATTCACCAGGTGACGACTTCATCACATGCGTTAACCAGCCAGTCTCCGTCGTTATCGATGATGAAGATGTAATGTGATGATTTAATATTCAAGTTCCCCATATATTTTATTATCACAATTCTGTAAATGTAATTTTTCATGTTTTAAAAAATATTTTCGATGTCTTGTACTGGCGTATGTTACCGAAATGTCTTTACATTAATAACTGCGTCCAACATAAAGTTTATATAATAAACCACTTGTCAATTCCTCTTAATACAATAACTGTACAAAAAAAATAGATGCATCATTCACTTCATTACTTATTCCATGCAGTAATTATATAGAATTTTTTTCATCGAACTTAATAATGAGTCTTATTTTATAAATCTATTAAATATTGTAAAGGGTCTATTAGCACTATCCGAAAATAAATCTGCAGCTTCTAATATTTCACAAATTTCGACAGATGGTGTGGCCAATTCATGTATGCTGGTATTAAAAGGATACATAAAAAATTACTCCTCTTTTATTTTATTTTTGCAAATCTACTATCATACATTTTGTAATCCTCATATTAGCCTACAAATCACTATCGAGGCAAAAAAATCACCAGCTTTAACTAAATATGAAGTGGGCTTAAAACCTGACTAGCCTCTTCAGTGTGGGAGTGTTACAGTTGGGATCTGTATTCCAATTAGTACGACGGCCGAACGTTAACTAGCGTGTGCTTTATGTAACCATAACCTTTAAATGTATTTAAAGTTTAAGTGGATTTTAAATGAATGCTGGAGAATACGGCGAGTGCGCCTGTTTGAAGACATGAGCATATTTTTGGCTACAACGGAATAACTGCGTCCCATATCATATTTTTAAATATATTTTCAAAGCTTATAATTTAATTACACCCTACAATAGCAAGCGATACGAGAGAAGCAAAAAAAAAGGGATCGGCTATTGTGCATAATTTTTATGTATCGCACATACAGGTTGAAAATACAACTAATAATATATATTTGGAGCTTAAAAGGATTCGATAGTAGTTCAAGTAAATGATCTTAATTGAATTAGCTTCTTCCACTACAGCTACGTGACTGAATTCACGTCCGTAAATGATCTACCAACAAAAAATGACAGATCTCAGAAACTAATGACTTCAAAACTAATCAAATGGGATGCAAACAGAACATATACATATTAAGCTATACCTACTCTGTGTTTTGCATATTTGAATAATTGGGTAGCTGTACTTAAAAAGTGACTTTTATGTTATCAATTAATTTTCTGCGCACGTGCGGCCATGATGCTGACTGGTGCGTTGCTCTTCTCTTTATGATATATATATATATATATATGAACCATACTTGATACCTGCCTCAGTACATTCCTGCCATCGTGTTGATTTGTATACACGGCAGCATATATTTGATATAAATCTTAAATATATACAATAACTAGCTGGGCCGCGTTTCGACTTCGTCCGAAGATAATTTTTAATTAGTTGGGTTTGTATGTTTATATACAGTGATGTATTCAACCAAATAGTGCTTGTGGCACACCTGAAATGTTTAAACAACTAAAATTGGTTCAAATTTCCATTATGACCCGATTCCGTTTACCTTTTACTATTTAACTTCTATATTGTGCCAATCGCGCATTTTTCTTAATCGTACATCCATCGTTTTCTTACTTCCGCTTATTTCTGGGGCATATACATTTTACCAGTTTACACGTATTAAGTTATCACCTATAATAACAACTTTCATTTTTTAACCCATTACCAATTCCTCAGGCGGTCTATGGCCACCTTCGTTCTGGGGCTTTTAAATAAAATTTATATCTATTTAAATAAAGTGGTTGAAAGTTAAGTTTCATTTTCAATTTGTTATATATAGAAGTTAATTAACTTGTTGGTATCGTAGCTTATGTTCCTTAAGTACTAAAAGGGTGTGTTGCCATGGCAACACAATACAGACGAAAAAGTGTTCACTTTTGACAGAGATTATACGAAACAAGCAAAATAGCAGCGGCGAACCTGTCACAACCCCAACACTTTCATGTAGCCACCGCCGCTGCTACTTTATCACATTTTACCCCATCCAACTATGATGAGGTCTATACATTAAGATGATTCCGGTTACTATAACGGCAATAACTAACTACTAGGTAAGTAACTAACTAGAGTGCTATGGTGCTGCCACCCAAGTAGCTCATGTCATGGGCCAGAGACTTCATACTCTCTCTTCGCCCTCCAACTTAAATCTTGATACGTACGTTCTTCTCCACAACTCCTCTACGGGTTTCACCGCCGGCATTCTTCGTCTTCTCTCTACTCGACGAGGCTGTAGAGCTGGCAAACTCGCTGCTGCTAAGGCGGATTTAAAGTTTTCTTCCATCTGACTCGCTAACGCCAGATCAATCGCTTCTGTCCCATCTTATTCAGTCTGAGCAAGTCGACGTGCTTGCAATAACTGAAACTTGCGCAAGATTGATTCCTTGCGTCTGTCGCGTCACTAGTCTCGTGTCGACCAGTGCAACCTTTTGCTTGTCATTACGAAATTCTCATGCTGCCGACAATCTATAAATCCAGTTTCTTTAAAACTGTTATCGATGCAGAAGATGTTTTTTTTAGATTTCGCTCGACAGCCATTCTGCAATGGAATTTATAATCCTGCTTTCCACGTCATCAAGCATTACTCGAATGGCCTTTAGAATAAGAACGAAATATCTATGCCTAAAAAATCTTGTTGATTTCTTTTCAATACTTTCGATTCTCGTCAACCTCGGCGCTATCCTTGATCATAATCTTTCTATGGAGGCTCAAGCCAAGAACATCTGCCGTAAATGCTACTATCATCTCTGGAGAAGTTCTAGAATTTGAAAATTCCTGGGCATGGCAAGTTGTAACCAGCTGGTGTGTTCATTAGACTTCTTGCATTTGAATTATGCCAACTATTGTAATGTGAAATAAGGGTCCCATTCACATTTAGACACACATAGATGATGAGATTCACAGTAAGACGAGAGTTGCGGTTCAGTCAGATCACTTTAGTTGTAGATGATACTGAGGGAAAGGCTTCTCCCCTCCACTTTGACTATACATGTTAGTATCCGTAGGTTGACTAAAGTTAGCACATTCAAAGTCCAAGCAAAGAAAGGAAGTAACGTCCATCTCACGTTATTCTAGGAAGAGGCAGGTATAGTTATTCAAAGAAGGGTTACTTCAATGCACGATGAAGCCATCGTCTTATGCGTCATCATTTACACGGTGCACCATTTCCACATGACACTATCTTCTCTTTGGGTTTCCAATTTAATTTAAACATTTCAGCACGTACAAACTCTGCTGTGAGGATCGTCACCAGCGCATCCAGTCAATCTCCTACTACTCCACTTCTTTGACGGCTCCACTGGCTTCCTGTACGTCATCGCATCACATATAAGATCGCTCTTCTTACTTTCAAGTATCTTAACAATTTCGCTCCTTCCTATCTCAGTGACCTTGTCTCCCTCTATATCAGCCAAGCCGCTCTCTACGTAGTTCCAACACCTATGAGCTTTGTGTGCTAGAATTCGTCTCGAGCGCGCAGGTGGTACAAATTTTTCTAATGCTACCTCCACTGTGTGGAATTCTCTTGCTCTCTCGCTAAGTAAAGAGCCATTCCTGAGCTCATTTTCTATTAGTCTTAAGTCCCACCTCTTCAGGCTTCATTTCTCTGTCTAATTACTCTGATTACTGTTGTTGATGCTTTAATCTGCTCAGCGCTTTTGATCAGTCTAATCGAGTGTGCGTAATGAGCACCAAGTAGGGGCATCATCATTAGTACAATAGTACCCGATTACGTTGGAAAAGATTATTCTGTCGTCGATAAAATTATTAAAATTGCAAATAATGCTCGACAAAGTAACACACTAGAAGGCATCGTTATCGACAGAACAGAACATTGTTGTACTTATCAATTATTCCCAGCATCAAATGATGATGTAATGAACGATTATCTGTACTCTTCATCATTGATATTGACAATTAATAGTGAAGGCGATTAGGCGAAGTAAAATGTTATCATGGACACCAGTGTGATATATACATTATAGATAAATTCCAAATATACTAAAGTCATTTAGTCTATTATAGATAGAAAGAAAATTCGTTGAATCTGGGTTGGCAAACTCAGCACGAATATAACACAAGCTGATATCAGTTCACTCAGATGAAGAATAAGTTATTTTGTAATGACTAATGTGATAATGTCAAAAGAATTACCATCTATTTGCTTCGATATTCGATTTTTATTTAATCTCTGATACTTAGAACCTCTGTCATATTGCAAATTGCAATTATACCCAAAAATCAAGAACGCTTTATCTAATGTATCTTTGTATATATATAGAGTGCATCACAGGCTCTATTATCACCACTGTGCATATCTTTATTTATACAAATTGATTTGATATTTATATTATTTTAAAGCAGGCTAAACTATGTGAGGTGACTACGCTTTTTCGTCAAATTACTTTATTCAAATCCCTGAAATCTCTTAATTTTTATACTGAAAAAAACACGGGGTTTTGTGTAGAAGATATTTAATTAACTTTAATTCACTGGAAGGACAGAACATTTTTCAAAAAATTAGACAAATTTGATTGTATTCAAAATTAATGGAATCAAGTGTCGTTGCAAATGGACTTGAAAAAAACCAACGAAACATGCTTAAATTCAAACAATTTAGTAATCTATTATATAAAGCAGAAAATTGTCTGTTTGTGGCAAGAAATTCCTGATTGGTCCAAATTTCGGAGGGGGAGCGGCTAAGAGAATGCAGCTGAACTTTTAACTTGCAAATGTAGTTTTAGTTCTTAAGGAAATATGAGTGACGTAATCAACGCTAACCCTATTTCTAGCCACAAAACAATTATATTAACTTGCATATACATGTTTTTTAGAACATAACTTTAGTTGCAACTAATTTCTCCAGTTGCGAAGAAACCTTAGTTAAGTCCTTGTACCAAGGTGGCCGCTTAGGCCGCCTGAGAAATGTCAAATTGGTAGAATAAGAAAAGTAAAATTGTTGTTATTACGGGTTGTAACACTGTAAATCAATGCATGCACACAGGCACCAATCAATACAAATTTAAAGTCATTTCGGGCAAAGCCGAAACAAGGGCCAGCTAGTTTAAGTATATAAAGGAATTAAACTAAATTAACCGCATAGTAGGCATTAAGATATGAACCTGAATCTTGCTCACAGAAGGCTAGTACTATATATATATTAATATATGTATATTATTAAATTACGTTAAGTATTTTCATAATTTCATTTTTATAAAGTATATTAATGAAAAGGTGTATATTTAGTCGAAGTCTACGGTTTTACCTTACAGCATTGCGCATGATGCTGCAGAAATCCCTTTGTAGGAATTCCTGATATGCACGAATTCAGTCAACTGCCAAAATACGATCTGATCAGGTACTGTACATATAATTTCTTCGTATTCAGACCAAGCTTTATGAGAAATCAATTATATACAACCCATATAGGATAAAATATGTATTTATATACCAGTCCAAATTCTTATGCGAAAAAAATAAAACCAAATCCAAATCAGTGTAACATATAAAACCATTTTTTAAAAACTCCAAATAACTATAATTATCTACAGTATTTGACGTGTCGGTATATATATACTATACTATGTATATATTCTATACCATATACTATGTATATATAACTATTAGCTTTAGACATATAATTGTTTTGTATGAGAAAGATAATATGGCTCCATTTGCGCAAGTGCACTAGAAACTGTCGTATGGATGCCCTTGAATTATGTTGGATCCACATCTCAGTTTATTCCAAGCATCACATTCAGTAGTCTGGGGGCTTATGTAGTTGAAACGACAAACTATACAAAAGTTACTTTTTTCTACCTTCAATTAAAGTTCAAATGCGATTTCTTTAATTAAATTGATTAAGATAATGAATGTATCATCATCAAGCGTTGACGGGAATTGTCCCGAACTTTTGCAACATTTTAAGCGGGCCTATCCTGTGAAGCAGTGGGAAATGGAAGGTTTCTTTGAGGATCAACATCTGTTGGATATCGACTGTCACTGGATGACATTTGAGCCGACCCAGTCCAGCGTTCATTTCCTATTGACCATCATTTACGTGATCGTTTTTCTGATAGGATTCTTTAGCAACAGCTTCGTCATTTACATCGTTAGCAGGTTTGGATATACATATGTAATTAACTTATTATACTGATGAATAACTTTTATCAAAACGATTTTAAATTTGAAAGCTCTAAAATGTTGCTCACACCTGCCAATATTCTTCTCACCAATTTGGCCATCTGCGAACCGTTCTAATGGTAGTATATCTAAAATGTTAAGCCTATGAGTGTAATACAATAATAATTTGGTTTATTCAAATTTCTATATCATCAGATACCGATTTTCTTATTCAACAGCTTCCATCAAGGACCAGCCATAGGGAAATTGGGTATGCTCTATTAACCTAATTTAGTCTTGCTAATATAAAATTACAGAAAGTACAGAAATAGTTTCATGCATAAATTATAATATGGTATGTACAATACATACATATATATATTTTTATTAGTACAATAATACTAATAAATATTTTATTTGTCAGTTACTACCAAAATGTAGTCTGGAGTCTAGACGAATAGGGATCATAGAGTACGCTTTGAAAATTGATATATAATCTTAGCTGTGATCATTACATTATTTAAAAATGGAGAAATGTATCATTTGCATTAATATAGAATAGCAAAATTCGAAGAATGTATTCTGCGGTAGCGTTGGTAGCGAAAGTTTCTTAATGTTACACTAATGAGATACTGAGGTACAGAAAAAGCTCCCATTTCAATGTGAAATGGGAGATGGAAATGGAATAGATGAATTCTATATTTCTTTCCTTGGGCCATATAGTCTATACTGTCCTTTTTCTGGTGTATACTTCTAAAAAATCGAGGAAATCCAATGTATGAATCTTATGCTTGATTAGTCATATATACCTAGTATAGCAAATTTGAAAATTGAATTATGTATTCTATTTTGGGATTTCTCTGAGTACTTTGATGATGGAAACCTCTCAATACACCCACTCCATGTAGCCTCCTACACTACTACACTATATGTGTCGTCTGCGCGATAAATGTGCTCAGAATAACGATATTATATCCGATCAAAGTTTCCTATTGCATGTTGCACTCCTGGTGATGAAAGCTTATTTTAATTACCATTCATATCACTACATATACCAAAAGAGGAAAGCCAATAATGCAATTGTAAAAGCGTAATTAGTATTGGCTTGATAAACTACGGTGAGTGAGTCGAAGTAGAGTGTCTCATACTACTAAACTATGAATATAAAATCAATTTATTTAACTTCTCAAATAATTTATGGATACTAAAAATTTTTATAATGAAAACCACAATTAGGTTGTACCCTTTACGGGTTCCTGACTGGTCTTTCCGGGACTTGCGCGATCATGTCCTTAACAGCCGTTTCGATCGAACGGTAATATAAAGATTAACAAAGTTCAAACATAATTTTACGATTCATATGATGTGATTTTTTTTATATCGTCATCAGATATTTAGTGATCAAACAGCAGTTGAATGTGAGCGGGAAGCCCAGTCGCCGTTGGGCTTATTTTATGTCCCTCTCAGCGTGGCTCTATTCCGCCCTTTTCGCCTCTCTGCCGCTCTTCGGGATCGGAAAATACGTACCGGAAGGATTCTTAACGGGGTGTAGTTTCGACTATCTCTCGGACGACCTGTCAACTAGGATCTTTATCCTGATTTTCCTTATCGGAGCTTGGATGATCCCAATGATAATCATATTCTACTCTTACTTGGCCATCATCAGGACTGTTGTTCTAGTTCGGCGTGACGTCGCTCAGATCACTACTCCTGCAGCTGATGGTAAACATATTTAAAAATTTTATTTATGATGTAGTGTTATCTATTTATCAATACTTATTAATATGACAGGTAATAGGCCTAATATAGAAGTGGAGGTTGCGAAAACTGTTGTGAGCCTCATTGGCGCCTGGACAGTAGCCTGGACGCCCTACGCCATCGTTTCCCTCATAGGAATCTCCGGTCACGGTCATCTTCTTACGGTTAATAAATCTTTAAGTTGAAGGATGTTATATAAGTAAAATATTTAAATTATTTAAAATTATATTATATAGCCTTTCAGTACGATGCTTCCATCTCTTTTCGCCAAACTGGCAACGTGCGTGGATCCCTTTATCTACACTCTTAATCAGCCTAAAATCCGGAAGGAGATCTTGGGACGTCTTCACTTACTTCCTCAGCCAACGAATCCATCAGGAGAGGGAAATCCATACTATTACAATCGGCCCACCGATGGCCCTACTTCTCGTCGTTTAAATCAAAATAATAACACTAATAGCCGCCGCACAGGCTCTCAGCACCAGCAGCCAATAGTGGGTCATCATCGGAGGTCTATTACAACTACTAATAACACTCGAAGGGCACAGGCTTATTCATCGCCTATAGATAGGGTCATCTTCGAAGAAAATATCGTACCTCTTATTGTCGCTGATACTAATGGCAATAGACCTGTTTTGCTATTACTGGGAGACAGAAGAGTAGTCGATGTAGATAATGATTTGATAGAGTCTAGTGATCTCCAAGACGATGAATTCACTAGCCTGTGACTTCATCGTATGCAACCACTAGCCTCTTCTCGTTGTTGTCGCTTACGATAATAATTTAGTATGATGATATAAGCCAGTATTATTACCCTTTTCCGCTGTTGAATGTTCTTGTTCCTATACGTTATACCACCAATGAATCAAAGTGAATGCTACTTAAAAAAAGGGAATATAAATTACATCCAGAAATTATATATATGTATAAACATACATACAAAACATACATATAAACATATATATATATAAACATATATATAAACCTGTATATATTTAAATGATGAAGCACTTATTGCACGCCTAAAATGTCTAAAATTAGCTCGGCATTTCAGTCACATAATAAACGATCGCTTGTTTTTGCCAATCGATCAGACTTTAATCTGAAATATTAATTGATATGGTAATTGGTAACAAGATCCGGGAGAGATCTTGCTTTAACATCTTCAACGGGCATAGCAATGATAATGATTATAGAATAAGGCTTTAAGGGGCCATCCACGCGGCCGCTATTTTTACGATCGTAAGCTTTTAGAGCATGAAGAAAAGAGCTTTTTCTTAAGAACTACTATCTCTAAAATTGGTTCCAACCTATTTTTTTCCTTAAAAATGTCTACATATATTTTCAATTAAAAGGCAACCTTTCTAAATCAGCTTCTTTTTTTCCACACGAGTTTCAAAGTTTATGAATTGAGCCCAAGCTATTGCCTGTTTGTAAACATAGATCCCATCAAGCAGTTAATTCGTAAGCATAAACACTGTACGCATATGTCGCAAAGTTTCTATTTTGTGGTTTTGTGGAAAATCCAAAAGTGCTATAGATTGAAAAATCTCATATCTGTATGGATCTCCATAAAACAGGTATTTAAACAAAACTTTTAAAAATGAGCGTGCTGAACGTAAAAATAACGAGTTCTTTCCGCAGTGAGCCTTTGGTTCTAGACGTAAAGAAATCAATTGTTTCTTTTTTTTTTAATCGCGTTTCAAAATTATATTTGACAATAGTTGTCGGTACTTTCCTGTTGATGCTGGTTATGATGGTCCTGAAACCTGAACTATTTAGTTATATGCAACAATTGGATGGCTAAATAAATAATTCCATCTAGCGGGCTTCGGTTCAACTCATCTCTCAAGTCATTCATCATAATTGATCCTTAATTTAGGAACTGCTGATGAATGATTGGATCATCGTTAAGTCCCTGGATGGATCCGCCACCAGCCCGCTGATTGACCCTGCTTCAATGACCCTACCAATAATGAGTGAGCATGAACCAAGGGAGTGGGGATGATGGCGGATCTCCAGCCGACAAATTGGCGATGCCGACAACCTGTTAGAATTCGGATAACAGAAACTCAGAAAGACCGGAATAATCAGTCCGAGTTGTAAAATGTTTATAAATGTGTGTAAATCATTATTTTGTTCTTTTATTTTTAACTAAATAGTAAACGTTTAATAGGAGTTTTGTTTTCCAATTTTATCATCTGATTATGATTAGATTTTTAAGATATTTTTTGCTATAGTTATAAAGAACAAGAAAATCATGCTGGTCTTAGGTTCTGCACGGAAGAAGAGTTTACCATGTATGATGGCATTATAACATGTTTAATTTATAAAGAAGATTCCTTAAGAACTATATATATATATCCTAGCTCTGCTACTAATTTATCATATCCTGAACACAGACTCCCTTTTAAAGGGGGTCTGTAACTTTATAATAAGAATAAATGCTGGAAAATACAGTGAGTGCGCCTATTTTGATTATTACTGTACATATTCATATTTTATTGTTGGAAAATGGCCGAAAGAGCTCATATTTCCGGCTACACAGGAATAACTGTGCGTCGCATATCGTACTTTACTATTTGAAAAAGTTATGGCTCTAATTTAATTTAACCCTGTCAAAGAAAGCGATACAACAGGAGCTATTATAAGCAACTGCGCATATACTTCATAGGTAGTACATACAGGTTTGAAAATATACTACAGAAGGTGGGGTTTGAAAGGATTCGATTGTAATACAAGTCAATGGTCTTCATTGAATTAGACTTCTTCCACTGAAGCTACGTGACTAAATTCAAGTCTGTATGTTCTACTAACCAAAAAAAAAAATATCAGACATGAGACATTGCACTACAATATAAACTGATTACTGTTTTCCCAATATCTTTCAAAACTTATAGAAACTATAAAGTCTTTAAAGACAAATAAATTGCTATACAAATATACTAAATAGTCAGCAATATCTTTTTTGTTTTTTAAATATATTTATTGGAACAACTTCGTTGACATACAGTACTTTAAAAAGTATTACATCGAAAAATCTTCTGCGCAAGTGCGGCCAGGATGCTGACTGGTGCGCTGCTCTCTTCTTGGTGATATATATACCTTAATCATGTTGGCTACCTGCCTCAGTTCATTGCTACCATCAAACTGATTGGTCTATACGGAAGCATCTATTTCATTTAAATAATAAGTAGATCTTTAATATTCAATAATGGTTCCTGCTAATATTGCAATTGATTCTAATAATACGGACGAAACTGAAGACTCAGCTGATGAGTCGTTCTCGGCGTCAATTGGCTGTAACTGCAGCCAGGAAGTCATCCGACATTTTAAACAAGTCTACCAGGTAACCCAGTGGAAGGAGGAAGGCTTCTTCGAGGAGACAGACCTGCTAGATATAGCCTGTCACTGGATGGGATTCGAACCGACTCGATCCTCCGTTCATTTTTTACTGAGCTTCGTTTATACCATCGTCTTTCTTGTGGGATTCTTCAGTAATAGCATTGTCATCTATGTCATTAGTGGGTAAGTTACTTCAAAATAAAGTATTTAATACACAAATGATCTGATGGATTGATGGTAATAGATCGAAGAAGTTGCTGACACCAACCAATATTTTGCTGGCCAATTTGGCCATTAGCGACTTGATGACCGTTCTAATGGTAATTCATCAAGTTATTATAACATCAACTTATAACTGTATACTAATTAAATACATCTGTATCTTTTGTGATTTCTTTTGGGTTTAGATACCGATTTTCTTATTTAACAGCTTTCATCAAGGACCAGCCATAGGGAAATTGGGTATGTAATAAAGAATAATGTATTTTAAAAAGTAAATATATAAGAACTAAGGCTATATTAAAATTATATAACATATTTCTTTTGGGCAGGATTAAAGGTCAAATTATTTTTTATTTATACATTTACATACAAAACTATTAGGAAATGTGATCTAGCTATGACTGATCATTATTATTAAGGGCTAGGAAAATCCACTAGTTGCGGGTTCTGTTGTGCGCACATTGTAATTCTATACAGTACTGTACATGCATGTATTGTGTATTATGATACAGTCAGGGGTTCTTAACCTGGGAGGAAAGCCTCCCCAAGGGAGGTGCAGATAGGGTCCAAGGGAGGTGAGCTGACCCCCAAGAAATTCAAATTTCAATAAAATGTTGGATAATTGGACAAAAATTCAACTTATATTCATTTTTAGGCTCAAAATTGCCCCAAAACTTGATATTTACTTGAGAAATTTGAAGAAATCGAGTAAAAAAATTTCAGGCACACCTTTTCTCGTTCGGAATGGTACGAGTTTTCCGTTCAATTGGACAATTTTTATTTAAAGTTAAGGGAGGCGACGCCTCAAAAGGCTAAGAACCCCAGCTACAGTAATGATGATAGTTGGAAAAGGCCTCTTTCTCATATAAAACAGGGCTATTTTTTTGTCTTAGTTTGGAAATACACATATGGTCGTTTTGTTATTGAATATTTCAAAAATTTATTTTGTTCATAGGTTGTACAATTTACGGATTTCTGACTGGTCTGTCTGGAACTTGCTCAATCATGTCCCTAACAGCTGTTTCTGTAGAACGGTAATATAAGAGCCCCCTTTTTTACTACCAAATTTGTAAAAAAAGCTCATATTTCGTGATTTCTTTTAAATATTAGATATTTAGTTATCAGTCAGCCGTTAAATGTGGGCGGTAAACCAACTCGTCGTTGGGCCTGCTTCATGTCTCTCTCATCTTGGTTCTATTCCGCACTTTTCGCCTCTCTGCCGCTCTTTGGAGTTGGAAAGTACGTTCCGGAGGGATTCCTGACTGGATGCAGTTTTGACTATCTCTCCGACGATCTAACTACAAGAATCTTCATCCTGATTTTCTGTGTCGGCGCTTGGGTGATTCCAATGTTCATAATACTCTACTCTTACTTGGCAATCATGCGCGTCGTCGTTAACTCCCGCCGTGACGTCACTTCGATCTCTATTCGTACCGATGCTGATGGCAATCAAATAACCAGAATGACCAATTCAACAGACAATCGAAACAACTTTATCGGTATACTTACAACTAATTATATAAATAGGCCTAACTTCATCGACTTACTATATAATATTGATATGTATATAGGTAATAAGCCAATGAGTGAGCAGACTATTAATGTAGAAATCAAGGTTGCCAAAACTATCATAGGCCTGATTGGTGCCTGGACAGTGGCCTGGACGCCCTACGCTGTTGTGTCTCTTATAGGCATCGTTGGATATGGCCATCTTCTTACAGTTATTATAAAATATATTTTATTCTACCTCACTATTTTTTTTTTACATAAAATCGCATTATATATTACAGCCTTTCAGTGCGATGATACCAGCTCTTTTCGCCAAACTTGCAGCATGTGTCGACCCATTCATTTACACCTTAAATCAGCGAAAAATCCAAAATGAGCTTTTTGGCCGTCTTGGCCTTCTTCCTCCTCCAATTAATCCATCTGTAGGTGGGGCGAATGCTTATTACCTCACGAAGGGATTTTCTCGTCGTGCGACGAATTATAACAATAATAGCCGCAATAGGATCAACACAGGCTCACTTATCCAGCATGGAATAATCACGGGTCGTCGGAGATCTTATATGCCTAGGACTCAAGAGAATGTTATCCAGCGCGATAGACCTACTGCTTAATCATTTGACCGAGATACTAATAGAACTACCGTAATAATGTTACTGAACGGCAAAGATAAGTTAGTTGGCAATCAGAAAACCTGAAGCCATCGGAAAATCCGATGGTAGCATGAAGAGTGAAGACTTAAATTGACGCTTGCTAATATAACCATATAGTCACCACCGTTACTGACACTGAAGAATGCGATGGCAAACATTATTATTACATTAGTAGTGTAAAATCAATTTGGCTGATGTCAATATGTACTAAGGACATTTTATTGAAATTTTCACATAATAAGGTTTTTATTTTATATAATTCATTAACTTTAGTAAATAAATGTTATTGTTATAGGCTATTGACACTTTTGTAATAATAGATTCGGTTGAATCCTGTCATCTCTAATGATTGTTAACGACCTAATCCATATCCTTTGATACATGATAAAATGTATGCTTAGAAAATTAAGATATGTTTATGCATTCATTACAAGCTGATCACGTTATATTCACTTCGTTGTTATTTTATGGTAATCTGTGCTGTGTCCACAATTTGAATTGTATCATGAAAATGTACATATATACAAATGTATATGTACATATTTCAAAATAGTTTTTAGCATCTTCCATCATGAATGTATCCACCTAATTATATTGTCTAATCTTGCTTGCTTCGAACCATCGTGTGATGTAATACTATTTAAAATATATTTAATCAAATCAATAAGGCGACATACTGGTTAACTGTTTAATACTTTTTTTTCGAGATATAATTACGTTCTTCTTTTCCCGCACTCATATACTTATGATAGGTCCATAATTAGAGAGCAAACTATTAATTAAAATACAACGTTCCCAACCATCCCAATTTTATGATTTTTAGAGCAAAAATTGAAAAGTCAATAAGTAGTAGGTTGCAATGTCTCTTCTAATGAAAAACAAAGTATTTTCGTTTCCATAGTGAAAATCAGTATCGTCTACGGTCTGCGTGACCAAAGTAGGCGTTCTGAAATTAAATGAAAATTTTTAGTTTTAAACAAATTATAAGGCGAGTTGTCTGATTTTAGGGAATTTAATGAGCTGTTGGGGCTTTTTTTTTATTTTCATGAGGTTTTGTTCCAACTTGAAAATTGCTTTTATATCTTGTCCCATATATGTGGTAAAGTGGGTTATAACCAGGCGGCTGAGGAAGGATGTTGGCTAATTTTCGCATAATAAAATTTGAATATTGTTTTTTGTTGATTTCTCTCAATTATAGTAAACCCGATTGATGAGGCTTTACATAGCCTACTCCTTCACAGATTTAAATATCATGTTTTGACCTAAATTTGTTCAGTCATAAATAGCCTTTTTTAAGCATAAACAAATATATTTTTGAATTTATATTTCCATTATTTTTTCCCCCATTTTTATATTTATAGATCAGAGTTTTTGTCTTTTAAACGAGAAAAATAGTGATTTTTAAGTTTCTCAAAACAAACGGCTTTATAATAGAACGAAAGCCAAATAAGAAGGTAGTCGTCGAGAGAAAAAGATTTGAAAACCACACAAATAACCAGACCAAGAGACACAAAGTCACCAGACAGAGAGGCGAGATGCTTGTTTGAGGAACAACAGATTACAAACGGTTTCCTATTGTGTTAAATCATACGCATAATGATTCACTTCAAGTGCGCGTAAACAAGCTAATGCAGTATATTTCTGGCAGCTGAGAAATTGCTTCCACTTAGTTATAGAATGCATATTCTTTCTATGGTTATATATGTTGCTGTTTTGTAATATCCGAAGTTGATTTTTAACTTTTTTTCACTAGCTCGTCAATCATGAAAGTTGAAATGTTTGATCGGAGTTATGTAAAGTAATAATCCATGTATAATTTTAAAAAATAAGAATCCATTTTATGAGAAACAACTCAGTAGTTTTTTTTGTTTTTTTTTAATTCGTAGTTAGGGAAAATGCTTAATTCAACAGCTAATTACATGCATTTAATGTTTTGAATAATCTGAATTTCATTTGTAGAGGCATAAGATTAAAGCTCATTTATGATTTTTGCTTTATTAGTATATTAGTATATGTATATCTTGTTAAAGAAAAGATTATAATCTCTCCTGTGTGATTTGAATGGGATTTCACCTGAAACCCACAGTAAGAGGCAGAAAAAGGGTACACCATTTGTCTCACGTGGCACCAAATATACCTCGTGAACCCTATTACAAATGAATGTGAGGGGGTTTATATGAACGGAGCGGATGACGAGCGTTTCTGAATAGCCATTACAGTCTGTCATGGTATACAAATAATTCAATGTATCAAAGGTAATTGATAGGGTATACAGACATCAGAAGTCGAATCATTACGTTACCCACAGGAAAAAGGAATTGAAAATAAGAATGCTAAATGAGGCGTAGAAGGGCGCGGCAATTAAATGAGAATTAGAATCTTTACATCGAGGAATGGAACTGATGTCGCTCAACCAAACTGATCCTGGTAGCACTCCGATATTTCTCCGATATAGTTTTATTTAAAAAATAATTTAAAAAAAAATGAATGATGCTAATATTGTTATTGCAAAAAGGTTAAACTAGGCACTCATCCCCCCAACCCCCTTTCCCAATGAAACGAGGGTCGGATCCTTGTTATATTCATATAATTACTGCACGATCATATTTTACAAATAGTTGGAGGTCTGTTTATGTATTAGTCAATCTGGCAAAAGGTCATCATTGCATACCTTATCCTTGCCACAATAGATCCTCTGAATTACTTACCAGGTTACAGCGCGGTCAGCAGGCCTTGCCAAATTCTTCTGAATAAAACTATAAGAAATGGTAATTCATTCATTTGATCAATTCACCTGTCCAGTGATCAGTGTTTCCCATCTCTTCAAAAAGACCAGTTAAGATGACGAGATACTTTCGGTATCTTTACGGTATTTTTTATCTGGACCCAAAAATTAAGAAAAATAAGGTATCTTTATTCCTGGCCGGATTCAGATAATTTAAAAGACATTTTTTTGCATTATTATCATCTAGTAGAAGACTTAAGAAATTTGAAGAAAATGTTAGAACAGATTTATATGATTCGACAGCGTTCAAGTTAGATATTTTTAAAAAATTATTGGGAAGTGAAAAAGAATTACTGTTATTCGTGTTTTCCAGTTCAATTTTATCTCGAATTTTAACGACTACCAATTTTTAACGTGCACGGTTCATTCACGTTATGTATACCTCGTGAGTTATTTGACTCAATGTTTTATTGGTGGATGAATAAGAAAATGAAGTTCTCGAAAGAGCTAATAAATGAAGGAATGTTTTCGGGTATAAATCTTCGTACATCGATCTAAACGAAGAGTTGTCAATCCCTCGCAATATTAATATTAAATTAAGAAATACATCATTTCACCAATATAGGATAGCAAAATTCAAAGAATGTAAGCTGTGGTAGCCTATGTTTCTATACAACGTTATACTAACGAGGTACTGTTGTACAGAAAATTCTCCCATCTACTGTGAAATAAGAGATGAAAAAGGGATATAATAAGTGATAAGAAAATTTTACAGTGCGTAGATTTATATTATTTTCTTGGACTGTAGTTTATACTGTCCATTTGATAATAATGATGAAAATAATAAATTTTGATTTTAAGTGCCTTTTAAATACATATACAAGAACTGAGAAAAAAACACTTAAGACAATTTCTCAAGGGACAATGGCAATACAAAAGAGAAGGGTCTTTAAAGAAGATCAAAAGAGAGAAAGAGAAGGAACAGATCTCACGGCCACAGGAAGAGAATTCCGGATTAATGGAACCGCAACAGAAAGTCAGAAAATGTATGACAGCCATAATTTTCGGTCTCGAAGCGACGCTCGACAATAAGGCCTATGGATGTAGATGAGCGCAGTGATCGTGTAGGGACATAAGGGGTGATAAGGTCTTGAAGGTAGCCCCAAGCCGTCTGTGACCTGTAGTTGAAGGTAAGGACTGTTAACTTGAAGGTATAATCCTTTGCTTTACTGGTGGCCAGTGAAGATCCTTCAATTGAGGTAATATGTGTTCACGTCTGCGAGAAACAGTTAGCAATCGGGCAGCAGCGTTCTAGACTCGTTGAAGTTTTTCCAGTAACACAACAGGAAGGTTAGCTAGAAGTGCATTGTTGGAATCCACGGTGGAGATGACAAGTGCCTGGACCAATTGGGCAGCAGACGATCTGGAAAGATACTTGCGTATCATCGAGATGCAGCCTGTATTCATCGCTGTCGATGATGATGATGTTTTATTATAAGACCATTTGCTCTTGCCAAATGCTCATTCCTTCATTTTATCATTATACCAGTCCAGTGATCATATTTCACCAATGAACTTTTTCTGATTTTCTTCATCGGACATTATTATTGGGTCTTACATTTTATACATTATCCTTTGAGCATCATAGTTTACTTATGTTTGTCCATCTCTATCTTAATTTAAACGTGCCGAAGAAAACGACACTAGAAAAGCTATTATAAGCTACTGCGTGTATGTTCTGTACATACCGAGTTTGAAAAGATTCGATTAAGATAGAAAAGCTCGCTTTTGAGCTCGCTATGATAGTGTAATTCAGTCTATGCCTGAATTATTTATCACACTCAAACTTCTTTTTCTTGGGGGGCCAGCCCCCAAACCCCCCGCGCCTGCGGCGGGCTAGTTGTTTTTTGGTTCAATTGCATGTAGAATAATAAATTTTCCCAATTGATTCGTCATATGATTGATTACTAAAATTAAAGTGACTACTTTCTTGCTCAAAGAACCAGTGGTTCGCTGGTTCTATACTGAAAAGTTCTTCAAGCGAGGTCGAGTCGAGAGTAGCCGTGGCAGAGCAGGCGGTGGCCCGTGGCCGTGGTTCTTTAAGCGAAGCTGCACTGTATTCCCATTGCGGTAGTTTTAACGTTGCAATTCTCCCTAAAATATGACATTGGTGCTTGTTGAAGGCAGCAATTTTATCAACCAAGCTTTATAAATATTCAAGCTGGTGGTATATCTCCGTTCAGATATCTATGCAGGAACGGTATGGTCATGTGACCCAGAGTTTCAATTGCACAACCCCACTAAAGAATAGTGATAGACCATGTCCTCAATGTACAGTCATTTAAGATTTGCGCACAGTATAGGCCCCGCTTCTACGTAGGTTAACATTGCAGGCGAGAACCAGTTCCTATTTAAAACAAAAACTATGGGAAAGTAGAATTGGAAATTGGGAAAAGTTTGAATAATTAAATCTCCTAGATTTGATAAACATATTGTAAAAAAATATGTGGAATAGGCGAAGAAAATTATTTAAAATAAAGTTCATTTTACAAGAACATTTCAAATGTTTAATGTTGGACGGGAAAATAAAAAAAATAATGATTCTAACAAACTTTTCTTTCTATCAATCTTTCTCCATCTCCATTGCCTCTCGAATTTTCGATCTCCATTGCCCACATTATCAAAATCCATCTAGCGGTAAAATAAAAAAATACATGTTGGTTTTTGAAGTTCCATCTTGCGGAATTTTAATTCTAAAATCACGAATTAATTAAAATAAACACAATTACGTAACGGAATAAAAAAAACTATTGGAATTCAAAAGCTGCCCCATAATTTTCTTGATTTTCTGAGCTATAAAAAATCAAATTTGGTTCACTAACTACGAAGATACAGCCCCGTACAGCCAGGATAATTAGAAATACATGTATTTTTCTTCAAAGTCGTTTCAAGGTCAAACGACGGTCACTAACTTAGAAGCTCGCCCTTCGGGCTCGCAATAATAAAAGTAATGGTCTTCACTGAATTAGACTTCTTCCGCTGAAGCTACGTGACTAAATTTACGTCTTATTTTCTACCATCAAAGAAATATCGCAAATATCAATACTGTTATAAATCTATTACTATCACTATTATTCATCACTACTATATAAATAAACTTATTATACATTTATACTATTTTCCCAATACCTTTGAAATCTTATAAACTACTGTCTTAAAAAAAACAAATTACATGCATGCAAACACAATTTATAGTTAACTATATCTACTCTGCTTCATGCCGTATATATATTAGAATAACTACGTAGATATGCTTAAGGAGTGATTTAATCACATCGATAAATCCTTCGCGCACGTGCGGCTAGGATGCTGACTGATGCACTGCGCTCTCTTGATGATATATATATACCTGAATCATTCTTGATATCTGCCTCAGTTCATTCTTATCATCGGGCTGATTTATATACACATTTACTTCATTTAGATAATAAATGTTAAATATTTATCATATAAGAATGCTTCAGGCTAATACTTCAACTGATACTAAAAGTAACATGGGAGGGAATAAAGACTCAGCTCATGAATCGTTCTCAGAATCAACTGGTTACAATTGCAGCCAGGAAGTCATCCGACATTTTAAACAAGTCTACCAGGTGGAGCAGTGGAAGGAAGAAGGCTTCTTCGATGAGGCAGACCTGCTAAATATAGCCTGTCACTGGATGGGATTCGAACCGACTCGACCTCCCGTTCATTTTTTACTGAGCATCATTTATACCATTGTCTTTCTTGTGGGATTCTTCAGTAATAGCATCGTCATCTACGTCATTAGTGGGTAAGCTGCTTCAACATAAAGTATTTAATACACAAATGATCTGATGATTGATAATAATAGATCGAAGAAGTTGCTGACACCAACCAATATTTTGCTGTCCAATTTGGCCATCAGCGATCTAATGACCGTTCTTATGGTAATCTATAAACTTATTATATCAATTTATAGCAGGGTATTGAATAAATATAAATCAATATATCTTTTATGATTCTTTTGATTATTAGATACCGATTTTCATATTCAACAGCGTTTATCAAGGGCCAGCCATAGGGAAATTGGGTACGATACGTTATGTAGAACAAAGCATATTTTTTTATAGTACATTGTATGCTTATATAACTAGTGGGATTAAGACACCATTAATATTGTTTAATACATCTGTTGGGGCCTGTTGGGGCAAGATCAAAGGACAAATTGTATTTACATGTTTACATCCAAAAACGATATGAAAATATGATCTAATTATAACTGATCATTATTATTTAAGGGTATTAAAGGACCTCCACTAGTTAATATAGGATGGCACAACCCTCAGAAAAATAATAGTAACAAGAAGCAGAAATGCAGTATGAAGTAATTCTATATGCATATATTGTATATTATAATGATAATGAGATTTGAAAAAAGGCTGGTTTCATATAACTACACGTCACAATTTTTTCATGTATTGATTATTATAGGTTGTACAGTTTACGGATTTATGACTGGTCTGTCGGGAACTTGCTCAATCATGTCACTAACAGCTGTTTCTGTAGAACGGTAATCAAGAACTTGTTTTGGTGTTGTTTTGTTGCATTAGATGCTTAGTTTTTACGCCTTATTTACTACCAAATTTTGAATCTTGCATTTCATAATTAATTTTAAAATGATTTCTTTTTTACATTACAGATATTTAGTTATCAGTCAGCCGTTAAATGTGGGTGGTAAGCCAAATCGCCGTTGGGCTTACGTCATGTCTCTCTCATCTTGGTTCTATTCCGCGCTTTTCGCCTCTCTGCCATTCTTTGGAGTCGGAAAATACGTACCAGAGGGATTCCTCACTGGATGCAGTTTTGACTATCTCTCCGACGATCTAACAACTAGGATCTTCATCCTGATTTTCTTCGTCGGTGCTTGGATGATTCCAATGTTCATAATACTCTACTATTACTTGGCAATGGGATCTTACGGACATGCGCGCTGTCGTCCACGTCCGTCGTGACGTCACTTCGATTTCTTATAGTACCGATGCTGATGGCAATCAAATAACTTTAATGACCGTTCCAACAGACAATTTCTTTAACAACTTTATCGGTAAACTTCCACCTAATCATACAAATAAGTTAATTTGTTTAATTTTCAAATATTGTTGATACATAGGTAATAAGCCAATGAGTAATCAGGCTATCAATGTAGAATTCAAGGTTGCCAAAACCATCATGGGCCTAATTGGTGCCAGTGCTTCCTATCTTTTCAAAAAGATCCGATAAGATAAGATAAGTTCCGATACTTTTGGTATTTTAATGAGTATTTTTACCTTTACTCAAAAACTGGAATAAAGTAACTTATCTTATCTGACAAATATTTAATTTATTCCAAAAGATACCTAAAAGATACAAGATACTTTTTATTTTCTGCGCTTGGGATTTCATAGTTTAAAAACGTGACAAAATTGCGCATTTTGAAGTGTTCCAAATGATTAAAAAACGGTTTGACTTCTCTGGGTTCTTTTAAACCATTCGTCAGTGACTTATAGGCTTTTTTTTCTTACAAAAATTATCGATTCTTTTTAAATTAGAACGCAAGACGCATATTTTTATGATTCTAAAAATCTCGTCATATTTATTTTGAAAATTATTTCACCTGTGCCCGCATGAATTATGATTTATGGATTTTAATATTGAAAATTTTCATATCAAGACCTATTTTCTCTAAATGAGAGTTCTTGAACAAGTATGATAAAGATATTAAACATTATCCCCAGCCATTTTCATTGAAAATATCAGAAAGAAAGCATTGTTTCAAAAGTTAACAACCTAAATATGGCGTTTATCCACCAAAAATTCTACGCTGCCCAATATTTTGCTTAAAATTACGATTTCTGATAGAAAAAATGGCAAATTTTGACTTTTATTACTTCAATTTTGAAGTATCTTTATCTTTATCTTAACTTATCTTTTACTTCTTCAGGAAAACAAAAAATATCTTAACTTAACTGGGAGTTTTGAAAATAGTATCTGTATCGGAGCCTAAAATTAAAGATATATATCTTAATTTAACTTATCTTCGCGGAGCGGCAGAAATTTTTTATTATATCTTATCTTTAGCCTCTAAAAAAAAAGATAGGAAGCACTGATTGGTGCCTGGACAGTGGCCTGGACGCCCTACGCCGTTGTGTCTCTTATAGGCATCGTTGGATATGGCCATCTTCTTACAGTGATTATAATATATAATAGCCTAGCACACTATTTTGGTTACATTAAAACGCATTATATATTACAGCCTTTCAGTGCGATGATACCAGCTCTTTTTGCCAAACTGGCAACATGTGTCGACCCATTCATTTACACCTTAAATCAACGGAAAATCCGAAAGGAGATTTTAGGCCGTCTTGGACTTCTTCCTGTGCCAATGAATCCATCCGCAGGTGGGGCGAGTCCTCACTACCTCACAGAGGGCTACTCTCGTCGTCCGACGAACTATAATATTAATAGCAGCCGCAATCGGCTAAATACAAGCTCTCTGATCCAGCAGCCAATAATCACGAGTCGTCAGAGATCTAGCACGCCTAGGGCTCCGCCATACTCTTCAATCGGCAGGGTCATCGTTGAAGAGAATGTTACCCATCAGCAGTTAATGAATGGCGAAGATAGGTTAGTTGGCAATGAGCAAACTGATGCCATCGAATGTACCGATGGCAGCATTAAGATTACCGTTTGCTAATATAAGCAGAAATCACTGCCGTTATTAAAGCTGAAAAATTATGAAAGCGAAAAATTCGTAGACATTTTTTGATCACTAATCAAATACAATGTGTCGAGTAAAAATTAAACAAACATGCTAGTATTTTTTTTTCTTTTAAAATCGGACATATTTGGAGTTGACGGTTAGAATAACAAAGTTTGCTAATTTGTTAAATGATGAAACTGGCCTTAAAAAGCCCGCCATTTCTGATTGGCTGCACGGTTCTTGTGCGATCGTCGTCTGCTTGCAGTTTAAGCAGTTGACAACGAGACGACTGTAATGAACTATGTAGCCAATCAACTAACTGGCGAGTAGTTCAAGACCGCTTTCACTGATTCAAAAAAGAAATCAAATCATCAATAACTTAATTACATAGCCTACGCTTCACATCCTGTTAACAAAGTTTTGTTATAACTTATACAGACATTTTCAGCATTGTCATTTAGGCTATTGACCAGTGCTCATTGTTAGGTTTAGGGCAACTGTAGGTACCGGTACAGTTGTTTACGCGAAATGTCAAACAAATTGTTTGCATTTTTATCATACGTGAAAACAACTGCCCTGATACTTACAGTTACCCTAAACCTAACAATGAGCAGTGGTTCAATAGCCTAAATGACAATGCTGCTCAAAGTGGAAACCACCCTATACACGTATTTATTAAAAGATGATATGTATAGTTATAGTCGCTGCTTATTCAAATGGTATTTGCTGTGCCCATTCCTGTCATGGAAATGTATACTATAATAGTTATCCTTTTTTCATGGATGGAGCCATTTAATTGCATCCCCTATCTTTGTGTTTTTATCCTCTAATCATCATGTAATGTAATGTTATTTGAAAAATATATGTAGTCAAGATATTAGACTTTATGGTAATTAAGCGCGTTCATTTTCGCACTAATGTATAACTTAACAAGGTGTCAAGGTTGAACCTTATTAATATTTTTAATTTTTCCGGAAACTACTTAAGCGCTTCCAATAACTATAAAAGGTAAATGCATTGTTGTTTGTTGTATGTTGTTTAAACGTTCGCATTTTTTTTCTATTAGTTAACTTTACGCCTATGTGATGATCTATTGTTGACGCGATACACCAATCAAATTTCCATTTTATTTTATCGCCCTGGTGTCAATAGAAACCCAATCCATGTCCATCTATAATTCTATATTCATTACCTCTTACTCGTAGAGCATACATCGAACAATAAAATCAATGCACACGACCTTTCTTTTAAAGATAAGCAAGTTTAAGTTCGTCTGCTTCAGTTTACATAGGCATTATTTTTGTTATAGTCTTACAAAAACTTAAGTAATATTGAGTGAATCCTGAGAGAAAAAGCCTCAGTTAGAATGTATTGAAGAGCATGATATGCAATGAACATTTTAAGTGGTAAAAGTATTCCTGCTTGGCGAAGGGAGTATTTCAGAAAATATGAAAGGAAGCAAAATAATTCGAACTCCATAGAACCCCTGAAAATGATCACCCAAAAAGTATGCTAAGCAATCAATGGGAAAGATATAGGATAAGTTGATACGAAATAGGCTTTCTTGGCAAGTTGGATCGCATTAGGATATTGGATAAGCCCTGGTCATCATAGATTTCGCATCGGAGAGAATGCTCTTTCCTAGTGCTGGTTGTTTGTTTACTTAAAAGGAGCTTTTGATTGGGCGTGACATTTTAGAATTACTGCAGCTCTAGAAAGAAAGGCGTGCTCCGTTTATCTCATCCATGATATAGGTGAATTTCAAAGATATCGAATAGCAAACCAGGGCCAGGGCAAAGAAGCTTTCTGTTAGCGTTGAAATCCCTTGTGCAGTTGTCCTTTAGGTAGCCTCTTATGTCCTTTTATGGAATGTAGTACTCGACAACTTAATAAAGATCCAGTTCCCAGACAATACAAGAATTTTCGCCTATACTACCTACGTTGCACATCTAGAGATCAAATAATGGCAGTGAGGGCTTTGAAGAGCCGCCTCCGTCAAGTTAGCAACAAACACCTTAAAAATATTCTTAAGAGTCTTCAGCAGACGAAAGGTGACTTTACCGCCAGTGTTTCATAAAAAAAACTAATGTACGCCCAATTTATATCTATATATTCATTTGTACAACTACTAAATTACCTGTCCATGTTGCGATAATACACCCTGAGGTAAAAAATAGATTTATATTCGATTTGCTGAACGGCGTCACACTTGATGCGCAAGTGCGTCATACACAAGTTCACTTTCTGCGTGTGTATAAATACCTTCGTATATTCTTGCATCTCCGCCTCAGTTCAACATTCACCCTCCAGTTTACCTTGCTTATTTGATAAAATCTGAACATTATCATACAGTTATCAAACTGTTACATAACACAACCATCAGCGTCATGAATGAATCATCTGCTAATGCCGGGCAGAGCTGTCCTATCGAAGTTGTTAAAAAGTTTGTTCAAGTCTATCCGGTGGATCAGTGGAAAACAGAGGGATTCTTCGAAGATGACCAACTTCTGGATATTGACTGTGACTGGATGAAATTTGAGCCGACCCGACCGACTGTCCATTTTTTTCTGGCCGGAATTCATGTCATCCTTTTTCTTATCGGTTTTCTCAGCAACACCCTAGCCATTTACATCATTGTCAGGTAGCTCTTGATAATATTTTTGATTTATTATAAGCTTGAAATGCGTATTTTGATTAATTAGCTCAAAAAAGTTGCTCACCCCGGCCAACATTCTCCTTGTCAATTTGGCTATCAGCGATCTTGTGATAGTCTTTACGGTATTTGTAGCTAATATTAGATATACCTCCCTTTTAATATGCTACTTTGGCTTTTTTTTTTCTTTTAGATACCAGTTTTCATATTCAACAGTCTAAAGCAAGGACCAGCAATTGGGAAACTTGGTAAAAGTCAAACAATTTTAATTTAAAACACAATTTGACTTCAATGCTGTTTGACCATGTGCATAGGCTTATATTTTAATAGAATAAATGATAATTTGGTTTCAAATTTAATTTAAAAAAATATATAATTTAGGCTGTTCCGTTTGCGGATTCATGACTGGCCTCTCGGGGACCTGCTCAATAATGACCTTAGCAGCGATTGCAGTTGAAAGGTATTATAAAAATACTGAAACTATAGAAGTTTCTGCCCTCGAAACAATTTGTATTATAATTTTAAAGATGAAATGTCCTTGTAATTTTCTTTAAGATAATCATTATTTTTTATCATCCTTTTATATTTTGTGCACTGAAATGTAATCTTTGGCAGATATTTAGTGATCAGTGGATCGTTGAAGATGGAAAGGAGGCCTACTCGTCGCTGGGCCTACTCAATGTCCCTCTTAACATGGGTCTATTCGTCCATATTCGCATCTCTGCCCTTCTTCGGAGTAGGGAAATATGTTCCCGAAGGTTACCTCACTGGATGCTGTTTTGATTACCTATCAAACGATCTTACTACCAAGATCTTCATCCTGGTTTTCTTCATCGGAGCTTGGGTAGTTCCTTTGAATATTATTTTGTACTCTTCCTCGTCCATCATCCGGATCGTTGCTCAAGTTCGGCACGACGTTCTTGTTCACCACATCGTTGCTAACAGCATAGCTCCAGCACTATCAGTAGCGGCAGCCGAAGCTGCATTAGCAGTCATCAACAAAGCAACAAACAGTCCTTCTGCTATTATTAATATCCCAGCTGAAGGTAATATAACTATTTCTATATTCTTTCTTACACATTATAAATACATTAGCAATCGATGGTGTGACAGGAATTGGACATCCTATAAGTCAACAATTAAATGTAGAATTTCAAGTTACCAAAACTCTATTGGGCCTTGCCAGCGCTTGGATACTCACTTGGACACCTTACGCCGTTGTAGCTCTTGTGGGCATCTCTGGATACGGTCATCTGCTTACAGTAAAACTGTTTTTTACAAATATTAGGCGTCGAGCTATATATTAACAATAAATGGTTTTCAACAGCCCTCTGGTGCGATGATTCCGTCCATTTTCGCCAAAATGGCGACCTGTGCCGATCCGTTCATTTACACCTTGTCTCAGCCGGGAATCCGTCTGCAAGTAATGGAGCGTCTTCTCTACTTTCTACCTTTCTGCCATCGCTTAGGCGAAGTAAATCATTTGTAAAAAAAAATATTTGACATCATCCACTTCAATCCCTCTTCATTATATACTGCACAGTAATACATTTCAACATCTAAAAAGTAAGACTCTCGCACACACAAAAAATAGGATTTTTCAGTATTCAAGCATCTAATTAATTCTTCCGAGTGTGCTGATTATTATTGACAATGTATCGCTTTCGTAGAGATGATATTACTTCAAAGCTCATTTCTATTTCCTTCTTTCATTCATTTATATTATCCTGTAAAAAAAAAGTGTTGAAGCGAATTGTAATCCTTTCTGTGTGATTCGAATAGAATTTTCCTAATTTCCACAAAAAAAAAAAAAAGAAAAAAAGGCACACCATTTGTCTCACGTGTTACCAACTACTACCTACGGAGGAGGAGGTCTTTTTCATACGAATTATATATAAACGGAGCAGACGGCGGGCATCTGTGAATAGGCAGCATATTATGTCGTGGTCTATAATTTAATATCAAAGGAAGCTGATTGGGTATAGAGACATCGGAAGTCGAATCATTACGTTACCCATATGAAAAAGGAATTGAAAATAAGATTGCTTAATGGGGCATAGAAGGAGCGCAGCAGTTCAATTTGGAAATCTCCATAATAAGGATTATAACCTGTCACCCAACCCTATTGATCTATACAAAATATATAATTTAAGAGCTTTACCGTATAACGTCGTCATAACGGTCGTCATTTTCTTTGTATTGGTGGAAATAAATGGCAAGTACTGAAGAAAAAAAAGGAAGCTGTACATTCATACATATCGAATGCTATTACTGTTTCAGGGTTTTTCCATTATGAAAAAAATCCTCACTTTTTCAAGGCGTTTTGGGCACTCAAGAATAAGCGAAATATTCGATTAGTGCTCGCTATGGTATTTTATATACACCAACAATGCCCTCTCAAAGTATAGTAAATATTTTAACTCGTCTGTTGTCTGACAGCGATGTCTTACGTTTCCCGGTAAATGCTTTTGGTTAAAAGTGTCCGGTTGAACGTGTCCAATCTATGCTGCCCGGTCCAAGGTGCCCGACCTATGGAGGTGCCTGATGTGAGGTGCCCTGTATGAGGTGTCCGGTCAAAAACTCCAAACATGATGGCCGGCTTTAGCAACCTAGTCTAACTTTTTAAGAACCTATACATCGGAAGACCGGTTCTCAGAGCTCATAAAATAAGATAACCGCTTGATAATAATAATAATCTACAGCTTTTTCATCATACGTATAGCAAAGTGCTGCTTATAGCCGTTACCTTTCAATTATTTTATGCAGGTTACTGCCCAATAAAACAAAATATTTTTCTCATCCGTAATTTTTATTTACTGGAAACATAAGATTCGCTTGACTATTCTATAGAGCACAGTCCAGCTTAATCACACCCGTCTTTTTACTTGGTTCTATAAAAACTGTGCCTATATATTCCGCAGGGCTGTGTGATTATTAACAACCCGACCATTTATCCAGTCTTATTATTGCCTCCTTAACATGGTGCTGTTATTCGGTCAATTTGACCAATTGTAGCGATTGTTTTTTGGGGTAAATTGGTGTTTTGTAAATCGAAATGCCTACGCTTATATTGAGTGCGCGCTTTCCCCTTATATTCCAATATGTTTACATGGTATTTTTTAAATATATATTTGTTTATATACAGGCTGAGAGGTGTCGAAATTAAACTCGATTTTAGAGTGTATGACAGGCGTCTCTTGATTGGTTGCTGGATTGGTGCTGCTAGATACCCTTCTAGTATATTCTATCATTCCTATATTTATTTTCATTTCGTCCACTTTGGCCGAAAATAAGGAACTGGACTGGTTCCATTCCGTATAGTCCAATATTGTCCAGTAACCCGATCTTTTACCCGCCTGCCTAGTCGTTGAAAGTGCGAAAACTAATCGATTTTTAAAAAAGCATAAAATGTGACAGGGTATAAAGCTATTTCTATAGAAATAGTAAGATTTTTTTTTCTATTTGTTAATTATCATTTTATGCCAAGCCCATGTATTCCAGTTCATTCTCTATTCCATCAAATATGCGCTATAAGTTTTAGTTTGATCATGATCCGGTGTCTGGGCACGACCACAAATAGTAATATGCCCAACTTTCGAATTTGTAAAATTATTAATTATATATTATATAAGGTCTACCGTCTACTCTTAATTATTAAATCGCCCATGCTTAGTAAAGCTATGAAAATAAATCTGTTTGAGGCACAATAAATTTTTGCATGTACTTTGAAACCCTTATATTGGTAACAAACAGAAAGAGACATATTTTTTTAAGTTTAAGTGAGACTTAAAATTTTAAACCACTTGAAAGCAATCAAATGGACTCAGAAATGGATTGACCCTAATTTTACATCGCCTGGTTTTGTTTATTGTCGTCATTATTATACGGATTTCAATGTAGCATGCGCGCTTTTATTATCTGAATTGATAATTCACATTTATTAAACGCCTCAAGTATACCGTATGAGCATGAGCTGATTGATAACTCGCTATCCACCTCCATATCTTTGTACTGTATACGTACGTCTCTTGGTGATCTTAGCCAAAAGCCAATTTCAGTCGTCAAGATTACTTGAAATAGGTGAGATAGATTCTTGAGGTTGAGATACTTGAGATCTCAACCTTCTTAGAATTTAATACCTTCCTAGAATTTAATTTGATTAAATATACATCCGTCAACAATATATTTCTTCTATTAGGTACAGTACATTGGGGCTATTGTATGGGAGATACATTGTTGATTTAATGTCATGAAACCCCATTCGATTAAATGTCGATCCTTTCCTAAGTTAAAATGTAAGCAGGAAGCTACCAAGTACAATAACCATCTTGTTTCAGTTTTCGTCGAGAACTTCTAATTATAAGGGTGAAATCAGCCATGAAGGCCAAAGATTACCATTCAAAAATTAGAATATCGATTGTAAACATTGGATATGCGGGCATTGATCTCGCGGAGCGGGGATTGTCATTATAAGCCACTGCCTTAAAAGAAAAAGTGATCTTTTTATAAATACTATTACAGAGTTACCACCAAATTCTTAATTAATTTAGGCCTAAGTTAAAAAAAAAAGATTAGAAGATAAAGTCCTTAAATAATGTTCACCTAAATACGGACCTAAATTTTCTTAATTCTTATTGTTATATTTGTGCTTTTCAAATCTATTTAAATTCCATATCTAAATATGTACGCATGCTAAATGAGGTATCCAGAGTGATCTAATTTTTTTTTAATGGATCATGATCAACTTAAGATTTAAAATTTTCTCAAAAACCGATCAAAAGAGGCAAAAAAAAAACAGCATGAGGAAGATTTTACTACTTTAGGGAATGTGAACTTACAGATGGGATTGGGCACCCTTAAAAAAATACGCAATAGCAGAAATCTCTTCTAGTATTAAAACTATCGTATCGTCTGTTGAGTCTCAACTCTTGACACGGGTTGGACTTTTTTGATTCCGATCGATTCTGGTTCGAGTTCGATATGACGTCAGCCTCAAAGTGGTCGGTTCAATCGGCCTGTTTCAAACGGAGTTGGAAAAGTCGTGGCGCCATCTATGAGAAAATTCGTTTGCTTGTTTTTGTATATATTTTTTGTTATCATTGTGTGATTAAATCATTCAAGAGACTCGATTTAGAGGCCTGATATTGGACGATTTCATCCTTAGGGACTTAAGGTAAAAACCAAATTGCTTAGACTACAAACGGAACCCTTGCCGTTTAGTAATTTGCAATATGTTTAGTGTAAAAATGGCGAATGCCGTTTTCGAAAAGGAATTAAAGTCTGCAGCTGAAGAGTTCATCTAACTATAGCTCTCGTATAATACAGGCTGGAAAAGTTTCAAACGTTTGGCTCATTTTTCAACAAAGAAAAAAACTAATTATAATGTGTGATTCAAACTATAAATACTGAATACAGAGAATTTAAGTACCAAAAAAAAGCGTCTCCAGTTATGAACATATTTTCACCAAATCGGCCGGTAGAACTTGTGTTGATGTACCCTACACATATTTACTTTTTGAACAAATCATCTGATGTCAGAGAAGGTAATATCGATAAAAACACTCCAGAATTAATCATTGTCAGCATATATAGAAGAACATTGGATTCGTCATTCATCTCCTTCAAAACATCGAAAGACCCTATCTTCATTCTCTCTGGATAAATAGTGAAGACGAAGTAGCATGTTTTTACGAGACACTGATTTAATATCATATATACCTACCTGTCTAATTGTTGCTTGTTGATGAATCAATGCCGTCGGTCAGGTAGTCAAAACTACAACTGATGAGTATAGTTTATCCCGCTGCCTTATAGATGAATATTAAATACCATCAGCAGACTAGAATAAAAAACAGTTGTAGTTTCGACTACCTATCCGAAGAAATTGCTCAAACAATTTGTTCTTTATGCATGACCAACTTGTACAAAAACAGATCATCGGATAAGTAATCGAAACTACAGCCGATGATTGTGTATTATAAACAGCTGTAGCTTCGATTATTTTTCCAAAACATCCATTCATTATTGTTATACCTTTTGGGATATATGGATGTTTAAAATATTTGAAAAAAGAACATTTAACATGTATATTTCATGCTGTTCCAATAATCCGATGTGTATTATGGACACTCCTTCAAACAAAAAGTGAAGAATAAAGAACGATTATTGCGTAAGAGGATGCGTGATGAAATATGTAACAAGCAAAAAAAATAAGAGAGAGAGAATAAAAAATGGCATTCTCAAAAAATATATAAATATATATGTATAATTATACAAATTAAAGAGTGCATTTATCAAGTTAATTGATGTCGTGCTGGTCTTTTTGTATTATATAATAATTAAAAGACAAAAAAAAATACAGCTTAAAAAAAGATTTTCTTTGTCGCAGCATTCACAATTATAGTAGTAATAACAATAAGCCTTATTTTCGGTATTGATAATAAGAAGCAAAAATCAAACAAACATATGGCGGATATGTGCATTAATATATATAAATCTTTGGTATTCCCTTAAAATCAGTTTAAGTTAAATTTACATAATTTCATCATGTTTTCGTTGGTGTTGATGGTGCAGGTAAATCTGCTCGGGCGGCCATTTGAAGGAACTGGACCCACCTAAATTATAATATATTTAATTATATTAAATTAAATAATAATCTATTTAAATAGTTTTGTACTTTTCAGCTTCCTGTCGTGTGCTGGCCTGAAAGTGGTAAGTTTTGTGGACATGGGCCATCTTAAAGGATCGATCCCTCTCCGAGATAAGTCCATTATTAGGAGGGCCACTTGAACTATCTCCACTTAGAGAGAGTTTAGATGACAAAGTTGGATGATTAGGGCTCTGCCCTTCGTTCAACTGATTACAAGATCCACTTGACAAGGTCACAGTGAAGCCTGGAACAGGTGTAGCTGTTACAGCTCTATCTTCTCCAGGCTCAGATGATCGGTAAGAGTAGAGGACGAAGTCGGATCGGAGGGCGAACCATCGCTTTTGCCACGTTTTGCCCCTCATCTTGAGGGATAAGTAACCGGAGAGGACGGAGGGCACCTCTACGCTCACTTCAAGCAGACCTGATCGGAGTGTCGGAGGTGAGGGATGCTCCGGAGATGATATCGGAGATCCATTGGATGGTTTCTGACCATCGGAAGAAAGTATTGATCTGCATGGATCGCAGACTCGAAGAGCTTTGGTACCGTCGGCAGCGTAGGGCAGGTTCATCTTGTGATTGGAACAACGATTACAGGCGACCTAAATTAATTAATTGAATTGTAATGACTGCATATAATTGATTTTAACTACAATATATATCTTAAGAATCGCCATTCTTATAATGTTCATTATTCAGATGATCGAAAAATTTATACTTTTTTACACACTTATCAATTGAATTTCAATGATTATATTTAAATGATTTTAGCTATCATGGATATGTTTGAAATTGTCATTCTTATGATGTTCATTATTCAGATAATCGAAACCCCTTTAATCACCCAAATAAATTCATTTGAATGCAATGATTCGATTTAATTTAGTTAACTTTTATAGATATCTTTACAATTATCATTGTTGTAATGTTCATTATTCAGATGTTCAAAATTTGTATACTTTTCCACACGAATGGCAGTGATGTTTCCTCCTCATAACGTTGAACTGGCCCATACAGTGGAAGCATCGAGTGACCGTGTCCTGTCGGACGAGAACCGGTGCTGTTTTGCCTAAAAATAGTCCATTAACCGACACTCCCTCTGGATCATCTGGATTGTTGAGTAGCTCTTTAGATAGAATCGCATTGGGTGAGATCCTTAGTGAAGATTTCCTCCTAGTTAGTTCAGCCATGGCCTCAAAGAGGGCGTCAATCCAGCAGTCCTTTTCTTCACGAGTTCCAGTATAAAGTTCCACAGTTTTATCCTCTTCTCTTAAGTAGAATGTGTTGGCTGTCTCTAAATTATCACCTTCAAGCACTTCCATCTGAAATTTAAATTACTCATTAAGGTGTATTTAATAATGAATGAATTAAATTAATAATACTTGGGCAATGTTGAATCTAGCCCGAACTCTGTAGGGTGTTAAACCGGAGCTTGAAGAAGATCCCATCACTCGATTGGCAATCAATCTCAATGGGGAGCAGAGAAGTAGTAAATCTGTGAACTAAAAGAGAGAAAAGATGTACTCTTTTTGGCTCTTTGCCTAACAGAATAGATAAATCTTATGGCTGGGCGTTGAAAGAGATTCCTAATTGAAGGCAATTAAGAGCGAAATTTTCTAAATATAGAAAAGAAGAAGAATTTGACGTGAAAAATTTTGATCCTTTTTTCGTGCTGTCAGGAAAGTGAAGAGGGTTTACGACTTGAGCTCTTTCTATTTCCCCCTCTATGTTTGTTGATATTACCAAGAAGAGGTAGCGCTCCTGATGATCCCCGCTCCTTGCCGATATTTTGACGATCTTCCCCTCTTTGAGGAGCTCCCGCGTGGGCGAAACCAGATCCACCGTCCCGCCGAGGCTCTCTTGGATTTCTAGCAGCTGTTTGAACTGATCGATCTTCTTCATGGCCTATAACATTAAAAAAAAGCAAATAAGCGATATGTCTATGGCAATATTTTTCAAGAAATTCAATATTCACTTCGTTGGCATGGTTCGCTGCTGTCGACACCAAATGTAACGCTTCTGCAATAAAAAATATGGAAATTTTAGAGTGGGGGCTCTTATTCTACTTATAGATTTAACCCAGATGTTGGATCATATAACTTAAACTACAAATGAAATGGCACAAAATTATTGGGTGTATGTAGGTACACTTCAGAGCTTGATTAGAAAGAAACTACTTGACTAATGGCTTTCAAATTTAGATTACAAGTTCATAAGACTTAAATCTATCTTTGGTACAAAAATGGAGCAAATTTGTCAAATAGATTTCTTTATATTTAGATCTAAAGTATGTTTGTGTGTTGCTACACAAGGCTCTCTAAAACTAGATAATAAGAAAATTCCTCAATCAATTGCTTTCAAATTTTAAACACAGATTAAGAAGATTATGAACCACTATTGGTAGAAAAATTGAGAAAATCGGTCCAGCAGTTTTCCCATAATAAAGGTATAAAGAGTTGTTAAAATATGTTGCTATAATTTGAGCTATAAGATAATCCCTACAAGCGATTTCTTTCAAATTTATACCACAAATAAGTCATGTTTTAATCCATCTTTGGTAGAAAAATAGAGTAAATCCCTCGAGTAGTTTTCTCGTAATCAAGCTGTAAACTCTTTCCAAATGATTTAGTTCAAATTTGGCGCGCATTTTGTTTTAAACAGATGAAAACATGTAAACCCCTTTAACCGATTTCATTCAAATTTCTAACACAAATAACCCATGTTTTAATCCATCTTTGGTAGAAAAATAGAGTAAATCCCTCGAGTATTTTTGTAGTAATCAAGCTCTAAACTCTATCTAAACTGTTTAACTAAAGTTTGGCACGCATCTTTTTCAAAAGTAAACATCAATATTACAGAAAGAGTGTTATATATATAAATATATATATATAAGCCATAGCAATCCTTCTGGGAAAACAGCAACATTCTATATAAAAAAAGGGGATTCACTATATAGACCAAGCCATAAAAAACATATTTACTTTCGGTCTCTGGACGGTCGATACTATCCTCTGGAAGTCGTCTCAAGTAATCCCTTAGAAGCATCTCGTATCGAGGAACTCTTTGTATCGGTGTAAGCATGTGATGCTGTAGGCTCAAGTGACCGCATTCAGGCATTTGCTGTATTACATAATAATCAAATAATGAAATTCTGGTGAAACCCCAAAAAGAGATTCTTCTTTGAAGTGTTCTCACAAGGGGATCAATCAACACGCACTTGGAACTATAGATCCGCCCTCGCACACTTTTCCAAGAATTTAGATCCTATCTAAGCCCGCCGTTTTACCATATCCAATTAAAGGGGCGTATCTCAAGTTCTTCTTGCATATTCAAAGGATTCTCTCTAATAATTACCTGGATTTCATCGACCAAAGTGGCGAAACGGGGGCATTTGAGCGTCATGGAGCTGATGAGGTTAGTGGCATGATCGAAATTCCGCACGTACTCGGCGTACATCTTGAGGAAAGGTGCGAAACTCGTCATGATATCACCGATTCTCCTGTTACTCTCTTCATTTTCATCATCCCACTGGCTTAATCTCTCTTCTAACTTAGGTAAGAAGAAGTCGTGGTGAAGTTTGAACAGCGATTTGATGTTGGAGAACATTTGAGGGATCAATTCTTGAGGGAACATCCCGTGAGCCCTGTTCTCCTGATCGATCCTGAACTGGAAAACCTATTTCAATCCAATGCATTAGCGCAAAAAAATCACAAAAATGCAGATTTTTAGGTAGTGAAACCATCGATTTAAATTACCTGATCAAGTAGGTGAAGTACGTCAACATAAGTTCGTTCGGTATTAAGTAATTCTAGAGCAACTCTGTGGGATCGATCCCTTCGAGGATCGCCTTCAGCTAAGACGCTGGATCTTGGGCCGATCCCTTCATCCATCACGACCGTTGTCTCGCTATTACTACTTTCTTCAACTAACTCCTATATTATGATAAAATGTTGCCAGGTGAAAAACTGATAAAGATAATCCGATCATATCGATAGTAAACTTACCGACTGATTAGGAGTCGAAGGAATGATGACGCTATTCCGTTCGCTAACGCTATCGATGTACATGATACTCTGTGATGGACTTATAGGAGCATTCGATTCACCGAAAGCTGCTGCAGAGATCCTCGGACTCACGCCGGTATCGATACCGCTGTCGGCATCGGAGGAAGCCGTAGTCGCCTGAGAGCTCGATAATCCCGAAGAAGAGGATAATCTCGCTTCGGCTTTAGTCATGATTTCTTCTTCTTCCTCCTCCTCTTCTTCTTCATCTTCACTACTCTCAGAGTAGTATGGTCTAGTGCATTCTTCAGTAACAGATTCATCCGTCCTTAACCTGGGAAAAAAGGAAGGAAAAAGGATCTCTTAAGAGGGTGACAGAATTATCTCTCTGCTTGGCGTTTTATTTCTGGAAAGAAGAAAAGTGTCGCCCCCTAGAACAGCCGCAAAAAGATGGGATCGGATCGGAGCACCACAAGCATTCCATCCATCACCCTGAGGGTCTATATTGACCATACTACTCTCTTCGATGACAGGGGGCTCCCGAAAGGAGAAGAAGAAGATCTCTTTGGGGCGATATGAAACAAGAAAACCCAACAACCCCCCTCTCTTCTAAAAATTCCTGTGTAACAGCTTTTTTTCAAACTATCGATACTTAAAAAAATAGGTGTTAGCACTCACATTCGCCGGATAAAAACGCGCTGGGATTGATTCGATAGACACTGAAGCCAGGGCCACCAACTGTTATGAGTCCATTTCACAGTGCCCGTCATCCTCTTATTCATTCATTAAAAAATTTCACATTAGAATGAATGAATCCTTCACTAAAAACTCGATGTATATCCTATCTGCTTAGAGTTTGGAGAAGAACTGAGAGAGTATTAGAGAGGGTGTATGGGTCCCCCCCCCTTTACGAAAGGTGTATGGAAGAGAGAAGGGTGTGATGAAAAGCAGTCTAAAAGGGAGAGAACGGAAATAGAGAAAGAGAGGCGGCGGCGGTTGGTGGGGGTCATACAAATGAGAACTGTAGGGGGAGAGAGGAGAGCAGAAGTCTCTACTTCTAATGACTGGTGTATAGTGTAGGCCTATAGCATACTCTCGATTTTTATGAGGTACAGCTGCGAGCTGTGAGAGCATCTGTTGGTGAAAGAGAGTGACATCCGAGAGCAGCAGCAGCACCATCCGGTCAAACTCTAATATATAATATTGCCCTTTTACCTGTATTGATTTCCAGAAGTAGAAGTGCACGAGTACTCTATGCAGGATGATCGATAATGTACGCTCCGCTGGCCGGAACCATCCAGCGGGAATTGGAGGAACAGGGAGTGAGATTTCAAGCGCTGAAGCTCTTCGTTGAATAAGAGAGTTTCGGCAACGTCCTCTTCGGAGGATCCGATGGAAGAAGAAGTTGTTTCAGTGGAGGGCGCCATTATCGTCCAGGGACGGAACATGACGGGAGGATCGATAAGAGATGTAGTAGTTCCTGTAGGATCGTCCTGGAAATCTTCGGGTGGTGTGATGATCCTGTGAGGATCTTGAGCCAGGGGATCATCCAGACTTTTATGACGGAAGCCGGAAGTGTCTAAATGCCGCAAGAGGCGCTGTTGCCGCTGCTCCATATTTCTTATATTTATCTCATTTCTATAATAGAAGAAAAAAGTGTTAAATCGATAGATTAGTTGATTCAATTAGCTCTTAAACTGATTAGAGCAGGAAAGCGACATTGCCAGATAAATCAAGACCTAATCGAATGATTGACAATTCTCGGCAGGATCGATCAATAAAGATATATATAAAACCAGGTGGAAAGCTACTTCCTTCCCAAAACGCCCCTCCCAATCTCTGTTTTCCTTCCGCCGCATCCGCCCCAGCAGCCGACGACTCAGCGATCAATAAAGAAAAGAAAAACCCGAATAAAACCTTTTTTTTCCTGGTAACCTACCTTCTTAAAAAAAAAATCCTATGCAGGGTATCGTATTCCTTGTATTATGTATCACAGTTCTATATTTAGAGAAATTAGCAGAACACTATTTTTAAAAATTTATATGTAAAAAAAAAAGCTGTGAGTGTGTATTGCGTGACACGCTTACTCGCTCCCGATCTTCACGGAACTCTGAGCCGGACTGATATATGAGAGTGAGAAAGAAGTTGGGTTTTCTCTACGTCTACCGCATAGTCGCCGTCTTTTTCCTTCTCTCTTTTCCTGTCGCTTCTGCGCAGAACTGCTGCGATGAGCTAACTTTTCTATTAGTGATATTCTAATTTTCGTGAGTTCTAGGTAAATATCACGTGATTCTGTCAAGCTGAGAGAGAGAGATAAGGAAATGTAGATCTAGGTGGCCATTATCTTATAGCGCTTATATTGTCGAGCTGTAAACAAGGAGGAAATTGTGATGTGTGTGTAGTTGTTGGCTCAGCGCACGTCCGCCCCGCGCCGCGAGTTTACACAACAACGGCAGCGGCGGCGAAGTAGAGACCGCAAGAGACGCGGGCGTCATACACGCGGGAAAACGGAAATCTGTTTATACATATATATATATTGGTTTTCTTGGAAAACAGAGAGAAAGGGAGCTATAGTCAGCGTGTGTATTTTAAGGAACCAGTGTGAGATGGTATTTCGACATTTTATACATTTGGTATTACCTGATTATTCCCTTTCACATCCGCTTCAGTCTTATACGATATACTATTCTTGGAAGAGATTGAATCATTTTTATATTAGACAATTAGTTTTGAATGACTATTTTTTTCGAGTTTATACTACTTAAGTGACAACTGCTGCCATCTATATTAGGACTTTTTTACTGAATTTTATCCAGATTTTCAACCGATTGTCGTAAAAAATGTTTAATTTTAGGGTTTTATATGAGATTTTTCGATTAAAGAGTATATAAAAGGAGTCAACGACCCCTCTAATCATATACCTATTTTTTATGTAATATATCCCAAGGGTCAACCGATGATGCTGCCACCTATAAAGATAGTATAATAGGCCTACTACATAAGAGACATGTTTTATTGTTATGATTATGTAACTGCTCCAGCGCACTATTACATTTCACAGATTGAAGGACATCATCATTACATATGGATCAATTTACAGCATTTTTTTTTTCTGGAATGATGCAATGATAAGAGGCAATTCGTCACACGTATAAGAAGAAAACATGTACATAATAAGAGATTTTTGTTTGGGTATGTATAATTATTTTTAATGGCCACTTTAGATGATGGTCCATCTGAGAATCGCCATTATTAATGAAATGGAAATCCAATGGATTGAATGAATGGAAGTTGATGCGCTGCTTGATGAAGTAGTACCACCGTCGAGCGCTAGATGGTGGTGGTGATGGTGCACCGATGGCGCCGCAACAATGATCACCTCGTCGTCCAATTGATTGTCCGGTTGAGCGAAACCTTTTTTTTTCATTTTGTAACGATTATGTAAGGAACTAAATTTTGTTTTGGTTTAGAAAACGGTTGGCGCGGATGGTTGTCGAGGATCTTCAGGACGATATCGCATCCTCAGCACCGATGAGTCGATAGTCTATTTCGGGCCAAAACAACGTTTTGGGTGATGATGCTGAATTATCTTTTCATCATATAATATCAGCCATGCATAATAAAATGAAGGATCATTAAGGATCGATCCTTAAAAGCCCATCAAAGTGCACAAAAATCCCTTCCACCGCATCATCTTTCTATAGATGAGTTCGATACCCATCGAAAGTGCGCTGTTCGATGGTTTGTGAAGGTCCCAAATGATCAATCGAATGTGCCATGATCAATTACCAATCCCTTCCACCAAATCAACTCCGATGCTAAATGATCTATCGAACCTTAATCCAGGATCGATTTCCAGTCGATATCGAACCGATCCCTTCCACCAAATTACACTCCGATCGATATACCAAAACACGCACAAATATACTCAATCGATGGTGCTTTCGATTCGATCAAAAAGCGGGACGAGTAGTGCAAACCAAAACCGCCAACCGTTTTCAAAAACCGTGCGCCGAAACTGGTCATTCAGGATCGTGGTAATCAAAAGGTAGACTTACCAGCATCGAGGAGATCGGCATCCTGGTCGTTGGTTTCCTTATCAGGACTTAAATTAGATTCAGCTTTCGATGAGGATTTCAATCGGAAATCTTGGCTGCAGCCGAACCACCATTTGCCGGCCGGTCTAGGGTACCCTGGGGTACCTTCATCCACTTTGAAACTGCGGTCATTGAACCTCCAGTATTCTCCATTTTTAAAGAAGTAGGAGTAACCGTTGGTGTACTGGAATCCAGCATCAAGATCATTGGGTAAACCTTCCCAATTAGAGATGTCTTTTGGGTAAGTTGATTTGATCGGAGGGCGTTGAGAAGGATCGAATCTCCAGTACTTCTTTCCTATTTTATTTTTTTTTAAAAGTAAATTTCACTTTTTAGAAATTGCTTTTATAGAAAGTGGTTGAAAGGTTGACGACTTTCTCCCTATTTTTGTGATGGATCATCACGCAATGTGTCATAGGATAAAAAATTGCATAGTAATTAACCTTTGAAGAAGTAGATCTTGCCGTTGCCACTCCAGACTAAGGCAGTGTCGATGTTCTCCGGCACTCCGGCGAAGCCGTCCGCCATATCTTTCGGGTAGTGATCGTCCAATTTGAAATTTGTGAATCTCCAATATTTCGATCCCTATTTTAATAAATAAAATGGTTATATTAATAAATTTAGTTTAGAATATAAAATTTTACTTTGAAGAAATATGTTCGTCCATTGGTCCAAGTGAAAGCGGCATCTATGGAGCCTGGAAGACCGGACCAATCCGATCGGATGGATCGAGGATAACCAGAAGCTATGCTATCACCTTCCAATTTCCAGTACTTATCACCTGTCGAATAATAAATCTTAAGTACACTCAAGTTGCTAAGTAGAACTAACTTTAGAATAACTTTGAACATACATATTTAACTTCTTAAATATACCATACTTAATTAAGTATACTTGATTCTTTGGAATTTAAGTACCTTTGAAAACATAGGCCTTTCCATCAGGTCCTGTGAAGATGGTATCGATTTTAGCACCCGCAGCGCATAGCTCGGTGTTACTCGTAGTGGTGCCGCCGGAACCGGTACTGCCGCCGCCTGGTTTTGGTGTCGTGCTCGTGCGTCCGAAAGGTACGAAACTGATCTCCGTCGTCGTGGCAGAGCCAGCCTTATTGTTAGTATTCTTTCCATAGAGCTGCTGGATGGCGGTGACGTCGTCCTGGTCCAGCTTGAATGAGGACTCGTAACCGCGGTAGAATGGGGCCATTAAGGCGGATCGGACATCCGAATGGGAGAGGCCCAGAGAATGACCGAATTCGTGAGCGGCCACTTGGAACAGATTCGTTCCTATAGAATAGTTATATAAATCAAAATATGTTTTATTCAATCAATCTCTGATGACGTCATTTCCGATTTATATATATTTGACGAACAAAACAATGCGCCGGCCCACTCTATGTTTGTGGCCTAAATTAGAACTTTAGGGATGGCAACACTGTTTTAGAATTAGATGGATTTTATATATTACCTTTGTAAGAGTTGATTGTCCAAGTTTCAGCTTCGTCAAAGTGAGCGTCCCCTCCGTAGATGGGGAAGTAGGCGTGGGCCAGAGTGCCGCCGGCTCCGTCGAAAGCGTCTCCATCTCCGTGCTCTCCATTCTCAAACCTTTGGACATATTTGATGATTATTATACAGCATTCAATGCACAGTTCAATTTTAAATCGATTAATATTTAGTAGATACTCTTAATATGTATACTGTAGGAGATAATTGAATTAAACTTTAGGTACCTTAATGGGAACAAAATGTGAAAAAAATTGCACAATCATTCTGCTCCATTTTCAAAGCTTATAATGAGAAAAAGGGATTGCTTCCACGACAGAATTTGAAGCCAAATTAAATTTTGAATCAAATTTTGTTAAGTTAACAATCTAATTAAGTATGGTTTGAAAGGTAATTGAGAAAAACTGGAGACACTTTTTATTTGGGATTATTAACATTTTAACGGATTATCAACCTTTTGAATCTATTGATTTCACCACTATTGGATATCATTCGATGTGAAATTTAATTTTACATTAACTAATGTTTAGTGAACACCAATATTCATAATAGTTTAAGCGATAATTGAGTTAAACCAAAGACACTTTAAGAAAAATTGCCCAAATTTTAGACGGTCATAAAAAAGTCTTCAAATTGAAATAAATTTACATTTAATTATGGATTTGAAGAAAAAAGCTTACCGGATTTCGATGTGGACTTTGCCGCCATTAGGGACTGGCGTGAATGTGAGCTCCGTCTGGTCCGCCCACACTTGAAAAGCTTTTGCAAGTTCCCTGTCCACCTCTTCGTTTTTCAGCCGACTAGGGTACTTTGTAATGCTGTAAGTGAGTTGCTTCACTCTCCAACGGCTTCCTTTATTTAATTATTAAAAAGAAAGTTTATTAAAGTAATCCAACGCTGCCAAATTGTTCAAATACAACGTACTATCTCTCTAAGAATTATGTCAATATTGTCACTTCACTTTCACTCTTCAAAGTGCTCTTTCAAGGTTAGACCTTATCTTTAATTTAATTTGTATTTATATTACCTTGAAGGGCGTAACGCTTCTTACGGGCGGATGCACCGGCACCCACCTTATCCCTCACTCCACACCGGGGTTTGCTCATCCAAGTGGCCGTCTCATCGTCCAGCGCCCCTAATCAGTGATACACATTACCAACCCACACACTTCCGGCCATAATAAATTATAATAAAGATACAACATATTTTTCAAAGGTCATCCCAAAAATAGAATAAATATATATTCATTAGTTACAGCTGCAATGCCGAGCAGCATCACATCCGGAATCACTTGAAAAGCAGCAGCATTATAAAAACACACGCAAGCAAAGCAGCGCCATCTATTTCCGGTTTCCGGATAGAATAATAAATACCTGTTTGATTCAAACCGGCGAATGCCTGAAAATCTATTATAGCCCTTCGGACGGATTCGCCAGAGATGAGAGCACCGGATTGTGGGTTCTGTAGAGCTGGATCCATGTATCCATAACGGGCAAGGTACATCTAAGAAAACAGGTTGAATTAGTTGACTAATTTAAATGTTTTTAATGATGTAATGAAGTCTACCATGGCTTGAGTATCGGTTGAAACGGGAGCTGCATAGTAACGGTCACTGGTCATGAGTGCAATGAGGCTGAACAGCATCCACGAAGGTCGTGTAACAATCACCATTTTTAAAATAGAAGTGAGTAGTAATGTACACTTGAATAATTAAAGTTTAAAAGTGCTGCTGCAGAATGACGAAATAGTAATGTTTCCTAAGATGAAAGTCGCACATTTATACTAATTTTAAAGAAAATTAAATCACAGAATATAGTTTCGTGCAGCACGTTGAATAAAATATATAAAAGAAGTCTGGCGTGTCATTCTGCTCGGTTCCTGTTTATATACCCGCGGGAGTCAAGTAGGAGGAGCTTATAGCCATTTTAAAATTTATGGTAATTCTGCTAGCTTTCACAGAACTTTGAAAAAAAAAGAAGAAAGTCACGTGACATTTGAAAAGCCCGCCTTTTTTAAGGGGAATTGTTCTTTTTGTTTGCGTTGGGATTAAGTAATAAGGGAGCGACCGACGACGACAAAGAAACTGGCAAGGGGGTCGCTCCCGGTGAGTCACACGCAGAGTAGGTAAGATGATGCCGAGGGAATCCGCGAGCTGCGGAAGCAGGCGGGGCCATTACAACTCTTTACGTAATTTGTTTAAAATCCTGTTTTCTCTCGTGATTTGAATAATTCTTATCAGCATCAATCATAATATTCCCGTATTTTGATGGTTTTCCCGCATTTAAGGATGCTGATGCTGTGTAATCTTATAATTCTCTTCCGGGTTAATCTTCAATTAAAGATTTTTAATTATTTTAAATGAATTAAAGTAAGTATCTATTAGTACACTCAATCTGTGATTTTTTTGTTTGTTATCAAACTTGGAATTAATTCCCACACGAAATGTGAGAAATGGTTGAGATCGCCGATGAGAGTTTATATTACATATGCAAATTACGTTGCGTAACAGTGAATAAAATGTAAATAATACAATTTTATAAATTTCAATTTTCAGAAACTTTCTCAATCATATTGCTGTATAAATATTTTTATAATCAATCAATTTCTGCAATATGCTTCAGGGGGGGGGGGGGATTTTTTTATTCCGGAATAATCCAGTTTTAATGTAATAACCTTGAGTGTGACCGGAAGCACCATATCAAAATTTCATGAAAATCATATAATAATAATAACCATCCCAATGATATATATAACACTACGTATATAGTGAGAAAAATTGCGGCCGGAAGCGAATATAATCAATGGAAATTCCTTCTCCTTTTTTCATGTGCTGCGATGACGAGTTCTTGGAATCAGCTGGTAGTACCGGTCTGACGAGAAAGAAAGAGAGAATTGACCGAGTGACTCACGCCCCATCACGCCGTGCGTAAGTCTAGCGTGACCAACTTATGGCACTCTTTGAATAGGATAGAGAGAAAGCCGCAAACCCGCAATGTATTACCGTGCAAAAGATGCTCCATCCCAAATCAGCTGATGATGCTCGCATACCTGTCCCGCCGTGAGCTGGAATAATATTAATATTCTTTTCTATGCTGAGTTCCGGAAAAAAAAAAAATTTCGTAATGTATTCAGGACACCTACGCAGATCAGGGAGCAACCTGTTTACTTAGATGATATTATTTCCCCTAAAAACTTCTAATTCGAATGAATTGAACACGATTTGCTCATATTAAATTGGAATTCCCAATATATTGAAGATGAAAAACCGGATTTTGAAATATTATCATTTATTTTTTACTTCCTTCTTTTCGCTGGTGTTCATCACACGCACATCCTAAAATTTGTGGTTTTTTGAAAATTATATAATTGATAACCTAATTTGATAAAGTAAGATGTATTACTTCCGCTAATGGATTAGTCATCTTGAAATAAATAAATATTAAGAATGCGTGGCAACGCAGCAGTGTTGCTGTCACCATCTGGCACGATGACCAGAAAGAAAGAAAGAAAAGAATGAAAAACAAAACCGAGAGTAACGCCCTTTATGTCCTTGACATTTTTTTCACGTATGTGTTTGCGGGACGAACGTGTTGCCCTCTAGGGAGCATTTTATTAGAGTGGGAACATCCGTGTCACGCGTTTCAGAAGTCCCGTTTCCGTTTAGATTTTACATGTATAATTTCGCAATAATGGGGGAAAAATATAAACTGTAATGGAAAACCGTTTTGGAAATAGATGAAATGGAGCGAATATTGTTACTATATGAATGAATAGAAAAGAGAGAGAGAAGGGCCGGATGATATGATGACGCACTTTCAGCTATGTGTATGATATTCGGAGAAATACTTTCTCTATACATTTTGTATTCAAATTATGTATAACAGGTCATGAAGATTTTTTTAAAAGAAAAAAAATGTATTTTGTTCTTCTATGAATTGCATTGATTATTGTTTGATCGTATGAATTAAGAGATTTTCCCAGTTCTTATGGCGTTTTCCAATGGCAAGATTTTACAGAGATTTCGGTCTAAAAATCCACTCCAGATATTTTTTGAAATAACTTGCCAAACATCCAGAGCAGATTTTTCGAATTTCTCCCTTTTTCATTGGAACAACTTCCCCAGTAACCCGTACATTCGGTATTACCTTTTATGTCTCCTTGACGGATCTGTAAAAAAATCTGTCGGCCATTGGAACAACACTGTTTTCCCATTGAAACATTTTTTTAAAATCTACTCTGGATGTGCAAAATCTCTTGAAAATCTCGCTATTGGAAAACGCTATTAGTTGCATAATTTAGAGGGGCTGGAAAAAAAACTATCGGAATGCCCCCCCCCCCCCCCCACTCTTTAGCATTTAAATTATGTATAACAGGTCACGAAGATTTTCCAAAAGAAATTGTTAGCAGCCGAAATTCCACCACTGTTTCACTCTTCGTGGATTCGAAGAAGGGTCAATCTGCCAATTTAAGATAATAATAAAAAATTAATAATTAGTCATTATGGTTTTCCCCAATAGCCTATGGTCCATTTTTTTTTATATTGTGTTGTAAATTTTATCAATTTAATTCCATTTATTGTGTGGATTATTGTTTGATCGTATTAGCTCAGGGATTTTCCCAGTTTGCAGTTGCATAGTTTAGATGAGAAGTTGGTAATAACTCGAAAAGATCTATGCCGAATAAAATCAGCAAAAAAAGTAAGGGGGGGGGGGCAATTTTACACTTTCAATTTTTTGTAAAGCTAATTTTTTCCAAATTCAGAGATATTATTGGTTGTATAATAATTACGATCACCTTGATACTGTTCTTTTCCGATTTCCAGAATTGATTATCCTTGAAGAAGTATAAGTGGCCGTTGGGGTGATGAAAAGCCGCGTCTAGATCGTCCGGTAGAGGAGCCCAATAATCCGATATGGATTTTGGATAATCGGATGGATTAATGGGCGGGTTCGCCCAAGGATCAAATCTCCAATACAATCTTCCTATTATTATTTTCAAGTTTTTCATAGATTCTATGTATTTTAATAATGCAATGTAATACCTTTAAAGAAATATATTTTGTTATTCCAAGCTAAAACCGTGTCTAAATCATTCGGAATTCCTAAAATGATGTAATGATTTACGATTCATCAACCAATTGATTAATATAGTAAAATACGAAGGGTTGTACATTAAAAAAAAAATCATTAAATTTTTTAAATATATCTAAAAAAATTCTTTCACTGAGAAATCCAAATAAAATCTAAAAAATTGAATAACAAATTCAAATATTTTTTTATCCTGAAAATAACTGAGTCAACAAAATTCTGACAAATCCAGTAAAATATCTAATTCAAATTCATTACTATTTTTTTTTTATTCAAAATTTTTCCTCCATTTTTAAATTTGATTTTCTTCGTAAACCCTGTGCTGGTCAACCCCTCTGTGAAATACCTGGGAATCCTTGCTGCAATGAATGAGATCTTCCAGTTAGCAGTGCCATTTTTCTATCATATCTCCAATATTGGGACCCCTTTTTAATATTATGGAATATTAACTTCTATACGCACTATACTAAACTCATTTATAGTCTCACTTTGAAAATGTAGATAAGCTTCTTGTTCCAAGTGATGGCGGCATCGATAGGTCCAGTCAATCCGGGCCAATCTCTAGAAATTAGCCGTGGATAACCGGCAGCCAAAGAGTTCCCTTCCAGTTTCCAGTAGTTATCCCCTTTAGATAATTAAAGTGGTTGTCGATTAATAAATAGCTCATTTTCTCAAATTGAATTTCACATAATTTTTAGATAATAATTTAGTTTCGTACCTTTGAAAACAAATATGCTTCCATCCGGTGACGTAAGAACGGCATCCACTTTTCTAGGATTACAAGCTATAGGTCTTATCAAATTACTCGGCACTCTTAGCGCTGCAAAAGTCCTTACAGTTCGCCTCCCGTAGAGAGCCTATTTTTACATAAAGTAACGGATAAATTATGTAATTTTAATGAGGCAATTTATGTTGTTTTATGTAAGTATACTTGAATTCCGGAAATGTCATCAGGATCTAACCTGAATGTTGGATCGTAACTGAAATAGTGGGGAGACATAATGGCCGAGGGTACGCTCGAATGGGCTAGGCCAAGAGCGTGGCCGATCTCGTGCACTGCCACTTGAAACAAATTAGTCCCTAATGCAATAGTATAGAAATAAATAAATAATCTTGTAATTTGGCATATTAATAGGATACAATTCTCTCGATTTCCTTCGGTATTTTTGAGATTTTCATTTTATTTATTGAAATTTAAAAAAATAAATAATAATGATTCGATAAACGGATAAACTAAAGATTATTAGCAGAATAATTGGTTTTCTTCTATAAGAAACCCAGAGGATTTTTTTTTCAAATTATTAATTTTTTTTAAATTCAAACCTTGATGGGATTTGAACGTCCAATTTTGGGACCAATCGAAATGAATTTCGCTTCTTGGCGGGAAGAATGCGTGAGCTAAAGTGGCGCCATCAAATGGCTCCAAATCTCCGTGAGCACCAGTCGTAAATCTTAAATTTTCAAAGAGTCTCAATGTTAAGCTATAATCACATAATCATTTAATTAATTTATACATGATTTTTAGATCAACATTGTTGGATAATCTCTCTTGAGAGAAGTATAGGTCCGCCACATCCGACCAGACTTTGAACGCCCTCCAAATCTCTCGATCCACTTCGGCAACGCTGGACTGTTTCGGGTAATTGTAAATGCGGTAAGTTAATTTATTTCCCGCCAATCTAGTTCCTGAATTATTAATTAAAAACTACATTTTAACTTTTAAAATACATCAACTTTTGTTTACCGTGAATGGCGTAACGTTTAATCCTGCTATAACTATCGTTAATGCCACAGAACCAATCGACCTTTGGTGTCCCCATCGAAATGCTTTCTGATCCCTTGAAAATTAATCCAATTCAATAGGAAAACATCACGTTTATTATTATAAAAAAATTGCGAAAATTATATAAACCTGAAGTAAAAAGGCGACCAGTGTTGTAATTGTAATCACCGTCATAAAGATATGACGATCAAATGAAATGATTGTCGGAGCAGCCAAGTTCAACATCTTCAATGCCAGTCGAGTGGAACGTGAATGACGATGATCCTAGGCGTGCTACACGTTGTAATTACGCGGCAAAAATTATTGCAAAGGCTTAAAAGAATCCTTGGTAATTACCATCTCCGTATATTATACACTCCATTAGTGCTGTGCGCTAACCCTATACTAGTGCAATAAAAACGTGCTGATGGTGATATAGCTAGCTGTAAATGAGCGACAGCGCGTCTCATCCTTTTTAAGAAGATAAAACCTGTTGCCTTGTATTTGTTATATTGTGTCACCATAGCATCACGCGTGTGCTATTCAAGGCGATGTCGTGGTGAAGCACGTATCGAACTATCGACAATATTAAGAGATGTACTCACTCAACCAAGCGATAGGTATATGTATTTGTTGAATCAGCATATCATAATATATATATTGGCTACACAGAGTGATTATATAGTATATATATATGCTAATGTAAATTAAAAAGATAGGTTTATGATGGGTAATAGGTACATTAGATAAGGCCAGATAGCACAAGGCCTATTATCAGCAAGGGTACTAGAGAGCTAAAGCCGCCTTGATAGAGGATGCTGGATGAACCGGATGTACCAATAGCGTTGGTCCTGACCCAGTCGGCGTAGTAAGAAATCCTTGAGTTCACTCCTTTTAAAAAGTATATATAAGGTAGTATTAATTTAAAAAATACGTATGTTATGGAGTATTGTATTCAACATTGAACGAAAGTCAGACTTTCAGTCTAATTTGACTTACGACTCGTGCGAAAACCGCCGATAGCTTTTGACTGAAATAAAATATTCTTTTCCTTCAGAACTTCATCTTATAGTTTGACAAAGCACTATTCGAAAGAAAACATTTTTCAATGACATGCATGTTCTTCAAATCGAAACACTGTATTTTACCTCTTTCGTTCACAAGACTTCTACTTTCCTTTTCTTCAGTAATTGAATTTTGACTGTGGAAAAAATGCATGACTTATCCAACACTGATGTTATGTAATTGTAGATGATGATTGTAATTTATGAAGTAGTCTCATTAGAGGCTGAAACCGAGATTTGATAAGAACGTAGAGGTGCCTGGCGGACTTTCCCTGAACTACTTGTTGTTACCCCGTTTGGTGCGTCATTCAATTTTACTATTGCCCAAAAGAGCCTACTGTAAACACATTCATATTTATGTTGTGAATTTCCTAAATATTAAGTCTGATTCCCATTAGCCAAAATTACAGGCTGGCCCAAATTCTTGACAGACTGACTCCGGAAGTTACTAAAACGCTGGTGCACGCGTTCATCATCTCATCACTAGACTACGCAAACTTCCTATTTGCGGGATATACGAAGGCGCAATCAAAACCCCTCCAGTCCGTTCAAGATGCGGTCGCCCGCCTGATTGCCCGTGACCGGTCAATTTCTACTGAAAAGCCCAAGTTTGATCTCCGCTGGCTTCCGGTTCATGCTGAGAGAATCGAATACAAGATTCTTCTACTCATCTTCGATTGCCTGTATGGAACGGCTCCAGAGTACCTTACAACTGCCATTCGTCGCTACGTCCCTCGTCGTGCGGGCCTCCGCTCACTTGATCCTGACTCTGCAGTTATCCTGAAGAACAACAAATGAAGGCGCGACATCCATGGTGGTTGGTGGCACGGCTTTCAGCAACTATAACCCAAAAACTTGGAACTGCCTCCCGTCTCAGCTGAGAAAGGAAACCGACAGGCGTATTTTAAAGTCTAAGCTTAATACCCATTTTTTCGCTTTGGCATATCCACATTTTACTAGTAACCGTTATTCGATCTGTTATGTGGAGAGTGCAATCAATACAATACAAAAAAATGTGTTACAACTTTAAAAAAATCATAACTCATTCAATAATGCATGCATTGACTTGATTTAAAGTCATACCCTAGTTCACTATATTTTCGTTTTACGGTGCAATTTGTGGGAGGAATCGGTAACTCCAGTAAAAAGTTCTGATTTTTTCTCGAAAGACGTTTGTCCGTAAGAGCTAATACCCGTGTTAAAAACAGGGTTGTCCCTATCTCTGTACCACAATGATTAACTCTCAAGCCACTAATGACTTGAAGTTATAAAAAGTAGTGGAAGAAAACCAAATTATATATCTTGGCGAATACCAAAAATCGTGCTTTTTCTGTCAGAATCGTATTTTGCCGAACGAAATTTCACATGAAACTCCGTAAGACGCGTGCCAAAAAGAGGGTGTCGCAATTTCTCTTGAGGGTACTGTACAAATTTGAATTGATATTTAAAAGTTGGTTGATACCTGCTATTACCACAATGGATTCCCTTTGTCTCCCGAAATAATATGGGTCTCGGTCGACGACGAGCGCCAAGAAGAAAGAATAAACGTGGGACCAATCAGAAACGAGAAGAATAAAGGTTTCGAGACCGACTCCAGAAAGAGTGGCAAAAAAGTAAAGAGGGGGAATAAGTATTTTAGAACCTTCGGTATGAAATAAATTCGATCCATCAGGGATACGGGTATTACATGCTTTCCATGGATTTCACTGTCATTATTAGTTGTTCTATATCACATCTGTATATGAGGCCTATATTACGCGATGATGCATCTTTGGTAATATCTTAGCTATTTATGAGAATAGCTCTTCCGCGTGGATGAATCGGTAGGGCTCTTATTTGCAAGTGAGACATTGACATTTTCTTCTGCATCACTAAACCAAGCAATCACAGCAAATAAATTCACGCAACGTACTCATAATGTGAGAAGCATTTATTGATTTTGGAGGCCGTCAATAGGTAGGAATATTTGCGTGATTAATCTTTCGTATAGTTTTGTGAGGTTCTTCACCCCAGCAACTGGATTTTGTCCCAATACCAAGGGGCCAATAATACTAATAGTGCCATGTGATGTATTGTAAGATTTGTTTCTACTTTCATGATTACACTTCTCTCGCAAAAACCTTGATTAATAAATGTTCTGGAGTTTCTACTTCTACATTTAGCTCAAACCGACTCTATAATTATAAACTGAATCCTGAAAACATATTCTTTATTCCCCTGATTGATTTTCTTGCCATTGGGTATTACAGTATATTACTTATATAGGATATACATAACGAGGCTATTATTATTTAAAATTCATGTATAGTGCTGTTATTTTTGTTTCGCGCGCGCACCAGGGCAACGGGGAGTGGCTAAATGAAGTGGCTAAGGGATGATGAAATGTTAATATACTCCGAGTTAATTCTTGAGACAAGTTGGGCTACTCGTCGTTCCATCCAAATTGAATAAGTGGCTGCCTTCTCCTAACATATGTTTGAACTTCAAATTTATCAGCTACAGTATCCCAGCTTTAAAAATGTGTATTCATTCATCAGTAAATAGAAAGAATAAAATATATATTTTTGAATTCCATCTGATTATATTTTACCAACCGTATAGCATGAAATAAAATAGATGCGGCATGATTTTCGTAAATAATTACCGTGCATTACTTTATGTGATCAATAATATTTACCCCGTTAGCCCGGTTGTATGGAGTTATACGTTCACTGGCTCACACATTGTGCCGTATACAATATTGTATTCGTCCTTACACTGATTACAAAAATTTTACGAGTTATTAAATATTCATAAAATAGAGAGATGTAAATTCATAAATGAGATTACGGAGCCAGAGAGAACTGCAATTTGGACATTTTCATTACGATTTACGATAATTACAGATTACAGCCTACATGTCCAAGTGCATAAATAATGAGTGCCGTTTGCATTACATCATACCCCTGAGAATATAGAACGCGCCACATTTTGTGTAATTAATTTCTATATCGGTTAAGCATCTCATTCAAAAAAAATTTCAATCACTCCTCTTCTTTACATTTGGTGAAATTTCAGAGCTGGATAAAAGGTCCATATCATCAACTTTGAAGTAATGTATCTGTGTATTAATTTAAGCCGATTATATTGAGAACTGAAAGTACTGATGAAAAGATTCCGTAATTCTCGGGAGAATATTATTTATGCACTTGAATACGTGTGCACTTTATATATATGTATGTATGAATAGGAACATATTCGAAAACATTGAGTGATTTGAAGAAAATCGAGACGTAACATGAATATAGGTTATAAAAAGATGATCCATTGAAACACAATCACTGAAAAACTCTTAGTTATACGATACGATCAAACATGAGTATATAAAAATTAATAAACATATAACAACAACGAAAGGGACTTAATGTTCGTTTCGACATTGAGCGCACGCACATAAAGTCATTAGGGTAAACACAAATTTAATGGGGCGTTAGGCCCCACTTACGAAAAGAAGCATAATATACCAAAGTACAAACGCGCTACCGTAGTTATCTACCAAGTAATTGTCTTATAGTCTGTGTGAATTAACTTATGCAATTGGCTAAACTACATTTAAAGATCGAAATATGAACTCTACTATGTTAAACAGTTTACCTATACTTTTCTTTCAAGTAGCTATAATAGTATAGAGAAAAACACAATTAGGTATTCCTTGCCCTATACTACACATCGTTGTAGTTTTATGGTTTGAGACTTAGCAAGTAAGTAAATATTATTAATATAAAATTAGAAAGTAAATAGAGAGGCAGCTCGTGAAGAGTCTCGTACATGGTAAGCTGAGGCTTGGCTAAGAATGTCAGTTAAAGATGATTATACAGCTCACACGAAAGGTAGGAGGGTGGGACTCCGGTGAACACCAAACATCAAGTGGTCGGGATAAACATATGAGGTCAATTCACAATGGTAGTAAACTCAGAAACAATACCACACAGGTAAAAAAAATCGCAATATAGATGAGAGAATATAAGCTACATTCTAATGAAAAACATATAATCAATAGCTCTGACAAGTTGACAAGTTGGTATCCAGGGCATCTAGCACTTTATTGATCGTCATCATTATATATATCCCTGGTGACGGTATAGCGTTCAATTTTAATTGTTAATACAGGTTTCTACAGTATCCTGCAGTATTCAATTTCCGTCTACCCGTAGCAAAAGAATTTCCTTCCCGATTTTTGTACAGGGTTCCCAATTTATATGTAATATAGCCTATACCATTGTAGTAAGGTATTCAAGTATGGGCTGCTCTCTCAAAAAATCATTTGCTCGCCTTTCATTATTACCTTCTGATTGAAATGTTCTTTTGTAAGTACGACGGGTTTGGGACGAAGGCTGATGGTGGACATCGGCGTAACAGGTGGTTTCTGATAGACTGAGTCGTGCACGATGGGTACCTGCTGTTGCCCTTAGTTTACTATTAGGGTTATTAAATGATGGTGAAGTAGTCTGAAGAGCTCCCGATTCTATGCCACTATTAGGATCATTCAAACCGCAGTGAAGCTGGTTCGACAGTTGTGGTGATAGATGCAGGAGATTGTTCGTCTCTTTCAAGTCATAAGAAGATTGATGATCCGATTTCTTATTATTACTTGCGAGACGGCTCCTGAAGTGTAGGATAGGAGAATCACGGCGTTTGCTTTGACGATTTATGCTGCGAGATGTAGTATTTCCGCTGGTGCTGCTTCCTCTGTTTGCGGTAGCAGAGCGACAACAGCAGCATTGAAAACGACGCTCCATCTCTTTTCGGATATTCGGATGGTTTAACGAGTACTGAGGATGGTGTTTCGTTTGATCAGTTGAGTACATACATAGATAGTAAGATATAAATAAGCTAATTTTTTTATATGTCAATTTAGAATTATTTTTTTTTTAGAAATTTAGCGGCTATAGGCCTACTTACCACAAAAGGGTTTATAGAAGCCGATGCTTTGGCAAACATTGCGGGCAGCATCGCTAAACCTGTCGATCAATGAATATTTATTATTAAAACTTTGAATTATCTAATGGTGTTAAAAAAAATTGATATTGAATTCTTATTGCAATTCATATTATTTCAGAATTATCACAATTCTTCTTTCAATTCTTTTCAAATCTTTTCAATTCTGGGATGCCGCCTAATCAATAAGTGCAGACCCTCTACGATATGAAAAGTGCGACACCAGGTTCGCATGAGTGAGAACAGGTATAGATGGGCTGACATAAACACAGACAGAAACATCTCGTAAAAGATGTCTGCATCAGTTCACTCTAGGTATGCGGTAGCTACAGGCTATACATTTAATGAAGTCGTTCGTATTGTCTTTCTCTCCATTCTGTACCGTAAATATGTAATGTACAGCAGTACCTGGTGTCAAGAGACTGTGAAAGCCAGATATACCGAGTAGAGATACAAACGCGTAGGGAGTCCAAGAGATGACCCAAATAGCCACTAGGATGGCCGAAGTTTTAGCTATCCTCATCTCCAGTTTGGCTTTTTTCCGTCGCTTACCTTAAAGATGGTCATAAAAGATAAGATAAGGCCATAATTAATAACAAATAAAACGTTCAAGGTGTAAAGGAATATTCCAATCAGCTTTTTAATTGACAAAAGGAAAGCAGGATTGAGTGAACAAATAAATTTGTTTAGTTACGTACGATGTTCGTGCTCCTCGGTGGATGCGCCGGTCATGACTTCGATTGCTCTCTCTCGATAGGAAAAGTTTGAATTTCGGGTGACAAAACGAAAGACTGCCAAGTAGCTTGCGATGATGATGGAGATTGGGACGACCCAGGCCATAATGAAGAAAATGAGAATGAAGTTGCGAGTTGTTGAGTCGTCAGACAGGTAATCAAAGCTACAGCTTGTCAGGTAGCCCTCTGGTACGTACTTGCCCACTCCAAAGAGGGGCATGGATGCAATGGCTCCCGAGTAGAGCCAAATGATTATGACGATGCAATAGGATCGGATTAGAGATTTATGATGCGTCTCATTTCTTTTTGGCCAAGTGATTACAAAATACCTGTTTGCAATCGTTACGTAATTATTGTAATAATGAAGGTCGCTTATTATTATTATTATTATTTAATACAATTCATATTATTCGTAAAAATACCTGTCGGTTGCTACGGCCGCAAGAGACATGATGGAGACGCAACCTGCGATGCCACTAACAAAACCGTATACCTCACACCCTGCAAAATTTAATTTCAGAATTCACTTTAAATCATTGAAAATAATAATAATAATAAACCATTGCCTTACATTGGTAGCCTATAGCAGGCCCCTGCACCATACTGTTGTACACGAAAAGAAGGAGACAAGAAATCATAAGGAAATCGCTGAAAGCCAGATTGACGATGATTACGTTGACCGGAGTCCATAGATGCCTCGACCTAATAAAAAGAATACAGAAATAAAAACTATTTTGCCCAGATATGAAAAATTGACGTTTTTCTTTTATATGCTTATGAATCACTATAATGGTCCCCATAACAGCTCATTTAAATTAATTATGAATATTAAATTGCATACACCTATTTTAAGCCTATCGAAATAAGCTCTTAGTTTGTTAGTTTCACGAAGAAACACACAATCCGTCCAAAAGGAGCCGGGGAATATGTTCTACCCATTTAGACATTAAAGATTTTATATTATATTATTTTATGTTACATCCAATTCCATTCCATTCCATCCACATCCAACCACAATATATATAACTTGATCAAATTTCAAATACATAAAAATAATAATAATCAAATGTTTGATATATTTTATTGATATATTATTCTTTATCTTTACTTTAACTTTAACTATTCTAAAAATAAAGGTTTACGAAAGTGGAACATAAAACTTACGTGGTTGTGATGTAAATGACGAGGCCGTTGCTCACACTCCCAATAAAAAAGATGACAAGGAAGAGAACGGCGAGAGCCATATGGTATATCACCGGGGCCGTCTCAAACTTGAGCCAGTAACAATTTATATCGTCGAGGTCCGCTTCGACAAAAGGGCCAGCCTCCTTCCAACGGGAAATCATGTGGGCCTCACGAGAAACGTAATCTTGACGCCAAGGACAACCACTGCCGTTTGCGAGAATCTCATCAGAGTCATTAGTAATACCAACCATTTTTCTTTCTTCGATGATATCAGTCATCTTATTGGAGCAGTTTTGATTTGTGATGATACTGACCACTGTGAGTGTAGGCCTACTGAGTAGCGCATGAAGCAGACTTAGAGTTTATATGTCTGATCGACACAGACGATCGAGAGGATATGGATCCTTGTCAAAGATGCACTCTCTTTTTGTAATACACCGTCACATCCATAACAGCTATATAGATGATGTGCGTGGGCCCAACTTCGCAAAAGGACTAATAAGTTAGATGCCAGTCCATCTTCGAGCCATATCAGAAGCGCAGCCGAAGGAGCCGTCACACACTGCGCATACGCTCTCGCTATTGAAAATCTTATTGCTTTGATCCCACCTAAAGGATAAGTAACTTGTAATGACTAATGCATTGGAGTGAATGATGAATTCATGACGGTAAACGTTGATGCATATTTTAGATACAAGCCTTACGTATTTAATGTAATTGACTAATAACTATGAATATATGTATATATATTTTTAGACATGTTATAAATTAAAGGTATGGTGCTATAATAATATTTAAAAAGTAAAGAAAATGAAGGGTATCTATTTGAAGAGAGAGAAGGAGAACTTTGAATGCAGTATATATGTACTGCTTATTTAAAAGATTTCGTCTGTATATTATTGTTTTTTTTTATATAATGTGACCCATGTAGTTAACTGAGGAAAAGAATGAGAACGCAGTCAGGTGTAGTAGCGAGGAGTAATCCGCCCTAGTTTTTGTCATGATATTACTTACTGATTGCTTGATATTACTAACGTGATTGATATTACTTACTTACTTGCTTGATATTATTTACTTGATATCACTTACTTGAAATTACTTTTACTTAGTTGTTGATATTACTTTCTGATCAAGTGTTTTAAAGTATGTATGTATAATATTTGCAATAAAAATATCTTCCTAATCATATGGTGGAATAGAATAGTACGGACATGTAATGGAAGAATTTCTACCATTTCCCTGATTAAAAAAAAGAAGACAAAACGACAAGTGACAGTCGAAAAAACCTCCAATAGCTTTCATCTTTAGATAATTTAAGTAGACCTAATAATTTATTTATATTTATATAACAATTATTATGATAATGAAAAAGTTGGATGAAAAATTAAATGATTTTTTTAACAATCATAATTTAGTTTTTGTCTACCTTTGAAAACGAACATTCGTCCATCAGGTGACGTAAGAAAAGCATCAAATTTTTTAGGATTGCAAGCTATGGGCTTTATAAAATTACTCTGCACTCTTAGCGCTGCAAAAGCCCAAGGCAGTTCGCCTCCCGTAAAGAACCTATTATTTATATCAAAACCGATAAATTATGTAATTTGAAAAGATTGGAAATGTCATCAGGATCTAGCCTAAACGATGGATCGTAGCTGAAATAGTAGAGGGGACTTAATGGCCGATGGTGCATGCTCAATCGGGCAAGGCCAAGTGCGTGACCGATCTCGTGCAACGCCACTTGAAACAAATTAGTCCCTTATAAAGCAGTAGAAATAATCTCACAATTTAGCATATTGAAAGTTCGATTATTTTGGATTTAAAAGTTTTTTTTTTTTTTTTTATAATTATTTGAATTTTAGATCATAATAATAAGAAATGTATTCAACCGCAAGCGATAGCTATATGCGCATTTATTGAACCAGCATTTTAATGTAATATTGAAGGAGTTTGACTAAATAAAGTGATTGCTAATTTAAATTAAAAAGATTGGTTTATGATGGGCATATCATAGGTAATATATATTAGATAAGGCTAGATAGTGCAAGGCCTATTATCAGGAGCAAGAGTAATAGAGTGCTAAAGCCGCCTTGATAGAGGATGCTGGATGAGCCGGATGTACCGATGGCGTTGGTCTTGACCCAGTCGGCGTAGTAAGAAATCCTTGTGTTCACTCCTTTACCATAAATATACAATTTATAAGGTTATTTAAATAAACAATATAATTATAAACAATATAAATTGATTTAAATCATTTAAGTAAAACTTAGGGCTTTTCATGCTTTCAGTCAAAAATGATTTTTCAAGTGGGAAAACTATAGCAAAAACAGGAAAAAAAGTTTTGATTCGAATAGATTCGATAGTTCGATAATTTTCCAGTAGACATTATGTTTAAATTGACTTTCCTTTCGTTTCCAAACATTTAAAACTTTTGACATAATTTTTTTCAAAAGGCAAAAAAACTTTCCCAACAATAATGTTATACAGTTATAAAATGTTTAAGTTATATAACAGACCGTAAAATTTGGGTTCGCCGCAGCGATAGCCCCAACTGACTGAGCCGACCATCACGGATTTGCCGTCGGACCCTTTAGCGACTAGAGCGCCTCCGCTATCACCATGACACGAATCAGTCCCACCTAGCGTTCAATTTAAAAACTTTTTTGAATGGTGAATAATAAAAAATGATGCATTTATTAAAATACCATTTTCGTAACCAGTGCAAATCATGCCGTCGGTAATAAAATCGGGATACGCATTTCTGCAAGCTTCTTGAGAGACGACCGGGAGAGTTGTCTTTAAGAGCACATCCACGTTATTATCATTGTCAAACTTGGTATTTAAAAGATGGTATATTCATTTTAATCTGCGCTTTTATATAATATAATATTACGTCAGTAACGCCCCATCCAGCAACGACAACTTTGGTTCCATCAGCAGTGGCCTCATTCTGTTTCTGGATGTTCAAGGGACCGACATCTTTATTGAAGTTAAGCGGAGTGGTCAACTGCATAATATGTTCCCATCATTTGAAGGATTTTATAAGTGCGAATTAAGAAGTTTGTAATTTACGTAAAGGAGGGCTATATCGTGCTGGAAATTGTAGCTGGTGTAATTCGGATGGATCTTAAAAGTGGAAGTGGAAATCTGCTCCTTTCCAGAAACGGTGGATAAGCTGAGCTCTCCGGCCACCACCCGAATTTTGGCTGTTTTAATCCTATTTAACATGTTAAATGATCTAAAATGATCGAATTATTAACATGAAAATTGTTATGTACGAATCGACGCAATGGGCGACCGTGATGACCGTCTGTGTGTCGTAGATGGACCCACCGCAGGCGTGGGACCAAGACTCCGTTACCGGATCCATCCATTGAACGGAGACCTGATAAGGAAACTCGGACTGCTTCGCCTCCTGACCGTCAATGATCTTACCACCATTAAGCTTCATTATAGCCGAAATATTGGCGGACATTTGTAGCAACTTTGGCGGAAGACGAGGAAGAGCAGTCCCGCCTGATAGAATTTGAATTTAAATGAGATGAATTTATATATTTAAATTTATAATGCATTTACCAAGGGTAGTAGAGAAGAGAGAAATGGTCAAAAGGATAGGGATTTTCATCATGAGTTGGCGGTCGAGGAAACAATGGATGGACCAGATTAGAAATGCCTGACTTTAATGTACGATAATTAGGAAATAAGCACCAAAACATATAATGATGGCTTATCAAAGGTGAGCATTTTAAACCAGATGGTTTTTTGTTCATATATCATGGTCTAATAGTCTTTCAATATTTTTTACCAACCAAACAATTATCAGCTGCGGGAATCGCGATTGTCAAGTGTCAAGCCAGACCTATTGATTTTTCTTTCATACATTTTGACAATTACGGTAATGATTCTATTAATTTTCAAAGTTAAAAAGCAATAGGCATGTAAGGATACATGCATAAATAAACCTAGTTTTAATTTTAACGTTTTATTTTGGTAGCATTCCCATTATTCAACCAATATAAGATAATAACCAATACATTTTCATGCGTGGTTGGATTAAGATTTGTAATGCAATGAATCCTAGACAATTAGAAATAGCTGGCTTTCCTGTTTCTCACTTTCTCAGTGTCAGCTGGTTAACCGGTTTGACATCGCATCCGTTAATACCAATGACTTTAAACTTTCCGATTATGATGGCATAGTTTTCCGGTACAATGACGTCAATTTAAAGGACATTCTAATTTTAATCAATTATTAATCATTTGATTTTAATCGCGATGTTGCTGGACCAACTCATCATTCCATTGGTGATGGACGCTCATCAAGCTAACTGTGATGCCAAAGCGGCACCTTCTCATTTCTACATCAACCGATCAACGTAATATAGATTTCCCATCGGTTCGTGCTCTGGCTAATTGTCTGATTGGCTTGAATAGTTGAATGAGAACAATCTCTACAATGAGTTTTTCGTTTGGAAGAAGTACAGTATCCTTCAGTGAAATGTGCCACCCCGACCTAATTGGCGGAAAACAAAGGCCAATCCGAAAATTTTGTTTTCCTATGAATGGTTTTCAATAGGACAATTCACAGAGGGAAAAAATCTAAGGGCCAATAAATGGCAACGACATTGTCGTCGGATTGGTCTTTGCTTTCCACCGCTCATGTCAGGGTGGCACATTTCACTGAAGGATACTGTACATTATGGTTCAAATAAACTTGAGGGGCACAAAGCACTAAACAGGTAAGGGCCCCTCAAGTTTATTTGGACCATACTGTACTTGAAGGTTTGTAGACATGATGGGGATATGTGAACCACTTGTGTAACTTGTGCGCGGTTCTTCATAAGGAAAAACATCCAACAGGGATCACTATCACCAATCAGCGTATTGAGTCTTATTAAGAGATTTCGGAATGATTGAACCGCAAGTCGAGTTGTGCAAGACTTGAAGAATTCGGATCCCATTCGAATTCTGAAATTAAATGAATATTGATTGCGATCTAATTCATTTTATCCACCGGGTTTATTTATTTGGGATACTTTTTGCCTCGTTTTGATAAAGCCTTACTTGTTTTATCATTTCCATCGAAATACAGAAAAAAAGTCGACTTTGAATTAGTAGGGTAATTTCTATAAACTATTTTTAAATGAATAAATTGAAATATAGCCTAATATACGCATTTCTCTGATATAATAGACGAAGGCGTACATTTATATAGCTCTGGAAATTCCCAATTTGTATACATTCTATTTATTTTCACCCATTTAGGGGGAAAATCCCACCTTTTTCGATTCGAAACCCTGTTTTTGAAGGTTATTTAACTATTTCGTGCTATATATTCAGACGCTTTCAATAAAAGCCGGTTGTTTACTTTATAAAAAATAAGTTCAATGACTCTTTCCTACACGTATAATATAAATTTTGTTACCTCCCATTACTACCTCGCTTTCCCATTTTATGCTAAGTGAAAGTAGTCTGGCTTCGTAATATAACAACCTGCTTTTTGATTTTTTTTTTAACAAGTCATATCTCAGACACGCATTAAAGATGTTGACGAAAATGCGCATATTTAATATATTTACATCTTATTTGGTTCTGATTTTATCTAATCATGTTTCATCTGACTATTTCCAATCTTGTGAGTTCATTGAATGCTCCCTATTACTACCTCTTCACCAGACCACCAATGTAAGTGATTCAAATGTTAACACAACATTAAATTATTTTGACGCATCGCATAATACGCATTATTTAGGAAATTTCTGGAGAAGGTACGGGTACTATTATGGATGTCATGCGACATAAAGGCTTGAACATAATGGCCGATTTATTGACCAAAACTGGCTTGGCAAACAACTTAACTGATCCTAAAAGTCTCTGGACCGTTTTCGCAATAACTGATGAAGGATTCAACGAATTGGCCTTAAAGGCCCCAACATGGTTCCAGTCTTTAACAACGAACATAACGGTTACATCCGCAATCATGCCTAATTACATTGTCAAAGATTATTTGGTCCCATATTCTGCCATTCGCTCCAACGCGTTCATCGAATCGTTAGGAGGACCAATCTTCTTCAATTCAATTGAAAGTGGATTGGTATAAGAAAAATTCTACTAACATACTCATGAGTTATGACTTATAATCGAATCTTACATAACATTTATGTATAGGGATATGCTGTAAATGGTAGCAGTCGAATCATCGATGATTATGACGCGATTAATGGGAAGATCTACGTTGTTACCAATCAGATTATTGAAGATATATTCTCCATGCTATCCTTTTTTCCGACAACCATCGGAGAAGATCTATCCATATTTGTAAAAGCTCTTGAAATCAGTGGTATCTCCAAGATTATCGATGATCGTAAGTATACATCATCACGACCAATTTTAAGCAGCAATCTATTGTGATTCTTGTTTTACAGCTACCAATGGAGTATTATTCACTTTGTTCGCTCCGACCAATAAAGCAATGATGCAAGCCTTTCCTCAAGGAGCATTACAAGAACTAATGAACGATTCATCCGAATTAGAAAATTTCTTACTCAACCACATTCTTCCAAAGGCTTTGTTCATTAAAAATGATAAGATTTTCAAAAGTGGTTTTCTAGAAACCATCGGAGGGGCTTTAATTCCATTTGAGAAATCTGCTGATGATGGTCTTGTTACAGTTGGAGAGAATCGAGCAAAAATCCTGTTTCCAAATCGACCGGGAAATAATGGCGTGAATCATATTATTGACCAAGTTATCACCAACTCGCTTGATGAATATTAATGATACTTTCTCTGCCCAAATTAGGTCAATGCATATTAATTTAATACGAATAAGAGCCATCATTATTAACCTGACTTAATTATTCATTCATGATCAAATAAATAAATTTATTATATATTTTATTGGCAGTAATTAGCAGTACGGCTTAGAAAACTATGCCAATATATGTTTTGGTAATATCTCTTTTAGCCAACTGCTGCAAAAATGGGCTCTGTATATATATGTATTCTAACATACCACCTACGCACATACAAACAGGTTTTATTTTGAAAATGCCATTAAGACTTGAAATAAACAATAAAATTAGAACTGATACATAAGCAGGTGATAAGAAATCCCAGTCTGTCTACATACGAGAACTAGTTTGTAAATAATTGCAAATAATAAAGGCTCTTATGTCCATTAAAGTCAATCAAATTAATAGCCTCTCCATACTCCATCACTTATTCAACATAAAGTATAATGTAAGTTGAATGTATAATAGGCTTTAAAATGAGAGTAAACTGTGTCGATTCAAATAATAATACACGTTTATAATGTAAACTTTTGGTACAGTTATATATGATAATAGTCTAGTGAAAGGAATCCGGTTATTGTTTAATCTATTTATATATTATTTAGCCAAGAGCGTTGCTCTCATATCAGGAAGTCTCTTCGAAGATGTCCAAATGTAAAGAGGTCCACAATCAAGCGCTCAACCCTTCATTTTTAAAAATAGGTTGCTCGTTGTTGTTAATATTACTCAAAACTCATCATGTGTCATCTTCATATTTCCAATCTTGTGAGTACGTCGAGTGCTTCTTGTTCCCAAAATCATCTTCAGCATCCAATATCCAACAGGTTATTACCGAATGATTTTAAACAACGCAAAATATTTTGGTAATTTGAAGCATAATTAAGTACATTTTTTCTTAAATTTTTTAAAAGCAGCAGCATGGTTCACATCCTGGAGAGCAACGTCACACAGTGATGGACGTCATGCGAGATAACGGTTTAAACAAAATGGCCGACCTACTCGTGAAAACCGGTCTGGATAAAAACCTGACTTCTAAAGGAACTTTTACAGTCTTCGCAATTATGGACGAAGGCTTTGACGAGCTCGCATTGAAGGCTCCCACATGGTTTAACTCTTTGACCACCAATATGACTGTTGCGTCAGCAATTTTGCCAAATCATATTGTCGAAATGTTCATTCCTTATGCTGCAATTCGTAATGATGTTTTCGCCACTTCTTTGGGAGGGCCTATCTACTTCAGTTCACTTAAAAATGGAAAAGTATGCTAATTAAAACTTATACCGCTTAGATTATCGATTAACGTTAATATAAATAGGGATTCGCTGTTAATGGTAGCAGTAGGATCGTGGAAGATCTGGAGGCTAGTAATGGGAGGATCTACATCGTAACCAACCAGATTATCGAAGATATTTTCTCAATGCTCTCTTTCTTCCCAAGCACTCTTGGAGTAGATCTATCAATCTTGGTAGAAGCCCTTCAAACCAGTGGTGTTTCCCAGATGATAAATGATCGTAATTAGAGATTCATTCATAGACGTATTAAGACATTTTATTTTTTATTTATGATTTATGAACTATTACAGCTACCAAAGGAAAACAGTTTACTTTGTTCGCACCAACAGACAAAGCCATGAAGAAAACCTTCCCTGATAGAGCTTCACTCGAAGAGCTTTTAAAGCATTCATCAAGATTGAAGAAACTGTTACTCAACCACATGCTACCAAACGCTTTGTTCGTCAAGAATGACATGAAACCTACAAGTGGATTTCTTAAAACCATCGGAGGAGCTTCGATTCCATATAAAAAGAACACGGAAGGGAAGGTCACAGTTGGATCGAATGGAGCCAAAATTCTCTTCGCTAATAGACCAGGAAATAATGGAGTGGTTCATATCATTAACAAAGTTATCGAATTTGAAGAGTAGTAATACATGTTTATAGTGGAACATAATTTTTAACATAGCTCAGGTTAAGTAGGCCTACTTATTTTCAATATTACTAGTTAAATAATGGTTATCACCTTGTATTGACGATTGTTGGTTTTCATCAGGGACGATGCTGCAAATCGGTAGTGGTGTATACATTTCTCCCATATATACGTCATTAATAAGCTTTACATATTTCTGATATTGTTTTCATACAATATTAAATATGGATTGTTGAATGGTCAATAATGTATCTTTAATCTATTTTATTATATGACTGTAGAAAATTCATTTTTGAAGTAAAAAAAACCTTACTTTACTTTTAATATATACCGTCAAGTATAGGAAGTTTGTATTTCCAATCACAATTTGGAGCCGTAACCTAAATTCTTACGAGTCTTTCGGATAGGTTATTGTGTTGTTGTACAGCACAAACCAGTATTGCCAGTGGTTATCGGTGAACGGGTACACGTACAGTACTTGTTTAGGCAAGTTCGCTGTTTTAAATGTTCTCAGATGGCCTACAAAAGTGACTGATTCATCCATTCGCTACCATAATTCTTACAAAGATTTTCTTTATTCAGTCGACAACCTATCGTAATTTTTTTTAATGAAAAAATAGCGGTCAATTGTTATTATTTCACTCGAATAGCTGTCCAACTGATGATTATAATGTAAATATTCGCTTTATATAATGAAAACAATATTATAATTATTTATTAAAGATGAAAAATTATGGAATAAGAAAATTATGTCATCGTATATTTACAAGTGCAATGACTTACAGTCTTACAGTGAAAAACTAAACAGGAATACGGAATTTTATAACAACCAGAAAGTATAATCTAGTTTGGTTTCAATTCAAGTTTTTGCCCTCTTTTTCATCACAAACATTTTTTTTTTCAACGAATATGGTGCATTTAAACGCCGAGTATAGGTGATGTTAAGGATACAAGTGGTCTAGGTATTGCGGGAGTTACAGTATATAGGCGACCAGCAGCTTAAATAGTTTTTTTTCATCAATACAAAAACATTTCAATTTCATTTTAAAGTCGATGTGAATTACCCGCTCGTAGCCCACTTTATAGTTTGGTGAGACGTACACCTAAGGTTAGATATACCGGTTCGGGAGTGAATAGTGCAGCTGGATTCCGGATCGGATGATCGACATACAAGCAGTATCTCTTTTTGGAGATACACTACATGCATGCATCCTTAATTCCGGACCAAAGTGGAATTACCATTCACACTACATTGACCAGGTAATATGACGAATCAGTTTTTGTATTGATATTTCGTTATTATCATAAAGCAATTTACATTTTAAAATACTTTTTACTATAGTATATTGGATCTTGGGTAAAACTATAGAATGTAACTACGCTTTTTCGTTAAATACTTTATACTTAAAATAATGAAAATACATAATTTAATTTAATAAACATATATTATATATATATGTGTTTGTAAGATACATAATTCACTAGCTAAAAAATAGTTGGGTTTTCATCGTCCAGGTGGCTCATTGGTATAGTACTAGGCTCCTGTGAGCAGCATATTATTAGGTTCGATTCTCGGTGTATGCTATGGTTAATTTAGTCAAATCCCTCAATTTACTTAAAATACTAAATTGTTTAAAATTTTAGTTTTTTAATGATTTTTTTCTAAGTCCATTTGGGATGACATTCGGATTCATTAAATGACGGAATTCAAGTAATTTAACTATTTTAAAGAAATTAAGTTATTTCGATAATTAAAGTTAATTAAGTATTTCCTACACAAAACCCCATGTTTTTTTTTTAATATAATAATTAAGAGATTGAAGTAATTTGATTAAACTAATTGACGAAAAAGCGTAGTCGCATTCTATAGTTTAGCCAACCATTTTAAGCCATTAATATTACGAGCTAATTTTGTTCCCTAGTGTGTTATATGAAGGTTCCTACATTGAAACATGCGCAACGTTTTCAACTCTTCCCGGTATTACCTATATTATAGGCTTTCAGGTCCATACCCATGGCCTAGGTCGCCGAGTAGTATCCGCTTACTTAGGATCAACAAGTTGAATTGTAAATATTTCTTTTTTTTCGACATGTATCGTAGGACTTTAAATTTTGCTAATTAACATTCCTTTTTAGAACTACGAAAATTGGGCGAGGAAATCCTCTTTGACCAGAAGCTTACATATCTACTGGGATACAATCGGATTATCCTCTTTCTCCAAATATTACGGTATACTCCCGACGCGAGTTTCAAACGGCTGGTGTACCAAGTGTCACAAATACAAGTTAATTAGATTTTAAAGACAAGTTAATATTTTAATTACTTAATAATTTGGTTTTTATTTTTGGACAGACGGTTTCCCAAAAACAGATTGATAGGCCTAACAGATGTGCATTTTCAATCTTCTCGTTATGAACAATGTTGTAGGGCAATTGAACGGTAAAAATGCGTTCATGAAGGGGACGTGCACTGCAAACCAAGTGGCACTTATCAACCAAAAGGAAGCTATCATTTCTAAGCCTTTTTTACCCTTCATTCCAGCTCTTGATACTGCCGCTACATATGGAAATATAACGGGCATTAAAAGCTACAGCGGAGGGCCTAATGGAACATTAACTATAAATCTGGTATAAACAAGCATCAATCTTGTTCGAAATGAACCACTGTATTTAAAAGTAGTGATGAATGAAAAATTATGTTTTGATTCAGGATGAAGAAACCTTCAACGACTCTATTGGATGATTGATATTGGTCATTTTGAAGCATTTTGTTGATGTAAATATTAATATACAGTATACACATATAATATTTAAATTACATATAAACAAATTAGCTAATTGAAGTGTATAAAATACTGTTAATTTATGTTTTTGTTGTATTCTAATCGAATTAATAATTGTATACGGTTTTCTTTCTAAAAGGAGAAAAGAAATAAATAAAAATAACAAAAAATAAATGATTCTGTTAAATAAAAAAAAATGATTAAATATCGAAGTAGCACAGTGAATAAATTTGTACATAAACAAACCATGTTGTCAAATGATAAATATGTTTCCATGACATTTCTTGCTAAAAATAAGCTATCTACATGATGCAAGAATAAATAGTTTCATAATGATTACAAGCAAATAGAAAAATACCTACATTCTATGAGACTAAAAATAAATTCAACTGCATTTCACAATTGTAATAATGAATCAGTTCCAAGTTTGAAATATATTAGGTCAATGAAAGTTGATAATGTCACCACCCAAAATCGTATAACCATGCATAGAAAGGAGACATTTTACATACACTATCGTCCAGACTATTTGTAAGGAAAGAATATGGGTGTGGAGGAACCACCATAGTAATCATTCTACTGCCACCTGTTGCACCTTAATGGCTTAATCTATTTATATCTTTAAGAAAAAACGGTCAAGGGAAACAATTAGTACAAGGATGAAGGAAAATTTCACTATAAATACGCAAGAAGATCGCAGTTTTTAAATTAGAATTACAATTTCATCCATAGTAAAAGGAATCTTTCTATTGAAAAAGACCAGGTAAAATTATAGAGCTGTGTGTAAATGATAAAATAATATGTTTTCCCCCCGATTAATATAGAACAATTCTGTTTTCAAGAACGACATGGATATATCAAAGCAAGATCAAACCGTAAAGAGGGAGTCCGATTTTACAGGATATAGAATTCCGCTCTCAACTAATTTTTCACTGGGTCACTTCTGTGTTAATCCAACGACGATCTATCAACTGAAAAATTCACCTTATAACTCTCCAAGATTTTCACGCAAATTTTGAGCACACAGAGGATAATCCGACTGATTCCCGCCCGCATTCAAACCGACATGAGCTGCCCTCTTTTAAGCTATTATATTATTCGTATCATGGTGTTTGTTTATTTTAATAATATTTTTTTTTTTGGGGGGGGGGGGGGGGGGGGAAGACTAAATTGGAATAAATTAAAGTTGAACTGGTAACAAACTCTTTATCATATGCAATTTCGCCTTATTGGATAATTGGATTGTTCAGGGGGATTATACCCGCTAGGAGACCTAGGCGTCTAAAAGGCTTGAAAAATTTCGACAACTTTCAGCCAATTTGTCCACGTTCGGCGATCAGTTAGTATCGGCTGGGCAGGTGATCAAACGATAAAAACTGTCCAAAACGTTTTGAGAATTTTGATCCATTTTATATTTAAATGAGAATAATACAAATGAATGAAGAAAGTAAGAGTACATTTATTCTTTAAATTAGTCTTTTCAATTCTAGCTCTCATCGTAACATCATTTTTTATTTGGTTTTATGATCTCTAACTAAAATCTAGCTAGGCCTACGCGATTGAATCCCTTACTTATCATTCTTTTCCCAACGTCTCAACTAATTCTGATTCTTTTATTCGTGATCGAGTGCTATCAAAAAAAAAAACCAAAAAGGACTCGTGGTCAAGTCAAAAGAGCAATGAAGAAAATTGCATTTTTTAAATTCTGGACTTTATGATTCGATGTATATAATGAAACAGAGTCGGGTCACTCCGTCACTTTTTTTAATGTATATTTTAATGGAAAAGTTTCTGTCCTCCAAAAACCAGCACCAATCCCAAAAGAAATATTGAAGAATCCCGTTTCAAATACAACGAATCATTCATTACTGCGCTTAAATAAAATACTAATTAAACATGATAAAAACAAAACACACAGCGTACAATCATATAATACTATACAAAGCGTGCAAAAGGCGATGTTATTGGTTTCGCCATTCTTTGTTGACGAGCTTCTTGTCTCCCAAATTGATGAATAAATATCATTATAAGAGAGCAAATAATAGGTGTACAACCAGCCAGAAGGAAAGGTATCTGGTAACTTCCAAAAGCTTCGTATAGAGCTCCTGAAAGAAAGTCAAAAATAAAGTCATTTTTAACTTATTTACATTTATTTCGTATAGATTTACCTGCAACAGTCGGGCCTGAAACAATGAAGGGTGTATAAAGACCCAATAAAAATCCTATAGCCTGCCGAGAAGAAAAACGTTCGTATACTATAATGAAAAAAATATATTTAATTTAAGGTGTATACCTGGGAAGCACTTTTGGGTCCGCATAGATCAAAAGCAATCGGTCCAATCAGGGATACGAAACAGCCGTCACAAAGTCCCATACAGAGACACAAGGTAATTAGTAAAGGAAAAGAACTTTCCGTCTTCACTTCACAGGCTATGGTAAGAAGCATGGTACAGACGCCGTAGACGAAGAAGGCCGCCTGCTGGAGGACCACGCGGTTCACCCGTGGTAAATCACCGATCTTGCCGAACAAGAGACGACCAACTCCGGACGTCACACCAAGACATAGAATCAAAATCTTGCCATCAGCATTCGGATTAATATCCTTCGTATAGGCTACCTTCAAATTGAAAAAAAAAACGTTAAAAAGGTACAGTTGGTTATAATTTATATTACTCACTAAATGAACGTATGGAACAAAGTAGCCCAACATGGAAAAGGGTACTGCCATAGCCCAAATAATATATTTCTGATTTTTCCAAATGGAAAAGTTGACGTATTTGTTCCACGTGTGGTCACTCTCTGAAGACCCGCTGGATTCTTGAACCACTGCTTGATTGGTATTTATCGGTAATACTGGTACATAGCGCAGAGCGCATATCATCAACAGCGCCATAGTTCCTGCTAGAACTTGAAATGTCGCCGCCAAACCGATATCATTTAGAATGCTGTCAAGCAAGAAGGAAAGTACGATTGTAAAGACCGAGCTACCGGCCGTCACAATGCCGTTAACAACACCCAACCGGCGTCGGAAATAGTGACCGAGAATAATCAGCGATGGATTGTAAGCTAAAGAGGCTCCAGCCCCAAATAGAACTCCATATGTGACATACAAAGCCTCTACCTATGAATATAATAATTATTTTATTTTATAATGTGATAAAACGTGATGGTTATTACGTGAGCTATAGCGAAAGAGGAGGCCAATAATCCAATAGTGGCGATGGCACCTCCTAGAATGGCAGTCGGTCTCAATCCAATTGAATCAATCAAAATTCCCGCCAAAGGGGAAATGAAAAATGTCATCCCGATAGAAAGAGATCCCATAAAAGCTGCAAGTAAAATTTTATATTCATCAAAAACAAGTCTTAAAAATACAATAGGAGGTAATAAGATGTAAATAAAAAGCCGTTATAAACAAAATCACGTTTTCCTTATAAGAATGAAAAGAAAATGACGACAGGATAAAGAATTCAAGGAATTCAGGGTCCCGTTGTACGTTACACATTGGATGATGGCCAGAAATGCTTTCTTTTTCAAGGTAACTCGAGAGAGACTATTTTTAAACACCCCTGACCCATCCCCTATTGTACATTTTCATATTGAGGAAAGTTTTTTTCGCAATCTAGATACAGAATGTATCTAATTCCTTATTCGTTTATTGCGAAAATGTTTGCTCATTGATACACATAGCGGGACTTAACCTAAAAAGGTACATTGTCAGGAATAGCTCAAATGATTCTATTTATAAAATAAAGGCCCTGACCCATCCCCCCAATCTCTTTGATTACACTTTTTTTTAAGTGATAGAAGAACTAACAAGTAAAAAACGAAATAAACAGGTTTTGCTTATTTTTACAGATCGTAACGATTGCTTAGAAAAATATAAGTCAGAGAAAACTATGCTTTTTACTTACATACTTGAACAGTCGTCACTGATGTAATTTTTTTTAGATTTTCTAATTGGAAAGCCAGATACTATAACATATTTTCTTGCATTACGATAAATCCCCCCCCCCCCCCCCCCCACTTTCGATAGTTTGCAAACATAAATATCGCCTATGAACTCTGTATATGCTATGATAATTTTTTTGTCAAATTAAAGATACCTACGAGTTTAAGCTGATAACATGAAATTATAGTTTTGCGTAAACTAAACTAATCAAATTTAAATTATTTTATAAGTTTTGAAATAACTTGCAAGCTTTGGTGGCAGCATCTGTAATCCCGGATAGCTCTAGCTCGTTCTTCAGCCGCAAGTAGATGATGCTGTAACAATTGTGAATCCCGAAAATGAGGCCATTAGTTAAGAAACTTGCTAGAACGATGATCCACGCGTTCAAGCCTCCATCTGGTGGGATGCTGGATTCGTCTGATTCGATCGCTTTTTCTGCAAAATCCGATTCCGCTCCCGATGGAGATTTGATGGTCGTGTCTGACCTCTTTCTTAACGAAGTCATATTTAATTTTCACTAATGTGAACGAGAGATAGAACAGTTGTAGTCGTAAGTAGATCCAGAAGTAAAATGAAGATTGAATTCGCAAACTCGAACTGTTTTGCAATATGCTCAAAAAGCCCTTCGGGATATAATAAAAAGCATGTTTGGCTTTGAAGTGGAACAAGTCCCTCCTCTTTACGATCATATGCCATTGGTGTGCAGTACCTAGCGAAAGTCTTTGTTGCGATTTTCTTTGGACTTTTGGTGACCCTTATAAAATCATTGGTTGAAACACAATGGCTGGCTTTTGTCGTTTGGTCAAATAATTACCTACAATTTAATTTTTTTGCGCTGTTGAAATGAGTTTATTTGAATAATGATAAACTGGAATAATAAAACACAAATGAGGTTTAAAAATCAGAGAATATAAAACCAACCTATACATTGTTTGCTTTTAAAAAATGTTGTATTCTGATTTTATTCGTTTTAAAAATAGAAAGGTAAAAGTTGTTTAGGGTTGTTAAATCATGGATCATCTCCCCAGCTGAAATTCCTGTATTTGGTGGACGTGGACGACTATAGTTGGCGCATCATTGCGTACATTAGACAATCTAATGGTAAGAAATTGCTGATGAAAATGAGTCCATGAGTTTATTTTCCATTTATTCCAATTCATTTCCCACCAAATATATTATCCAGCCACCAGCATGATACAAGTAATATAGTTTAAAAGAGCGCAGGTCATGTCATTTCGAATACGAGCGGGAAGTCGGATTTTACTGTGCTCAAAACTTGCGTTAACTTCCCGGGTAGTTGGTTGAATGGGATTTTTTCAGCTCACAATTCTTCGTCGGATTTGGAGAAAAAAAAAGGGGCGAAAAATAAGTTGAAAGCGGGATTTTATATTCCTTAAATTTAGACTTCCTGCTTCCATTTTGTTCTTCCATTGCCATTTCCATTTCACTTTTGAAAACAGGACATCTGTTGACATCCATATTCTATATTAATAGGGGGGGGGGGTATTATCATTATATTATATAATAATTTTACAAACGGTACCTGATGTTTTCCAATAAAATTATTGATTTCAATATACCGAAAATGAGTAGAAAGTGGGATTTTATATTCCATAAAATTGCCATTCTTGTTGCCAGTTTCCATTCCGCTTTTGAAAACGGTACAGCTGTTATCAGCCATATTCTATTATAATAGGGGAAAAAATAATTAGTATAATATTATATATACATACGTTACTACAATACCTGATCTTTTTCATTAGAAGAATTCATTTCAATTTACAAGAAATTGTAATTCTGATTTTAAAAGGTTTGATCTTCCTACGTATTTATAGTGAAATGTTTATCCTTGTCCTAGTAATTCATTTGACCTTGACCGATGTTGTTGAAAACATACCCAGCGGGCACAGCCCACTCCCGGGTCACGACCAAGCTGCGACCCAAGTATCCCAGGTCGTGACCATTGGTACTTACCATTTGAGGCCCATTTCAAGCCGTAAGAGCCCTGCTGGGTCACGACCTTTGGGAGTGACGGAAATTCGAAGAATTAAAAAAATATATTCGTCATTCTTTCCATTAACCTCACTTTCCAGATTAATTTTTAGGTTACCTTACCGAGTCTCGAACTTTTAATCTTCGACTTACGAGCCTAGTACGCTAACCACTCAGCCACGGATGCACATGCCAAATAAACAAAATAAGAGATATGTTGCTCGGGATTCCATTTGAATTTTCCTGTTAATTTATTTTTAAATATAAAGGCTTTACAACCTAATAAATCGCACACCTTCATAAAAAAAAATAATTTTTATTAGTTCTAATTGAATTTCTAGATTCAGTTTCAGATTCCCATAAAAAAAAATTCGGTGAAACTTATCTGGCAAAAAAAAACTAAATAAGAAAACTATTTTTTAATTTTTCAAAAATCACCCGAGTTAAATAGTGAAAAAGTAAGACATGAACTTTGAAAGAATGTCTCTTACTAAAATATTCTAACTGATGTATAATGGCTCAGTTCGGGAAAAACGTTGAAAACAAACAAAAAAAATTTCAAAACAAGTTCACTTTGGTGATCGGTACTATATTTACTGAATTCGGTGTCCCATTGGTAGGTATTCAAAAAATCCGGCGATTAATTGTTCTTCGAGGTATGAGCTGGGGAGGAACGGGTATACTTTGAAAAAAATATCATCCGTAATTTTTTTTAAGCAATCGTGTTAGGGGACTAGTAGCGACCTTACCACTACCATTGATGGTCTAAAAGCGTTGGGAGCGAAAATTCGCTTTGGTCACGACCTGGGAGGGTTTTGGGAAAAGCTGTGCCCGCTGGGTAAATAGATTAAAAGTTACAGTGTAGTGCATTCAACAGGTGACAGTAGAGTGATTGGCATATAGCGGTTCCTCGTCCACGCCCCTATTCTTTCATTATAAATAGTCTCAACGATATTGTATGAAAGAATTCTCGCTTCCTTGGTTATATACACTTGAAATGAATAAGGCGACATTGTAAACTTTCATTGGCCAAATATGTTTGAAACTTGGGACTGGTTCATTATTGCAATTGCGAAACGTTCTTGAAAACCTTTTTTTAGTCCCATGTATTTCTATGTGCTATTATTTTTATGAAACTTTTTGTTCTTGCATTATGTAGCTGATTTTTAACAGAAAAATTTCATTGCAAAATTTCCATTACTGTTTTTTTTCGTTTTTTTTTCCGCAGTACTACTTATAAATCGGCTGTTCTAGCCGAGGGGTTCTCCACTCTATTTCTCAAGGTTCACCCTTTGTGAAATTTGTGCAAAAAAGGTGTGAAATCTGTGAAATTTGTGAAATTTGAGAAATTTGAGAAATGAAAATTATATCAGATATTATCTATTTTCAGAGCTAAAAAGGCTCAAAACCATTACTTTTCACTAAATAAAATGAAAATTTGTTCGATTGCTATGTAATTTGACCATAAAAAGTATAATTACCACCAAGACCTTCCAATACCCATAACCCAATATTGAAATAGCTGTTTAAAAAAGTACAAATTGCAATAAATATTTTTTAAATTGAAATTTCTAACGCAGAATTTTCCCGGGAGTCTAAAGATGCAAAAAGTAGTTATATAATATTAAAATTAAGCTCGATTTTAACGAATTTATCACTTCATGAGAAATTTGTGAAATCTGTGAAATTTGTGAAATTTGTGAAATCTGTGAAAGAATATTTCTCAAGGTTCACCCTCTAATGAGAGTGGAGAACCCCTCGGTTCTAGCTTTGCGTTTTTGTTTTTAATGATGCACAAACCCGTACTCAGCGTTCATTTCGCCCATACATTTATTTTGATTGACATAATTCTGCAATATATTATTACGATGAAATGATGAAGAATGATAAAATCAATTGGTTTGTGCTAAAGTAACAATTTTTATAATATAGTGTCAAATTATAATAAATTACAATTAGCGCCAATCCTGAAAAATCAAAATATTTGCTCTTTAATGCCTTTATAAGTTATTAAGTTCAATTATATACTTTTTTTTTGAATATCTATCAATGCTTTTTATAACAGTAAAAATCTTTTGACCACTCAATTTTAGCAGAATGTTGAATAAATTATATTAGAAAGATCATTGATCTTCGTGGCAGGTTCAAATCGCATCCGCATTATTTATCATAAATGAATATTTAAAATCATCATTTTGAAAGCAATGATTCACGTGTTGTCGTTGAGACATGATGACTTGCAAAAAACTTTATACTACTGTTTATTGGGTCATGGGTGTCAGTAACAGAATCGATGCTTTGTACATGTAATATGCATACCGGTGTTGCATTCATGGTATCCCTGAGTTCCCATGCAAATCTGCACGCGAGTTCTGTCTGTGCTCTTATACCCTTTTAACCCATTACTCGTGCTTCCATCCCTCTTATCGTATCTTTTTATTGTTAATAATAAAGTGCAATAGTTGTTTGCGATTTTTCGGCTATAGTCCTTATAAGCTTAGTTCACCAACTGCTATCGTCGGAGCCGTTACATCTGTTAACAACATCCGCATATAATTAGGGTGACCGGAAACCTCACTTAAAATGAAAGGTTAATAACTTAAAATAACATATGACTTCTTTTTTTGTCGTAAAGATTTCAGGCAACAAGCTTCAAGCCGAAAATGGGTTCTTCATCTTTTAAATTGCTAATTATTTTCTTGTATGCTTTGTCGACGATGACTCATTGCCTACAAAGTGAAATTTCTAGCACTGTTCTTGGACCGATTAATACTATTGCTGATTTAAATGGACTTCACCTAAATATCTGCGCTAAAATTGTGAGTTGATTATTTAAACATGGACTATCTGTCTCTGTAATTCGTCACTATAAGTATTAAGTAGTAGGCTGATTCTCAACCCTCTTATTAATAGTATTAATAGAATAACACTACTATGAAAATAATCAATTAATATGAATTGATAATTTGTTAACGATTTATGAAATTTATTGATTTATTTATTTATTTTAATTACTAAAATACATGGGGTGGGAATCACACTATACATAAAAAATATAATGGTCAAAGCTGGCGTCAGCAATTTTAAGTTCTATTTGATGAAATGACTTTTTCAGGTTTCTGGTATACTAATGCCCGGTGTAAAGGATGCTAGTGGGAAAATAGTCTCGTTTCGTGGGTATACAGTTTACTTACTGGACTGGTTGTCGCGGCTAGGAAACTTCACGTAGTTATTAATTTATTTCCAATTAAAGTTCCAAAATTGTACCGTATTTAGCTCGAAGTACACTTGTTACATTAATGGTTTCTTATTTTTTCAGCTTCGATTACATATTTGATGTTCCCGATGGTGAAACTTTCAACTTAAAAACAATTCAGGTACAGTTTATACTATGTATAGATTTAGTTATACATATTTTTAAACAGTAAATAAATATATTTATCATCATTTACGCGTTTTTTGTAATTAACCATAGCAATTAGTCAATTTGAACGAAAAATTTTTATGTCGTGCTTTAAACGCTAAAAACGTTTTCTTATATCTTGTCATAATGTATTATAGCTTTAACTAATAGTTATTACTAAAAGTATCTTAAAAATCTCTATGAATTGATTAATACATCAATATAAAATGTTGATCTTAATGTAATCGATTTGTTCTTGAAAGCGGTGAATCTGAATTTTTTGTCGATTGAAATGTCTCCAAATGAATTATTCGAATAAAAAATATTGCGTTACCATGGTTACTAATAATGGAAATTTTCCTATATGGCATCGTAAATATTGCTGAAAAAACGACTTTCAAGTTTCAACATATATCTGTTGGTTTTATTTAGTCTTTGTATTCACTAACTATTTGTTTTATTTATCATTACACTTAATTTTTTAGTTTTATATAAAGAATAAAAATGGAATAGATTTTTAAATCTTTTTTAGTTTAATCACGATTAAAACTTCAGATTCGTGAATCTGAATTTTTCGATTATACAGAAATTGAAACTTGAATTTGAATAGATGAAAAAAATAATGTCAAGAAACGGATTAATAACCATAACATTTTCTTAGCATTGCGATATGTATGTGAAAGGAAATGCATACCAAGAAATAGATCGTTACTATTACCTTCATCCATACCTACACGTCGAACTCAGGATGCTCATTCCAATGCCAGAACCCTTATCAATGAACTTGGATGCAGTGTGGAAACCATTCCAGCCATATGTATAACAAATTTAATTTAGTAATTATATAGCCCTTTATTCGAATTAATATTACATATCAATTGTGCATTTTCGAGGTTTGGCTGGTTTTAATTATAGTAGCAATACCAATGACTGCCATCGGCTTGGCGCTAGTAGACTACAAGGAAACCGGAGCGGATGCAGGAGATTTCAAATTTTTCTTAAAGGCTTACCTGCAATACACACTTCGTATCATTTTATCACAAGGTTTTAATCCTCCACATTTATAAATATTAATATCTATCGACCATAATCACTTGTATTACAACCATCGCTATTATTAAGGTGGAAATTCCATACCAAATATTAAATGGAAGTTACGTTTAGCAGTAGGAGCTTGGCTTCTGGCGGCTTTTGTTCTTATCAATGCCTACAGCTCTGTCCTCTTCTCCTTCATAGTAGCTCCCCATTTCAAACAATTAATTGACAACGTGCAGGACCTAGCAGAGATTAGCGACGTAAACCCTATTTTTGTAGAAGGGAATTCGGCGGAGATATTAGTGATGGTATAAAAAAAAAATTTATTAATCTATTTGTAGTCTAAAGAAGAAAACTGATTTTTTTACAGTCCTCTCCTGATTCAGTAATGAAGCAGATAACCATTAAAATGAACAAATTTCCAGAAAACCGAGTACCGAATATCACGACTTGCATGGGCCGTGTTAAAAAAGGCCGCAATGTTTGTGTTGATGTAATAATAACTATTAATGTATTTTTTTACAATCATATGCATCACGTTAAATGATTCATTACAACAACAAAAACAGAGCTTAAGCCAGTTCCACGTTGAAATGAAGAGGGACTACGAAAAAACAGGAAAATGCCCGTTGTATTTAAAAAATGACGATATCGGCGGTTGGTGGAATGCTGTAATGGTCGATAAAAGCTCTCCCATGAAAGAAGCTTTTAACAAGGGGTATATATATATATATATATATATATTATTTATAAAGAAAATGAAACTCTTCAGTAATTAATACCTTTCGCTTAAGCGCTTTTAATAACTAATTGTTGTACGGTTTGAAATGTTTCAGGATTCTTCGAATGGTTGAAGGAGGGTTCTTTCTCAAAATTACTGACATTCTCGTGGGCAACTATTATCATTGCATTAATGTAGCCAATTCCCTTCTGTCAGGTCGACTCTCTGATGGTAACATTCCATTAAGTCTTGTGAATTTGACGGGCCCGTTCATCATCCTTCTAGTTGGTTACGTCCTCGCTATCTGGGTATTTGTTCTTGAGAAAATTGTTCAATTTATCTTCAATGCTAAGAAAATAATAATTGTGGTTTAAATTTAAGTATCATTATATACATGCTAATAGGTTATTTGTTATTAAACTAAAATCATTTTTGTTGTTGTTGAAGAAAAATGGATAGTTACATTACAGTATTAGTATGTGGGCAACACTACCCTCAAGAATTATAACTATGCCACAATAACACAGTAAGGAGAAAACAATTTATCTGACACCTATAGCATAAATTACCATGACCTCTACGGGCCTCTTTATGGCGAGAACCTCTAGCGTTTTTATTTACTCAAGGCCCTCTTCTTCTTAAAACTGCACTTATTAAAATGAAACATTAAAACTCAACTGTATGCTTCAGTCCCAAACCACTATCCCACACGATGAAAGTCCAAAACAACATTAATATTTGTTTTCCCGTACTTGTTACATGTAGTAGTTAAGAAGAGCGATTATTAGGAAGAATCATTTTAGAATAGTAATAAGTGTAGATGTTTAGGTTTTTATACTCTAATAAATAAAACATTCACCAGTTAAATTTGTTTCTATCCGCTTTTTCCTATTATTTATAATTTTTTTTTACAAAGATGAGTGTATTTCTCCTTCATCCATCTCCATTTCTACTAGAAGACGTCTGGATCGAGTTTTGGCCGTGTCTACAGGTTGCCTGCACATATTTAAGGTTACCGCTCTTCTTCCTCTTCGAGGAATGCCTTCCATTTATCTGAGCTCCCGATTCCGTGGTGGTAATTTCCATATCTTTACATCAAAGATTGTGGAGTGACTGTTTTTTTTTCAAGGCGGCAATAGGGAAAGGAACAAAAAGTAAATTTTTTCTAAAAAGCAGACCATCGTGTTCAGCGTGAAAAACTGAACAAGATTGCCAATCATATTGTGTATCAAATCAATTTATCTTGGCTGAAAATCGACGCCAAAGCCGGTGTGTAACGCACGGTACGCAAAACGGCCCTCCGTCCATCTTTGCAGTTAAGACAGACATATTTAAGAAATTAGAGCAGCCACACTGGCTTAGACATTGTTTTGTTTACCTACTGGGGTGTATGAATGTTAATGCTAAAGACAGTGTGGCTGTTCTAATTTCTTAAATATGTCTGTCTTAACTGCAAAGATGGACGGAGGGCCGTTTTGCGTACCGTGCGTTACACACCGGCTTTGGCGTCGATTTTCAGCCAAGATAAATTGATTTGATACACAATATGATTGGCAATCTTGTTCAGTTTTTCACGCTGAACACGATGGTCTGCTTTTTAGAAAAAATTTACTTTTTGTTCCTTTCCCTATTAGGGGGTGGAAGCTAACCAACTCACTTTACTTTCAAGCTCCGTATCAAACATAGTTTTCCAATCGAAACCGTTCTATTGACAGTTGAACTGCCGTGTCCTGAAGTGCTCAAGGAAAACGTAACAGCAGAATAGTCAACTCCACCAGGTACTATGACGGCAATTTAGGGGACGTGTTTGTCTGTATCGGGGCCTTAGTATACCGTCATAATCACAGGATCGTTGGTGTAGCTGACTGGACTGTCCTTCTTCTCCACGTCAACACGTGGTCGAGGAAGAACTTGTTTTTTTTCAACTTAAAAAAAGAAATTTATTTTATTAAAGTTACATGTTCTAAATGAAGCTTAAAACGACTTACAGCCGACTCCGTGTTTAGCATAAAGCTCTCTCCACACTCCATTAAATACTGGAAGTGAATACTCGCGCGAAGTTTTTGGTTTTTCAAAACCTATATCTCTTGTTTCTAAAAATGTTTCGCATATTTTCTCACGCCGATGGCTGCAAATTGATGCTGGATATCGAGTTGTGTGGGATAACCAACGATACCTCAAAGATGTTCAGACTTGCAGCGAGTTAAATTTTCATAAACACGTAACTTAAGAAAGAAAATTATATTGGCAAAGCATGAACCAGCCCAGATAACAGGAAATATGCTGGAGTCCTACCGGGAGAAGTCCATGCGTGGAGGGTAGGCGCTCCTACGACAACGACACAAAATTTTTTTACCACATCATTACCTTGAATTATCCAGGAATTCTCCAAATATCGGATTATTGCGTGAATTAGATATTGACCTAAATGGTTAATGGGTCACTCATTAATAAAAGGAACAATTATAAATTCCCCATATAGCCACTTGAACACTTAAACCCTAATTCACAGTTAGCGCTTTAACCCACTGCACCACCGAATGTTTAAATTCTTAGACCATTTATGGCTATTTATGTTGCAATAGCGTTCTTTAGCCGTAAGTAGATGCTGTAGCAATGTGTAATTCCAAAAACGAGGCCATTAGTAAAAAAAAACTTGCAAGAACGATAAACCATGCGTTGAAGCCTCCATCTCGTGAATTGCTGGATTCGTCTTTTGAAGTTCCCCACGTAATTCTCTCAAGTAACCCGCCATTGAATAGCCAAAAGATGAGAAAAAAAGAACGGAATTGCCGAAAAAATAGCTTTTGCAAAACAATCTCTTTTTCTACCTTCTGACTACAGTGCTAAAAGTTAAGACATGAAGTCAGATTTTATTATAAAGTTCCAGCACGGGCAATTTAGATAAGTTAATTCGCATGTTTCCGTTATAATTGTAAAAAAATGGTGGTCACCAAAAAAACATATGGGGTGGATTTTTAAACCGTTGATGTTTCCGTAACTATCGAGCCAAAATTTTCCCCTAACCGGCTACGCAGAGTTACAGCACAAGGAGTACAAGTACAAAGAAAATTGCAACAAATACATTCCAACAGCCCTTTCGCGTAATAAACATCTCTATACAACGATATTAGCCCTCTCCTAAGCCTTACTCGCAATCATGTGTTTTTATTTTGAGTTTTGTTTGAGTCCGCTGTATCGGATTGCAATCAGTTCCAAATTTAGTTTTAGTTTGCATCGAATACTTTAACTATTGGTATTTTTGCGAGTTGTTTTCCCGTTTACTGCTGCCCTTGTGCGTGACTTACAATTAAAGCATAATCATGAATTTGAACAACAACAAAAATTTTTGAATCTGAATCCAATTAATCAATTTTCAAAAACGGCAATTCTGAATATTTAATCGATTATAGCTCGAATTACGACTATAGAAGTATTTCAACTGAACATAAATGATTCACTGATTATCTTCCTGGGGTTAAACATGAAACTGAAGCAACCTGTCCTTGTTGATTAATAATCTGAACAATAATGGCAGTAATGAAATATGTATAAGTGATTGAGCAAATTCGTGATTAATAATGGAATCGTGCGAAATTAATAATTGACAATTGCTTCCCCAGCTTGCGTTTATTTTATTACTACATCGTGCCAATCGGTTTGTAGGCCATATTTTCACTCATAAAATCATTCTTCCGGATTTAAAAAACATATTGACTAGTGGTATTGGTATTTACTCAATTGTCTCTTCTTCGTTCTAATTTATAGTATCATACAATTATTTCTTTCCAGTGAATTGATATATTCTATTGTAGGATTCGACTAAGGAAAGTAGGATCAAGATAGGAGACACTCTTCGAAATAATCAGAGAACAGATGGACGGTTGGTTCTCGCTTCGACATAATTCCGGATAAAATCAATAGCAATGGCGGACGCTGCTACGTGGGAACTCAAGGGAATTTACAAGTAATATTAGAAAGTGATCTAAAAAGAACTCAATCTTGCAGACTGTACATCATTCGAGAATCTTGGCCAATTCCACAAAAATCGTGCGTCCCTCTAACCAAAAACAATCCAATGGCAAACACAGTCAATAAAGAGTATATCTATCTTCACTTTAAACTAAATTAGGAGCTATAATTTTTTTTGAATATATCTACTACAGAATCAACTGGTTAATGCAGGTTGGTCTTTTGGACGCTTGGCGCCGTCAATATTTTGCTCGTCCTAATAAATGTTCCGATCCTTTGGTGAAAAAAGAATCAAAGAGTAAATCAATATGATACTAAACCAATGCAAATTTATCAACTTAAAGGTACTTTTGCTCTATTTGCTGTTGGGATCGCTGTTTCATTTTTTGTTTTTCTTTGCGAACACATCTATCACTTGATAAAAATATAATTGATAAAAATATCGAACTAAACAATTACACACGCCTTTGAGTTTTATTCTATTTATCAATGACTTAATAATAATATTGTTATCATATGGTTAACGTCGGGTGTTGTGCACCTGCATAGGGAAGGGTAATTGCTCTTGTGCCCTCTCTTTCCCTCTACCTACCTTTTTCTCCCCTCTTGCTTGCTTCCCTAATCAGTCACCCTTTTCTAGTCGACCTGCACGGTCATCATCATTTTTGCTCTGTAGTTTGTTATATCTCTTTGTTATCAACGTTGAATACAGTTTATTGAGAACCCAACAAATATGAATACACAGGATTTTGATTTTCAATGTAGTCAAACTTTGCGGGCCATTGAATGTAATAATTTGTCCGATTATTGCCTTAAAGAAATATATTAAAAATAATATGATAGGTATGGGCAATAGAATTACATGGAAAATAGAAAAGGGGAATGAGAAAAAAATATAAATTCGAGTTTGGATTAAGGTAAAAAAAAGCTGAAGAATGAAAAATCTGATAATATAGAAAAAATTACATCCACATAAAAAATATGCATTTCCTCTTTTTATATATGTATACTGTAAATGTATTGTTAGTAAATCAAAGTAATTTATTAAAGAGACCGTGTTCATATATTAGATTCAAGTATGCTATTCACGTGAAAGCTAATTAATTGTTTAATAAAGGATAAGCACAACTACATAAACTAGTTGTACGGAGATTGGCAGGGCTTTTATGTATCTAAGCAAACTTGAGTAGCACGCGTTGGAAATAGGATTATTCGATATTAATAATTTCCATCTATTCTGACGATGATGCATTTGCCCGCACGTGAAATCAACAATTCAAATCGAACGTCAAACAACTCTGTTTTTTTAAACTTTATGGCCTTGGAGCTGTTACAAATAAATCAATTTGATGCGCTAACAAACGAATATCTTTTATCTCGTGCTAATCTGCCAATGTAACCATATTTATTAACTTAAGTCTCCCTTAGGTCGATTAACAACATCAACTAACAATACTGGTTTTGTAAATTATTTTTCCTGGGCGTTATACGAGAGCGAGACCTAATCTCAAAATATAAAGATAGAAGTTGAGAGGGGGGCGGCGCGTAGTAATAAAACGTAAGAAAGCTTCTACTTGGCGCAGTGCCGCTTGAGAATAGTTTTGTCGGAATAAGTATTACATTCTTACATATATGGTCAGAAATGTATTTTCTAATAGAATCATTATTTATATTTATAAGTATATTGTAGCCTGACGTGTTATCTACTGTATGGCGACGAGATGACATGAAAACTTATTGGCTTGGAACTTTACCAAGGAGGAAATAAATTTACGACATAAAAGAACTTTCGAAGTTGATTTTATTTCATGCAGCTTATCAATGCTGATAAAATGCAGTTAAATACTGACCATAAAACATACATGAAGTAAAACATCAATAATGTAACACGAACCGAAAAAATCAACTATTCTATTACATTTTATTCAGTTTCAGGAGCATATTGTCAGCATTTGAACTGCATACAATTTAGGTTGAGCATATAAAATGTAAATATATAGGACGTAGGCTAAATATAACATTAATCAAAGCAAGGCCGTTAATGTTTACACTTTATAAAAGGGATGTTTAAATGGTCGTAGAAATCTTATTTATGTGATTTTGATATTAATATATTGTTTTTTTCCGCAAGATTTACAAAAGTTTTGCGTCCAGCAGGTAGTAAAAACAGTCTGTAAACTTATAGAATTACAGATTACTTTTAACAATCGTTTTCGTTGTCAATAGTCCTTTTCCACGTGTAGTAGTACACATAATAGTCAATTATGCACATACTGCTTCACATAACCTTGTTTGAACTTCGTTTGTTTGTATCTATATAGAATTATGGACTGTCACGGTATCATGTAAAAGAGCTGGGGGGGGGGGGGGGGATAAATCAGGCCAGTGATATACTTATTTAATATTCCCTGTGCGTGTAGGGCAGGATGCATGATACATTTTTTTAAACAAACTTTTTAGTCTTTTAGTTATTAGCACAGGAGCTAGAATTTTCAGCTAGAAAGGTTAGAGGTTATTTACAAATAGAAGTTACAAAGGTTTGCCCTCTTTTCATTTGAGATCATCTTTAGGCAATGTGAATGATGCAGACATATTTATGATCAATCAATAATACACATCGAACCCCACATCGAACCCCCGCTCTGCGTCGTTTGTTGCCAGAAAAATATAACATGGGAAGGATGGATTTATATGAATTCGCTTTAGTCGGCATCAAGAACACCAGCACACGAGTTGATATACTAGCTTCTTCTAATTCTGTTTATATTAGTTGGTGTATATTTAACACTAAACTTAAGAAATGGGTCAGCGGGCAAGGTTCTTTCAAGGTATTATTATGATCAACCGGATCATGACGATCCAGGTGATTGACTCAATGACGACCAACAGTACCCCAAAAAATACGTTGATGAGCCTTTTGGATCTATCCGGGAGCCACGTGGACGTTTGTTGCGCTTTTGTACGAACATTTTTTAAATAACACGTTTATTTTAGAGTAAATGAGTCTAACTGAATTGAATGTAATAGTTTGTTATAATTTGAATGTTATTTTAGCAGAATGAATAGTTTGTTATGTGAATAAGAAACACTATAAATTATACTACTTTTAGTATGAAGGTTTTCTGAACTGGAAGAGGAATGAAACGGGTCATGTGACATCTAAAATCGGACTATCCGTCGAAATGTTGGACTGGCTTTCAGTGTCTGCAAAATTTGAGTAAGTATTTTTATATGATTTACATCAAACTTACTTTGATAATAAATGTGTTTTATAGTTAAATATTTAAAGCGATTGAATAAAGAAACAATATATATTGTGTATGTTTTTATTCAAATGTCACGAATTTCAGCTATGAATGCCTTCCTCTGAAGGATTCTGAACCAACTTTGCAGAGAGATAATGAAACTAATACAAATGTGTGGACCCCACTATACAGGCTTAAGCACAGAGTAAGCGTGTTTTTGGTTTACCGATGTATTGAAGTTTATAATTGCAAAAGAATAATACGCTGTAAAATATATTTTCTAATATTATGCAATATAATAATTCAATTTAGACATGTTGTGATTATATGTTGTAATTGTAGCTTTGTCTCGTATCCCCAATGCCATTCGTCATGACCTATGATCGATTCAAAAACTATTGTGACTTCCTTTCGCCGTTCGTATACACGCCTTTCAGTCTACTTATACCAGTACCACAGCAAGTTTCTCTAGGAGGCATTTCTTCTGTGTGGAGACCCTTCGACGTCTCCGTATGTTTTAGTTTTTATTACTATTTTTTATAAAATATTCTTAATAAAACAAAGGACACTTTGCATAACTTATAATAGGTGTGGATTGCATTGTTAATATCGGTTGGTATTACGATGTTCTTGAGTTTCGTCAACTGGCTGTACAATAGAAGCACAGTCATAAACGTTAATGAGCGGGACGAAGTGAGCTTAGACCTTCATTGGCTTTTCATTTTTGGCCTGCTCATGTCAAAAGGTGGAAACTACCAGAATTTGGAACAGCTGGGATAATAATAATAACATTTTACTACTTTTACCTTTGTTAGCCGGATTTAGAGCACCAGACTCATTTAAGATGCGACTCACTGGAGGAGCATGGTGCATCGCAGCTCTTATATTAACTAATTTCTACAGTTCAATTTTAACTTCTTTGATCACTGCGTCGATCCCGGTACCAATTGTAAATTCCGTCGAAGAACTAGCAAACAATGAAAACGTTGAGCTGGTCATTGTCAAGAACTGGGGTGCGTCCGCATTTATCACGGTTCGTTCACTATAATTCATTCTATGAAAATATTTTCCATGCGATTGAAATAGGAAAGTAATAATGCTTCGAAAATATGAAAGAAAACAATGGAAAATAAAATAGAGTCTCTTGTAAAATACATTATTAGAAATAATTTTTTTTTTAACAAACTATATTTAGGGCGGTTTGGATAATCGGCCTCTATTGAAAAAGCTCGATCTAAAGCTCAAATCGACCCCAAATTCCATTTGTTCAGATCAGAACGAGTGCTTTCGCAAAGTTGTTGAGAGGAAAGCAACCACATTTTTACATGTAATTGCATTAGAAATTAATTGCCGCCATTATTACAAATGAACAATCTATATCTATATTCTGATAACTTTTATTAAAAAATCAAAACATTTTTGTTTTTGTCATAACATGAAAATGAAGGACGAACCAACTCTTTTAGGGCTAGTGTCAGAAGACTATCATCGAACTGGTCGGTGCAATGCTGCATTCGCAAAAGAAAAATTCGGTTTGATCTATTTGTCATGGGCCATTTCCAAAAACTATTCGCAGTTTGAGACTTTTCAACGGGGGTAATGACATACCTGTACATACAAAAAATTGAATTTTATTATGTATTAATCTGTTATTTTTTAAATGCCTGCCTAATATAGAATGCTACTAATGATGGAAACCGGTCTAGTTGACCATTGGAAATACACCTACTTACCGAAGCCGATTCAATGTCTAGTAGATCCATCTTCCCGTCAAGCAATATTGGCTGATATCCGAAATCCAGCTTTAGTGAATTTGCGTGGTCTCGTCCCTGCTTTTTTATTCCTTTGTATTGGATTCATCATAGCCTCGATTTCTCTAGCAATAGAGTGGGTCAAAAAGCTTCGATTATGGCAGTTTCTGACATTATTTTCTTCTCCCTCGCCGTAATATATTTTCAATATGGTTAGTCATTTATTCCCTTTCGAAAAATAAGACACACATTTTTTGGGAAATTCGTAGCGCGTTAACAAGGTAAAAACGCGAAGTCGCCATGTAAGGTATCCGGCAATTAGTGTCACATTTACAAACACGCACGCATATTTTCACAGCAAGGCATTTCGTTATCTTCGTTTCGTTTTCTTTTAGTTTTAATTTACTTAATGTATTTTGAATTCTGTTAAATGGCCCGTATTACTTTTAAAAATACAACACAACTTGAATTACCGGAGGGGATGAGAGGAAAAAATATTTTTTTAACAACGTCCCACACAGCACATGGCTTATGGCGGGCCGTTTGGACCTTAATTTTTCGGAAAAATTTCGCATTGGAAAAATTATAATTTCGCATCGGAAAATAATAATTTCGATTCGGAAAAATAATTTCGCATCGGAAAAGACTTAGATTATTTTTCCGAAAAATGTGGGTCCAAACGGCCCGCCATACATGGTTAAGATTTGGACATCGTTTGATCATCCAAAAGGATGTCGAAAAAAGGGTCGTGTGTTAAACATTTTTTACTCCTCCGGGTCACCGTTTGGCCGTTGGTTTCGGTCTAACCAACTACTTAAAGATATCGTTAGGATAGAATTTTGTTATAAGATCGTTCACGACTGGGCATCACAAAGATGCATTTTAGCTCTTTTATAGATTTCTTCAAAATATATGGATATAATATTGCAAATAATTAATTTAAAATACATATTACTTATTATATATCAATTTATTTTGTTTAGAATGTTTTAAAATGATCACTGATGACTCAATGATATCAATTGGATAATGAATCTCAGCAGGGAAAGTAAACCCCATACTGTCAAATTCACATGAAACAGCATTTACGGATTTACCCAGTATGGCTGGTGGATATACTTTCATTTGATACGTGATAGCAGATGTCTTCGGGAAAGTTAAACAAATTTATCATCAGCCCCTTTTACATAGGCGTAGAGTTGAAAAAAGTCCGAGGGGGGCCAAATGAGTAAATTTTTTTAAACTAAAGAGATAACGGGGTCATAATAAAAATACCCAGGGTTTGACTCAAATCAGTTTATTCCAGGTACCCAAAGGATAAATCGATTGCCGTTTTATGACTTGGTCATGATTAGAAATGGAAAACATAGAAAACATGGTTACATGAATATAAAACGTGTGACATACCCATATACATGTATGGAGATTCAACATTCAGCACATAGAATTAGATCAGTTAATCACAAATATGAATTGCAATTGTTCTTTGTCAAAAGGGATCATTATCCGGGTTTGATTGTTGTGTAACTTGCACTCAAACGGCGAAAGTTCTCAGACGCGTTTCATTCTTCTGGATGAAGGACGAGACGAGAGGTTTCAGATCAATATCTCGTGTGATTTCTTGGTGGACATTCATCAAAGCCACTATGCATTCAGCCTCTTCTGCGTCATGGTTGATCGTAACAAGGTCTTCAGTCTTCTAAGTCCACTAAAAGAACGCTCAGCTATGCAGGTGGAAACTGGAAGCGCCAAAACGATCTTCATCAGACGGACCACTTCGGATGCGATGCTTCTTAAGCCTGTTTGCTCTGGTTGACGTATGAAGTCTAAAGCTGATTGGAAATCATTCAATTTCACATTCTTCCTCTTTGCGTTATCTACAAAAATCTGTCGATGAAGCAGGAGACTTGAATAGTCTGGAAAGTCTTCTTTGTAGAACTGCTCGAGGTAGTCGAGAATAGAATCATCACCCGACTCCGATCCTATAATGAAGTCTTTAACGCGCCTGAGATGTCGAGTAGTTTCTGTTGGCTCAAACCTATCTCGTAGATCAACAAGGACGGCATCCAAAGCCGTAAAGTAAAGCTGTTTATACATATCTTTGGGCTCGCTTGGATGATGTGAGTAGCTGCTGAACCAGTTTCATATGTAGCAGGTATTTTCCTTTGTCGAGGGAGAATAGGCTCATCTAGGTCCATCGATCTAGCGGCTTCCATTGAAGCATTCCATAACGTGTCAAAACGTAAATCACTTCGTAAGGATTCCAATACTTCTTTCAGAGTATCGATGATGGCTTCTGCTTTACGAAAGTTCAGTTGGCTTCCCTGAAGTTGGACGCTAGCATCTTCTAGGACAGTGAAGAGGATCCGGGGAAATTCGATTTTGAAGTAAGTGACGAAGAGTTGAAAAGATTATAAAAAACCAGTTGCATCTACTCGGCATTGTGCAAAATCTGGATTTGATGTGAGATCTTCCAGCCAAAAGAGGAGAGAACGATAGTTGCTCGTGATGGAGACAAGAGATGGTTTGCGCATTACCCATCTCGTTGGGCAGAACGGCCGAAATGATGTTCCAGATTCGCAATTTTCTTCGTCGTCCTGTTGATCCTTCAGATTTTTGAACCAAAACAACCTTTTTGGAGAGCCTCTGGCGAATGCAATGAACTTTTGCACCAAAGACATGATGTTGTCGATCTCAGGAATGTTTTTCACTTCATCTTGAACGACTAAGTCTAAGCTGTGCGCTCAACAATGGACGAAAAGAGCTCGAGATTCTTCTCTGAGAACGAGACTCTGCAGACCAGCAATGTCACCGGACATGGCAGCGGCGCCATCGTAGCATTGTCCACGACAATCTTGAAGACCTAGACCAAAGCGAACCACAACGTCCTTGATAATACGGAAGAGTTCCATACTCTTGGTATTAGCGGTCTCGTAGAATCCACAAAATAGTTCGTGCACGTCCATATTGTCGTCGACGATGCGGAACGATATTGACACCTATAATTTAAAATAAATAGATTACATGTTTATACAAAAGTTGTAATAAGTATCTGTCTATTACCTGTTCTTTGCCAGAAATATCTCGAGATTCGTTGATCATAATGCCAAAAAAGAAGAATATTTTAATATTCTTAATTAGGACGCGCTGGATTTCCAACGAAAACTCGAACAGCATTTTATTGGTCATTTCTGGGGAAAGCCACTTGAATTTCCCTTTCTTCTCAAGCCACTTTTTTAATGATGGGACATCCTTAGATCTCACAACAAGCAGTTGATAAAGGTTGAATGATTCTTTCGTCTTCCCCCGAACGGCGATTCCTTGGCATCCAAGGTAAGCGAGACTTGAAAAATTCGGTCGAAGGCCTCTCTGGCTTCTTCCATTTGTTCTGCGCTTTGTTTAGTGAGTTCTGTGACGACGGTGGTAGGTGATGAACTCGTCAAAATCATTGTGACAGCAGATTGATGGTATTTTCCAGCTTGATGGGTTTGGAATCGATAGATAGCTTTTTTCCAATTACAGAATCCATCGACTACGAAAGCTAGTCTAGAACCCTTTTCCCTGGAATCTGTTGGCATTGGTAGCTTAAGTTGATTTGCTTGAATGCAGGTAGAACAGAATGCTTTCTGTTTAACTGGATCAAAACTGAGCCATGTATACGTTTTCTCCCAATCCGTAAGGTATCGCCGAGAAGAATGCTGCTCCTGGTTTACATCTTTTGACGATGTATTTGAAGGTGATGATGAAGTAGAAACTTGTGATTCTTGCCTACAGAAAACGAACAAGAATGTGAAAACATTTACAGAATGGCCATTATAATTCTTATATGATTATATTCATATCTGTAAATATTAATGGCCTGTGGAAAATAGTAATAAGTTACCTTTCATGAGACTTATCTGTTTCAATTTCTGGCTCTGTGTTGACAGACTGGGAGTTCACATCTTCTTCGACGTGAATTGATGGCTGGGGTGGAGTTGGGCTTGCTGGTTTATCATTAGACACCTAAGTAATCTTTTTTGTTCTGATTACGAAGCGATCCATCTTGACATTCCTTAAATGAAAATTAATAATGAAAAACTAATAATTAAAGCTAGGCTCTTGAACGCTAGAAACAAATGAAACGATCAATATGCGTAAATACCTGGTACTTAAGTTGATTTATTTATCTACACTTTTTAATAATCATACCAAATTGAAAGGCAGAATGACTGAATGCCAAAACGCAAACGCGCTAACATTTACAGCGCTTACATTTATTTAAATTAAACTTAAAATTTGAAAGGCCAGAAGCCAAAAATATATGACAGCAGGAACCAGCTGAACTCACGTGAATGTTTCACGTACTGATGGGGGTAGAGTTCGTGAATTGATCGGCAAATTTTTCAAAAAAAAATTTACATAAATACGTAATTCAACTTTCCGTCGTTTCAAGTTTTTAATCCTTTGACCAACTTTTGACATTTCATAGCTCTTCAGTGTTTGCCATGGTGCGACGAAGTGAGTTTTAACCTAAAATAATCCATAACATTAACAGTGGCAAAATAAATATTATTGCATGCAAGGATAGATGTTGATGCTGGTGCTAATTAGTGATAGCTAAAACAATTTTTGAGCGAACACACACTTTTGATTAGTTGGTTATACGGAAACCAGATAGCTGAAGGCGAATATAATACTATACGTGTTCAGTATACTGTAGATTAATCTAAAGGGACCTGGGGGCGTTCCCAATATTTTTTTTCGCCTACTTAAAACGCATGGCTGAGACTTTGCACAGATGAACGATGAAAATAGTATCGATGGGTACTATTTACCAAAATATTGTGATTCTCACGATCCATGGAATTTGCGATATCGAAACTTTCTGCAAATCCTTATTACACAACTGTCCTTAAATAAAACATTTTATATGAAGTTAAAAGCATGCAAACCGATTTTTTCTATTGTATATTTGTATGAATAATTTCTCTGAAATTGCCATTTATTTAGCCATTTGAAAAGTTTCATAGCGATCTTGTCGTTTAAAACAACAGAACTTGAAAAAATATATATTTTTAACTTTTTTTGCAAACCGATATGGTATCATTTGGAAACAAATTTTAGATAAAAGTATCGCAAATTTATCGGTATCGCCGATAATAGCGCGATTCTCGTACGATGAAAATTTGGCTTGCTATATCGCTATCGCCCTCGCGCCGATGCTGGAAGCACGAGTTATCGGTGTACAGCCCTGCTGATGAGCTCTCTGGGCTGAGACTGAAGCAACCTGTCCTTGATAGCCATCATAAGTTGATTAATATTCTCAACAATAATGGCACGAGTGAATTATGAATATCGAAATTAATAATTGACTTTCATTCACTCGTGAAATATGAAACTAAAATGAACTTAAGAGTTCTGTCTGTATCCTTACATGAGTCGATACAACCAAATCGATTTGATGCTAACATTTTTCCCGCTTTATTAAAAGTGATGTGTGCATGGGAAAGAGATCCTATAAATACCGCTGTGTAACTTCCCGAGCTGGCCTTTATTTCGCACCTTGCCAATAGCTTAGTAGGCTCTATTTTCACTCATAAAATCCTTATTTTGGGTTTATATATAAAAAAAAAAGATTTACTAGTAGTATTAATACTTACTCAGATTTTCTTTTCTTCGTTTTAATTTATAGTTTTTATCATTTTTTCTAGCGATGCAGTGGACAAAGGGCTCACTTGAAAATCTCCCAGATCGTCATTGGATTGTTGGGGGACTTGATGTTAATACGACTTTCACACTACTTTATTTTGAATTACTCATACATTCTTATATATTTTTCATCGGCTCTGATGTAGAATCCTCCATATGTAGCGACTAAAGACGATAACGTCGACGGTTATACTCCACAGATTTTGTTTTACATTGCTAAAAAATATGGCTTTACGTACGTCATTTAACAACGTTTTATCCCATAACAATTATCTAAATTAAATTATATTATTGATAAATTTTATATTCTTTATAGGATGGAGTACGTCCCTTTGCTATCTTTTGGCGTCTCTATCAACGGAACTTGGAACGGTTTAATGGGAAAGCTCGTCAAAAATGTAAGATTCGCACAATGGAAATGACCAACGCAATTTAACATATACTTGAACATTCGAAGGAGATTGATATTGGTATGAATCTGTTTGCAACTTACGATCGAACCCTTGCTGTCGATATGAGTGTTCCTATCGTCAACACCAACATTGATAGTAATCAAGGACTTCTCTGTCCTTTTCCTACGGCCGACACTAATATCAATTCCATCGCTGGCATCTTCAAACCATTTCAATACCAAGTTCGATTTCACATAAGCCGATTACAATTATTAATTGAATTTAAACCTCAAGTGCTAGTCAGGTTTGGATTTATCTTACTATCAGTTTGTTTATCTGCTCTTTGGTTCTTCGATTGGTTTCCTGGGTCAAGTTCCCGATTTCTAACGATATTCCTACACTATCAAGAAATTTCATGGAGATCTTTTGGTTTCTTCTTCGCGGTCTCTTAAATGGTATATGAAATATGTGCAACTTTATCAAACGGGAGTTAATAAACATCGCTAAATATTTTTAATGGAACTAGCTCGTGATAATTTAAGTATCACTTTCAACTTGGCCGGGAAATTACTGACATGTCTCTGGTGCCTTATGACTGTCGTTTTCGTCAACGCTTACTCTGGATCTGTTACATCTTTTATCATGAGCCCCGACAGTTTGGTACCCATGGTTGATTCGATTGCTGATCTAGCCGCATTAGCGCCTCGTCCCATTTTGATGACCAGCAAGTTCTCCGCTGGTGAAGTTAGCTTCATGGTAAGTTGGTTGAACAAGACAGCGCAGTCAGTTAGTGCGCTGAATTTGTATATTCTATTGTAATAGGATTCGACTACAGAAAATGGAATCAAGATAGGAGACACTCTCCGAAATAATCCAGAGAACAGATTGATGGTTGGTTCTCGCTTCGACATAATTCCGGATAAAATCAACAGCAATGGCGGACGCTGCTACGTGGGAACTCAAGGAAGTTTACAAGTAATATTAGAAAGTGATCTAAAAAGAACTCAAACTTGCAGACTGTACATCATTCGAGAAGCTTGGCCAGTTCCACAAAAATCGTGCATCCCTCTAACCAAAAATAATCCAATGACCAACACCGTCAATAAAGAGTATATCTATCTTCACCTTAAACTAAACTGGAATTTCTAATTTTAATTGGAATATATCAATTACAGAATCAATTGGTTAAGGCAGGTTGGTCTTTTGGACGCTTGGCGCCGTCAATATTTTGCTCGTCCTAATAAATGTTCCGATCCTTTGGTGAAAAAGAATCAAAGAGTTAATCAGAATGATATTAAACCAATGCAAATGTACCAACTTAAAGGTACGTTTGCTCTATTTGCTGCTGGGATCGCTATTTCATTGTTTGTTTTTCTTTGCGAACACATCTACCACTTGATGAAAAAATTACTGGTAAAAATATCGAACTAAACAAGTACACGAGCCTTTGAAATTTGCTGTGTTTATCAATGATTTCTAATATGAATACACAGGATTTTAGTTTATAAGGTAGTCAAACTTGCGGGTCATGTAATGTATGGGGTGCCGTCTACCAATTTTATTAAACATCTAACACTAACATCAAACAACCAATTCAAACATTAGAAGTTAAGACTTAACATCCAAATCAAACATTTAAGTTCCAAAACAAACATTTTAGTTTGAAATCAAACATTTAAACTTAATCAATGTCTGAAATCAAACCAATCAAGTCCGAAATTAAACCAAACAATTCATAAGACAAACTTAAATTTTTTATTAAAGGTTGAAATGCAACGGAATGCTATTTTTTATTTTTATCGTTCAATTTTTTATTAAAACCAAACAAATGCCGGAACCAAAGGTAATCCATATCCGATAATCCAAAGCAACCAGCGCCACCTAACTAGAGCCACGCCCTCTCGCCGCTTGCTTTAGTGCGCCACCGCCGCAGTGTCTCGTGAGTCGTCTGCATTCTGTCTGTCACAACCGCATGCATTTTGCACGCCGAGTCGATGACGTAAAAGCGACCCGGTAGTTATGCAATTAGTATTATAAATTATGTACAGTTAGAATTTTGTACACTATATAATGCTCGTACACCTGGATTCAGTAAGGTAATATTGTGTGTTCATCTTTTTGTGCTTTATAGCCTCTCAGGAACAGCTGTCAAATCACGTTCGTGTTTTGTTAATCAATTTATTTTATGCCTGTTATTAAAGCACTATATATTTTAGTTTGTTTGTGAATTCTCCTCATATTTATCTCTTAATTTTAAATTTGAAGGACCTGTCACTCACCACCATGGACAGGCGAGCAGTATTAGTATGCTGCAGTCTTGGCCGGTAACAGGTGCATCATCATTCTACCCTCAAATTCTTTACTCATCAGCCAACATCATACCACCTCTCCTTGGGATTGTTCTTCAATGCTGCCTACCCAATCCAACAGAATATGTGCTCATCTTAGTGGTGTGGAGAGATGATTCAAATCCGACGGAAGAAGAGACCATTGTTGAGACTGTATATATCCTCTTATCATAATATTTTACATAAATCATATATTTTGTGATCATTTTATTGAAGAAATAACAACCAAAACATTGCTCCACTATATTAGTGATGAAGTGTCTTTCTACTCATTTTCTGGTTTTGGAGTATGTAAGAATGATGTTTCATACCAAATATGGCTTAATTTTTACTAGAGAACTCATTTATAAGCTAATATACGGCCGCTACTTAATATACTTTTATTATGAAATCAAATCTAATAATTTCCATTCAGTTAAACTTCATCTTTATCGATTACTGGTTACAATAAAAGAGATATATATTACAGTTCGATTACAAATCTAATTCAACGGCTATAATGAAATATCTTTTATTATTTAAATGTTATGAATTCAAATCTTTTTAAATTGGAAAAAGTGTTATTCACTATTGGTAAACCAATAAAATCGGAATATATTGGTATTATAGTACGCCATGGTACGCCGCCGCAATTAAAAATTTTAAACGCCACTGGTTATACCTATAATAGAGAAGAATGATTTTGAAAAACTGATAAATAATTTACAAATCAAACGGTTATTATTAATGTAAAAATTTAATTATTACGTATTCAAAGCTTTTCCCTTTTCTAATAGAAAAAAAGTTTCATTTACCAATGGTGTACCAATTACAAGGCTGCTTGGAAAATATTAGTATTTCAACACGCCACCACCGCCTGATCGCCATGCTTGAATCTTGATGCTTCTTTAAATTTTTAGTCTGCTAATCTTGAAGCGTGGTGGTAGTCACACACTCCATTTTCGTCTTCAGATATTTTCCTTTGTCTTCATTTAAGTTAATTTTTATTCACGCATCATTATCTGTATCCAACATATTGTATTCGTGTCTCATTGTATTGAGTTCGTTAAAGCTCCATAATGACGGAAAACATGCCTCTGATCATGCAGTCCATTATTTCGAGCCCCCAGTTTTCCAGCATGGTAGCTGCAGCTGTGCAAAGTACGTTTCATTCCATCTGTTCCATACAAGTTGTTCTTATTATTAGCTGTGATCTATATTGATTCCTCATTAATAGATATGATGGGAGACTCAAGTGGCTCATGTGGCACAGCCCCGACCACAGCTACACATGCACCAAATGGATTGCCTTCAAACATCACAGCAGTGGCCAGTTCCTATGGGAATGAAACTCCCGGTCAAGTGGTTATCAACAACTTATCAATGGGTACACCAACCTCAACCGAGTGTCAAGGTATTTTAATTCATAATTCTAATTTTAAACTTATCGTGTGTGAAAGTAAAATTTTATATTGTTTCCTGTGAGAGACCTGAACTATGTGAGTGTGTAAAACCAAAATTTAAATCCTACAGGGAGGCAAAACTTCGAGACTGGTTGGCCTTCAGATCTGAGTCCTGCACCTGGCTCTTCAGGCTTACAGGGTTATCTGACCCCACGTACCAGACCTTACGTTGATCGCCCAGTTCGCCTCGATCAGAAGAAATTGGCTTCTAAGCCAACTAAAGGTTTATTTCTACCTTTAACTTATTAAAATAGTGAACAATTAAGTTAATTTGGCTCGAAATACTTTTCAGGTGCTGGTAAGAATAAGGACTTCACTGTTATCACTGTTTTGCTAGAGACGGTAGACCCCGATCTACCTCAGCGAGCCAGCAAGAGAGAAACTATGGAAAAATCCGTTGAAGGCTTTGGAGAAGTGCCGATCGACTTTTCTATCTCTGACGGAGAAGAAGATGTCCGGATTAAAATCTACATGTAATTGTCGAAATTTACTTTTTAAATGAGTAATCAATACTTAATTTACCACTCAAAACAGGAGTCATTACGAAATGCTGTTGGGAGTAAAATGTGGCATTCAACTCTATTTTGGGTCAGAGCGTAAGAACTGCAAAGACATTGTACCGTTCTCAAATCCGATTGTTCCTGGAAGAGAACTGAAGGTTTGTTTTAATATTTTTTCACTAAGCATTCCATTTAATATTTTTGATTTCAACAGCCTTATTCCAAGATTTATGTTGGCTTGATGCTGCCAACGGCAGATAAGTGGCCGCCATTGTTCTTTACCTCGACCACCAAGACTGTTACCTGCCCGAAATGTCACGACGAAACAATCAATTTGTCTCTTATCAAGGATCACTTCGCTATCTGGTTAAGAGAACTCTTTTAAAAAAAATCTAAAGTACACCCCATTTTAATTTTAAATTCTTCTTTATTGCAGTACCGGAATACCAGGACAAGCCATGAATCAGATTCCACTTCGTGCCTCGACAGCCCAACTTGCGATTCCACCGCAATCCGTGCAGCGGCATGTGCCTCAGCCTATGCAGCAGCTAGTACCTGCACCATCAGGGAGCATGTCACTTCGCCAGCCCTTCGAACGGCAGAATGAAGGATCTGCTGGTCAAGCCGCATCCACCGTGTTGCAGCCTGTTTCTACGCAACTGGAATCTCTAGATGGTATCAGTTACTATACTGCATAGAAATTAATTAACCTTAAATAATTTTATTTTCTCACAGAGGGATTACGCGCTCTTGTCGCGCATAGAAATCATCTTTCGCGTTTAAATGGACCGAATGAAAGGAATTCCATCACTTTTACGGCGGGGGATTTTATTAATATTGCCGTGGCAGCTATTGATAATGCAGTGTTTATGTAAATACGATATATTCTCCTCCCTATTCCTGTATTAATATCATTTTTTTAAGGGATAACATTCATCTGCTATTGGAGGTCAAGCTCGAAGGAAACGAAATTGCAGGTGACGGACCCGGTCTTCATGTTTTTTCCTCTCTGTTTATCCATTTCGAAAAAGAAATTGGATTTCTCAATGAGCTCTACGAAACCCCAACCGAAATATCTCGAAAGCTTGGAGCTGGTGTGACACAAAAAGATGTACAAAGGCGTCTTCATGCCTACGGAATTTTTTCTGGTATTTTGAAATTAAAATATTCAATTCTTCTTTTAGAAATTAATAATTTTTTTCAGGCCTTGGTATTTTGCATTACGGACTCTATCCTGATTGGATTTTGATGTCGATTGACCGATTGATTCCTACTCATCCGTTTATTACGGGACTTCAAGTCTTAGAATTGGTTTCGGTAATAAAGCTTTGTTCTTAGTAATTTTTTTAAAATTAATTTTTATTTATTTTTTAGTTGTTGAAGGACAATCTTGCAATTCGGTCCATTTTCCAGCCGGAAAATTGGAAGTGGGAAAAGTTGTCGTCCTGCTTTGTGATGAATCGTCAGGCTGCTCCAACAACCACAGCGGAGAGAGCAGAAAATCGGGCTTACGAGCTTTTCGACAATTATCTGCTGCATGTTTGTGGTAAGCATCATTAATTAAAATTTTTTGAAAACTTGTTTCTACGTCCATTTCCACGTATTAGTTAGGGGCCCACGGAATAGTGAGTCCATCGCCCACTTCCACGTATTAGTGAGACTCGTTTTTTAGCCTTCCGCGGTCCACCTAATAGCGTACACGATTGTTTTGTTTTTCACGTTTGGGCTCTTGGCAGTAACGTCGTGAACGTTTTTTTTAAGTGATTAACAGCATAGTTTAATATTCATGTATTGAATAGCTCAAGTGATTTCCCTACAAAATCGTCTTAAAGGATTGAAACTTTAAAATGTGGTCTCCTAATGAAATTTCTGAAGTTGCCCAAGCTATCGTAGCCAGCCCTCAATTTGAAAATGTTTTGACAGCTGCATTACAAAGTACTCTAGGTTATTATTTATTCTAGTGCATAATTATATTTGAATCCTCTGACTAAAAACGTATACTTGAATAGGTTTTGTGGGTGCCAACAGCCAGATTGACAGCGGCAGTAACCAGCAACAATCAACTTCTCATATTGAAGAGAATGATTTCGACAGTCAAGTTAAACATGTAAGCGAAGCTGAGTTTTCCTTGGAGTTTGTATCTGAATTACTAGGTAATACTATTTTATTCACACACAGTTTATGGAAATTAAGTAATTATTTCATTTGACACAGGACAAGGCTTCAAGTTGGCATATATTGCTAATCTTTTTCATGTGGATTATAGAAGACTCCAATATCAACTACAAAAGAGAGGAACTCATATGCCTGGAGCTCACAGAATGTCTGATGTGGAGTTAGACACAAAGGTTTCGCAGATAGTCGAAAAGTTTCCTAATGCAGGTACCAAACTTAAATATTATCTCGTGATATACTTCATATAATACCATTCAACTTGTCATCCTGGTATTCGACAGGTCACAAAATGATGAAAGGTTTGTTTACTAGCTCAGGTGGAGGAGCTCACGCTACTAGAGAGCGTCTCAGAACATCATTAAATCGGATTAGATCAGTGCGAAATGATCCACCACGAATGTCTCCTATTAAAAGGAGGGAGTACTACGTCAAAGGACCTCTAACTATGCTGCATATAGACGGTCATCACAAGTTAATCAAGTTGGTTGATAATCTTAATTTTAGTGCTTAATCTATTTAAATTCATTATAAATTTTACATAAAGATGGAGATTTGTTGTTCACGGTGGGATCGACGGGTTTTCACGTCTAATTCTATTTTTGGGTCTATCCATTGACAACCGTGCTGCTACCGTTTTGGATCATTTTCTGGAAGGGGTATTAACATACGGCCTCCCCGTTTGCGTTCGGTATCAATTTCAGACTAATTCAAATCAAACTGTCGAGCGTCCTTTTTTCTATTTTCATTTAAATCTAGGTCGGACTATGGTCTCGAAAATATCGGTGTTGCCGACATGTTTGCAGCAAGAGAAGAAGAAGGTCTCGTATCGTATATCACGGGCAAATCCACCCACAATCAAAGGATTGAGCGATTGTGGCGCGACGCATTCCAAGGTTGTCTTGAGCCTTTTTATGCTACATTTAGGTATGATTCGCTTTTAAAAATGGATCTAATTATATCATTAATTGTTTGAATTTTTCCAGTGATTTAGAACGACAACAAATGTTCAATCCTTCGAACAATTTCGATATTTATGCCCTCCATTTTGTGGCTAAGCAGCTTTTGGAATCGACTGTCTCCGACTGGAAAGAAGGTTGGAACAACCATCCAGTGAGCACAATGAATAATTTCACCCCTCAGCAACTATTCACCAGCGGTATTCTCAAAATGCGCCTTGACGGCGGCCATCACGCCGAGCTTAATCAGGTACCTCAGCAGGATTTTTTTTAAAATTTGTTTATTCCTCTTTTATTCTGTATGTTTTTCTATCAAAGGACAAATCCAACATTGATTTTGCTGCAAGAGAAGCTCTTATAATTAGAGAGTTTTCAGATGCCGCAAATAGAAGACCTGCGGTGGAGGTTCCCTCCTATGGCTATCCTTTGACGAAGGAAGAAGAGGCTTTAATATTAACTCAGTTCAGTCCTTCTGATGTCACCCTTTCGAATTTGAAAGAGGAGTTTGTCTGGTTTAAAAATATGGCTATTCAAATCATTAATAATCGATTATGATTGGACAATTATATTCACACAAATTTCTTCGTGTGAAGTCAAATAGCTCATGGAAATAACAATAAACAGTTCATTAAATTGATTTGAAATTGACTCATTGAAAACTTTCGTTATGTTTCGTTCACAAGTACTAATTTTAATGGTCACATTCTTAATATATACCCCAATATTAAACAAATAAAATTTAATAAAAATTTTAAATGATTCTGGGTATTATTGTGCTAGATTAACAAAACATATTTTTAAGAGATGACCTCTAATTGAAAATTTGGATGACCAAACTAACACGTTTGAGCGTTTTAAATAATGCTATTAAATTGATGACTTTGAAAGCTTGAATGATTAAATTTTTTTTTAAATTAAAAAAAACGGCGAAAATTTGCATTGGGTTCACTGCTCAATTTCACAGCTGATTAGGAGTAATCAAGTTACACAGAAGAGAGTGGAGGCAGTGTCAACATTGTAGGCCCCAAAATTGAAACCAATGTAATTTTTTAAATCCTGATATTGAAAGTGAAGTTATCTACACCATTTGCGAGATCATTTGGCAAGATTCCTACAAGAATGGTCAAGTTGCTCTTGGATACTTGAGTGAAATCGATCCGGCTAAAGAGCCCCAAGTGGGGGCAACACCACCTTCTGTTGTTGACAGCAGCTGCTGGTGCAAAATTATCGATTTAGATAATCCTCTGTGTGTTAGATCAAATTAATTTGTTTTTAAGGAGGAGTCGAAAAGTGATGTGGATCTACTTGAAGAAATCCAGAAAAGAGAAAGGATTGTCATCATCATGAGAGGAGCCCCCGGGTCTGGAAAGAGTCATCATGCTCAGCTGATGGCGAAGAGTAAAGAAGTTGTGCCGAGTACTGATCACTTCTTCTACAATCATCATGGAAAATATATCTTTAACCCTGGGTACAATTATTTTTAAAAAATTTAAAAATCATAATGTAATTTTGTATTGATTTAGTGCACTACCAGATGAAGCTCACGAATGGAACTGGGAGAGAACTGACAGGGAGTTGAAAGCCAGAAAAAATCATGTAGTTTATATTGGCAACACCAATCTGGAATCATGGGAGATACAGCCCCATATTTTCTTGGATCTCAGGTACATATTTCAAATTGCCAATAGTATATCCTCTTTTCAACTCTTTTTTTTTAAACAGGTATTCGTACTCGGTAGAATTGGTTGAACCAGACACACCTTGGCGTGACGACGTCCGAATGCTAAACCAGAAGAATACCCATCGAGTTTCTCGCAAAAAAACCAACATGATGGTCCAAAAGCAAAATGTTCCATTCGGTATAGTGTCATCTATTGTAGTATGTCGTAATATGAAGAATTTTCCATTCGCCCTTGTACTGAATCTACCTGTGCCCACCGCATCTGTACCGAAACTACTGGTCGATCGACGATTGCAATGTTCTTCACGTCAAATGCGCAATGCGTACAGGTAAAACTTTCTTTTAAAGGTGTAACATTTTTATATTGCATCTTCATCCTCTTTTTTTTTTCTTTTAACATTTAGACAAGAGTATCATCTTCACGTTCCTGTTCCATTCAAAACAGATTCTAATTTAATAGAGGTCCAAGATTACAACAAGCGAAATATAGCAGCCCAAGCTGCTGGCCAGCATTTGTAAGTTTAAATTAACAACAATTAAAGGTTCTTTTAATTACAAAATATCCATTCCAGGAAATCTGAGAAAGTTGTGCAACCCAGCGTGACACTTCAGTCTTGCATGGAAGCCCTCACCTATACCGAAGATGTGCAGAACTTCTTTAGCTCGGCTATTAATGGCAAAACAACTGCTCTTAAGTACAATTTTTGATAAGATAGGGTTCCAACAGTCAAATAATTTCCTTTTTTCCTGTAATTAGAGCCACTAGATTGTCAACTTTTCCAGCCTTTTTGTGGATCCAATTGCGTAAGTTTACTCTGGCTGAAGACTGGACTCCCGTCAAGATCGATGTAGCCATTGATGTGCCTCATACGTTGGATCTATCTTGGATGAAAGGAAACGGACCACAGAGCGGAGAAGTCCTCCTGTCAGGAGAAGTACTCATGTCAATAGAAGCCTCCAGTAAGATATTCCTTTTCTATATACGTATTTTGCATTATATTTATGCTAAGTGTTTCTATCTAAAGGTCCACCAGCTGAACCTCCGATGGACATGGAAATCGTTGGCTCACTCACTGAAATGGGATTTCCGGTTCCAGCTTGCAAACGGGCTGCAGCTCTTACACACGGCAGAGGCTTGGAAGCAGCTACTCAATGGGTCATGGAGCACATGGATGATCCAGACTTTTTAGCTCCTCTAACCGCTTCCGCACCAGGTTTATAAATATTCTCAACTCTTTATGAATTTCCCTTCTAAATTTCTTTCTTTTTATAGGTTCCTTTAAACCGGATGAGGATGGCATCGCTATGCTTCAGTCGATAGGTTTCACTCGAGCCCAGTGCATCAAAGCCTTGCAGAACACGGACAACAATGTGGAACGAGCGGCTGATTGGATTTTCTCCCATCCGGATGAGATTAATAGCATCGAGGACGCTCCAACTGCCCCACCTGCCGCTCCCGCTGCGTCTGCTGAAGTCAAGTTTACAGACGGCCCTCAACTCTACAAACTGGCTGCCTTCGTCTCGCACATGGGAACATCTACGAGTGTGGGACACTACGTCTGCCACATCAAGAAAGACGGACGTTGGGTCATTTTCAACGACGAAAAAGTGGCTCTATCCGAGAATCCCCCATTTAAGCTGGGCTAATTGTACATGTACCGTCGTCTTTAGTCACAATTTCGCGTTTTATCGTCGTTATTGTTCATTATCTTGCTCTCGGCTGTAAATGCATCTACTTGTTTCGTCCATCTGTGGTAGAAGCTCTCTCTACATTTAAAAATAAACGGCAGGTTTTGCATTTGTGAATCTGCTGTTGTTTACCCTAGGAAATAGGAAGAGCCTTGACTCTCTTATTTGCTGAATTGCCAAATTTATTGACGTGACCTTATCGTTTTGACGAGGAAGAATGACATCAACGTGTGCGGATCACAGTTTATGCAAAGCCTAGATAAATTTAGAAGCCAATTAAAAAGCGTTTAGTGTGCGAAGGTGACGCCAAAAACGATACGACGCGCTTCACAAGTCAAGTGGAAAGCGAAAACCCGTAATTTCGAAACGGTTACCCACAGGAAGCCGTTTGGCTAACTTGTTTCATAATTTCTTTACCCGCAGCAATAACATTCAACCCAATTATTACATCCGGTAACGTACCGTACCCCACTACATCCACTCACGCCCAGGTGAGCTGACGACTTCCAAGTTGGTCAAGGTCTGCTTTTACTGGTTTTAATCACGCAACCAAGAAGCTGTGCGTCGTCTCTTTTGTTCCAAGTTCGTTTGTCACATGTTTAACAATTTATAACAAATAAAAAAACCCAAGGTTCAAAATGACATTGCGCTGTTATAGAGGAAATGATGTAAGTATGTATGTTTATTTTAAACAGGAATTTTACAAGTCTTTATCCAGAAGGATCCAGAAGGTGGATTTTGAGATGCTACGTTCTTTTCAATTGGTTTACCCTTTCGATGAAAGGTCTAGGCTGAGGAGGAGCTCTGCGGACGGTGAGTCGACGGTTCTCATCTTTGCCGGTGCTTTTCGATCCATTCCAATTTTCCGGGCAATCCTACACGAAAGGAAAAATGAATAAAAAAACAATACGAACGTAGAAATTTAATTTATTTACCCGTGGATAACTGCTCGTTCTTGACTACTGAACTGGTTGGAGAAGATGAGCTTGTTGGTCGCACTGCTGGCCAAGTAGCCTTTCAGGTAATGGTTCATCGACTGGTCGAAATTCGGACCAGCCGATCCGTAACAATCAAACCCCAAACCACTTCGTCCTACGACTACATCCGCCCTAAAAAAGAAAGAATAATAATCAATAGAATATTTCTTTTAAGGTCTTTACTGTATAACGTACTCAATAGGAGCAGTGATTCCTTGTTCCTGCGCACCTAGTCCAGCACCGGCCCAGCCCATCTTCTTCATCATTTTCATAGCAAAACTAGATTTTACTTTACCATCGTCTCCAACGGGAGGTTTTGCGTCCGCTTCTGTAAGTCTTAGTAAGTCTTTGGTTACCGTGGATATTTGTGTGTTGTTTTGTGAAGCAACTGCGAGTTCGTCCTCGTTGATTAGGAACTCATGGATACTGTTGACTGGCTCTGTAATGACTAATTGAAAATTCGTGCGTTTCAATTCATCAAAAGCAGCCTGCATAGCATTAAGCTGTGACCCTTTGATTGTTGCGCTGTATCCGGCCACGAAGAGGCTGCCGTAAAACAGCACAACCGATTCCCTGTGAAAAGAGGTAATGATTAAACAAACTGTTGTGGTATAAAAGGAGAAATAAAAATTCACCATTCTCACGCATTGAATTTTGATGTCAAATGACATCCTCGAAAGCCGGGCAGAATCGTACAAAATAGGTCTAAGTTTGCCGGGCTTTTCGTCATCCCCTTCACGAAATACCAAAACAAATCTTGGTAATTTAGAAGGCGGCACATCATCCGGGTAATCTGCATCAAGAAAGGAAATTGTTTAGTATTACAGCAGGCTTGTTATTGAGGAGCATAAAACAGTACTTACGCGTTGTACTCGACGGAGCTGATTCCGGTATTGCTTGATTCCGGAAGCGGTTAGAGGAGCTAGAAAATCTGTCCTCATCCATGTGCTATTATGATCCATTGAGTATAGCTGGTTCCAAAGCTCTACCGGGAGAACGAGCTACGGATTGTTTCAAAGCCGTAACCGGAATTCCTATTTTAGTGAGTGAGGCAACGATTTCAGTATCCATCGGAGGTGCAGCTGGTGAGCCTTCAAATAGAAAAACATCCGTAAAAAATTTCAGGCAGAATCTAGACAATAGATATCTTTCCGGAAGCTTCTTCTGTCTTGAGAACTTCTCCGCTCTGTGGTCCGTTCCCTTGCACCTCTTTTAAATTGGAAGCCGTTATGAATGTAACAGTAACGTAGAAATGAAAATGAAATGTAACGTGGAATCTTTCTTTATTAATCAACGAGCACATTATCTGCACCTTACATCATTTCAGGGTTTAACAACTTTGACTCAGACAGTGCGAGAAGAGAGCGTGGAACTTGGTTCTCTCAACTTCAAGGCACAAAATAGATAAATAGAAGTAGAGAGAAGAAAGATAAATAGAGTAGACAAAATATTTCAACTGAATGATCCAGGAGTTTGGTTCAACAACGAGTAGAATTGCACAACCAAGATTGAGGAGGTTATTATGCAGTGTGAGACATTAACAAAGGGATGTTAAATAATTCACGATTAAAAACATGGCTATGAAAGTGCCTGTCTAAATGATTCCCCTTGATGGAGAATTATTTTCTTTTTCATTTCTTAACAGACACAGAAACAATTTCCGGGATTATTCACGTTACATCTAGATTAATCCGATACAGGGCAAAAGACGAATTGGGCTGAGTCACAAACATAAAGAGAACACAACATTACGACTGGAATTGATCTGAATTGACTCACAATAAGCATATTGTCTTGAAGTGGCATCACATTTTGAGTGTTCAATTAAAAATTTTAGAAAAAAGAGGAGCAAGTAAAAGGTTTGGCTTTAAACCGCCATCAAGTTGTTAAGGTTACGGATGAATTCAAGAAAGCTTTACTAATCACGCACCATTTTGTAACCATCCACGAAGGATCTTACTTTTGGAATCAAATAAAAGATTGAGTTTGAGCTGGGCTTGAGATTAAGCACTAGAAAAAATTGGTAGATGTTAAAAAGATCCACATGTGGTAAGAGTTAACTTAGGTATGCTTCCATTAACCTGAGACTCTATCCGGCAAAATTAAAATGCTAGGAAAAAAGTTGAAAAACGTGAGAAGGGTCGCGAATGACGGTGTAAAAATTGAGAAGGAGAATATTGCAGTACTTTAAACGACTTCTAACGGAATATATCCAGGCTTGCTGAATGCCATGTTCCAGGCTCCCAACATGTCCTCCCTGGTGAAAACCACTGGAAGCGTCAGTTCTCCGCAGAATGGTTTCGATTGTGGTATGTTGATCGAATGATCAAATGTGACAGTGATGGGCTCATCCACCATCATCCATGATCCGCAACTGAACTGGTAGATGCTCTGTGGGGTAACTGTTGCTATGTTGTCCGTAAACACTTCTTTAGCTAAAGTATTGAGATACGTATTATTTTCCAAAAATTTCAACTTTAACTATAATGGTGCTATTACCACAAACATGCAGCAGAAAATTGTCGAAAAGGTCAAAAGACCGATTTTCTGCTCGCTCCGCTGTGGTAGTTGGAGTAGTCACACGATCCATCACAAAGCAGGACGATAATTTTTCCCACTTCCAATTTTCGGGCTGGAAAATGGATCGCACTGCGAGATTGTCCTTCAACAACTAAAAATCAAATAAAAATTCAATGAGAAACAAATATTAATTTTAAAAAAAATACTATGAACAAGGCGTTATTACCGGAACCAATTCTAAGACTTGAAGTCCCGTAATAAAAGGATGAGTAGGAATCAATCGATCGATCCACATCAAAATCCAATCAGGGTAGAGTCCGAAATGCAACAAAGCTAGACCTGAAGAAACATTTTAAATTTTTTAAAGATAAAATGATCAAGTTTTTTTTTTTTTACCTGAAAAAAGTCCATATGCATGGAGACGTCTTTGCACATCTTCTTGTGTCGCACCAGCACCAAGCAATCGAGGAATTTCGGCTGGATTTTCGTAAAGATCATTGAGAAGTTCTAGTCCCTTTCCAAAATGGATCAACAGTGAGGAAAAGACATGACGGGCGAGACGATCACCTCCAATTTCGTTTCCTTCAAGCTTGACTTCTAATGGCAGAGTAATGTTAGCCCTAAAAAAAAATTGGAATTATTAAAGGAAAAAGGAGGAGAAAAAATCGTATTTACATAAACACAGCATCATCAATTGCCATGACAGCAGTATTGATGAATTCAGGAGGGAAAATGATCATGTTCCTTTCATTCGGTCCACTTGATCGCGAAAGATGATTTTTGTGCGCGACGAGTGCGCGTAATCCCTCTGTGAGAAAATAAAATTATTACAGGTTAATTAATGTCTTAGTAGTATAGTAACTGATACCATTTTGAGATTCCAATTGCGTTAAAACAGGCTGCAACACGGTGGATGCGGCTTGACCAGCAGATCCTTCATTCTGCCGTTCGAAGGGCTGGCGAAGTGACATGCTCCCTGATGGTGCAGGTACTAGCTGCTGCATAGGCTGAGGCACGAGCTGCTGCATAGGCTGAGGCACGAGCTGCTGCATAGGCTGAGGCACGAGCTGCTGCATAGGCTGAGGCACAAGCTGCTGCATAGGCTGAGGCACAAGCCGCTGCACGGATTGCGGTGGAATGGCAAGTTGGGCTGTCGGGGCACGAAGTGGATTCTGATTCATGGCTTGTCCTGGTATTCCGGTTCCGGTACTGCAATAAAGAAGTATTTAAAATAAAAATGGGGTGTACTTTAGATTTTTTTTTATTCTCCTAACCAGATAGCGAAATGATCCTTGATAAGTGACAAATTGATTCCGTGGAAACATTTCGGGCAGGTAACATTCTTGGTGGTAGAGATAAAAAACAACGACGGCCACTTATCAACTGCTGGCAGCATCAAGCCTACATAAATCTTGGAATACGGCTGTTGAAAACAAAAATATTCAGTCGGGTTCTTTTAAGTGTAAATAAAATAAAGAAACCTTTAATTCTCTTCCTGGAACAATTGGATTTGAGAACGGTGTGATGGGTAAGCTGTTCCCACGTTCTGACCCAAAGTAGAGTTGAATGCCGCAAGTAACATTCTCGAGCATTTCGAAGTGGCTCCTGAAAAACAAAATAAAGTTTAGATGAATAATTTTAGTTCAAACTTTTTACAATTACATGTAGATTTTCTTCTGGACGGCTTCTTCGTCATCTATCATAGAGAAGTCGATCGGCACTTCTCCAAAGCCTTCAATGGATTTTTCCATAGTTTCTCTCTTACTTGCTCGCTGAGGTAGCTCAGGGTCTACCGTCTCCAGTAGAACAGTGATAACTGTGAAATCCATTTTTTTGCCAGCGCCTAAAAAGTTATTTGAAAACATTTAATTTCAATTGTTCACTGTTATACTGAGTGAAAGTAGAAATAAACCTTTAGTTGGCTTGAAAGCCAAATTTCTCTTGTCTACGCGATCTGGGCGATCAACGTAAGGTCTGGCACGTGGGGTCTGGTAACCCTGTGAGCCAGAAGAGCCAGGTGCGGGATTCTGACAAGAAGCACCACCAATTCCGAAGTTTATCCTCGCTAAAGGATGAAAATTTTGGTTTTACACACTCATATTGTAACGCACACTATATTTTTTTAAATTAACCTTCTATATGGTATTTCAGGCAGTTTACGATAATAATTTTGCACCCACTTTTATACCACAAGTTTATGATAAGAAATGTGAATACCTTGGCGAAGATTTGAGGTCACTGAACCCATGGGTAAGTTGTCGGTAGCTTGTTGACCGGGAGTTGCATTAGCATAGGAGCTGGCATTAACCACTGATGAAATGCTGGGATGCATTCCATTTTGAGCAAGATGACCATTGGATTGGGCCAATTGATGGATTGGATTCAAAGTCGAAGACCCATATTTGATACTTGCACTGATGTGTTCGGTGCTGTACCCCTAGTGCCTCCACTCATGTCTATTAATCAGAAATCAATGTTAATGAAAGCACTATAAGTTACTAGAATCGAACAAGTGGAATTTTAATCATGAAACTTACTTTGCATAGCTGACGCCAGCATGCTGGAAAACTGTGGGCTCGAAATTATGGACTGCATGACCAGAGTCAAATTGTCCGTCATTATGGAGCTTTAATGAACTCAATACAATGTGACACAAATACAATATGTTGGATACAGATGATGATCCTTAAATTAACATAAATTAAAATGCAGACAAAGGAAAAAAAACTGAAGACGACAATTGAATATGTGACTACCACCACGCTTCAAGACTAGCAGACTGAACTGTAAAGAAGCATGGCGATCAGGCAATGGCGTTCTAAATTGTAGTGGCGGTGGCGTACTGAAATACTAATATTTTCAAGCAGCCTTGTAATTGGTACACCATTGGTAAATGCAATTGCCAAAAAAAAACTTTGAATTTATAACACTTACATTTTTTACATTATTAATAATCGTTCCATTTGTTTATTATTTAACGGTTATTCAAAAATCGTTATTCTCTATTACAGGCATAACCAGAGGCGTTTTTCCTTTGTAATTGCGGCGGCGTACCATGACGTACTATAATACCAATATATTCCGAGTCGCCTTGTATTTGGTTTACCAATGGTAAAGGCCTCTTTTTCCTACTAAAAAAGATTTGAATTCATAACATTTAAATGTTGAAAAATATTTAATAATAGCGCTGAATTAGATTTTTAATAAATCTGTTAATATATTTCTTCACTATTGTAACCAGTAATCGATAAAAATTACGTTTGATTGAATACAAGTTATTAGATTTGATTTCGTAATAAAAGTATATAACGTAGCGGCCGTATCCCAGCTTATAAAAAAATACTCTAGAAATATTAACTTATCTTTGGTACGAAACCTCCTTCTAGCATACCTTACACACATTTTATTCTTAAATGAAATATTTAAAATCTCACATCAATCTTTTACAAAGAAAAACAAGTTGTGAGGAAATTCATGATGTGAATATCTTCTTATTCCATCAATATGGATACAGAAATGGACTTTTCTCCAAAACCAGAAGATGAGTAGAAAGACACTTTATCACTAATATAGTGGAGCAAGGTTTTGGTTGTTATTTCTTCAATAAAATGGTCATTAACTTGACAGTTTTCAACTACACATAACATGATTTGTTATAACATGTAAAGTATGATGGGAGGTACAGTTGGGAAACAGTCTCAACTAAGGTCTCTTCTTGTGTCGGATGAGAAACATTTCTGCATACTACTAGAAGAGATTGGGTAGCAAGCATTGAAGAACAATCCCAAGGAGAGGTGGTATGATGTTGGCTGATGAGTAAAGAATTTGAGGGTAGAATGATGATGCACCTGTTACCGGCCAAGACTGCAGCATACTAATACTGCTCGCCTGTCCATGGTGGTGAGTGACAGGTCCTTCAAATTTAAAATTAAGAGATAAATATGAGGAGAATTCACAAACAAACTAAAATATATAGTGCTTTAATAACAGGCATAAAATAAATTGATTAACAAAACACGAACGTGATTTGACAGCTGTTCCTGAGAGGCTATAAAGCACAAAAAGATGAACACACAATATTACCTTACTGAATCCAGGTGTACGAGCATTATATAGTGTACAAAATTCTAACTGTACATAATTTATAATACTAATTGCATAACTACCGGGTCGCTTTTACGTCATCGACTCGGCGTGCAAAATGCATGCGGTTGTGACAGACAGAATGCAGACGACTCACGAGACACTGCGGCGGTGGCGCACTAAAGCAAGCGGCGAGAGGGCGTGGCTCTAGTTAGGTGGCGCTGGTTGCTTTGGATTATCGGATATGGATTACCTTTGGTTCCGGCATTTGTTTGGTTTTAATAAAAAATTGAACGATAAAAATAAAAAATAGCATTCCGTTGCATTTCAACCTTTAATAAAAAATTTAAGTTTGTCTTATGAATTGTTTGGTTTAATTTCGGACTTGATTGGTTTGATTTCAGACATTGATTAAGTTTAAATGTTTGATTTCAAACTAAAATGTTTGTTTTGGAACTTAAATGTTTGATTTGGATGTTAAGTCTTAACTTCTAATGTTTGAATTGGTTGTTTGATGTTAGTGTTAGATGTTTAATAAAATTGGTAGACGGCACCCCATATGTAATGTTCTATCTTGTCGTATTATCGCTTACAAAGAAATATATTTGTGTGTGCATGTGCAAACGTGTTTTAGTAAAACAAAGTGATTTATTGAAGAGACCGTGTTCATATATTAGATTTTCATTATGCTATTCAATGAAAGCTAATCAATCGTCTAAAATAATGTAAAAGCTCTTCAGTGATGTTCTCCATGGGATTAGTATGCTACTGAAATATTTAGGGATGACGAAGTGAGTTTTAACCTTAAATAATCCATAACATTGATAGTGCCCAAATAAATCTTATTACATGCAAGGATACTAAATAGGTTGCGCACACATTTATATCTGCATTCTATATCTATTTTACATGTAGTTAACAAGCTTCTTACGAAAAAGTATATTAACATTAGGCCATTAAACTGCTGTTAACAGCTCTAAATTCTGGACTGAATTTTTTAATGGGGCGATAGAAAACCTATTTAAAGCAAATTAAAAAATTGATTTGTTGATTATACCTGCTAGGGAATCCAGATAGCTGGTGATTAGTAAAACAATAATGAAATGACAGTAAGAAAATTATACGCTTACGTACTCAGTATAGTTTCAAATTTTTATGTCATTTCGCCAACTTAAAACGAGTTTATTTGTGCTATGATAGACTATAATAATTATTCATAGAATGACCTTTGGAAATTAAAGGAACCTGCATTAATACCCGTCAATCATCTAAATTCAATTAATATTTAAAAATCAACACGAGTGGCATACGCCCCCTGAAGTTTATTTGCACGCATAGATTCAGTTAATTTAATAATTATACTTCTGACACGTTGAACTTAAAGTAGCAGTTCCTATCATCGCAATGATGATGATGGTTGACGTTTTACGAATAAAATATGCTATTCAACTTACGATTCTCGTCCAAACTTGTTAACGTTTTATCTAGAATTATTATTAATTAAGAAGCAAAGTTCTATATTAATTCTCTTTTGCTTGTGAATACCTTTTATCTCGTTTTCAGTGCTTATAAATTCTTTTGATTTGGGGTATAATTTAGCCAGTCGCAGGCAGTCTTTACTTGGTGATAGTATAGTCGGCATGTCATTCTCGAATTCAAAATCTGGGTCATTATCAGGACTTGGTTTTTTGGAAGGAGGAGACGTAATCGTTGGAACCAAACATGTACGATATTTTCTTTAAATTAGTTAATGTATTTTATGATATCAACTAATATAAACACGTGTTATTACTTCACACTTAAAATATATTTTCTTGATATACTTCAGTACTTAGATATGCAATGCAAAAATCTTCTCCGTCAAATTTATATTTGAATAATGACCATACGCTACTTACATTTTAATGTAAGTACATTTTTACAGATAATTACCCTTTTTCTCAGGAACCGCCGTACATCTTTTTGACGAATATTTCATCAACTGGTCAAATCAACGATGCGGAGGGCCTGATTCACCAAATAGTCCTTTATCTAGCAACCCAGTTTCATTTTACGTACGAAAATTAAGCAATAATCGGTATGAATTGTCGGTCATCAACAACTTACTTCCAATTTTATATCATTTTCAGGTTTAAATACGTCCAGCCTCCAGATGGAGCTTACGGTGCAATTGCAAACGGATCCTGGAACGGTCTTATGGGTATGCTCAACCGAGGGGTGAGTTCAAAAATTCTTTACATAGTATATATAACAAAATGAAGATGCCCATTGTGTTACAAGGCAAGAATGATGCATTTAAATCCTATCCTTAACATATTTATTAGGAAATTGATTTAATAGCTGTGCCTTTATCGGTTACTTACGAAAGGAGTCGAGCAGTCGGTTTCACTGCTCCATTTTACCATGACGATGTCCCTTTACTCATTCCATATCCGGAATTGGACAACACTGGATCTATCAACGGAATTGTTCGGCCTTTTCAATACAAGGTTTCTGTTAAACTGGATTTCCCTGGTATTAGTATTATACAGTATTATGTTTATGGAATTAATTTTAGTTAAGGGAATTTTCCTTTTACTAATCCTGACTATATTGTATAGAAAAATTGTGTTGATTGTTGAATTTTAACTTAACAGGTCTGGATTTTAATGCTGGTCAGTGCAGTGGCTGTTACCATAATTGTCAGGATGATATCAAATTCTCGATTGACTTTGAATGAGAGTTTTTGGTCTCTACTTCAGTTCCATAATATTGGTATTTTAAAATTTGATCGTAAAATTCTTTCGACGAGCAGCGGATTTCAAGAAAAAATGGATAAAAAAAAATTCTCTAGAGTACATGAAATTTCCTTTGACTCGGATAAAATGCATTTTCAGACTTTAACTTACAGTTGAGTTTAGAGATATAATTTTCTTGAAAACTTTCTGCTCATTAGACTTTTGATCCCAAATATTATTGAGTAATGGTAAACAATTCGATTATTTCCTTATTTCAGTTAGAAACAGTTATGCGAAAGTGAAATCTAGATTAGCTGTTCGTTTATTGTTGTCAACTTGGTGCCTGGTAACCTTCGTTCTTGTCAACGCCTATTCCACAACTTTGATCTCTTACTTGATGACTTTCCGTTACCATTCGATGGTAGATTCTGTCGAAGATATTGCCAATATTCCTCGACCAATATTCATGGTCACAAAATACAGTTCACACGAAGCCGTTGTTTTGGTCAATCATTTTATAACTTATTAAATATTCATCGTAATTATAATCTGACACTCTTGATTTGTATATTATAGGGTAGCCAATCAGGAATACTTTCCCAAATTGGCGAATCATTAAGGAAATATCCCGAATTGAGAATCGATCGCGCGGTAACCACACAGAAACAGACTATTGATTTGATCGCCAAGTACCGTAGGACATTCACAGCTGGAAAGGCCATTCTCCTGGCTATGATGAATGCGGACTTGAAAGAGATTGGTCAGTGTCGAGTCCGTTTGGCTAAAGAGAAATGGAACACTGTTGGACAGGCACTGGCCCTTCCTAAATTTAGCCTAATAGTCCCGATCTTCAATCAGCAGTAACGTTATTATAATATTAATTTAAGTAATATTTTACACATATCAATGTTGTGTATTCGAATAACAGATTGTATTGGATGAGAGATGTGGGTCTTATGGATTATTGGCATCGACGCTCTTGGCCACCACCAAATCCGTGCTCTGCGCCTTTGACTTCGAAAATTGGGAGTCTCACCCGATTGAGTTTGAGTTATCTTTCTGGCGCTTTCTTGCTCTTGGGCTGTGGTCTTGTAGTTTCTGCATTGGTTTTCTTAATTGAAATATTTGTTTTCAAGTACCATAAAGTGGGGTAGCTTTGAAACGAAGAAATCTTATATCCTATAGACGTAGTTGTACTTCTCTTTTGCACGGAATTTTTTAATTCGTTGGTATCAATAGCTTTAGTTGTGTATCATTCAATGTAGCTAGGGTACATCTTAAATATATGGTTGCATTTTAATTCTAACTCATCCGTTTATATTATAATATATTGTACGTTATTTTCAAAAATTAGCATAATTGATTGAATGAGAAAGTCCGATCATTTCTTTTGCCAACCGCTATTGTTTTTTTGTCGATGAGAATTATATTATTCTGAAAATTTTTAGCACGACACTTCCCTTCGTAACACACGTTCTCAAAATGAAGTTAAAATGGGAAATCATATTAAATCTATCTTAGTGTTCCAATCATTTAAAAATATCAATAACTGCCCAATAGGATGGAATACGTTACAATTACTCTCGTTCGGTATTCGTCTTAATGGAACTTTGAACGGTTTAATTGGGAAGCTCGTTAATAAAGTTTTTGTTACAATCTGTAACAGTATTAATGTGTTATGTGAGCTAATATTTTTATAATCTCTAAAATTTAAGGAGATTGATATTGGCGTGAATCTGCTGGCAACATATGAACGAACTCTTGCTGTTGATATCAGTGTTCTTATCATGAACAGCAACAGTGATAGTAATGAGGGGTTTCTCTGTCTTTTCCCGGTTCCTATATAGTAACAATGGAGGTTCAATTTCTGGAATCTTCAAACCTTTTCAATACCAAGTCTGACGAAACAAAATATTATTCTGATTTCCACGCAAATATAAAGAATTTGTTTATGTATAGTGATTTGATACCCAAGGAGCTGTCACAATAATAAATTACGCATAAGTAGCCTAGTAGCTCATAAATAGAATTGGCCGCCAAAATATAAATTTTAATCAAGAAATCCGTTTATTATCACACAAATAAGAGTTTAGAAAATCAGCATTGCTATAGCAATTATTGAACTTTATTTTACTTTTTTTTCACAACCACGTAACCTATTTAGACTATACTACTAATACAATTTTGCACATCTTCTGATATTTAATCATAACCTTAGACATGCGTAATAATAATTTTCAAAAATAAGTAAATGTCCATACCGAATATTTTCAAACCACCAACCTTGGTATGTAATCAAATAAAATTCTTTTTACATATAATATTACGATTAATAAGTAAGTGCTAATTTGAAATGAACGTTAATAATACAATAAGAACAAACAAATAAAATTACTTTCTTATTTTAAATCAAACAAATCATGATAATAGCATAATTATTGGACCATATTATGTATTCGAAGGTTGAAGTTAGTCGCACTGATTTTCAGGTGCATGTAATTGCGTGCGTTACAGTTGCCACACCCATATCAATGGCCCTCATCATTTGAATACCTGACAGCGGCTCATTCCAAACAAGTGGTAAAGCAGCTTATATAGGCTACACCCCCAGACCTCGAATTTACAAAATGATTGACCTTCTTCTTCGGAAAGACGTTTTTTTTTCTCTTCCGCGTACGAAATAAACGCGTCATCATATCGTACGTGAGCAGCACTTCCTGATTCAATATTGAGAGAAAGGCGTTCAGGCTTTTACTATAAATACTCAGTGGCGCGTACATCATCAGTGATGAGTGAGGTTAACTGAAGCAAAGATGAAGCTAAAATTAGTGATCAACTGTATTTTAATTTCTTTGGTAGTTATTCTACCTCGTGATGCTTCATCTGCCTATTTCCATCAGTGTGAATTCATCGAGTGCTATTTGTTCCCCGAAGCTTCCTTGAATGAAAGTGAAAATCAGCTCAAGGTAGCAGTACAATTGCAATATGAATAATTAAGATAGTCAGCTCGCCTTATTGATCTGACATGACACTTATTATATACCAAAAAGAGAAAAAGTAAAGTATACTTAGATTCCAAGGGAATAAAACACTAATGGCATTATGGCATTATTTCTTTTAAGGCTATTTACCGTTACATTTTCATTATTCTCGATTGATCTGAAATTTGCACTTATTATAGCTTATTAGACAAATAATATTTTAATGAATTAGATTTTAATTTGTGCTGGTTCGATGCAACAATGATTTAATTGCATATCGATTTGGATATTCCAATGATTTAATTACTATTTATTTATTAAAAAGGCTTCAACTGGGGGCAACACAGTTATGGATGTCATGCAACGTCACGGTCTGAACCAGATGGCTAGATTGCTAAAAGCGACCGGTTTTGCTGAAAACAACTTGACTTCAAGCGGTCCTTGGACCGTGTTTGCTATGACGGATGCAGGATTCGACGACCTCCAATTAAAAACCCCAAAATGGCACAAAACACTTACGACCAATATGACGATGGCACCTTTCATGATGGCCAATCACATTGTAAAAGGTCTGATTCCTGAATCTACTATTCGTCCTGGTGTATCATCCGAGACTTTAGGAGATCCGGTTTACTTTCATTCGATTGAAAATGGAAAAGTAAATTAGTTTATTAAACAAATTTATTATTGGTAAGCCGATTAACTTTTGGAATGCACAGGGAATTGCTGTTAATCGTATTAGTCGAATCATCGGACAGTTGAAGGCCAGCAACGGCATTGTCTACATTGTGACCAATCAGATCATCGAAGATGTCTTCACGATGCTTCCTTACATGCCGAGTGTGGTCGGAGAAGAAGTCTCCATCATGATTAAAGCTTTGGAAATTAGTGGAGTCTCAAAAATGCTTGAAAATCGTAAAACACTTTTTTTAAGTTGTCTTTTTCAATTAGCTTAATAGTTATTTTTTTTAATTCTTAGCTACTTCTGGACCGTTTACAATGTTCATTCCGATCAATAAAGCATTCGAAGCCCTACCTTCCGGTAAATTGGACGAGTTGATGAGTAACCCAGCTGAAATGAGGCAGTTGGTGCTTAACCATATGCTTCCAGAAGCTTTGTTCTTCAACGAGCATGAGAAGAAACCAGTGAGTGGTTTACTTCAAACTGCTGGCGGAGCTTCTATCCGATTCCGGAAGAATTCGGACGGCCAGATGACATTAGGGAAAAATGGAGCAAAAATCATGGCTCCAAATAGAGCTGCGAATAATGGAATCAATAACATCATTGACAAAATTATCGAAGTGTAGTTGGCCCTAGTATATTTTTGAAAAGCCAAAAAACAATCAATAAAGCGTATAAATTTAGAAGTCGACTAGAACTCAACTGAATTGGATAAAATCTCGATTTAAGAGAGTCATGGAGGTTACGCAATATCGGCTATTTTATGCGGGCCACTATTCTTTCCTATATGTTTTGTAGGCTGCATTAAAGTTTACTGAACTTTTACCTATTAGTAGTTAAGTTGTATTAGCCACTTTCTCTCATGCTCATTTAATTTCATTCCTCGTAAATGAAATGCCCTTAATGAAACTGGATGTCATATGGGAGGCGTTCTTACTAAATGCTAAATAATTCTAAATTTTCAAAAAATAGTATGTAAGTAGATTATATTGGGTATAGTCCTATATATAGTACAGTATATCATTCTTTCAAAGAAGTTTCCGGATAAACCATTGGTTATTATTTAATCGAATAATATTCTCTTCGATTATGCTTTTGTAAAACGGACCGGTCAATGTCATTTACTTTTATAAAGGAGATCAATGACCCTTGGATGTAGAAAATAGAAGTCCAAGAGAATAGTAGGCATATATAGAGCATGACGTTTTCTAGGTGTGTAAATTAGTTATAACTGGTTTTCCTCACTGCACAAACGCCCTTTCTAAAAGCAGTCTTAAAACCAGTTTAAATACATTTCCTTCAGGAGGTACAGTACAATACTAAGGGATAGTATTACAAATCAAGCAATAGACACATGACCTTATATTACATATGAAATGTCTCTAGATATCATATCTTAGTATACGCTTTTGATTAGCTGAATAGAAACTAGTGCCATCAATAAATTATTGAGCTTGATTATTTAATATTGTTACGGTACTAGTGACGTAATATAATACCTGTAGATGATTGGTTATTTTTAATTCTTATTCGGTTTCTTGTTTAGGCATTACTTATTATTATTTACAGGATTCAAATTATCATTAACAATATAAATAAACTTGAGATTTTAAATGACCAAAATTGTCCCTTAATATTTATTTAGATTAAACTATAACTTAATAGAAAAAAAGACTACCGGATAATAGAAGGGCACGTCTATGTATTACGAACATAGTTAAGTTCAGGGTGTCCGATGGGAGTGAAGGGGGCTGGTTTTGGAGCGATTTCCTTCAAATAAAAAATAAATAGGTCAGAAGCCATCGTCTTTGTCCTCCAAAAATTGAGAACTCTTAAAAACTGGTTAGAAATATATAAAAATCAGATCAAAAACTTCTACCTAACGAACCCTCTTTTCTAAAGAACCTAAAAAGGTAAACTCGAAATGAAGATATTTTACATGTACCTTAATGTGGTGAAGGTCAAATTAGTTAAAAAGAAAATATTTTCAAGACCAAATGGGAGGCGGCAAATGATATATAGCCTTATAGCCTAGACATGGTCGTTTAAGCGATTATATGCTATGAGCGTCTTACTGTATATTCAAAAATCTCCTCTAAAATTCCAAAACACGCCCACAATTTAGAAAAAAAGGGCATTTGGGTGATGGTCGAAATGATGATCGAATTAGTGAAAGGAAAATAGTAATAAATAGCCCTCCAATTCTTCTAAAACTATTTAATGAACCTCTGGATAAGATACCTCAAAATTTCAAGATTTAAAATGTTAGTCGCCATAGTCGTCATATCTTTACTGTTGCCACATATTTCGTCTTCATATTTCCAGCAGTGTGAATTGGTTGAATGCTTCTTGTTCCCGAAGATGCTATCTACAAAAAATCAATACCATTCAGAGGTAACTTTTTTTCTGAAAACAAATCGCAGACCTTTATCTTTTATATTTACTATAGTATAACTATTTATAATATTCATTTGAATGAAAATCACTTTCACTGAATGAATTAACGAAGTCTTTAATTATATACCAGGATTCGCCAGGAAATAGCTCTAATACCATTATCGATGTTATGAAACTCAACGGCCTCAATAAGATGACCGATTTATTGGAAAAAACTGGTTTGGCCAGCACTTTACGCTCCAGCGGTCCATGGACTGTGTTTGCAATAATCGACGAGGGATTCGATGAGCTGGAAACCAAGTCTCCCACTTGGTTTCACTCATTAACTACCAATATGACGGTTGCGACAGCTATTATGTCAAATCACATCGTCAATGAGTCTTTGCCTTATTCTGCAATTCGTCCTGGCAAATCTGCCATGTCACTCGAGGGCCCCATATTCTTTGATTTGCTCAACAATAATGAAAAAGTATGTGAACCATTTATTAATATAAAAGATAACTATAGGGTAACAACAGTATTAATGCCTATTTTAGGGAATATTTGTTGTTAACGGTAGCAGTAGAATCATTGAAGATTTGGAGGCTAGTAATGGAAAGATCTATGTTGTGAGTAATCACATTATCGAAGATATTTTCTCAATGCTCTCTTTCTTCCCAACGACCATCGGAGTAGATTTCTCTATCTTGATAGAGGCTCTCAAAATCAGCGGTCTTTCAAATAAAATTAATCAAGGTAAAGCTTGTTTATGATAATTGTATGAAATGAGTGATGATAATTAAGTAATATTCAAATGTTACAGCTACGGCTGGGCCTTTCACCTTGTTCACACCGACTAATAAGGCTATGAAGTCTCTTCCTAATGGTTCTATAGATGCCTTAATTAGTAACCCATCAAAATTGAAGCAACTCTTATTAAACCACATGCTTCCGAACGCCTTGTTCATAAAAGATGACAAGAAACCAACAACTGGTTTCCTTAAAACCATCGGTGGGGCTTCTATTCCATTCCAGAAAAATGCTGACGGACTCGTGACAGTTGGAATGAACCAGGCAAAAGTTTTGTTTTCAAATCGACCAGGAAATAATGGAGTTAATCATATCATTGACCAAGTTATAGTATTTAATGAGTAATATAAAATACATTGGTTTATGCATTTTTATCCGTGCTGGTTATTGAAATGATAAAGTTAACGACGAAAGAAATAGAAGATAATATATACCAATTGGGTCGTCCATAAAATAAGTAACGCCATTTTTGGTCATATTTAAGTAGGTTAATGCAATAGTACCTAAAGACATCAGCAGGAAAATGGATGAAAAACTTGATTTTGCAAACATGTCTAGATGCTAGTTTGGTCACTGACTGACTACATTAGTTTCAACTAAGTTTAAGGCTATGTGACGTCGATCTCGACAAAAAAAAGATGACCGCGATTTACTAAGAAAAACTAGTTTGACCAGCACCTTGAGCTCTTTGCCCTTGGACTGTTATTGAGTACATCAATCAAAGTAACTCCTTGATAGTTTGAACAGGAAACAGGCGTCTTTATAAGGTCGATATCTGAAGAGATTAAGTATTTTGTAAAATTTTTGCGTACCAAAAATTAAGTTCTTATAAATAAGATTTTTTTCGAACTAATTCAGAAAACTATTTTACGTCATTTTACATAGTTACATGTTATTTGAAGTATTTGTGATTGTTGGGGAAAACTATTACATTAGAAGCCGGTTGGTATGAAATTTGCAAACTACCATGTTCAGCTACGTATTTGCTTCGACAAATAAACTATATATATTATGACGTAAAGTTCACATTACAGTACTTTCACTATGCGGTCACCGGGTCGCCTGACTGTATACCTTGAGTTTGCCAATTTGTCAAGGAAGTGGGTCAGAGTGAGGACATCCTTAAAGCTTTAATAAAACTAGTTAATTATATATTGTTAATTATTTTATAAATACAGTAAATCACGAAGAATATAAACTCTTTTTCCTGGTGCGGAACCGATTTATCACTAGTTCGAAAATTAGGATTAATACCAGCTTCTTGGTGCTTATGATAATATAAAGAAGACCAAAATGTAAAAGTTGGAGTTATAATAGGTAATAAAAAGCAAGAACATGTATTTTTTAAAGGATACAGTCTGCCTCATTCGACTGTTGAAGGTCGGAAACGTTAAAAAGAGACAAAAAGAATAAACAGCCTCAAAAAAATAGATCACGAACATGAAGCCTTTAGTTCTTTGGAAAGATGAAATGAATTCGAGTAAAATTAACCATGTAAATGACCTTAGCACGAACTCACGAAGGTTACTTCTAAAACAAATAATAAATCCAATTATAAGCACAAGGTTAAATAGTTTTTATTTTTTTTATTTTTAGCATATGAGTGATGTAGATTGCATTTGAGTTCACATCGATAAATTAAAAAAGTTTAAGAATGTGAATAATTTAATGGAATGAATAAGTCAACAGAGAAAGAATTCAATTCTACATTCTTTAGACAATTGTTTAAATAAGTACAAATATTGTAAGCATAAGTGTACGGCCCGCTTTCATTAAATGACATAATAAAGGGAGTATAATATAAGGAATAAGGTGTAACACCGACGCTTTGTTTGCTACGATAAATTGAGTTCAAGGATACAATCAGATAAAGAAAAACACGTTCTATACTATTTTAAAAAACGGAGTATTGTATGCGTAGAACGGTGTTCTACTTGCTAATGAGAATTGCCGATGCTGGTGAAAGGGATCATTCGATAAATAGCCCGAAATCATTCTAATTCAGTGTGAAACTGTGCGAAAATGTTGCAGCGCAAAGAGCTAATTTTGCTGGTCGTCAGCGCTATTTTAGTTTGTTATCTTCCTTTAAATGTTTCGGCTTCTTACTACCAGTCGTGTGAAGTCATCGAGTGCTACCTGTTCCCTGATGCATCCCATTCCAATGTAGCCAACAATCATCGAAACAAGCAGGTGAATAACACTTTTACTAAGTTGACCTGCAAAAATTAAACAAATTTTAACGTATTGTAAAAACATGAAGTAGATTGATATAATCAATTAGATAATACTAGCTTATTCGTGTAAAAAGAATGCAGCTTAATTAATATTTACGCAGCATCATATTAAACTGTAAACTTTTTCCTGTATATTCTTTATGTAGGCTTCTCATGAAGATGGAACTGTTTTGGATGTTTTAAAACGCAAAGGTTTCACAACCATGGTTAGATTACTTGAAACAATCAATTGGGCAGCTAATCTTACCACTCCTGGTCCCTGGACTGTGTTCGCCGTGACTGACGCCGGATTCAATGAGCTGGCAGTTAAGTCCCCTGTTTGGCACAACACTTTCACCACTAATGTGACTGTCATGCCCGCAATGATGTCCAATCACATCGTACGAGGTTTGGTCCCTAATTCTGCTATTAAACCTGGCGTCTCAATCATGACACTTATCAGACCAATCTACTTTGATCCTGTCGACAATGGAAGGGTATTATTTAGCAATAGAATTAACTTTTATTACCGATTTTAATGTATAGTACCAATATAGGGAATGGCAGTGAATGGTAGCAGTCGGATCATCGGGGAGATCGAAGCCAGCAACGGCATCGTTTACGTCGTTAGTAATCAGATCATCGAAGATATCTTCTTTATGCTGCCTTTTATGCCAATGACCGTCGGAGTCGATTGTTCCATCATGATTGAAGCCCTCAAAATCAGTGGCGTTTCGAATATGATTGACCACTGTAATACTACTATTATTTATTAAGTTATATTTTTTTTAAATCAAATTATAACGAAACAACTTCTATGTTGCAGCTAACAAGGGGCTGTTCTCTCTGTTTGTTCCGAGCAACGATGCCTTCAGAGCCCTGCCCGCTGGTACCCTGGACTCACTAATGGCTAACCCGAAAAAATTGAGACAGCTTGTACTGAATCATTTGCTCCCGAACGCTCTGTTTGTCGACGTCAATACCAAGGTTCCTGCAAGCGGTTTCCTCAAAACCGCTGGTGGAACTTTCCTACCATTCAGGAAGACGGCCGATGGGCAGATGTTGGTTGGAACGAATAGTGCCAAAGTCTTCTTACCGAATCGTCCTGGAAATAATGGAGTTAATCATCTCGTTGATAAAGTTATTATGCTTGATGAATATTAAAGGGTTGTCCTATAATAATCTTATTTATTTGAAACTGTGAAACAATGGTAGTTAATATATGTACATATTATACTGTGAAAAATTGCTTGCTACTAATAACGGGTGTAAAAGTTAATAGATTTATTTACCGGTATACAGCTATGCTCCCATTGTAACTCGTCGGTAGAGTGGAAAAGTCTCACTTGCAATACACTTGCTATTCTTTTGGTATTGCCCTAATAATTCTGTTAAATAATTTTCTCTTTAACTTAAAAAAAAATCCAATTCATCTACTCGAATAATTAATGTACCACGTATCTATTTCTGCGTGATTATAGAATGGTAAATATATAAACCATGAAAATATATTCTTTTGTTTCATGGTTAATTATCACAATTATAATTTTAAGGCTTGTCTTGTAGATTTAGAACAGCGAATCAGGAAGGAAGGAGTGGTTATAAAGAGGTGTTCTCTTGCTACTTTATTTGAAATCAAAATACAAATCAAATAGGTATCCATTTCTTAGCTCCTTTATCCAGTTCCGAGGCCTTGATCCGACCTTAATGAGTACGTATGTTAATTTTATGATGTTATCTCAAGATTCTTTCAAGGTGAGCCCTTTACTTGGTAAATGTCGAAACATTCGATAGAAAAGCTATATACTCCACCCTTAGGAATCGAAGGTGGAACGAGGAAAATAATACAATACACACAAGGGAAGGATTTTGGGTACGAAGTATAATAGTTGCTCTTTTTATGCTATTATCCGCATATTTTTCTCCTCAAGGATATTAAAAAGCAATGAAATTAGTATACATCGCTTTCCGCTTCCTATTGGGTAGCTTACTTTTTTAAATTATAATTTGAAGTTTTCAATCCAAAGCTCTCAGAAGCGCCCAAAGTTCTTTGCAATCAAGTTCACTCCCATTAAATTTCGTGTTAATTGTCTTGTATTGAGGTAAGACATTTCTAGCAACCTTACCTCTTTTTGAATAATTTTTATTCGTATACCATCGTGTATCATCCAAGCTTTAATTCAGAAAAAGACTATAATTAACAGTTTTGCGAATTATAATCTGATTTCCTTTAGATATTACAACCTTTTGCATTAATCAATATGGGGTTTTAGTTGATATATGACAGAATATTAATGAGGGCCCTCTGTTATATTCATTCCATATTTTCAATCTATATAGACAATATCATGGAGGCAGGTAGCACTGCACCACTCGAGAGAAAATCACAGCCAGTAAATCCAAGAACAAATGCAAATTTCCTTTCTAAACTATTTTTCTGGTGAGCTCAGCAAAAATCATGCATTAAGATATAAAGGTGAAACTTGTATTCTTATTCAATTTCACCTTTATTAGCTGGTTGACTCCTCTCATCAGACTGGGTAATCAAAGAGAATTAGAAGTCGAAGACTTATACCAAGTTCTCCCAAATGACGAATCAGAAAAATTGGGACTTCAATTGGAAAGGTACTGTGCAAAACCGATCAAAATATTAGCTCAAATTTTGATTAAATTGTTATTATCATTATTATTAAAAAGTGAATGGACGAAAGAAGTGACTCGCACTAAAGACCTTAATTCCGTAAATAACGATGGTCAAAAGAAGAATAAGAGGAATACTATTGAACCAAGCTTAACAAATGCAATCAAGCGCACTTTTGGATTTCGAGTAGCACTTTTAGGTCTCATAAGCCTCTTAGAAGAATGTGGTACTAGGTGAATTTTATCTACAAGGAGAATTTATAAGAGCTATACATAATTAATATTCTTGAAATTGTTTTTTGATCAATAAGAATTCTACAGCCACTACTGTTGAGTCGACTGATTCGATATTTTGATCCCACGAGCGGAGTGAGCGAAACAGAAGCGTACTTGTACGCTACAGGAGTTATCCTTTGCTCGGCATCTTTTGCAATGACCAAAGATACTTACTTTTTCGAAATGCGACACGTTGGAATGCAAATTAGGGTCGCTTCCTGCTCTTTAATGTTTAAAAAGGTAATTATATATATTATAATATAAACTGCCTTATATAATTTCAACATTTATACAATGCAGTGTTTATTACTGAGCCAACGAGTTCTTGGGAAGCAGACGAGTATCGGACAAGTGGTTAATTTGATGTCCAACGACGTTAACCGCTTCGATAGGGCTGCTTTGTATTTTAATTACCTTTGGATATCCCCACTTCAAGCTCTTATAACAACCATATACCTTTATTTTGTTATCGGACCTTCTTGCTTTGTCGGATTGGCAACAATGGTTCTCTACGTGCCATTGCAAGGTAAATAATATTACCTAAGATGGCATTTAACTTATATTTATAATGTGTTTAACACTGATAAATCCAGGTTGGATCGCTCAAATCTTCTCTAAATTGCGGTTAAAAACAGCTTCAAGGACGGACGAACGTATCCGAACGATGAATGAGGTCGTTACAGGCATCCGAGTAATCAAAATGTATACTTGGGAGAAACCATTTGCAGCATTAATCGACTTGTGTCGAAGGTACTAGATCCCTATTTTATTACCAACCTAAGTTATCAACCAAACACTACACTTATACTCATATATAGGATGGAAGTGAATGTTATTCGTCAAACTGCATATTTTCGAGCAATGAATAATACTTTTTTCGATTCCTCGTCCAAATTAATTGTTTTTCTCACGTTTGTTGCTTATGGACTCGCTGGAAACCACTTGACGCCTGAAAAGGTTGTTAATTATTACTTTTTAAAAGACTTATTCAACGAATTATCGAACTTTCCCCAAAGGTTTTCCTGACAGTTGCATTGTTTAACAATGTCCGAATTGGAATGGCTCACTATTTCCCTCACGCAGTTACATCTGCTGCCGAAGGAAGAGCCTCCCTTCAACGCATTCAGGTTTCAATTGTTTAAATTAAATCTTAAAATAAACTAATAATAAAACATAATAAATCTGTAGGAATTCTTATTGCTCGATGAAATGGAGAAAAAGAAAACTCAAACAAGAAGAAAAAATATTGTCGTTTCTTTTGATAAAGTGACTGCCAAGTGGCCTTCTGCCACTGAGGGTAACACGCTGACTAACTTATCATTTAATGTCCAACCTGGTCAAGTAATGGCAGTTGTCGGTCAAGTCGGTTCTGGAAAGGTATATAAGTAAAATAGTTTAAGAAGTAAATCAATATGATTAATTGAAACTATGTATAATATTTACAGAGTTCTCTTTTGAATGCTGTTCTTGGCGAATTACCACTAATTTCTGGTAATATCGGAGTCCATGGTAAAGTGGCTTACGCCTCTCAAGAAGCATGGATCTTCTCTGGAACCATTCGAGAAAATATTCTTTGTGGATGTGAATACAACGAGCAGAGATACCGTCAAGTCGTTGAAGCAGCTGCTTTGGAAAGAGATTTCACACTATTACCAAAGGGTGATCAAACATTCATGGGTGAAAGAGGCATTTCTCTCAGCGGTGGTCAAAAAGCTCGTGTTAACTTGGCTCGCTGTCTCTACCTCGATGCCGATATTTACCTAATGGACGATCCCCTTAGCGCTGTCGACACTCACGTCGGACGCCACCTGTTCGATAAAGCAATAAATGGTTTCCTGAAAGATAAGATCCGAATTTTGGTTACCCATCAGTTGCAGTACTTGAAGGACGTGGACAAGATCCTTATTCTGAAAGAAGTAAATATTCAACCTTTTTTTTTTAAATACAATTAATTCATGTAGAAATAGTAATTGAAATAATATTCAAAGTATTTTTAATGACCAATTTTGTTTTAACCAATTAATTGATTTAATGAAATATTTAGGGACGAGTGGAAGTTTTTGGAAATCCTGAAGAACTAATTGCTTCTGGTCATATTAACAACCGATTAAGCTCAACAATCGCTGAAGACCCTGCCAATGTTCATCCAACTGTTTCCCAGGTAAATTACCTTCAGATTTAGTTTTAAATGATTAATTGTAGCTGTTTTAAACTACAAGCCGACTACTGATTTGGACGATACCGATGAGCCAATAATGACTCAAGAGTTTCGACAAGTGGGAGGTGTTAAACTGTCCACCTATTGGAAATACCTTCGCTCTGGTGGAGGGATCGTCTCTTTGACCTTCCTGGTTTTTCACTTTTTGCTCGCTCAAATGTCTTTCACTGGAATTGATTTCTGGCTCAGCATCTGGACGAATGCTGAATTCGTTCGTTATCACAACACATCTTATGTAGATGTCGACACTACCAAAGTGTTGGACCAAATTGGCAATGATACTTTTAGCTACAAATCTTGGCAAGAAGAAATTGATACTTACACTGGAATCTACGTCTACTCTGCCTTAATTGGAGGAGTTTTCCTTTTTGCGGCGATTCGATCGACCCACTTTTTCATTACTTGCATGTTTGCTTCGATCAAACTTCACGACGACATGCTGAAATCTGTCGTTCGTGCTAAACTTTCTTTCTTCGACCAAAATCCTATTGGTATTTAATTTTAAAAGCTATACGAATTTCAGGAATGATTGAATGTAGTACCATTCAAATTATCTTAGGACGTGTCTTAAACCGTTTTATTAAGGATATTGGCTGCATGGATGATCAACTTCCCGACACTTTCTATGAACTCTTATCAGTAAGTTTTTCCATAGATTGTGTATTTTGAAGTAATACAATAATACTTTTCGATGATTTTTAGGTCAGTTTAAACATTGTAGGAGTGATGGTCCTTGTGATGGTAGTGAACTATTGGCTCGCTATACCAGTCGTACTGCTTATTGGTTGCTTCTATTCCATAAGACGAATTTACTTAGTGACCTCACTCAATATCAGAAGATTGGAGGGCACAAGTATAATTATTATCTTAAGGTCAAAGATTTAAAACTAAATTTAATGAAAATTTGTGAATAGCCCGAAGTCCTGTTTTTACTCATTTGTCGTCGTCCTTGGTTGGACTGACCACTATAAGAGCTCATCAATGTGAAACCGATTTCCAAAAAAGCTTTGATCAACGACAAGATATTCACAGCTCAGCTTTTTACCTAACTTTAGCCACTGGACGTTGGTTCGCTATTTTATTGGACTGGACTTTGGTCATTTACCTGGCATGTATTACTTATGGTGTCGTTGCTCTTCATCACAGTAATAATCTTTATTTTTCACTACTGTAACAATTAGATTAAACTGTTGTTAAATTAATAGCTCTGAGTGGTAGTGAGGCAGGATTGGTTCTATCCTCAATCATATTTATGGCAACCATCTTTTATTACGGTGTCCAAAAGTTGGCCGAATTAGAGAACATGATGATTTCTACTGAACGAGTTATAGAGTACGGAAATCTACCTTCCGAAGCAGCTCTAGAATCTAGCAAAGGTAATACGCTATACATATTATAATTATGAATGAAATATTTATGAATGGAAAACAAAAATCCAGACCAGAATCTACCACCCAGTTGGCCTTCAGAGGGCAACGTTCGATTTGAAAGAATGACTTTATCCTACGGCGATAGTACTCCTGTTCTTAAAAACATCACCTGCACTATTAAACCTAAACAAAAAGTAGGAAAATTAGTAACAACTACACTTAAAAAAAATCTGAAGTATTTTTCCATTTATAAGGTTGGAATTGTTGGACGAACGGGTGCCGGGAAATCGTCTTTAATTGCCGCTCTATTTCGCTTAACTGAGCCCGATGGAAAGGTCGTTATCGACGGAATTGATACTAAGAGTATCGGACTTCACGATCTCCGTTCGAAAATCTCAATCATCCCACAGGATCCCGTGTTGTTCACTGGTACTTTGCGTAAGAATTTGGACCCGTTTGGAGAGTTCAACGACGACGTTCTTTGGAGCGCTTTGGAAGATGTCAAACTGAAAGAATCGATGACAGCAGAAACTCAATTAGGGCTTGATTTTATGGTCTCTGAAGGTGGATCAAACTTATCGGTTGGTCAGAGGCAATTGGTCTGTCTGGCTCGAACCATCTTTCGCAAAAACAGGATTCTGGTCTTAGACGAAGCTACTGCTAATGTCGATCAAACGTAATATAAAAATAAAACTATGGTTTAATTAATTATATTTTATTACAATTTTCTTTTGAGAATTTCAGGACGGACCGATTAATCCAGATGACCATTCGGGATAAGTTCAGTGACTGTACCGTATTGACCATTGCTCATCGATTAGATACCATAATGGATTCCGATAAAGTTATGGTTTTGGATGCAGGGCACCTGATGGTAATATACTATTTCAGACATTTAGAAGCTTAATACATCTTTAAAAATTAAATTTATATGTTTTTAAATAGGAATTTGATTCACCTTCGAAGCTGCTCAAAAATAAGGATGGTAGGTTTTATCAATTAGTGGAACAAACAGGGAAACAGCAAGCTGCCGAATTAACTAATCTGGCCAACAATACAACAGACTAAGATTTCGAGAAATAAAAATTATCTTGTATTACACTTTGTGAATTTGCCAATATATTATATATCTGATGGAGAATAATAGTGTTAATATGAATTTTAAAAGAAACTACTAGTATTAACTTGTTCGAAACTGAAATATCTTGTCATTTGCCTTCATTGATTAGCACGTAATTGAATAGATTGTAACTAGTGCATAGCCTCAATAGACGTAGATGCATAGATTGTGCGATGTGAATCAGAAAACGACGAAGATTGGAAAATTTGTCCGAATTTTATAACAGCATATAATTTGAGGATGTTTTCAATATGCCAAACACACCCATATATAGCGCAATAAAGGCGTATCTTTTATAAAAAAGATAAACGGGACAAACAGCTCAAATAAATACAAAAATATCCTAATTAGGACAAGAGCATTGTTTTTATCTAGAAGCATACTTTCAATTTCAAAGTAGATGACCTAAGGCTCTATATGGAAATCGAACGTCACACTGTTTTATTTGAATTCAGAAGGTCATTAAGAATAATCTAAAATCGTGAATGTTTGACATTTGCGAAACCCGAAAAGTAACGTGAGTAAAGATCTAAGCAAAAAGGAAAATTCCTTAAGACTAGAAGGTTAAAAAGGTACAAATTGTGTTCAATGTTGATTGTTACACGATCGAGTTATAATTTTGATCTTGGACAGCGCTTCCAAGTTGAATATATTTCTTAGTAGATGCTCCAAGGTTCTGAGGAATTGAAAACATATTTTGCGCTCCCCGCCTCCAAGTTAGGAATGTAGAAGGTCAATAGGAACCAATTGCCACTCCCTCTAAAAACCAAACGAGTATAAGGTTGCCCAGTATCAGCAGCTGTTACAAAAGTGTTGTGTCTAATTAGTTGAAAAATAAACAAGGATTTATTATTGAGAAGAATTGAAATTTCAAGGTATCTCTTAAGGTATCAGCTCATACCTCAAAATCAAACTGCAAATGGTAACAATACATTGAAGGCTATATACTTTTGGGTTCAAGAAGTATAATATATGTAAATGTAGTGGCTACGTACATATGCTACTCCCAAACGTTCCCCTTGGAGCATGCTCATGAAGGACATATGAGAACACCTAATTTCAGAATATGTCTATTATATCTCTTCCTTCGTGTACTACTACGACCTCTATATTCTTTAGTTGTGCGTTCTTTACTATCAGAAAGTTTCGAGGAACTTTCCTGTGAAGAAGTACATCTATAATTCACTCTCGCATCCAAGAGGTAGGAAATCCCAAAATGATACTGTTTTCTCTTTGTTTTAATATGTGTAATGTAATAAATCAACACACCAATAAAGGAATATCATATCTACATAGATCACTTTATCACGTATACAAATGTTGAACACTACGCAATCGATGCTTTTCGGCGAGTCTGTAAGGATGAGATCTTTGCTGACCAAAAGAGTTAATGAAAATACTAACAATTCTGGACTTCATCAAATCTTCGAAAAAGTCTTATCGGATAATATTCAACTTGCAGATCGAGTTGCCTTGACTGAATCTAATGGGTACTGCATTACGTTCGATCAATTGAATCATCGTGCGAACCAACTTTCCGCAAGCATTAAAAAAGCCATTAGCACGCTGAAAAACGGAAGGAATGGTTGTGAAAATAGCCGGATCGTAGCTGTTTGCATGTCACCCGGAATTGACCTAATCATTAGTATGCTGGCCATATTTAAGATGGGCTCAGCTTACGTCCCTATCGAATGTGATTCAGCATCTAATTACGATCGATTGGTCCATATTCTACGAGATTCTAAAGCAATCTGCCTTCTAACGCACAATAATAACGAAGATAATGCGGTCTGGTTAGCTGCTCAAGAGGCCAGTGTCCCTCTCTTCGACCTTGACGAACTGAAAAATTATGTTGCTGCAGATGAAGAAAAAGAGACTGAAAACCATCATGATAGAAACGATATAGCAGTCTTATTGTATACTTCTGGATCATCAAAAACATCTAAAGGGGTTCGAATGGATCACAAAAAGATCCTTCGACGTCTTGAGTGGGAATGGACTCGTTTCCCTTATGGAGCCGACGAAGTTGGATGTTTCAAAACCGATCCAACTTCGGTAGAATCGATTTTGGAGATCTGGGGACCGATCCTACGTGGAAAATCTTTGCACATCGTCCCTAAATTGATTCTTCAGGACACTGAGGGATTCATTGATCTGCTAGAAGAAGCTGAAATCACTCGAATCGCACTTAATTCGTCCCTATTCAAATCTATCTTAACAACCTTAATTGGTCGCAAAGAAAGGAACATTAGTAGACCTCTTAATGGTCTAAGAACTTGGATTTGTTCTGGAGAAGCCTTGCCAGCTCAGTTACTCTTGAAATTTTACTCTTTGCTTCCGGAATGGACGAAAATTTGCAATTTCTATTTCGACATGACTGAAAATTTGAGCGACGTCAACTTTTCAGCATTCGAATCACGGTCGGAAGTTATGGGTTGTCTCCTTGAAAAGAAAGTCTCAATTGGTACTATGTGTTTTGCAATGTTTATTTTAAGAAACAAAAATTATGCGCCAAGGTTGTCATGTATATATTTATGCTACTCATTATTTCGCAAGGTGTACCAATGTTCAATTGCGCCACAACTCTACTGGATTCTTACAAAAACTTGTTTGAAAAAAAGTTAATTAAGGAGCTCTTTCTGGCTGGAATTCATTTGTGTCGTGGAAATAACCTCTATGACAATCGTAAGGCATTAACTCCTATTTTATTTATTGAATCATTTTTTTTATTGTAGCAATTAAATAGAGGACAAGGTGGGCAGTCAGTTTTACAACGAAGGCTGTGTCAGCAATCAAGTTAAAGCTGGTATAAGAAACAAAATTGATTTGAATGAAACCAGTTTTATAGTAGACAAATTAGAGAAAGTTTCTCTTTCTGATATAATCAATTACAAAGTTGGAGAGACAAAACAGGTTTGAAATAATAATAAACATATACTCCTTATAACTCTTCAAAGGATTTTCTTTTTTGTTTATCAGGAAGTTTTTATATTTGTTGTACCTATAAGTAAAGGAACCAAAGAAGTTATTCAAAAAGAGTTGGAAAATAAATTAGCTTCATACATAAAGCCCAAGGTAATATAAATTATATCATAATTAAATGTTTTTTTTGTAACATTTAATATATTGATTCACTATATTGAATAATTTCTTTCTTCTTATTCATTTTAAGGTGGTGGAAGTGGACCATATTCCTCTTTTACACAACGGAAAAGTAAATCGCAGGAAACTGATTGAAATATACCAGAGCCAAAAGGAGCAAAATCGTAAGATTGACTTGCTATAAATTGATTTTGATTTTCTAGATTTTGATATTAATATTTAGGTTCAGCAACTTCTATGAAATCCCTTGGATTTACATCCAAAAATTTTACTATTATCGATAGCCACTCAATAAACGTCTATTCTCTTCTCAATAAATTGAGAAAACAAGGATTTCAGCTTGGTAAACACGTTTTCTTTTTTTGATGAAACTAACTATAGCTTTCACATAAGATTAAAAAAAATATATTTCATAGAGAAAACCGACTTTTTTACGGCTAATGAAAAGCTAAAGGATCTAGCAGTGGTCCTGTTTAACGACGACACAGAAAATGGAGGAAAACACACTTTTTCATGCCTAATTATTGAACCGTTTTCGCCCTATTTAAAGGAAGAAATCATTAAGTAATAAAACATGCTATTTCAAATGAGCACAATATGTAATATGAATTAACTACATGAATAGGATTATAGGATGTTCCTTCTCAACGCATGAACTTTTTGCTGCTCTAACTAAACACTTTTCAAGAGAAGACTTAAGTGTTTTACTTAATGGCAAATTATGGTATGACATTCTCAAGCACAATTTAAGGTATGTTTTTCAAAAACTATTTATCGCTGCATCTTAGAAGTTGGTTTTTTAGTAAAAGCTAGAAAATTTAAATAGCTTCGTAATCAAAGATATTGCCGACGGGCGCATTTTAGCCGTTTCGGTGAACTTGGATGCCTCTGTCAAATTGAAAGAAATGCATTCCTGTGCCTTCAAGAGCCCATACTTCTTGGAGTTTATTGACAGAGTTGAAACACCCATTATGTAAATCAAAATCGATATATTACAAATAGATTTTAACATCAATTTAATGGTTAGCTACTTATCTAATAGAGAGAAAAATCTTACGACTAAGATGAATGGATATTTATTGCACTCTATGCTATCCGGAACGGTAGATGATGTCAGTATCGCAGATAGAGTAACTTTAATTCGACTTATTGAAGAGGAAAAAATCCGATTGGCAAAAAGGAAAGGATTTTCTAAACTGATTACTACCAATCCTACGCCACTTACAAGAGTATATCAACATGTTATTAATATAGCTTTATTTATCAATTTATTTCATAGAAGGTTTATTTTATATAAAGGATATATGTGTTCTACTTCATGGCTATCAAGTAGTTTTGGACTATTCTGCTAATCAGTTTGTTGCTTCCGATGGAACGAAGCCGTATTCTCTCGCTCCGAATTCCACTACGGCCATTATAGCAATCAAATGCATGGTCGAAGAACAAGTATAATCAAATTCTAAGGAGGATATATGTGCAAATAAAAGTGTATTAAAATTTACATGTGTGGTTTAAAAATACATTTCTTAAAGGTGGATGTAGTGTTGTAACCCGATGTCACTAGATAAGACTTACTACGCTCACGCAGGCCTCTTTACGTTAGCGACTAGGACACCAGCTGGTAGTCCGACTCTCGTCAGCAGTAACTGTATTGTTTACACTTTAAACTAATACACTGCTGCGCTAGATATACACTACATACTACACGTGTAGCCAGTAATATACTCGCCTGATTTTACATCTCGCTTCAGTGCATGATGTCTTGGTCATCAGTACGTTTACACAGTTTACACAAATATAAATAATTCAGACCAACCTTGAATTCATGTGTGTAATGTGTATTGAGTTTTGGTTTCAAGCATTTTAAAAACAAATTATGAGATTTTTTCATTCAAAATCTAATTATGTAAAGCATTTTTAATAAGACTTTTAAAGATGATTGTTTTTATTGATTGATCTAAATAGTCAGGTTAAAATTTAAAATGTATGGAACACACATAAAATTCTAAAAAAAATTGAATGATTTATAAACGAAAAGTTGTAATGCTGCGTAAAATTGACGGATCGGGGTAAAAATTAAATATTGTACTTTACTTTACGACATTTAGTCTTCCTTCTATTTCGTATTTATAATTAACAGCTGCTTTGCTCTCGATATAATTTTTCACTTTCGAATACTTGTCGGCATTAATATCATGGTAAGAAGTAATAGATTGCCTCCCTGAAAAGAAAGCCCCCATTGGTACACAATGTGTTTTGCAATATTTATTTTAAGAAAATTATACCCGAAGGTTGCTCAGCATATATGTATTGTGTATGTGTGTGTTTGCTTATCATTATTACGAAAACAAGGTGTATAGCAATGTTGAATTGCGCCATATCTCTGCTGGACTCTTATAGAAACCTGTTTAAAAAGAAGGATAAATATGTGAATATCTTAATGGTATGAATAAGTCAGCAGAGAAATAAATCATCTCTACATTCTTTAGAACATTTTATGAATAAGAACAAATAATGTATTCATTAGTGCATAGTCTGGTTTTAAAAAATGACTTAAAAGACGAAGTATGATATAAAGAATAAGGTGTTGTTCTATTTGCTGATGGGAGTTGGGAAATCCGTGCCGATAGTGAAAGGTATCATTCGATAAATAGCTCGAAATCATTGTGAATCAGTATGAAACTTTGCAAAAATGTTGCAGCGCAAAGAGCTGATTTTGCTGGTCGCCAGTGCTATTTTAGCTTGTTATCTTCCTCAAAATGTTTCGGCTTCTTACTACCAGTCGTGTGAAATCATCGGGTGCTATCTGTTTCCAGATACATCTCATTCCAATGGAGCCAACAAGCAGGTGAAAATATTCTTGATAACTTGACTTAGAGTTGATCGCCTAAATTTGTAAAAAAAAATCAACCGATTTTAACTTTATTTGAAATAATATGGAAGAAGATTCACTTCTTCAGTTAGATTATACCATTCTATTCGTTTTCAAGGCTTTAAAAAATGTCCCTCAATTAACATTTATGCCCCCCCCCCCCCAGTGCCGTCTTTCCCATTGGGCAAACTGGGCAAATGTCCAGGGGCCCGAGCGAAATAGGGGCCCGAGCCGGCGGACCAAAATTTTTTTTTCTCAGGTCTCATATCCAAAATGCAACCAAAAATTTAAAATTTTGGCAACGAATGGGCTATTTAATCAAAATTTCTAGGCCCTACGGGCCATCTATTTGCATACGAAATGATGAAGCACCCACGAAATGATTAAGTTTGCCTTTGTCAGAGGTCCATGTAGTAATTGTAGTATGTAGTACAGTCCGTACTATACACACCATACTGTCCGGCACGGTCTGTATACGGTTCGGTCTCTGGCGTAGTCTCATTATTGAAAGCCGAATTTTCGGCCGTCGAAAGCACACATGCAAATAAATTCGACTTTCTGCTTTAAGCGACCCTCGAATCTGGGTCGAAAAAAATTTCTGGAACTAATAGCCAAGCGCCCATCATTTAAAACATAGTATTGTAGTTATTAGAGGTTCACTTGAATTGAATAAAGGCCAACATGGCAACAATTCACGGAATTTGATTATTTAATATTGGATTATGATAAAAAAAAAAAGTTTGCAAAGCAGGCTGGTTAAAGTTAATTGAAAACGTTTTATTTAAAAATTTTACATTCTGTAAAAACACAAACATGAACTTATGACGCCAGTATTTTTCCCACATGAAGTAGGCTATGGGAGAAATGATGTTAGTGGTTTTCCTTTTATTTTTTCCATAGAAATGAAATTATATTCAAAATTTTATCTCCCCACAATTGGGGATCTTTACAATCCAACATACTAGTTAGATGACCATGTAAATCTATATACTATAGGCCTATTCAAAAATATATATTTGATTTTTCTTATGAGGAACGTTTGTGTATGTAAAACAGTGTATACTAACAGTAAGATCTAACACATAACTAATTGACTTTTATGTGGATATTTCAAAGGAACTGAGAAAATATATGATTTTTTTACAATCAAAGAAAACAGTTTGTTTTATCCAGGTTAAAAAATCTTAGTCAAAATTCGAAATCAATAATAGTTGTATATTAAATAGTAGTTTTAAATTTATAGTTATGCTAATTTGGCTTTTGTATAATCAACTTTTCTAATGGGCCAGTATGATATACGATAATTTATTTCAAAATTGCCGCGTTAGCGTGATATAATGTTTTTTGGCTTAGAATGATACGCTAATATAACACTTTACAAAATTGATAATATATTATTTGTATTGTATACTTTAAGCAAATAAAAAATTGGAATATAAAGTTCAATTCTGGCGTATATAGCTTACAAGTATTTATGGTACTAAATTAATTCGGTTTTCGCAAAACTCAAAAGTTCTGCTTACTGGAATGAGACTCTTACATCAAAGAATTTTTCTTATATTGGAAGGGAAAAGCGAAAAGAAGCATTGGAAGTGCTTGACTGCTTGTATCTCATTTCTGACCAAAACGTAAATGGTAATCATGCAATTTTCCGACAATCAATAAAAATTGAGTGAAATGTCCCGTTATTTAAAGCCAATAGGACCAAATTAAAATGTTTGCCCATGGGCCATTTTTTCCTAAAGACGGCACTGCCCCCCCCCCCCTCTCAAATTCGCATAACTTTTTACTTTTCCTTTCTCTATGCAGGCTTCTCGTGAAGAAGGAACTATTTTAGATGTTTTGAAACGCAAAGGTTTTACCACTATGGTCAGTTTACTTGAAAGAATCAATTGGGCAGCTAACCTGACTACCCCTGGTCCCTGGACTGTGTTCGCCGTGACTGACGCCGGATTCAATGAGCTGGCCGTTAAGTCCCCTGTTTGGCACAACACTTTCACCACTAATGTGACTGTTATGCCCGCAATGATGTCCAATCACATCGTCAGAGGTTTGGTCCCTAATTCTGCTATTAAACCTGGCGTCTCAATCATGACACTTGTCAGACCAATCTACTTCGATCCTGTCGACAATGGAAGGGTATCATTTAGCAATCAAATTCATTTTTATTACCGATTTTTAACGGATTTATTTATAGGGAATGGCAGTCAATGGTAGCAGTCGGATCATCGGAGAAATCGAAGCAAGCAACGGCGTCGTTTACGTCGTTAGCAATCAGATCATCGAAGATATCTTCACGATGCTGCCTTTTATGCCAATGACCGTCGGAGTCGATTGTTCCATCATGATTGATGCTCTTAAAACCAGCGGTGTTTCCAATATGATCGATCACTGTAATACTATTGTTTATTGAGTTAATGTCGTATCCATCAAATGATAATCTAACGAATTTTCTGCTGCAGCTAACAAGGAACTGTTCTCTCTGTTTGTTCCGAGCAACGATGCCTTCAGAGCCCTGCCCGCTGGTACTCTGGACTCACTAATGGCTAACCCAAAGAAATTGAGACAACTTGTACTGAATCATTTGCTCTCGAACGCTCTGTTTGTCGACGTCAATACCAAGGTTCCTGCAAGCGGTTTCCTTAAAACTGCTGGCGGAACTTTCCTACCATTCAGGAAGACGGTCGATGGGCAGATGTTCGTTGGAACGAATAGTGTCCGTGTTTTCTTACCGAATCGTCCTGGAAATAATGGAGTCAATCATCTCGTTGATAAAGTTATTGCCCTTGACGAATATTAAAAGGCCTTCCTTAAATATTCTTATTTATTTCAAACTGCAAGATAATGGTAGTAATATTTGTACAATCATAGCTTCCTTCTGAGCCTTCTCTTTTATATTCTTCACCTGTCTCAACGAGGTCTTAATCCAATACGAATCCTCTTTATTACACTCAATATATTTTGAAATAACATTTTTTATGATAACTTAACGATCAATGTTAAATACATATAGACCATGAAAATGCCTTCTCCCGTTTTTTGGTAAATTATATTATAATTTTAAGAATGATTAAACTCAGAAATAATTTTGTTCAATGCCATAAGTAACATAAAGGCTGGACTTAGATAAAGAACAACGAATCAGGAAGTTACATAAGGTGGGATTAGGGAGATGGTCTCCTCTCTCGCCCTATTTACAGAAAGTAATACACACATTCCACATCCCTTTGTTAGCTCCTTTGTCCAATTACGAGGTCTTGATCCGTCCGTGAGCATGTAATATTTTCATTTGATGATGCTATCTTTAGATTCTTTCAAGGCGAGCCCCTTTAATTGGTAGATGACGAAACATTCGATGGAATTGCTACTCACCATCTTAGGAATCGAGGGCAAAACGAGGAAAATATATTTGCACATACACAAGGGAAGGATGTTGGGTAACATGAGCTATAATAGTCTACTCAAATATACGCATATTTTTGTCTTCAAGGATTTTAAAGAACAATGAAATTAGTATATCGTTTTCCGCTTCCTACTGGGCACTTTACTTTTAAATATAATATCAAGCTTTCAATCCAAAGCTCTCAGAAACACTCCAAGTTCTTTGCAATCAAGTCCACCCTCATCAATTTCAGCGTTGATTGTCTAGTATTTAGGTAAGACATTTTAAGTACCCTTTTATACCCAATTCACACCGAGCGTCATAACTCGCGTTTAGGGTCAAACTCGAGTTTAACGCTAAACCAGACTAGATTTAACTCCAGATTTTCATTAAACTTCGGAAATTAAACTGGGATACCATCGTGTTCACACCAAAAGTTTAGATTTAACTAGAGTAAATTGGCTCAAAACTTTCTCTATCATATGCTGATATGCGTTCATATCGACTCCATTGAAATACAAGGGCTAGTTTCGGTTTACTAAAATCTGATTTATCAGGTTTAAGGCTTTTCATAAGAGAGTGGATAAAATCAAAGTAAATCGCAAGTTAAGCCTAAATTATGATCGTTCATACCAAGGTTTATTTTACAGTTAAAACTCAGTGTTAACTAAACTTTTCGGTGTGTAGCCAGTATTATACCTAAAAGCGAATTATTGTAACTTTTACGCCATCATCATCATCATCGAATTATATATCACCCAAATTTCCATCCAGAAAAGGACTTATTAACAGTCTTGCGAAAGGCAAACTGATTTCCTTTATAATATACCATTGTACATGGTGCTTATTTTTATACTCGACCATTTTTCATAATGTTTTATAAACCCATTAAGTTGTTATTGATGATGTGGCAAAATATTTGTTTCATTCCATATTTTCAATCCATATATACAATATCATGGAAGCTGGTAGCACTGTGCCGCTTGACGGAAGAACATCACAGCTAGTGAATCCAAGAAAGAATGCAAATTTCATTTCTAAACTATTTTTCTGGTGAGCAAAAAAATCATGCGTTTAGGTTTAAAGTTTAAACTCGTATTCTTATCTAATCCCACCTTTATTGATAGCTGGTTGACACCTCTTATCCGACTGGGTAACAAAAGAGAATTAGAAGTTGAAGACTTGTATCAAGTTCTTCCAAATGACGAATCTGAAAAATTGAGACTTCAATTGGAAAGGTATTGTGTAAAACCAATGAAACTATTAACCCAAATTTGTATTCAAAAGTTATCATCATTACTATTTAAAAAGTGAATGGGCAAAAGAGGTGACTCGCGCCACAGACATTAATTCCGTAAACAACGATGGTCAGAAGAAGAATAAGAGGAATAATATTGAACCAAATTTAACAAATGCAATTAGACGCACTTTTGGATTTCGGGTAGCACTTTTAGGTCTCATAAGCCTCTTGGAAGAATGTGGTACTCGGTGAGTTTCATCCACTACAAGAAAAATTACTGTTACTATACATGACCAATGTTTTTGTAATCAATTAGAATTCTACAACCACTGCTGTTGAGTCGACTGATTCGATATTTTGATCCCACGAGCGGAGTGAGCGAAACAGAAGCGTACTTGTACGCTACAGGAGTTATCCTGTGCTCGGCATCTTTTGCAATGACCAAAGATACTTACTTTTTCGAAATGCGACATGTTGGAATGCAAATTAGGGTCGCTTCTTGCTCTTTAATGTTTAAAAAGGTAATTTTTGATATTATTGTATAAAAACTACTTTATATGATTTCAACATTTACGATGCAGTGTTTATTACTGAGCCAACGAGTTCTTGGGAAGCAGACGAGTATCGGACAAGTGGTTAATTTGATGTCGAACGATGTTAACCGCTTCGATAGGGCTGCTTTGTATTTTAATTACCTTTGGATATCTCCACTTCAAGCCCTTATAACAACCGTATACCTTTATTTTGTTATCGGACCTTCTTGCTTTGTCGGATTGGCAACAATGGTTCTCTACGTGCCATTGCAAGGTAATTTCATATTACCTAAGATGGTATTTAACTTATATGCTGAATTGCTAAACAAAGTTAATGGTAATAATGTGTTTAACACTGATAAATCCAGGTTGGATCGCTCAAATCTTCTCTAAATTGCGATTGAAGACAGCTTCAAGGACGGACGAACGCATCCGAACGATGAATGAGGTCGTTACAGGCATCCGAGTCATCAAAATGTATACTTGGGAAAAACCATTTGCTGCATTAATTGACTTGTGTCGGAGGTATTAGATCACTATTTGATAACCAATCTAAGTTATAACTAAATAACTTGCTCATCTATAGAATGGAAGTGAATGTCATTCGTCAAACTGCATATTTTCGAGCAATGAATAATACTTTTTTCGATTCCTCGTCCAAATTAATTGTTTTTCTAACTTTCGTTGCTTATGGACTCGCTGGAAACCACTTGACGCCTGAAAAGGTTGTTAGTTATTACTTTTTAAAAGGCTTAATCAACGAATTATCGAACTTTCCCCAAAGGTTTTCCTGACAGTTGCATTGTTTAACAATGTCCGAATTGGAATGGCTCACTATTTCCCTCACGCAGTTACATCTGCTGCCGAAGGAAGGGCCTCCCTTCAACGCATTCAGGTTTCAATTGCTTCAATTGCTTCAATTGAATCTTAAAATAAATGAATAATACAACATAAATCTGTAGGAATTCTTATTGCTCGATGAAATGGAGAAAAAGAAAACTCAAACAAGAAGAAAAAATATTGTCGTTTCTTTTGATAAAGTGACTGCCAAGTGGCCTTCTGCCACTGAGGGTAACACGCTGACTAACTTATCATTTAATGTCCAACCTGGTCAAGTGATGGCAGTTGTCGGTCAAGTCGGTTCTGGAAAGGTATATAAGTAAAATAGTTTAAGAAGTAAATCAATATGATTAATTGAAAATATGTATAATATTTACAGAGTTCTCTTTTAAATGCTATTCTTGGCGAATTACCACTAATTTCTGGTAATATTGGAGTTCATGGTAAAGTGGCTTATGCCTCTCAAGAAGCATGGATCTTCTCTGGAACCATTCGAGAAAATATTCTTTGTGGATGTGAATACAACGAGCAGAGATACCGTCAAGTCGTTGAAGCAGCTGCTTTGGAAAGAGATTTCACACTGCTACCAAAGGGTGATCAAACATTCATGGGTGAAAGAGGCATTTCTCTCAGCGGTGGTCAAAAAGCTCGTGTTAACTTGGCTCGCTGTCTCTACCTCGATGCCGATATTTACCTAATGGACGATCCCCTTAGCGCTGTCGACACTCACGTCGGACGCCACCTGTTCGATAAAGCAATAAATGGTTTCCTGAAAGATAAGATCCGTATTTTGGTTACTCATCAGTTGCAATACTTGAAGGACGTGGACAAGATCCTTATTCTGAAAGAAGTAAATATTTTAATAACCTTTTTTTTTTTAAATAAAATTAATTCATGTAGAAATAGTAATTGAAATAATATTTAAAAGTATTTTTTTAATGACCAATTTTGTTTCAACCAATTAATTGATTTAATGAAATATTTAGGGACGAGTGGAAGTTTTTGGAAATCCTGAAGAACTAATTGCTTCTGGTCATATTAACAACCGATTAAGCTCAACAATCGCTGAAGACCCTGCCAATGTTCATCCAACTGTTTCCCAGGTAAATTACCCTCAGATTTAGTTTTAAATGATTAATTGTAGCTGTTTTAAACTACAAGCCGACTACTGATTTGGACGATACCGATGAGCCAATAATGACTCAAGAGTTTCGACAAGTGGGAGGTGTTAAACTGTCCACCTATTGGAAATACCTTCGCTCTGGTGGAGGGATCGTCTCTTTGACCTTCCTGGTTTTTCACTTTTTGCTCGCTCAAATGTCTTTCACTGGAATTGATTTCTGGCTCAGCATCTGGACGAATGCTGAATTCATTCGTTATCACAACACATCTTATGTAGATGTCGACACTACCAAAGTGTTGGACCAAATTGGCAATGATACTTTTAGCTACAAATCTTGGCAAGAAGAAATTGATACTTACACTGGAATCTACGTCTACTCTGCCTTAATTGGAGGAGTTTTCCTTTTTGCGGCGATTCGATCGACCCACTTTTTCATTACTTGCATGTTTGCTTCGATCAAACTTCACGACGACATGCTGAAATCTGTCGTTCGTGCTAAACTTTCTTTCTTCGACCAAAATCCTATTGGTATTTAATTTTAAAAGCTATACGAATTTCAGGAATGATTGAATGTAGTACCATTCAAATTATCTTAGGACGTGTCTTAAACCGTTTTATTAAGGATATTGGCTGCATGGATGATCAACTTCCCGACACTTTCTATGAACTCTTATCAGTAAGTTTTTCCATAGATTGTGTATTTTGAAGTAATACAATAATACTTTTCGATGATTTTTAGGTCAGTTTAAACATTGTGGAAGTGATGGTCCTTGTGATGGTAGTGAACTATTGGCTCGCTATACCAGTCGTACTGCTTATTGGTTGCTTCTATTCCATAAGACGAATTTACTTAGTGACCTCACTCAATATCAGAAGATTGGAGGGCACAAGTATAATTATTATCTTAAGGTCAAAGATTTAAAACTAAATTTAATGAAAATTTGTGAATAGCCCGAAGTCCTGTTTTTACTCATTTGTCGTCGTCCTTGGTTGGACTGACCACTATAAGAGCTCATCAATGTGAAACCGATTTCCAAAAAAGCTTTGATCAACGACAAGATATTCACAGCTCAGCTTTTTACCTAACTTTAGCCACTGGACGTTGGTTCGCTATTTTATTGGACTGGACTTTGGTTATTTACCTGGCATGTATTACCTATGGCGTCGTTGCTCTTCATCATAGTAATAATCTATCAAATACTTCTCAAAGTTTCAACAGTTTTATTAACTTTATACTAAATTAATAGCTCTGAGTGGTAGTGAGGCAGGATTGGTTCTATCCTCAATCATATTTATGGCAACCATATTTTATTACGGTGTCCAAAAGTTGGCCGAATTAGAGAACATGATGATTTCTTCTGAACGAGTTATAGAGTACGGAAATCTACCTTCCGAAGCAGCTCTAGAATCTAGCAAAGGTAATACGCTATACATATTATAATTATGAATGAAATATTTATGAATGGAAAACAAAAATCCAGACCAGAATCTACCACCCAGTTGGCCTTCAGAGGGCAACGTTCGATTTGAAAGAATGACTTTATCCTACGGCGATAGTACTCCTGTTCTTAAAAACATCACCTGCACTATTAAACCTAAACAAAAAGTAGGAAAATTAGTAACAACTACACTTAAAAAAAATCTGAAGTATTTTTCCATTTATAAGGTTGGAATTGTTGGTCGAACGGGTGCCGGGAAATCGTCTTTAATTGCCGCTCTATTTCGCTTAACTGAGCCCGATGGAAAGGTCGTTATCGACGGAATTGATACTAAGAGTATCGGACTTCACGATCTCCGTTCGAAAATCTCAATCATCCCACAGGATCCCGTGTTGTTCACTGGTACTTTGCGTAAGAATTTGGACCCGTTTGGAGAGTTCAACGACGACGTTCTTTGGAGCGATTTGGAAGATGTCAAACTGAAAGAATCGATGACAGCAGAAACTCAATTAGGGCTTGATTTTATGGTCTCTGAAGGTGGATCAAACTTATCGGTTGGTCAGAGGCAATTGGTCTGTCTGGCTCGAACCATCTTTCGCAAAAACAGGATTCTGGTCTTAGACGAAGCTACTGCTAATGTCGATCAAACGTAATATAAAAATAAAACTATGGTTTAATTAATTATATTTTATTACAATTTTCTTTGGAGAATTTCAGGACGGACCGATTAATCCAGATGACCATTAGGGATAAGTTTAGTGACTGTACTGTGCTGACCATTGCTCATCGATTGGATACCATAATGGATTCCGATAAAGTTATGGTTTTGGATGCAGGACACCTGATGGTAGTATACTATATGATTAGAAGCTTTTATGTTACTCTAAAAACTAAATACTTTTCCTTAAAATAGGAATTTGACTCACCTTCAAAGCTGCTCAAAAATAGGGAAGGTAGGTTTTACCAATTGGTGGAACAAACAGGGAAACAGCAAGCTGCCGAATTAACTAATCTGGCCAACAATACAACAGACTAAGATTTGGAGAAATAAAAATTATCTTGTATTACTTTTTGTGAATTTGCCAATATATTATATATCTGATGGAGAATAATAATGATAGTATGAATTTTAAAAGAAACCACCAGTAGCAACATGTTCGAAGCTAAACTATCTTGTCAAGTTATCATTTGCCTTCATTTACTCAACACGTAATTGAACAGATTGTAACTAGTTCATAGCCTCAATAGACGTGGATGCATAGATTGTGCGATGTGAATCGAAAAAAAACGAAGATTGGAAAATTTGTCCGAATTTTATAAGAGCATATAATTTGAGGATGTTTTAAATATGCCAAACACACCCATATATAGCGCAATAAAGGCGTATCTTTTATAAAAAGATAAACGGGACAAACAGCTCAAATAAATACAAAAATATCCTAATTAGGACAAGAACATTGTTTTTATCTAGAAGCATACTTTCAATTTCAAAGTAGATGACCTAAGGCTCTATATGGAAATCGAACGTCACACTGTTTTATTTGAATTCAGAAGGTCATTAGGAATAATCTAAAATCGTGAATGTTTAACATTTGCGAAACCCGAAAAGTAACGTGAGTAAAGATCTAAGCAAAAAGGAAAATTCCTTAAGACTAGAAGGTTAAAAAGGTACAAATTGTGTTCAATGTTGATTGTTACACGATCGAGTTATAATTTTGATCTTGGACAGCGCTTCCAAGGTGAATATATTTCTTAGTAGATGCTCCAAGGTTCTGAGGAATTGAAAACATATTTTGCGCTCCCCGCCTCCAAGTTAGGAATGTAGAAGGTCAATAGGAACCAATTGCCACTCCCTCTAAAAACCAAACGAGTATAAGGTTGCCCAGTATCAGCAGCTGTTACAAAAGTGTTGTGTTTAATTAGTTGAAAAATAAACAAGAATTTATTATTGAGAAGAATTGAAATCTCAAGGTATCTCTTATAAGGTATCAGCTCATACCTCAAAATCAAACTGCAAATGGTATCAATACGTTGAAGGCTGTATACTTTTGGGTTCAAGAAGTATAATATATGTAAATGTTGTGGCTACGTATATATGCTACTCCCAAACGTTCCCCTTGAAGCATGCTCATCAAGGACACATGAGAACACCTAATTTCAAAATATTTCTATTATATCTCTTCCTTCGTGTACTACTACGACCTCTATATTCTTAAGTTGTCCGTTCTTTACTATCAGAAAGTTTCGAGGAACTTTCCTGTAAAGAAGTACATCTATAATTCACTCTCGCATCCAAGAGGTAGGAAATCCCAAAACGATACTGTTTCTCTTTGTTTTTAATATGTAATAAATCAACACACCAATAAAGGAATATCTTATCTACATAGATCACTTTATCACGTATACAAATGTTGAACACTACGCAATCGATGCTTTTCGGCGAGTCTGTAAGGATGAGATCTTTGCTGACCAAAAGAGTTAATGAAAATACTAACAATCCTGGACTTCATCAAATCTTCGAAAAAGTCCTATCGGATAACATTCAACTTGCAGATCGAGTTGCCTTGACTGAATCTAATGGGTACTGCATTACGTTCGATCAATTGAATCGTCGTGCTAACCAACTTTCCGCAAGCATTAAAAAAGCCATTAGCACGCTGAAAAACGGAAGGAATGGTTGTGAAAATAGCCGGATTGTAGCTGTTTGCATGTCACCCGGGATTGACCTAATCCTCAGTATGTTGGCCATATTTAAGATGGGCTCAGCTTACGTCCCTATCGAATGTGATTCAGCATCTAATTACGATCGATTGGTCCATATTCTACGAGATTCTAAAGCAATCTGCCTGCTAACGCACAATAATAACGAAGATAATGCGGCCTGGTTAGCTGCTCAAGAGGCCAGTGTCCCTCTCTTCGACCTTGACGATCTGAAAAATTATGTTGCTGAAGATGAAGAAAAAGAGACTGAAAACCATCATGACAGAAACGATTTAGCAGTCTTATTGTATACTTCTGGATCATCTAAAACATCTAGAGGGGTTCGATTGAATCATAAAAAGATCCTTCGACGTCTTGAGTGGGAATGGACTCGTTTTCCTTATGGAGCCGACGAAGTTGGATGTTTCAAAACCGATCCAACTTCGGTAGAATCGATTTTGGAGATCTAGGGACCGATCCTACGTGGGAAACCTTTGCACATCGTCCCTAAATTGATTCTTCAGGACACTGAGAGATTCATTAATCTTCTAGAAAAAGCTGGGATCACTCGAATCGCACTGAACATTCTTAAGCATCAATTTAATAATTAGCTATTCAACCAATAGAGAGAGAAATCTTGCGACTAAGACCAGTAATGGATATTTAATTCACTGTATGCTATCCGGAACGGTAGACGATGTTGCAGATAGAGTAACTTTGATTCGACTTATTGAAGAGGTTAAAATCAGATTAGCAAAAAGAAGAGGATTTTCTAAACTGATTACAACCAATACTACTCCACTTACAAGAGTATATAAACATGTTAATATAAAATTAAATCATTTAATTCATTTTTTTTTCATTTCACATAATTGAATATTGTTTTTATCTAATAAAGGATGTATGTGTTGTTCTTCACGGTCACCAAGTAGTTTTGGAGTATTCGGTTAATCAGTTCGTTGCTTCCGATGGAACGAAACCGTACTCTCTAGCTCCGAATTCCACCACGGCCATCATTACAATTAAATGTATGGAAGAAGAATAGGTATAATCTCATTTTGAGGAGCCTATATCTGTGCATAAACGTGTATTCAAATTTATATGAATAGAATTTGTTAAAGATAAAGTCATTAATATACTCCCCAATTTTAATCTCGCTTATTCAGTAAAATTTTAATCAGCAGTCCGTCATCAGCCTTGAATCGATGTATGGGTTGGCTTTTGGGGGTTTTTAATTCAAAACCTATTTATCAATTTATGAAATACTTTTTGAATAGGACTTTCATTTGTTTGATGTTTTATAAATGATTTTAATAGTCAAGTGGAAAGTAAATCTTGTAAGGTACTAGTCAGGTTATTCAGGTACAAAGTTCTAAAAAAAATCGAATGACCGAAAAAGTTTTAATCCTGCTTAAAACCGACGGATCGAGATACAAATTAAATACTGTACTGTACAGTACGTATAGATATAACGACATAAAGTTATTTGTTTGAGTTAAAACCGAAGAAAAATAAAAAATATAAATTGCTGTTCGAGTGGTTGATATACAACCAAGGTTATTGATAATACTGCTGACGAAATGCAGCCATATGTTAAGTCTAGATAAACACATCAAAGTCTACCTGTTTAACTTATTTAGCTTACTTCTAGCCTAGCAAATGGTTATAAAACCGGCTGATCCTAGCATTCTATTTTAGAATGTAACAAGATATGCACCAGCACTAATAAAATACGCTAGTGGAGGTGGTACATAGAGACCGATATCTTAACCACTCAATTCTTTTGTAGTCGATAAAGAACTAACGGGATTACAAAAACCTTCGTACTCCTTCGTTTTGCTCGTATTGCTATAGAGGCTGGGGCTGGTAGAAGACCGAAATTCACGGCTTTTTATCTTCTCTTACTTAGGTTATAAAATTTTCGTTTCAACGATGAACACTCGCTGTTGTTCTTTCCTCGTTTTCATATTTATAACTAATGGCTTTTTAGCAAACGGTAATAAAAGCAATAATCATATTAATACATTAAGTTAGGCCTATATTTAAATAATTTTTAAAAAAACTCTCCCAGTTTCCAGTATGGATTTTAATGCCGACGATGGGTTGTTGGCCAATAGTAAGATCGTTGGTGGAAATGAAGCCAAGCCTGGAGAGTTCCCTTATATGGTCTCAGTTCAGTGCTCATACGATAATGGTGAAACTTTTGTTCACTGTTGTGGAGGATCCATTTACAACGAAATTACCATTTTGACTCATTGGAACTGCATTTCCGGGTAAATTCTATATCAATCCCAAACGCAAAAGAATCTACTCATACTGTTTGTTTTGCCTATAATTTCTTGTTACTACAGGTTAGAACCTTATCGAGTTCGTGTAGTTGCAGGCGAACACAACCTTTACACCACTGACAAAACGGAGCAAATGAGAAAAACCACCTTCTTCAATGGCTATAACGATATAATGCTTTAATGCTATAACGACTTAATAAGATAAATTTATTATATAAAAACACTTTGAGAGTGTTCGTGCAAAAGAAAAATTCTCTCAGTATTAAAAGTAGTATATCAACAAAGTTTTGAGAGATTTTGGGTTTAAGATTTGATAGAGAACTCCTTTATCAATTACTAATGGGATTATTTATGAACATTAGCGCATATTGTGTATATAGATTATGATTATTATGTTTGCAACATCAGTTGGAGCAGCCGTTGACGTTCGACGAATATGTTCAACCTATTGTGCTACCGGAACAAAGTTCGATTCCTGAAGAGGGGACCAATTGTACTGTCGCTGGATGGGGAACAATCAGTGTAATGGCTAATAGGTGTTATAATAAGCCTGAAAATATTATCGGAGAACTTATATGTGCCGCTTTATTGGCTACTTTCAGGGAAATGACAGTGCCATTTACAACGTCCCCCGGAAAGTTGTCGTATCGACGGTTGCCTACAACACTTGCCGAAACAGCTCTGGCATCACCGGTGGTTCAGAGCTGTGCACCTCTAATGCCGGTTTTTAATAATTAGTTATGAGATTCGTTACACATTAAATTTAAAGCGGTTTCGCAATGATGTATAGAAGGAGCCGGACTTTGTCAGTATGACATGGGAAATCCTTTAGTCGTCAATAGCAATCAAGGTCGTACAAACTTCCAAATTGGAATAGCAGCTTATAGTAGTTGTGGAATACAGGGAGATTACGGTAATGCCATCTTTGCATATAATTTACTTTGCTAAAAAGTGCAATCACTCTTTTTTTTTCTTTGTTTCACACATATACGATGTAGATGTTTATATTCGATTATCGGAATTCACCACTTCGATAAAACCCAACTATCCTTATCCTCCTCCTACAACGGTAGCGCCTTCATCAACTACTTCCGGCGTCGAATCATGTTCAATAACGACATTGAAGATGCTGATGATAGTCGTAGGGATCTTTACGTTGCAATATGCTATGTAATAGAGTATAGGAAAACGATCTATATTTATCGGTTATTATCTTATGATTTAATTTCGATTAATCAAGAACAATGAATATGATTTTAGTAGTCAAATCATAAACCTATCTGCTATTAGGCATAATACACTATAGTGGTTGGTTCTTGGATGAATGAAGGTTATTGATAATGATTTTTTAACCTGCTAGTAGGACGTCTGTTTTTTTTTTCTTTCAAACCTAAAAGTTGGTTACAATTAAACACTAAAAATTGCCTTAGAAAATTCCTAGAAAAACAAGAAAACACGTAAGAGGGTAAGAAAAAGTGACAAATTTACGGAAAATGGTTATTATGATTATTATTATTACATCCATAAAGCTTGTAAAGTTCGAAAAAATGGAACGACTCGTAGTTAAAAAGTTCTAATCCCACTTTAAACTGACGTATCGAGATAAAAGAAAATACTGCGTGATGCGTACAGTACATACGTATGACGACATATAGTTATTTTTGTTGAAATCGAGCAATCATGTAAAAATGACTGTTCAACTGCAGTTGATATACAGCCAAGGTCATTGGTAATACTGCGCTGGTGAAATTCAACCATATGTTAGGTATAGATAAACACATCAACGTCCACCTTTATTTAAAATCTTTAGTCCCACTGCTGGTCAAGCAGACATTTACGAAACCGTCTGATCCTCATTCTATTTATACATAACAACGCATACAGCGATGTTAATACCATAGTAGACGTTGTATGCAGACTTATATCTAAATCACTCAAGCGATAAACAAAGTACTAATGACATTATAAGAACCTTTGCGCTCATTACTTTTATTCGTATTTCTTTAGAGACTTCAGTTGGTAAAGGAATCAATTTTGTTGTCTTTTGTCATAACATTATACACAGCAGGATGATTCGTTATTGGTCTGTTTTCTTATTCATATCGCTACTCACAAATTGCTTTGCCAATGGTAACAAATAAATCACACTAATAGTAATTTTTTAAAAAATTATTTATCGAAATTTTTTCAATAGATTTCAAGATCGTTGGTGGAAATACGGCTAAGCCTGGAGAGTTCCCTTACATGGTTTCGGTACAGCGCTCAGATGATAATGGTCAAACTTATTATCACTGCAGTGGAGGGTCGATTTATAACGAAGTCACCATCTTGACGCACTCTAAGTGTATTTATGAGTATGGATGGCCCTACAGCCCCACTTTTGTCTATTCACATGCTAATTTTTCTTTACTCGTTTTTCCGCAATTATACTTTTGCAGGCAAAATGAGCACCAGCAAGTTCGCATAGTTGCAGGAGAACACAACCTATACATGAATGATTCAACGGAGCAAATAAGGATCAAGTTTAAATCACAAGGTGTATATAACAATGAATTGGGTGTCCTTGGGGTAAGTGCAGCTGGATTAAATATCTATGTTACGTTCCATCTTATTACTAAAACTAATTAAGCTATAATGATTTATTTTTGCTATACAAATAATTTCACAGTTGTTTGAACCGTTGATATTTAATGAATACGTCCAACCAATTGTATTACCGGAACCAGACTCGATTCCCGACGATGGAACAAATTGCACCGTCTCTGGATGGGGAATAACCAGCGTAATAAGCATATCACTACGTTGTAAACTATGATAATCGAGCTAATTATATTTTTCTGACAACAGATAAATGATACCGCTATTTACAACGTCCCCCGCAAATTTGTTGCTCCGATTGTTTCCTACGACACCTGTGCAAACAGTTCTGGCATCACTGGCGAAGCAGAACTGTGCACCGCTAATGCTGGTTTTTAATTATAACCATTAAATCCATTATAGAGATATCAGTTGACGTGGTTTCAATGTTATAATGTAGGCGGAACTGGTCTTTGTCAGTACGACATGGGTAACCCTTTAGTCTTAAACGATAATCAAGGGCCTACAAATCTCCAAATCGGAATCGCAGCATACGGTGGTTGTGGGATACAAGGAAATTACGGTAAAATAGTTATTACAATCAATTTTCTTTCTGTTTAATACATATTTACAATATGACGTGCAGATGTGTATATTCGATTGTCGGAATATACCACTGTAATAAGAGAAAACTATCCGTATTCCCCTGTATCAACGGTAGCACCTCCAACTACTTCTGCTGGTACCAAATTTCATTCGATCGCGTGGTTGCTGGAGATGCTGATAGTCATCGGGATCTCAATCTACTTATTTTATTGAAAGTAACCAAAGAAGGTTATTAAATAGTTACATAACTATGAGTTAACTAATTATTCACGAGTAGCCAACAACAACAATAATTTCCTTTTATCACTGCAGCAGCATTCAACATTTTGATGTGATGTGACTGTTAAACTGTTTTTTTTTAGCTTAAACATTGTTATACTGATTCATATACTGTACCAATCACCAAAAAAAATTGTCCACGCACTTTAAGGTATCAAAATAAAGTACCGATTTTTACTGTGTGGTATAGGGGTGTTAAAGCTGCATTAATAAATCAATTTTTAGTTTTGGTTTGCGAACTATATAAACTGCTATGTAATCCAGACAGAAAATATAGAAAAATTGTATTATCTTATTTAAAAAATGGTGTATGTTTAATCAGTTGAGAAAAAACGCAATTTATGCAATATATTTACGATATATATATATATATATATATAGGCTCAGAAACAAACAAAATGAATGGATGATGTGTATACAAATAATTGAATAAACTGGTTCATGACTAGAGTTGGTCCAATACCTGTAGCGTTTCCTTAACTATAAACATAAGTCGCAGCAACAGCATTTCATATAAAGCTGTCTATACACATCCTCAGTACAAAACTTGTTATTACGAAGGCAATGACTAATAAAATCATGGTGTATCATCCGTACTTGATGTATTGGAATTTGTACTGAAATCAACCGATGAAGTAGTACTTATAGTAGCATCGGTACTTGGATCAGCCGTTATTGTGATTGGATTCTGAGATTTGATGAATGACATGAAAGACGATACTCTAGTATACACTTCTATTCACATAAAATTAGATGGCTTTAAATGTGATTATTCAACCGTTCGAATTTAATGTTTGCCATATTTTCCTGGAGTTCCGCAATAGCCTATAGATGCGATTCCAATTTGAATATTTGTACCTTCGATGCGACTAACGGCTCACCAGTATCATATTCACAAAAATCAGCATCCCCTATTGTAGAAACAACTAATCTCAAAATAATAGTTAACCTCTAAGAGATCAAATGAAAATTGAGGCACAACCACATCACCTTAAAAATTGCAAAGAATCGTTCATAAATATTGGTAATAAAAGGCAATATACGCTCCATTATATTAAAATTGCTTTTTACTTATTACCGTAACTGGAAGTGATGATAACAATGACGAGTATTAGCAAGATCTTCATGTTTTATGTTAGAAAGATGAGTAAATAAATAATATAAAGTTGTCGAAATCATTTATAGTTGTATCAGATAGAAAAGGCGAGCTTAAGTGGTCTTCCAAGCGGAAACTCAAACACTTTTAACGTTTTAACAACCCAACTGCAAAACCATAAATCGTCATAATCTGTCAATATAATCTAATATTTTGTCTCTTATTTTCTTGAAGCTCGGTTGGTACTGTACTTTCGACGCAATCGTCCCGTTGTATACATCTCACACAGGGATGCCTTGATTATCAGTACGTTAATTTTTTTAATAGGTCGGTCCAGCCTTGAAAAGATGCCTGTATTGGTTTTTACGCTATTTAAAAAGCTATTGCTGCTAATGAACCTTTCAATCGAAAAAATTATGGGATTAGTGCGAGCGTCCCTGCATTGTTTTTGACTCAACATTTATATTATATAGATTTATAAATGAAACTTTCAACAATTTCAAATGTATTAAGCACGCATGTAAAGTTCGAAAAAAATCGAACGATTCATAGTTAAAAAATTCTAATCCTGCTTAAAACTGACGAATCGAGATAAAAGAAAATACTGCGTGGTGCGTACATACATATGATGACGTTTATTTATTTTTTGTTGAAACCGAGCATACAAGTAAAAATGGCTTTTCAGTTGGTTGATATACGGTCAAGGCCTTTGATAATACTGTGCTGGTGAAATTCAACCTTATGTTCGGTATAGATAAACACATCAACGTCTACATTTATTTAACTTATTTAGTTTCACTGCTGGCCAAGCAGACATTTACGAAACCGCCTGATTCTCATTCTATTTATACATAACAACGCATGCAGTAATATTAATACCATAGTAGACGTTGTACGCAGACTACTTATCTAAATCATTCATGTGATAAATAATGTACTAATGGCATTATAAGGACCTTTGCGCACATTATTTATACTCGTATTTCTTTAGAGACTTCAGTTGGTAAAGGAATAAATTTTTCTTTTCTTTTGTCATAACATTATACAACAGAATGATGATGCGTTGTTGGTCTTTCTTCTTATTCATATCTCTATTCACAAATTGCTTTTCCAATGGTAACAAATAAATTATGATAATATTAATGATTTTACCCGAGTTTTCTTAATAGATTTCAATGCCAACGAGGAGTCGTCAATCAATAGCAAGATTGTTGGTGGGAATGAAGCTAAGCCTGGAGAGTTTCCTTACATGGTTTCGGTTCAGTGCTCAAACGATGGTGGAAACTCATTTTATCACTGCTGTGGAGGATCAATTTACAACGAAATTACCATCTTGACTCACGAGAAGTGTGCTGCTAGGTTCCCGTACGTATTTTTAAGCTGATAATAGTTGTTTAATAGCTGGGCTACCCGAATATATAGCTCTTATTAGGTATTCCCGTAGTCATATATTTTAAATTTGCGGAATCGAAGTTCGAGGCTGCTCTTATTGGCACAAGTTAGATTTTAAACAGCTTTAAGATATTTTGTAGTGTCTTTTATTGTTCAAGCTAAATTGATATAACATAAATATATTTTCGTTCATATCTTTTAGACTTCTATTTAAAATAAAGCTTGTTTACTTCAATAAAACTTCATAACAGTAGTTAAAGTTCATATATAATTTTGCCAGCAATTTTGCCAGTGAAAATAGCGGCTAAATAGAAGCCACACTCTCGTTGGATGCTAAAAAAAAGCTAATTCGTAGCTAATAAAGTAAGGTTAATAAAGGTAGCCGTTATGTTAAGCTAGGGCATTCAACCGAAAGATACTTAAACAACTAGATATTTAAACAAAAGCTATTTCGTTGTTGAACTTAACTATAGTCTTGAAGATGCGAAGGGGGGTTCTAGCTTTGATTTAGCTATCTGATGATTTAGCACTTTGATTGGGGAACCTAGATCAAAATTTGGCTGGATAGTAGGCTACTCGACGTCCAGAGCGCTTGGCGAACAAATTTGTTGGTTTTTCTTCGAAATTTAGTAGTTTTGGGGCTATTTTATCTCTTTCAAGGGACACTGAAAAATCATAACGAGAAGGGCGGGCGCCCCTTCTATTTTTTTTAAATAAATGTTTTTTTAGTAAGCTTATTGCACAAAAATCTAAAATGCTCTCTAAATCACGCTTTTTCCTGTCTTTCATTGGTTCTTGTTTCAGTTATCTTCGTATAGTTGCAGGAGAACATAATCTTTACATCGATGACAAAACGGAGCAAGTTAGGAGCCCGGATACCTTAAAAACCCTTGCAGACGCTTTTGATGAACGTATTGCTATCCTAAAGGTAGGAACACATTTATCTAAAGGTATACCCATCGTGTAGAGTGCAGCGACTTACGTAATCCAATAGAGCTATCCTATCTGTTTGAATTGTTTCCTATTTCAAAATAGTAATATTTTCTAATTTCTATGCATTCTCTTACTGCACTATACATAGATAATGCACAAAAGGGTATAGTTATACATTTGATATACACATATCAATTTTTATCAATTACTAGTTAGCTTACTTAGAAAATGTACGCATATAATGTAAAAAGCCATTTAAATACATCTATTTTGTATTTTTTACCTATAAATGCAACATTGGACGGATGTAAAGTTGGCGGAACCGTTGATATTTAACGAATACGTCCAACCTATTGTGCTACCTGAATCAGGTTCGATTCCCGAAGAGGATACAAATTGTACCGTCGCTGGATGGGGAACTATTAGCGTAATCATATACTTATGTAAATGTATCATCTACAAATTCATTAATATGTAGCATTATTTACGTAGGGAAATGATACAGTTACGTATCCTATTCCGCGTAAAGTTTCTGTATCAACCGTTTCATATGATACTTGCAAAAACAGTTCTAGCTCCAACAGTGGAGGATTGTGCACAGAAAATACTGGTTATTAATTATACATTGTGCAGCGTACGTTAGAGATTCCCCAGTAAGTTTTTTTTTTGAATAATAGGTGGAGTCGGTATTTGTGAGTACGACATGGGTAATCCTTTAGTGGTCAATAACCAAAATAATATTCGTACAAACCTTCAAATTGGGATAGCAGCTTATGGTATTGGGGGTTGTGGAATACCAGAAAATTACGGTAAAAGTTTACAGCTTGTTTTATAGCTTATGAATGCACATAAAATTTACCATTATCTACGTTTACTAATAACATATATGTATAGATGTATATATTCGATTATCGGCATATACTGATTGGATCAGGGCAAATAACCCTTATCCTCCTCCTACAACGTTAGCACCACCAACTACTTCCGGTGCCGAATTTCGTTCAGTTACGTCATTGAAAATTCTGGTGATCGTTGGGATCTTTATTTTATATTTCTAATGAATATAAATAGAGGAAAATGCCTATATTTACTTATATTTTTCAACTAAGACGATTATTCATGAACAATACCCATAGTAGCAGTGATGTCTTGATTATCAATACGTTAAACAAATATAACTAGGTCGGGCCAGCCTTGATATAATTTGTGTATTGGTTATTTGGTTTACAGCTATTAAACAAAATACAATTAAGAAATAACTGTGGACGCCCCTTCAGTATCCTTTATTCAAAATCTATAAAGCTTCGATAATAAATACTGAACTGCGCGTACATTTTTACACATAAAAGTCGTGTTTCGTTATATTCTCGTTTTCAGCTTAAGCGACCAAACCCCATGGCACCAACGACCAAGGGACGTCGAGTTGACAATTTTTGTTGTCAAATAAGAAAAACAATTAGATTTTTCTAAAATCATAGACTTGAAAAATAAATTTTCTATAGGAAATGTTCAAAATATAAGGATTTTCTTAGAACCAAAACGAAATTTTCTCGTTTCGTTTTCATTCGTTTTCGTTATTTTTTTTCGTTTTCGTTAACTGTACAGCACTGCAATACGCGGTTGGCAGAAGAGCACAAATCAGTGGTTTTCTCTCCTCAAAAATATATTATACTTGGTTATAAAATTGAATGGCAACGATGGAGACTGGTTAACAAAATCGAATGATTCAAAGCTGAAAAGTTTTAATGTTACTTAAAACTGGTGTATCGAGATAACAAAAATACTGCTCTGTACGTACATTACATACGTAAACTTCGCTTTGTTGAAACCGAGCAAACAAGTAAAAATGGCTGTCCCAGTCTTTGATATACAGCCAAGGCTATTGATAATACTGCTGACGAAATGCAACCATATGCTAAGCTTAGATAAGCACATCAACGTCTACCTATATTTAAATTATTTGGCTCCACTGCTGGCCAAGCAATGCTTATCAAAACCGTCTGATCTTTGTCATCCTACTAATATAACAACTATAGTAGATATTGTGCACATACTGATATCTAAATCCCTCTAGTGATGAACTAATGACATTTTAAAAACCTTTGTACAACCTAATTTTACTCGTATTTGTGTAAAGACTACCGTTGGTAGAAGATCTACCATAAGTGGTTTTTCTCTAATCATAATTTATAGCTTAATAGGTCGAATATTTGAAATATGACAACGATGAAGATTCGTTGTTTGTCTTTCTTCGTATTTGTGTTTCTGATTAGTGTCTGCTTTCCACACGGTACGAAATAATAAAAAATATTCATGATAATAATAGTAATTCATTCTTGATTCCAGTTTCCAGTAAAGATCTCGATGTGGACGGAATGTCGTTGATCAATGGCAAGATCGTTGGTGGAAATGAAGTTAAGCCTGGAGAGTTTCCTTACATGGTTTCGATACAGTGCTATAATTTCACTGATGACACCTATTTTCACTGTTGTGGAGGATCTATTTACAACGAAGTTACCATCTTGACTCACGGAGAGTGTGATACCATTATGGGGTAAAGTATTACCGTATTAGAACCTTAGTCATTGTTCCACCTAAAGTCGCGTATTTAATTAATTGGACGATTGTAAAATAAGCGTGTTACATGAATATGTAAAATTTTCTACAATTAATGCTTATTTGTGCTTTTATTTGGTGTATGTTTCAGGAGTCAATTTCGTATAGTTGCGGGTGAACACAACCTTTACACAAATGACAAAACTGAGCAAGTGAGAAAAAGGAAGTCCATCCGTATCTATAACCTCGAGCTTGCTGTAATTAGCGTAAGTATAAATATTCGTGTAATATATACCAATCATAATGTACATACTGAAAACAATGGATATATTATTTGCTTCAGATTTAATAGTCTATATTTATATATCAAAAAGAGCATATGTCGGTCTGTGGATCGGTTTTAAAAAATTCCTTTATTGGTCCAAATTTTCTAGGGGGAGGGGCTTAGAGAACGCTAAATATGAAAGAGATAATTCCCGATAACCCTATTTAAGCTAACAATAAAACAAATTGATTACCTTACATTTACATGTTCAAGAACAAAACTTTACTTTCAACTATTTTCATACGTTGTGTAGAAACCTGTTTTAACCCTTGAAACGAAGGTGGCCGAATAAGCAGACTGAAAAATACCAAAATGGCACAATAAAAATATAAAGTAGGCATAGATTAAATAGTTACTATTACGGGTTATAACAGTACGATCAATACTAGTCAACTGGGAATTTGTGATTTAGTTGTTTAAACTGGCCATGTTTATTTTTACGATGGATTAACGTTAAATTAAAGAAAATCCAATTGCTATAAATTTATTAGTTATTTCGGGCAAAGCCGAAAGGACCAGCTATTGTATAATAAAATAATGCGCCTTTGTTTAATTATAAATTTATCTAAGAACATTAGTGAATAATGCAATGTTGAGTAAAAGTATTTGTAATTTATTTATTTTTATATGCACCATCAGTTGGACGAACCGTTGATATTTGACAATTATGTTCAACCAATTGTGCTACCGGAACAAAGTTCGATTCCTGAAGAGGGGACAAATTGCACTGTCACCGGATGGGGAACAATCAGTGTAATGGGTGCAATAGTCATCTACTTATATAATCTCAATACTCATATGTGTGTTATTGGCTATACATATACAGGGAAATGATACTGCTATTTACAGCGTCCTCCGAAAAGTTGTTGTACCGACCGTTTCCTACGACACTTGCCGAAACAGCTCTGGCATCACCGGTGGACCTGAGTTGTGCACCGCTAATACTGGTTTTTTATTAGTCAATAAGAGATCAATCAGTTTCCTTTTTTAACAATTTCTTAAGAACAGGAGGAGCAGGACTTTGTAAGTACGACATAGGTAACCCTTTAGTCGTCAATAGTAATCAATTTAGAACAAAACTCCAAATTGGGATAGCAGCTTATAGTAGTTGTGGAATACAAGGAAATTACGGTAATGTCATCTTTTTCAGTTTATTGTATTGATTAAATAGGAATTCCTATTTCTCTTTGTATATATATGCAGTATAATAATTTATATTTATGACATGACGCAGATGTTTACCTTCGGTTATCGGCTTACACCGATATCATCCGGTTCGAAAATTCTTATACTCCTACTACAACGGAAGTTCCTCCAACTATTTCCGGTGCCACATTTTATTCAGTATCGTCATTGAAGATGCTTACAGCCGTCGGGATCTTTATATTATTTGTGTAATGCAAATTAATTCAGGGAAAGGTCTATAATTAGGTACTTATATATCTTATACACGGTTACGGTTACGAAATAATATTGTCACGTATAAGAAGTTAAATGTTACAAATTCATTTACAATTTAAATACTTTCTATGCGAGCCCTTCTGAGAAGTTCTGGTAAATTCTACATTTCTAAAAGCGATAACTTTTCTGAGTATAGACTTTCACATTTATGTGTCACCGGTCCCTCGACCATTCCAAGTGACCGATAGAACCTTGATTCCGAGTCACTTGTTGAACCCGAGAAAACTATCTATATCTTTTCTCCGTACTTAATCTAAATGTCAATTTTCAAATGTCAATTCTGTATAAGAAAGGTGGGCTCTCTCTTTCACCCACGAGGTCAAGAGAGACCATCTGTTCTACTATAAAATGTGGCCGTTTGACCTTTATTCAATACAGTTTTACCAGGACCTGAAGTCCGACACATCGACACCCGTTTTGGGTTGCTCGAAATGAGTAAAGTCTTATTTTATTTTATCTCGAATCAAACGAGGGATCTCATAAGATACGCCTTAAGCGACAATATTGACAGTTTTTAAGGGAAACTATAAGGTTGCAGTTCCATTTTTCTGACGGACACTGTATAGGCACACAGTAATAAACCATCGTTGGGCTGATGAATGATTTATGATGCGTGATTTTTTTTACATACGGCGAAGAATATAACTTCTTACTAAAGAAAAGCGGACTCCTTGAAGGTAAAAGTAAAAGTTGAAGGAAGCCTGAAGGTAAAAAGTATTATTGGTAATATATTCTATTGTAGTCATAACAACTTTATAGATTTTGAGATACCGATTTTGAGATAGTGGTAACGTCAAAGTTCGGTATCTCCCGATGTTGGGGAAAATCAGCGTAAGCATAATGTTACATGGTACCATGATAAAACTATCGAGCTTATTATATTTTAACGGGGAAATGATACCGCTATTTACAACATCCCCGGCAAAGTTGTTGCTCCGACCGTTTCCTAGAATATCCGTCGAAACAGTTCTGGTATTACCGATGGACTAGCAAAGCTGTGCACCCCTAATACTGGTTTTCAATTAAAAATTAGAACCTAAGAGATGCTATTTTCAACGGTTTCAATGTAATAATGTAGGCGGAACCGACCGTTTCCTACGAAACCTGTCGAAACAGTTCTGATGGTATTACCGGTGGAGCAGAACTGTAAACAGCTGCTAATAATGGTTTTTAACTATTAACTATTACAGCCATTATAAATTTCAGTTTAAGTAGTTTCAATGTAATGTAGGCGGAACCGGCATTTGTCAATACAATAAAACTTTAAAGTATCAAAATAAAATACTTAATCTCCTCTGTGTATATTACATTAGTGTTAAAGCTTAAATCAATTTTAATCGATAACCTGCTAAGTGATTCAGGAGGAACTGAGAAAACAGGAAATATACGGTGTGAAAGTTATATTATCTTTCCAAATTGCATATGTTACATCAGTCGAAAAATAGAATAATTTTTTTATATTTACGTAATAATAGAGGCTAATAAACTTAAACAAAATGAATGGAAATGCATATTACAAATGAATTGGTTCTTGACTAGGGTTGGTCCAATACTTCATCTGGCGTTTCCCTGACAAGGCATAAGTCACAGCAGCACCATTTCATATAAAGGTGTCTACACGTCTTTAGTACAAAACTAGTTAGCACAAAAGCAATCACTAGTGGAATTAATACTGTTCGAGCCCTGGCGAACGGCGGTGCCGCTGTTGGTGTGTCATCCGTACTTGATGTATTAAAATCTGTACTGAAATCAACAGATGAAGTACTGAAAGCAGAATCGGTACTTGAATCATCCGTTATTGTAATTGGACTCTGAGATTTGATGAATGGTAGGAAAGACGACACTCTAGTGTACACTCCTATTCAATTAGATGTAAATTATGTTATTCGTTTATACGATAGGCTTTAAATATGAGTGTTATCATTTAACCGAATGTTTACCATATTTTCCTGGAGAGCCACAATAACCAATAGATGCGATCCCGATTTGAATATTGGTGCTTTCGATAACCAATGGTCCACCAGTGTCGTAGTCACAAAAACCAGCATTCCCTTTAAGTAGAACATAAGGTAAACTGTTAAAAGTAAGGTAATTTTTTGTAGAAATAATAAACCTGTCAAAGAGCCAGCACAAAGAATTTTGCTGTCGTTTAACAAACTAGGTGCGGAGGAGCTCTCCTTACAAGCTTCAATAGAGACGATGGGGACGTTAACTTTTCTAAGGACACCACTTGGAATCGGATCACCTTCTTCGGTATTATCAGTAACTCTTCCCCACCCAGATATAGTACAATTTGTTCCTTCTTCAAGAATATAATCTTCGTCAGGAAGTTGAATGGGAGAAACATTTTCATTAAACGTCAGTGGGGTTGTCAACTATCCCAAAATCCACATAAAAAAATTAAGTAAATATAGATTATAACCAATCTAACAAGAAATTACTCCTAGAAGAGCGATGTCGTCGTAGTAATTTCTGCATTGCTCGTCAGTGCAAAATGGGAATTGGATGCTTCTAACTGAGCTCACTTGCACAGTACTGCTGTAATTATTGGCATCCAGGAGATTGATCTCGCCCGCAACAACAAGAATGTCGGTAAATTGCATTGAGCCATTCCTGTTTCATTGAAATATTGCAACCAAATATTATGTTATAATCTCCAAATTATGTTCCTATATATAATCTCTTTTACTTTGTATAGTAGTAATTCAAATATAAACATATATAATGTATTACACAAAACCGCATTCGGCGGAAGTGATGATAGTATACTCATCGTAAATAGAACCTGCGCAGAAGTGAGATTGATCGACGCCGTTTTGCGCCACCCGCTGGAGAGAGACGATGTAAGGAAACTCCCCAATCTCAGCTTCGCTTCCTCCAATAATTCTGCTTTCATATCCTTCCGAATAGTAATAACCTTCTAAGAGATCCAATGACAATTGAGATACCATCACACCACCTTTAAATATTGTAAAGAATAGTTCATAAATAGTTGGTAATAAAAGACAATATATAAAGCGCCAGTATGTTAAAACTGCTTTTATAGTATGCTACATTTTATACGAAAACAGGGCCTTCTCTCTCTGACCTCAAGGAAGAGAGAATTTACACGGAATGCATAACTCACATTTAGAGATAAGATAATAAAGTGTTCACTAAGAAAGGAGATGACGGGATTCCCGGTAATCACGGGTGATCCGGCATCGACCTAAGCATTTTCAAAGAGAGGATGTCCTTAGGCATGTTACATAAAAGTTCAAGTGAAGTCACATGTAGATATCGGAAAAGGTCGATCGCTGGATCGCAGACTTCTAAGAACCGCAATTATGTAAGGTTTTAGAAATAATTAAGAGTAGAGAGAGTAGTGAATTTATTGTAAAAGAATCAACTTTTTATAACGTGACAATACTCTGGATCCCCCAATCACTATATGCTCGTAATACTATAGGAGCTTTGTTGATCGAAGGGCAAGAATTAGTGACTAGTTCATATAAAATTGGGGTATAAAATTGAAATGGCACATCTTTAACACTTAATTTCTGAATTGCCGGTGGCTTTGGCCATGGTAAAATATGTAATCATAAAATACTAGCAGCATAAAAATAATAAGCGCCAGTATGTTAAAACTGCTTTTTACTTTACCGTATCTGGAAGTGATGATAAGAATGATGAGTATTAGCAAGATATTCTTCATGTCTTATGCTATAAAAATGAGTAAATCTTAATATTATAGATACTATAAAATTAATACCGCACAGGTATGAATTTGGGGCTAAATTGTTGTCTTTTAGAATGGCTTTATATATATGAATTGTTATCGATGCTGTGTTATCATGACGAAGAGAAGTACCAAGTGTCTGCATCAGTACGTGACTAAACTAAGTAAATTGATAGCTTTTGAAATGTTTATTATAAAGGCCCATTTAGGCTACTGAAGGTTATACAGTGTGGGAGAATCGGATGTTAAAACTGTTATTTACATAAGGTTGGTGAGTCATTCGTCTTTGCAATTCAATTTATACTATCCTTCGTGGCTTTTGATCATATATGCTTAGCGCCTCATAAAAGATGATAACACCATCAGCTCTGACGTAATTCAAATGAGCAATAGATATATGATGTGATGCCATAAAAAACTGTTACAGTCTCACACTTAAGCGTAGTAAATGGCTCAGTTAAAGTCAAGGTAAAAATCTAAACTTAAAAAAGTTAATTCTAGAATAATGATCAATTAAGTATTCCATACGTTTATTCACAATAAATTAATATTAAAACACTTATTTCAATTGTAACAAATTAGCACGAAGTAAAATTAGTTTTCATTATTCTTTTTTTTTTTACCAAATCATGACGGAGAAAAAGAGAACCCCTAGCAATAAAAGTGAAGTTAACATGAACTTGGATAGAGCAGTGTTTGCCATTGCTCCCGACTTGCTGCTTGTAGTTCCAGTTGATGAGCTTGATGTGGAACCAACTAGAGAAGTTATTGATGTTTCTCTGTTTGAGACAGTCAAACCCGAAGAACTAGGGCGTGTAGTCGTTGCTGTGGAAGTAAATGAACTCGAAGTTACTGAACTACTAAGTATAGATGATGTGGAATTAGAAGAAGCAGACACTAAATTGGTAATTGGCTTCGTTGTGGTTGTCGGTGTTGTAGAACTAGGAACAGTTGAGGCTGTCGTAATACTATTTGAAATGGTAATAGGAGCTGACGACGCCCTATTAGTTGTTGAAGTTGAACTCATAGTGGAAGAAGTTGATGTGCTGCTGGACTGAGCATCCGCAGCATTTTTAGTAATCCAGTCAATGTAGTCAGATACCAAAGTATAAACACCTATATTTATATGAAGCTAACGTTATAGATTCTTAGCATTGAAACATTTATGAGAATGACTATAAATAATATGCACCGTAAAAGGAAGGTTTAGCGCAACCGTTTCCCCAGGACACGATCCCAATCTGAGTGTTGGTTCCTTTAAGTACCAAAGGACCTCCACTGTCACCCTGACAAGAATCGGAGCCACCTATTCGATTGAAATCTCATTCATTAGAATTGTATTTAAAACCACTTAAGTTAGTTGTAGAAACCAGCAGTGAAACCAGCGCAGATCATTCCAGGTTTGATTGCAAAAGGACCATAAATTGATTTGCAAGCTTCATCCGACACTATGGGAACATCAACTTTGCGAAGAATATTGGAGATAGGCCCTCCTTCCTATGAATTATTAATCAAGATCAATAATAAATAATAATGAAGCGATTAATGGTAAATACAGTCGTCATTCCCCATCCAGATACTGTGCAGCTGGTTCCATCCACTGGCCGGCTTCTTGGACTCGGAACAGTAATGGGACCGACGTAGGCGTTGAAAATCAGCGGAATGCTTAACTAATTTAATTAGTTTAATGTAAATTGAGCTCTAATGATTAATTATGATGAGTTTTCGAGAGACAAATGATAATAAATGACTCAAATGTGCTGTTTTAGACTGAATTATATACTTTAAGAAGTGCTATATCATCCTGAATGGTATCGGTGCTGTACGAAGAAGGATATACGTAGCTTTGCACGGGTCTGGTTTGTTCGTTACCATCAATGGCATTCAAATTGTACTCGCCTGCAACAACCCGTAGACTGCTAATCGAAGCTCTGTTACATTTGACATGAAATGAAGGAACCATTGTATATTAGAATTATTTTAATGTCAAGAATTTATTGAAAGCTTACGACATGACACAGTGGGCTGCAGTTAAGATTGTCTTTTCATTGTAAATTGATCCCCCACAGATTTGAGACCAACTGCTTCCCGATGATCGCTGTAGAGAAATCTGGTAAGGGAATTCGCCAGGAGTGGCTATGGTTCCACCCACGATCCTACTACTGTCGTCTACCCTAGACCAGTTGCCTCTCAGGAGAACGTCCAGTGGTAAACGAGGCATAGCCGTTCCACCTTTCATAAAATTTATATGTTTAATCAAACAATCGAAAAAATGTTACATTTATTACCATTTTTGGAACTAATGATAGTGACCACAAGAAAAACGACCAAGAAAACTTGGATCTTCATAATACCAAACTTACGTAATATAAGAGATGTTGTTGATATCAAGCCTTAGCTTTGTTAGTGAGTGACTTTAAACATTCTTCGCTGTCGGATTTTAATCATGGGCTATTAAAGGCGCGACTAAAACGTTCTTATCTCCAACTAAAAAGTGGCATCATCATCTAACAGCCTAATTATAGCTTGACTTACTATGTGCTAATTCAGCATCCTTGGAAATGTTTAAATTATGACCTTATATAGATGTGTCCAATGATTGAACTTAAGCATGAATAATATGCCACTGAAACTTAAGCTGTATAATATTTATTGCACCAATGCACCATTACCGTACTTTAGAAAAGTAAATGTATATACTATAACTAAAAGAGATACAAAAGTGGCTAGTTTATTAATTGAAGTAATATTTTGTTAATGGATTTTTCTAAAATATATATACATGGTATAAGTTAATAAATTCAATAAAAAAAATTTACAATTATTTTTGATTAAAACAAAATCAAGCTAATGGAGACAATAAATGTAAAACACGTTAACAATTACAATCAAACCATAGAGCATAAGTATTAGAACAGGATATGGGCCAGAAGGGCAAGGGGCGGAGGATGGAAAAGTGAATTCGCCAATAAAAGGTAGTGTGAATCTGCTTGGTCTATTAGATGTAATAGTCGTAGGGCTTAGTGTAGACAACTTCGTACTAAAAACAGTGGAAAATGTTGATGAAGTTGTTGTAATATCGGTCATTTTTAAAGTAGTTTTCTTTTTCTTAGAAGTAGAACTCATCACGGTAGACGAGCTAGTCGTAGTGCTTATTCTGTTGGTAATGGTCGTTTTGGAAGTGGTAGAGCTCGAAGATGACGAAGGTGGTGGATCTGCTGAGTTCGAGATAATCCAATCGAGGTAGTATGATACCAAAGTATACACACCTATTGTAGCGAAGATTTAAATATATTCACGTACAACTATGTTACAGTTATGTGATGAAAACATTGATTAATACCGTAATAATAAGGTCTAGCACATCCTCGGCCCCAAGACACGATACCAATTTGAGTTTTCGTTCCTTTAATGACCATAGGGCCGCCACTATCACCTTGGCAAGAATCAGCACCACCTTAAAAAAGTGTGTAAAATTTAAACACGTGTTAGCTTTTTAAAATTAAATATAGACGAATTACCAGAGTAGAAGCCGGCGCACATCATTCCGGGCTTGATTGCGTTAGGACCGTAGCTGTCGCTACATTCTCTGTTCGAGACGATTGGGATGGACACTTGGCGTATGATGGCAGGAAGTAAGCTCGCACCCTCCTGTCATTTTGACACAGTTTAGTCAGTCTGTCATTTATGCGTAACTTAAAGTGAACCGCAGTCTATGAAATTATACATAGTCGCCGCAAAATTGTTTATCCGTTCATATTTTAAATAAATATAGTGTTACTATTTACTTTATGGATATGTTTGCATATGATAAATATTTTGGTTATTCTTGCATTCAAATACTCGCTTCCTTTGAAGATTGTTATGTGTGAAAACGAGCGCATTGTGCGGGAAAATAAACTATATTAACGGCGAGTTAATATGACTTATACTGCAGTCTGCACAGAAGAATATATATGTTAGAGTTATCTCATACGGATGTAGTTCCCCAGCCAGCGATGGTGATGTTGATTCCGTCATCAGGGCGCGATCCTTGCACTTTTGGCAGGGTGACGGGGGCCACGTAAGTACCAAATATCAGCGGACTACTCAACTATATGTTAATCAATACATATTTAAAGCCCTATAATATTTGTAATTCAGAATAATACCTTTAGTATAGAAATATCATATTGAAACGTAGTTGAATTGTAGGATGGATGGTATACATAGCTTAAAACGGATCGGATCTGCTCGGTCCCATCATCAGCCAACAGATCGTATTCCCCAGCTACGACTCTTAAATTATTTGCATTATATCTGTATTTAAAAGTACATAACACAATAGGTCAAGTTACTAATACATCACTACTGCAATCTAATGATGTATAATATCATATACTCTACCCAATTACACAATGGGCCGCATTTAATATGGTTCTATCGTTATAAATAGATCCTCCGCAGAAATGAGACCAGCTAGTTCCTGAAGAGCGCTGTAGAGAGATCTGGTATGGAAATTCGCCAGGAGAGGCTTGACTCCCACCGACGATCCTACCGTCCACTGGTGGCCATTCACCATCGAGGAAAACATTTACTGGAAGCCGTGGAATCACCGTGAACGTGCCTAAATTGAATTTCATTAAATTTTTATTTTTCGTAGTATTGTAGCAGTCAATTTACCTTTAATGCATTTTATGGAAGTTGCAGCTAAGAATAAAATGAGGGTCTTCATTCTTCGCTGTGAACTAGACTAAAAATATCTACTATGGGGTTGAAAGCCAATTGTATTACATATATAAGTGTGGTAAACCTTATCACTTATCATACAATTCGGGCATAACCTTTGACAACTTCATTTCAATAATGATATACTTCATTGACAGCAAGTGTAGTATATTGTAATCCTACATCCGCAGAATGGCTTAACGGTGTCCAGATTACGGCTTATAGAGGAAACTATGTCCCAGTTTTGGACTGATAGTTGCCCTTTCATAAACCCAAACTGACCTTGGCCTATATCCCTTAAACTGTGTGAGGTATACATGTTGTAAAACTGATTTACAGAACAAATCCACTGCATATCCTTATTTAAACTTGAATCAATTATATACCGTTCTATATTGCATTATAATGAGTATTATTTGAACCTATTAAAGTGGGAATATAAATGATAAATAATGATTGATGATTTAATGCGTTTATTATTGATGCAAAATTCATTCTAATAAATTTAACAACAGTATTCGTCAAGTGTTCACTTAACTAAATACTAGAAGTACGTTTATCTAAATTAAACTATTCCATATTAAAGAAATAAGTATATAATGCTCTAATAAATCAAAGTATTATCTTTAACTGGATTGAACTAAGCCATTTTTTTAGGTCGATGACTTTCTTTTCTAAATCCAAAGTTAAATCAATTATAGTTATTTTTTCGACGTGAAGAACCAGAGAAGAACCATCGACAGCAGTAGAACATGTAGAGATGAATCTCGGGATGGCGCTGATGATACTGGAAAAGTGAAATTATAGTCGTAAGTTGTCGAGGTGGTCCTAAGAGTAGTCATTATCATCGTCGGCGTACCACCGTTACCGGTGGTTCCAGTAGGCCTAGCAGTCGTCGTCGGACTAGTGCCGATGGGTGGTATGCCTGTCGTAGGAGCTGCGGTCGTGACGTCGGCAGCATTCAACACAATCCAATCAATGTACAAAGATACTTGGGTGTAGACTCCTATTATACATTCATAACGTTAAAAATTAAGAATATATAGAATCGATAATTGGTATTAGTTGTTGATATTACCATAATAGAGCGGTCTAGCACAGCCGTTACCCCAGGATACGATACCAATTTGAGTCTTGGTTCCTTTGAGTACCAAAGGACCTCCACTATCACCTTGACAAGAATCCTTGCCACCTGATAAAATCAGTTAATTCATAATATGTTTCAATGATAACATATAAAATAAATGAGACCTGAGGAGAATCCTGCGCAGATCATTCCAGTTAGAACTTCACCTTCACCGTAGCTTTCAGTACAATCGTTATCAGAGACAATGGGGACGTCTACTTTGCGAAGAATGGCAGGGAGCGAACCCAAACCTTCCTGATATTTGTTATATTTAAACTAATTCAGGATACACTTCATTATAATTATTACTTCAATAGTTCCCCATCCAGTGACGGTGGTGACGGTCCCATCCTCGGGACGTGAACCGGGCAACGGAAGGTCAATGGGAGTTACCAAATTGTTGAGCGTCAGAGGGGTACTTAGCTAAGTAATGTTGTAATATACGTATATAATAAAACGGTGGCTTAAGTGTAGAATTAACATAATTGGGCCATTGGGGCAATATAATGCAATGATGTTATCATAAATATATATCTTGTTTTCTAACCTTCACCGCAGACAAACCAACTACCTATTAGGTTGTTTAACTGTACATATAGCAATAACTTTTTTTTTAATTACATACTTTTAGAAGAGCGATGTCATTTTCAAAACTGAAAGTATCAAAAGCTGAATGGTACACAGATTTTGAAACGGATCTGATTTGTTCGGTTCCTTCGTCGACCAGAAGGTTGTACTCGCCCGCTACAACCCGCAAATTGCTTGCCGTCGTTCTATTATACCCAATATTATTATTTATAGTATAAAAAAAAGAGTTTTTGAGGAAATATAATACCCGTAAACGCAGTGAGCTGCATTCAGGATGGTATTGGCATTGTAAATTGATCCTCCACAACTGTGAGACCAACTAGCTCCCGATCCGCGTTGTAGGGAGATCTGGTAAGGGAACTCACCGACAGCAGCTTGGCTCCCGCCTACGATCCTGTTGTCTTGTTGGGATAAATCACCTCTCAGAAGGACATTCAAGGGAAGCCGACGAATCACCCATTTATTACCTTTTTGTTACATTTAAGATTATTCGTAATTCAAATGAATTATGGTATAGTTTACCATAAGTTGAACTGATGGTCACTAGAAGTACGAAGCATAAGATTGACTTGAGTATCTTCATTCTTTTAGTGCAATATTATTATTGCGTGGTGTAGTTTAAACAACAACTCGTTTTAAAGTGAGCTATTGACCATAGCCTGTTGGCTCCTTATTTGTCTGGATCCGGGATTTCATGATTGTTATTACACAGCCAAGTGTTGCAATTGAAATTTTATCAGACAGGACCATCATAAAAGCTTAATAAATGTAATTATCATACGCTATATGCTGCGCGGACTGTTATTCTCTATTTTTATTTTATTTTCTTAATTAATATGTTTCTTTATGATAGTTCCGCTCTCTATGATTCGGCCATATACTACGTCATAATGTTATTATCGGCTTAGTAAGTAGTTAGTATGTTGAATGTCAGAGCAGTGAGAAGCCATATGGTGATTCACCCCAACTCCGATTGAAAAAAGGCCTTTAAAACAATCTTTTATTGCTTTGTCTTTATTCAACAAAGACCATACAATAATAAAATAGTTCATGTACTTTTGTTGATAACTACATCACCTTTTTGTGTGTATTAACTATGCCCCAAAAATAGAGGCAAATATGTATAGTAGTAAATATACCAAAATCCTTAAAAACTTAAGAACTCTCTTTTTTCATTACTTTATTTTTTGAATAATTTGTATCGATAGTAATATAAGTAATTATTTTTTTCGTTTTACGTTTACGTTGAATTTGAACGATACTGATATGGTCTATTTATGTTGGGCTGTTATACTTTCTGCTTTAACCGTCATTATTTGCAATTATCATCAGTAGAGGGCAGAAGCATAATCATGTAAGTGGAAATATTAATTTTATAAAACCATTCCTTGAACAGAACCAGTCAGAGAATAACTTAAATGGATACCAACCGTATAGCTTAATTGTAATTAAGACTTAAATAAATTGTGATGAGCTATATATTTTCCGATTGTTTATATCGTTAAAATTTGGATTATTTATTTAATTAGCTTTTCTAGATTATTCAATCAGATTAATTAATATAGTTATGATACAGCGTACTGGTGTATATGATTTGCAGTAGCTTGATCTTATTTGGTTACATAATGTCTAATCCTTGTGACCCAGATCAATGCCATGATAATGACATCAGATTAAGTTATTAGTTATCACTATATAGCTGCATTTATTCTTTAGACTTTAGGCTTACTTTTTGTTTTACTGATAGATTTCTGAGACAAAGAGAGACGAGAAAATCCCCAGCAAGTTATTGTTTTGTGGGAACTTAAAACTAAATGTAAAAATAAATTCTCAACAAAAGGAACGTATAATTAAAAATGTTTCTTGAACTGTTACTAATTATACATTTGTATATAGGCTTACTTAAATACTAATATATATATTTTTTAAAATCTATTTTTAAGTAATGGTAGGTAAGTAATAAAAATGTATAGACCTAGATTATAATGCCTGTTCTATAGGCATTCATTCTATGCTGGTTTTATTTTTACCCATGAACTGCGGAATTGTGAAATTTGGTGTGCGATTTGGAATTCAACGATTTAATCATCGTCGTTGAATGGTCCGTTATTTGTACCACTGCGTATCTTGGTGACCGTGTTTCATGGTTTAGGGATGGTTTCCTGAAATCTAGGTCACATTCTATTTTGCTGATCACATTTTATCAGCAAAAATTGTTTGTCATCATTTTTGTTCAGAACCACGTTAAGTACATACGTAGAAATAAAGCCTTTCAATAAGCTCTCGTGAGAACCATATTATCAAGAGTTATATAAATTAGAGATTGACATTCGACTATAAAACTCCTTTAATAATACATCAGCTGAACACCAACACTAGTTTCTCTAAAATTAATTTATGAAATTTTTATTTGAAACAAAAATGACAACTTTTGTACAACTTTTTGGCCAGTCTTTTGTAATTCTGATAGCATTGCTTATTATATTGACCCCAGTGTTTGGAAATCCTGTTCATCGGTATGCTTATTTTTCTTTCAATAGATGTCGAAATTGTAATAAGTTAACATAATATCTACGGTTTTCAATAATAGACATGGACCATCACATCATAAAAAATGCAGTACTAACCGAATAGATGCGATGAAAGCGTTGAGAATATTAAAACAGGACCCCAACAATCACATCTGCACAGCCGTTTTCGAAACAGATCACGACGCTTCAAGAATTCCAGCAGATATTCCACACTTGAAATGTCCCAAGGGTACTGGAAGTCTTTGTGTTGAAATCCAACTACCGTGGAACGTATCATTTCACTCTTCTTCTACGGACAATGATTTTGGTAATAACAGCCTCAACATTCAACATCGAGAGATGCAACATAAAATCATTTACGTACCCAGTGGGTGCTATCAGAACGTAAATAAGAAGTCAATATCGTTCCCTAACACAAACAACCAAAAAGTCCCCCAAAAAGTCTAGTAAACAAGGATCAACATCACAAAATAAACTCAGCATCAGCAGTAGCTTACATAAGTCTAAGGATTTTAAAGGATAGGGTTTATCGCAGTCCGCAGACAGGCGCTGATTACGAATTGATTATATGCTGATTAAATACGGGATTTTTACTGTGATATGATTTACATTATTTATTGATTCTTCTGGAATACAGCAAAAAATACAAATTGTATTGAATATTTTATAACTTATTATGTATTTTATTTGAAAATAACTGTTGCATAGAAGGAATTTTGTGTTGCATTTACAGTAAATACATTTCCCATTTTTTCTATTATTGTTATGACCTCCGAATTTTCAAGATATAATTCTTTAATTTATTTTCCTTGATTGGCTAAATCTAATCTTATGGAAGAAGCTGAATTCAGTAAGTTATATTCTGAAGAGTAGCCATAATGATGGGGCTAATATGAACATGAAGCAGAAGTTCTGCATGCCTTATCAATTCTGCCTTACTTAGCGCAGGTATTGTGTCGTATACATCAATACATATATATGATGTCAGCTCTATGTATCCTTGCAGTGACATTATTGATAATAAAATAATGATTCCTTCAAAAGCTTCCTACAGCACGTTCCAGTGTGTACCATATAGCGATAGAATGTGCAGTACCAATACGTAATAAGATCATCGAAAAAGAATGTGAACTTTCGTACACCAGTATCAGCAATTAAATTAAGAATCTGCGTACTTTTCCCTTGCATAATTCACAATGAGCAATATGAGCTCAAAAAATTTCTAAATCGTTTCTTTCTCTGTGCACGTTATAAATCTTTATATGTGAATCATCATCGATATCCTGTTCAGGACGAATAAGTATACCGTCAGTACAATAATTATAAACATGCATAATACACTGCGATTATTCGCATCGTGACTTCATCATTCATCTCGTCGACAATAAGCGCACCAATAAAAATACCAAATATTTGAGATGATCGAGCCAGGAATGTGTGCCTATAGCTTAGTTTTCATAAAGGGCCTATATATTGTTAAGCAAGGCAATGGAATACCAAACATCCAACTTCTGAATAGGCAACTATTTTGCTCTCGTTCTCAGTAAATATATTGTACATAGTTTAGTTTTTTTTATGTTAAAAGAATGAAACATGTTGTACAATTTCTTTTCCCACATTTTGTGGTCGTTATTGTACTTTTTACTATGTTGACACTACCAGCCCAGGGAAAGCCTCATCACAATATTAAGTATGATTTTGGATTTTTTTTTAATAAATGCATATATTTTAATATTGCTGCATTAAATATTTACAAGGAAACCAGCCCTCAACAATCGCCAGGAATCCACACCCAGGAATCGTAACACATGCAGCCCTAACCGATTAGATCCCAAGACATTGTCCAGACTATTAGGACAGAACCACAAGAATCCGCCCTGCACAGCCAATTTTGTAACCGATCACGATGCTTCAAGAATCCCGGTGGATATCCCTCATTTCAAATGTCCCAAGAATACTGGGGATCGCTGTGTTGAAATCCAACTACCATGGAATGTATCGTTTTATTCTTCAAACTATTATGGATTGGGTAAAAACCATCGGAAGCTGGAGTCTAAAATCATTTATGTACCCAGTGGATGCCATCAGAATGTAAGTAAAGAGAAATCGCGCCCACCAAAACCAGAAGCAATCAAGTCCCAAAGGAAGTCCAAGAAAAAGGAGCCATTGCTAAAGAAAAAGAAACAACAAAAACAGCATAACATTTATTCATGAAATAAATAAGGATTAAGGAAGCTCAGAAAATGATTACAACTTGATTATATATAGTGGTTATGAGACTGATTATGTGATATGCATGCAATATTTATAAATATACTATAATCTTGCATAAATGGCTGATACCTAAAAAAAATAGAGAACACTTTACTGTACGAATTCTTCTTGTGTTATATGGATTGAAACATATTACCGTGTAAATGATGTGTTGCACTTCAGTTTTTTTAAGATTATAACCAATTTGTTTAGCTATAGAAACTTACTGATTCAAATGAGTGCATATGATGTATGGCTGAAAATTAATGTTTGCGCGCACGGCACTACCACTGTTTTATCATAAGTTTAGCTATATGGATTTCAAAACTTCACGCTAAAGCTATATTATAGAATTCCAATAAACGGGTCAATAAAGGGGCTAGATTTGTTCTTTCCACTATTACTGATTCAAATGAGTACATATGATGTATGGCTGAAAATTTATGTTTGCGCACGGCACCACCACTGTTTTATCACAAGTTTAGCAATATGGATTTTAAAACTTCACGCTAAAGATATATTATAGAATTCCAATAAACAGGTCAATAAAGGGGCTAGATTTGTTCTTTCCACTATTTTATATTGGGGGGGGGGGGGGGGGGGGGGGGGGGGGGGGGGGGGGGGGGGGGGCTGAAAGAAAGATGACTAAAATTTTCCATTTTTGTCTGGATCCTTATGACCTTATCTCAGAAAAGGGGATTCCCCATATCTAGAGATAAAGGGAGAGAACAGAAAAAGAGAAATACATATAATTTTTTAATGTGTCATTATAAACACATCAAGATCGTCAGTAGGATCAAGATCAAGTATGATACTGCACGCTAAATAATTAATGTATACATAAAAAGTAATAACACTTCCAAATACAAATAACCAACGATTTTTTTATGACTCACACATTTAGATGATGCAAACTGTGATGTCAACCCTACTTCCTTTACGTACCTTCGCATCCTATTTTATTTTATACTTTCTATATGGAAATGATATCATGCGCCATCGTCATGGAGAGCACACCATAAGATAATGTAAAAGGGATCGGGGATCTAAATAGCTCAATTCTGAATCACACCCCGGGGAAACTGTCCCATATATGATGTCCTGTCCGACCTTGCCCGTGATAAGTAGGTTTACATATTACGCACATCCATAACACGGATGCGTCAACATGGCATTGCTTTCATCATATATGCTGGACATTGAATGTTTGCATAACGACAAATGGTATATAAGCGATTCTTTTAGTAGTAGTCCTTGTTTATTTCAATCCCAAACAACATGAGAAGTGTTACAAAATTTCTTGACCCAAAGTTAGCAGTTCTTGTCCTACTTTTCATTACGCTGACACTAACCTACGCGAAGCCTCTCAACATTACTGTTATCAGGTTTTTTTTCTAAACATAAAACAGATTGAATATTTTTTCAAAATTATGTTTATTAAATTAAGGAAGTCTCACAATAATCGCCATAATCCTGCAAGATATCGTAACAACTGCAGTTCTAATCGAGAAAATACCGAAACAGCGTTGAGAATGTTGAGAAAACACACCCCTTACAATCAACCGTGTATAGCCAATTTCGCAACGGATCACGACCCTAAAAGGTTACCGGCAGATCTTCCACACATAACTTGTCCCAAGGGTACCGGGGATCGTTGCATCGAAATCCAACTACCCTGGAATGTGTCGTTTCATTCGCACGGCAAGGAAAACCAAAATCATGGGAAACTACAATCGAAAATGATCTATGTTCCAAGTGGGTGCTACGAGGATGTCAATAAATCACGCAATCCACCAATAAAGGGACCAACAATAAGAAAATCAGGAAAAAAGGATAATCATCGACTAAAAATACACATGTTAAAATAGGTTCGAATGTAGATATATGTATATATATCTACATCACATATACATTGTGGTTATCAATTGATAATTAATTGAGAATAACATGTTGCTGCTGTTGTTATTTATATTTATTAGTGTGAAAAATGTACAACGTTTCTCTGATACAGATTTTATTGTAATAGTAATTTTTGTGATATATTTTATTTGTCTTTAAGCTTATAATAAGCTTTTATCTGCTCTGATCAGTCAAGTATGCGGAAAATATAAGGTGGCATCGGTGCTACCCATCATTGATGTAAAATTGCCATTGACGTCAGTTTCCTGTGTATGTATATTGATGAAATTGTTCTCTCGGCAGCTCGCTATAGTACTCTACCGCGCGGTACTGAATTAAAGCCACGGACAAGGATAGAGAAAATCATATAGGTTCATTGAAGAAGAATGTGAATGAGCGGAAAATATAGCATACATTGAAAATTGACGTCAGTTTCCGATGTATATACACTGATAAAATGGTTGCCTCGGCAGCTCGCGGTACCACGCGGTACTGAATTAAAGAACTGGGAAAGCAAATAATATAAATAATCATTTATAAAAAAGAATGTGAATGAACGGGAAGCCTATGAAAATGACCGCTAATATAGATTAACATTCGTTTTTATAAAAGAATTTAGGTATTTCACAATGAGCAGCAGTATACGCTATCGTTTCTATAAATTTTAAGCCATCATCCAAATAAATCATGTCCGGCTCCTGTCCATATGAAACATACCATCGGTTTATAATGCATGAGTTACGACAAACATAGACAATAGTCACTGATTCAATACGGCTTTTTCATCGTAAAATTTAAAAGATATGATTACTAAACATGTAAAACATTGAGTAATGTTTTGACATCGACACATCGTATCGTTTTGGCAACGCATATACTGACCCGTCTTGGATAGGGTGATATATAGAAGACCATTATAATAATTACTGATTTTCAAAATCGATTGAACAGCTTAAGAATATAAATAAGCATAATGGGATATTCTGAAAGTAGGTACATGTGAACATTGCCGCACTAGCACAGTGCGCATCGTCAGATAAAACAAATCAACGCGTTAACCTTCATGGATTTATACAGTCACATATACCTTACAGTACCCTACACGCTATCTAAAAGTCCAAGGAGCCAACTCTATAACACTCACTGTACAATTTATGAATTATATTTATAGATTATATTTTATGCACAATTTATAGATTTTATTTTTATGAGATTTAAATTAATGTAAATTGTGATGATTCTGAATAACGACACCTATCATAACTTTAATAACTGAAAAATAATATTCGTTTATTTAAAAAAGAACATTGCGCAATGAAGAGCAAGTGTGTATAAGGCTGTAAAATAAAGAACCGATTCGGAAAGTTCTTACTCATTTTATTTTCGATATTCTACTGAAATTGCGTAAGTAAATATGAGGAAACATACATAGCCATGTGCACGGCACTACACAATTCTCACGTGCATTTATCACGTCACTACCGCTGCATGCACACGTTACTGCTATTGATACTGCAACGATAAGAGAGGCTATATAATCGCAACAAAACTACCAATCTGGTTTTCCTTGTGTTTCTCTTTTCTATGATAGAACATACAGAAAGTGAGTCTGTAATTATTACACAATTTTGAGTTTTTCGTTGAAATGTGCAGAAGCAAGCAGAGAAATACCGAGTGTTATAGTTTATTGGATTTTTCTCCTTAAGTTCTATTCAATCTACGGAAAAATCTACGTTGGTAATGTCAACCTTGATTGCGTTTTTAGGTGTATATTTTTAAAGTGCGAAATTGAGTACGGACAATGTGATCTGTAAAATTAATTTTACAGAATAAGCGCTGAATGAATGATTGAATGCTATACTACGCTTCGTGTGCTTAGGACCAAACGTTAGGGTAAAGACCGGGATCGGGAAAATGAAATCCTTTTCCCGCAGAGCAAAATAAAAAGACATCCTTTTTGATACTTTTTCCTTGATTGAGAAAAAGTAATGCTCGTCAGCCATTGGCCCGTATTCCATGTGTCTACCCGCCGGGCACACATATTTGTCAAATTCGTACTTTTCACCTGCCCGCCAGGTAGACGAGGTGCTGGCCAAGGTTTCTTAGCGGAGAAAATTGGACCAATGGCAGTAGAGCTTTCTTTTTTTTCACCAGCAAGGAAAACGGAACAAAAAGGGTGTCTTTTTATTATGCTTATTTCTCGGCCATGGTAAATGGAATTTAATTAAATAAAATGCATTCTAGAAAATGAATCATATTTTCATATTTATTTTTTATATAATTTTTAAAGTCAAGTGTTTTTTTTTAATGCCGACAAACAGCGAGAATTTTTTCCCCCCTTAATAGTACCCCTAGATTATTAGATTATCTCATAAATTATAAACGGAATTGATATTTGTGCCACTCGACTTGGCTTTGAATGTCAACAATTTCATTTGAGTTTTTTTAACGTTAAAGTCTAGTTTAACTATCGATTTTCATATTCGTCATGGTAACACATTTTTTAAGTGTTTAAAAGTCTTATCAAAGAAAATGCGAACTAAAATGGAATTAAGCCGCTAATTTAAGGCATCGTTCTCATTAAGGTTTAATTTCAAGGATAAATGCAAATAAACTCAGTTTAAAGCAACCATCTCAGTGTAGGTAGGATATTAAACGAACATGAAAAATGGTACCTAAACTTATTTATGTTCAAATCAGTTACCCTCGGTACCCCCCCCCCCCCCCCCCCCCCCACAGAAAAAGTGCAAATCCGCCCTTGTGTGTCACCGAATAAAATCCCCTCCTTTTCAACCAAACACCGAGTATGGAAAAATAATGGGTATCGATCTGTTAACAGAATTTAAACTTTGAAACAATTCCCAAACCATTAAAACAAATCTTACCTCGTCGGCAAGAGTAGAAAAGTCCTCTAATTTTTCATATTGCAGAATATCTAAGTATAAAAATTGAACAAATTTAGTTCTTTCTGTACAATAGACTAATCTTAAAGTAAATTTAACACAACCAGATTTGAAATGGTATTTACAAACCAAACCATCTGCACGTAAGATGTAGTCACGAATGCAGTTCGAAATTGTACACTGATACTATCAACTAATTCTTCCGTATAGAAATATTGATGATGTCAACTTTTAAAAAATATTGATCAAATTGAAGTAATATTGATAAAATCTTAAACGCTTTCTAGCACGTTCATAATTCCTATAGAGTTTTAAATTCTCTAATCAAGAAGGAATGTGCAAACAAAAATCTCTTATGTGATTCTGTATGTAGTGTGAAGCCATTATTAGGGTAAACCCCTCCCATCACCAGATAATAGAGTAAGTGGCTTTGCAATTCGCCACCCATTTTCCACCTCTCCATTCCTAATTGGATTGGAGCTCTAGACCAAGGAAATAAGCTTTAAAACAGCACTGCTATACCTCATCTCTATTGTTATTTGATAAATCTGCGTGCTTTCAGAGCACCATGTACCAAAATGATGTCACACATTCCACCAGCATACTGACACAGTACCGCACTGATCTTTTACTTTAAATTCCTGATTTCTAAAAACAAGAATGGCAAGACCAGGAAATATAAATACAAAATCTGATTGCTAGCATTCTAAACAAATAAAAATGCATTAACAAAAACATGGTAAGGCTTATATATAAAGCCTGTAGGTTGACATATGAATTTTAATACTTTCTCAGCTCCCAATTTTCTGAAGAATATAGAACGGTATTAAAATGGGAACTAGTTGTTTCCTTAGACAATCCGTACATAAGTGTATGGTAATTGTGTCCATTTTTGTTACGTTCACACTAGCTCATACAACACCCTTATACGTAAAGTAAGTTTTTCTTCAATATCATTAGATAATCATATTAACTTAATAACTACATAATTTTCTTAAAGGAAGTTTGTTTCACATAATCGAGCTACAACACCACGGCATAGAAAATCTAGCCACAATCGAGTAGATGCAAAAGAGGGGTTGAAAATCTTAAGAGAACAGAACCCCTACAATCAGCCCTGTATATCCGATTTTGTAACGGACCACGACGCTTCAAGGATCCCAGCAGATCTTCCTCACATGCCTTGTCCGAAGGGTTCTGGGGATCGCTGCGTTGAAATCCAGTTACCGATGCATGTATCATTTTATACTTCTTTGGGCAATGACAACCAAGGAAATCTTGAATCAAAATTGATATATATCCCCAGTGGATGCTATGAGAACAAGAAACCAGACCATCCACTGAAACAGAATCAATTCATAACAAAATCGAAAAATGAAAGTAAATCTAAGAAAGGGGTCACTTAGGCCACATAGAGCACTTATAGGGAATCATGTGATTCTGATAAATTGATCATTTTGTGTGAATGTTGTTAGGTTATGTGTATTTATTGGTGTCCATCACTTACATAGTTACGTGTTGATGCTTTGTTTTTTATTGCAACATATTCATTTGTACATCAGAAACAAAAACTTCACAATTCGCACAATGATAATTTTGGCAACGTAAAATGCACGGAATGAAATATTAGAAATCTTAAAAGAAGGGCACGGGAACACTGACTCAACTTGGGGTTATCTATGTAACTTGGAGCTATCTATGTAATAAGCATGGTGTTTACTGCAACCAGATAAATGTCAATAAAAATCTTACTGAGATTGATAGCTGATTTTTTCAGATTTTTAATTTCATTTGAGACAAGTGGAGAAGGTTTAGTAAACAATAGTAAGCTTCTATGCCATAACTTGTTTGAAGTGTATATATATGGTCGGAACATGACAAACTGTATGTTACAAGGCTAGGTATCGAAGGGGTCTTTTCAACGTAAAATACCGTTTAGTTTGCCTTCGGCAAAAATTGCCACATGACCCCCGTGTTTTTGTCTACATCTAGCAGAAATTTCGTCAAGCTCAATGCTACCGTAGCTATATCCGGCCAAGTTCCACACGTATACTGATGAACATATACCCTACTTTTCATCCACCTCAGAAGGGCTGCCCTGGCTTAACGCGGGCTCAACGCCGCTTCAACGGTACAGTCACAGACTACCACAGGGTCGATTTCCCATTCCGAGCCTTTTTTTCAAGCACGCCCTACTTTTCTCTTTTGGTAACAGTGAATGTGATTTTAGGGTCCCAGGCCACCTGGTGGTTTCATTTATACATTTTTTCCAAGTTGTCCGATGAGTGCTATTTTTGAGGGGGTGTAAAATTTATAATGGAATATTGTATTGTTTTAAAGAAATCGCAACGAAGTGAAATCATCTGAAAATTGTGCAGTTGTGGGCCGGAATTTACTCCTTCGATAACTTGCCTTGTATTATGCAGTTATTTGGCCATAATCCCCCCCCCCCCCCCCCCCCCCCCCCAGGGGCCCTTTAGGGGACACGGTGCTGTACCATGTAAAAAAATCATTTTTTGTGTCGAGTAATACCTTCTAGATGGGGAGCAGAAATTGATTTTTTGGTTGGAATTTGGAAGGATTTGAACGTCAATACCCTATATTCTGCTTTATCACGATACCAAAGATTTTTACGCACGATTGAATGACAATGGTAGTGCTTCTGAATATATTTAAACTATACTATTTGTGCGACGTAACGTGACGGGGGCTCGAATGGCGAGTTATACAAATCCAGCATTAAATAATTTTGATATTTTCCAAGTCTGGTGATGGTGACGTACCGAATAACATTTCTGCACTGGTAATGTGAATCATTAGGGTGATTGAAAGTCTTAATTTATTGAGAAAAAAGTATAAGGATACTGCTTATAATTATTTAATCATTTTACAAAAGAAATAAATCATTTAACAAAGTATAAATTGGGTGCGCTTGGTGTCTCAACCAAAAAGCAACAAATTAAATGAAATAAATAAACCTAAGCGTTTTTCACCAGGCTGGTGTGTGTGAAGTGCAAAATTCTTTACTTTACTTTATAGATTTTTAAACTCCCCTATTAAAATAATTAATTATATCTATGTGAAAGTACTTACCGAATGTGTATATGGTACCTTTTGGATTGAATAAATTTACAAACCTTAAACAGAGATCTAATTGCAGCTTTCTTCGATATGGATGTGCATAAAAAATCTGGCTTACGTTGTAAGATATAGTGAGAGCAATGTGCTGTCTTAGTTTTATGATAGCAATCTTGCCTGGCAACTGACGTCGGCATAGCCTTCCGATGAGATCAGCTCTAAAATAGATTCACCCATTAAAATAAACTGATAAACTGCTCTATACTTCTCAACCGCCCAATTTTAGCTCAAATCACGCCCCAGATGTGTCCATAGGATAGCCTATCCTATATTAAAGATGGAATGTGCAAACCATAATCACAAATATTTACTAAAATATCTAGTAGATGTACCCTTCTATGCATCATCATAGTATATGGTCATCACACCATAAGATAATGCAAGTGGCCCCACGAGTTGCACGACCAATTGGCGATCGATCGCGTGGTTCTTTCTTCCACGTTAACATTCTCAATTGGTATCCAAAAGTCAGAAAATGGGCGTGTAAGCAACACCAAGTTATATACGTTATTATTTCTATTCATTTGAGGGATGTTCTGTGTCGGTAATAATCAATAATGATGCCATGCATTCCACCGAAAATTAAACAAAGATGACAAGAACAGGAAAACAGGAGAAAAATCAGATCCTGCTTAGCATTATAATCATGAAATAGGGATTCGAGAGTGCTTTTGTCGTGTAGTCAATATAAAGCCTTGAAGATGGGTACCAGCACTCCAATTGAATCCTTCACACAACACTTGAAAACTTTTTTGCCCTCATTCCCTCCAATAATATTAATTTTAAAATGAGAAAAACTTGTTTTCTTCAAAACTCCCTACATCAGTCCTGGATACTCTTATCACTTTTTATTTCTTTTACGTTCGCCCATACAACGCCCTTCTATATTAAGTATGTTTAATTTTTTATTATGCATTTAATTATTGAAAAAATGTATTGAATATCAATTTATTTTTTTTTTCAAAGGAGGTTGATTTCCAACAACCGAATTACAGCACCACGAAACAGAAAACCAGCAGGTCATAATCGAGTTGATGCCGAAAACGCGCTGAGAATGCTGAGAGAGCAGAGTCCCTACAATCAGCCCTGCATACCCGATTTCGTTAAAGATCACGATGCTTCAAGGATCCCTGCAGATCTCCCACACATGCCTTGTCCCAAAGGTACTGGGGACCGCTGCATCGAAATCCAACTACCAATGCATGTATTATTTCATTCTTCTAATTCTGGTGGATTGGGGAACTACCATCAAGACAAACTCGAATCGAAACTGATCTACGTACCCAGTGGATGCTACGAGAATAAGAAACCACGTCATCCGCTTCAAACAGCACCAAAAAGCAATGCAAGAAAGGAAAAATTAAGAAAAAAGGGCAGTAGGCAACAACATAAAATACCAATTAAATAGATTGCATCCCATAATAGAGTTGCACTTCAATTGATAAATTGTTATATTTTTATGCTTGTTGCGTAATATTTATATTTATTAACGGTGAACGAACACTTATACATAGCAAGGTGTATTTTGTTATATAATCTATCTAAACAAAAGTATTTATAGTAAGTTGCATTAATCTTGTAACCTTATGGAATAATTGCGCATGCAATGATATGGATATAGTACAAAATAAGTTATTGTTGATGTCATGTAAGTTTATTCTTATTACCGTTAATATCGTATATTGTTATTGTTTCAATTCGATGAGTTCTGTTGATGAATACTCTATGAAACGGCTGTAATATTTTAATATTTTCAAAGTGTAAAGTTAGCATACTGTTTTGATTGGTGGAAATTTATCAAAGAAAAACAACAGAAAAAATAATTTATGTAAATATGAGTAATTTTTTAACTACTTGCAAGTTTGCTTTATTACAAGGCCTACAAAAAGAAACACAACCGAGACTTTGAGAATATATACCAAGTAAATAATTCCGGAAAGAAGCAAATGAGCAATAGCGAGAACCGCCCTGCTAAAAAATCACTGGCATTTACATAACAGATGTATACCGTCCGACGTGTACGTGTTATCTGTTAAATTAACTCATCTCACAGATTCTTGCCTCTATCTAAAGCTTAAAAAAGTGACTTCCACTGAGATTGATAGCTAAAAATATTGTATCACTGCAAGTAAACAAAAATTTGGGCATGCTGCTCACGTGATTGGTTAGTGATCTATCATTTTCAGGGTTGATGATATTATACATTTAGGGTATGTCATATTATGCACATTCAGTTATGTCTAATTGAAATAGGTTTCATACAAAACCTCTATAATAGATTTAAGTGACAAAATTAACCAGCTCATAGTATCTTTTATTGAAATATTGAAATTGTGGTTATTATGAACATTCTATGTTTTCTTCTGTAAGATTTTTATTAACAGGGATTTTATTACACTCATGTGGTTTTTGTCTATATTAACTCAATTTTAGCTCATAACATTTGACCATTTTGGCACCATAACCCAAGTTTTACAAGGAATCTTCCTCGTCGACGTCGCTGGTATTTAACAGGAAGTTAGGTTTCGTTGTTTCTGGTGTTTTTTTTTATCATTCCATTAAACGAACACGCGTACTATATAGGGGCATAACTGCAGATTGACAGATCGGGTATATTTTTTAAACATATCTAACGGCTTGCCGCTTACGTATTACAATATACAAGTGCAGCTGCACTGACACTATATCAAACTTTCTGAGTCGTTCATTGATCGTTTCTTAGATAAGATGAAAGTGAATGTAAATCCCTATTAATTTTAATGAAAAATATATATTTCATGAATGTGGGTTCAACAATTTCAGAATTGTATTTGATTCCATGTTAGTCATAAAAATTCGTCACGATTCTGCATTTTTGTTTAGTAACATAGTCCATAAAAAATTTCCATAAAAAATGATTCTTTTAAATAAAAATGAGTTTCCATAAACAATATAATTTGAAAAAAATGTAAACATTATTTTTTAATTGTAAACTTTTGCCCTTTTCTCTCTACGTGAAACGATTTAGAGGCGGTCGGCTTCTAAAGCTTATCATTTCCCTATAAAGGGGAATTTTAGGGATTTTCACCGTTGTGTGAACTTTTATATGTTTCAGATGAGGTCATACCAAAATTAAAGTAATTTTTAAAAAAGTATTTTGTTTGACTTGAAAGCCTAATATTTCCAAGTGAATATTAAATCCTACGAAATTTGATAAAACAGATAATATTTATGCTGACATTTCCAATTTAAACTTTTTATTTTAGTTTACCTACTTTAAACTTAACTATATTCTTATTTTGTGTACATGCATAGCAATATGCACATTAATATACGGCACTTTGTTCACGCCCCTATCACGGTGCATCACAAATTTTTGCGCACAGCACGACTGTAAGATTATCGACGTGGAATATCGATAAGACAATGCTATATAATCATAATAGATTTTACAATCTGGTTTTTCTTTTGTGTCTCTTTCCCGTACGAGAACACTTTTTAAAGTTGTTCCCTTCTAAAAAAAATAAGCAAGTCTCATCGTAGTTTTCTAAAATGCATTGGAAAGTAACAGTAATTCCAGTCTTCTGCTATACTATTTGGATACATTCCCCAGGCTGACGAAGATGGTGACACAAGACTGCAACACTCCGGTAATCTGAATTATTTTGTTAAAATATCTGAAAAAAACTCTTGAAAATCTATGTTCTGATAAGTAATTGTAATAAGACTCGCGTAAAAAACCCATTTATTTTTTAAATTTGTACAGTAAAAAAAAAAATTTCTACAAGATATACTGTACATTTTCTGCATGCTCTGAGAAAACTGAGTTTATAAATTTTCTAAACATTTTGTGTTTAGTGACTAATTAAACAATTTTGTTCAATTTTATTGGATTTGTGTTTTATTTTATCAAACAAAGATCCACAAATATTTTAAAAACAATTTGTTTTAATATTTAATTCTCAGTGTTCTTCACTGGACATGCAGTATTTTTTTAAAAGTAGGGGTTTATTCTATTGAATTCCTTTCTTGTTTTCTCAAAACAAGCTTGTTAAAATTTAACTTCGGAGTTGAGATTCGAACTCAGAGCCTCTTGAGTGCTATGCACACACTCTAACCACTACACCATGACAGGTGTAAAAGGAATAAAATTTTAAAGTATATATACTGAAAGAGCGCATCGCGCATGTGCCACGCTATACTGCCTATAAACACATGCATTGTCATTCATTTTAAAAAGTTTCAAAAGCTTATTTTTTATAATGATTTATGTGAAACGCTATTGTAAAAACTATTTGTAAAATGAACTTTAATCTTCAATACAATTGGAATATCATTGATGCTACTATTGAAAGTAACTGGAGTTTACCGTTTACGTACGCAACAGTAAGTTAAAGGTAATCATAATCATAAGTTACTGACGTTGTAGAGGACTCAAGGTAAGCCAAGTAAAAAAGTCTCCCCTACCTCATTCTCTAGTGGCGCATTGGAACAACACTCGTCTCCCATCATCAAGTCTTCAGGTTCGAATCTCGGTATGTCATATTTATTCTATGCTCTTCTAAATGTGTGTATGTATCACCTAATGTGCCAGGCTACTAACCCAAAAATGATACATGAGAACAGATAGGAGAAAGAAAATTATTTCATTTACAGAAAAATATTTAATCAAAATTATGAGTATGTCTTCTAAATTTGAAAATTTAAAACAAGAAACAAAATTAATTGAATAATTTGTTTTATATAAATTGAACAGTATTGTTTAATCTATTCATATTTCCATGTTCACAATGATTTCTAAACAAAATTGTTTTAATGACCATGCGAGAACAAAAATGTTCACAAATATGTGAACAAATGTTTAATTTTAGTGAACTTATTTTTTTCAGAGTGCAGATGGATTTTTGAAATCGCTTGGCTAAGGAACAATCTGTAACGTTGTAATAGAAATGTATTTTAAAAAAGATTATGATTGGCAAAGTTATATGTAGAAATCTAGCTTAAATTAACAATTAGAAATTACTTGTCTTTAATTAACAAGCAATAAATTGGGTGTGATCTGCAGTAGAGCATGTGCTTACCGTGCCAATCGACCTTTTTGGATCGACTAAATTACTTATTACATCTCGACATCTGTTATACAGAGATCAGAAATGAAACTTTCATTTGACCTGGATGTAAATCATGTAGTCTAAAATCAACAGGCAGTATAGATATACAGAATAGGCAGGCAGTATAAGATATACAGAATGTTGCAGATTGCTGATATCAATATTTCCCCTGGCGACTGACGTAGACATATAGCAGCCTACAGATGATGTCAACTCTAAGATAGATTTATTTATATAGACTAAATTGATAAAAATAAAATAAAAATAAAAACTGTGCTACCCCTCAGCAACTCACGTTCAGCTCAAATCACGTTCCTATTGCAGTATCCAGGATAAGTTATTATAGTAAAGATGGAATGTGCAAACAATTAGTAATCATCAATATGTATTTAATATGTCATACGGATGTATATGTACCCTTCTATATGCATCATCACTATGGTATGGTCATCACACCATAAGATAATATAAGTGGCCCCACGAGAATCCCAGCCAATTAAAGATCGATAGCGTGTTTCTCTCTTAAACCGTTAAACGTTACCACATTCTAGTGCATTTATATTTCGTCATCGTCTTCATTTTTATTTTTTTTATTCAAATATTCGTATGTAAACTGACTAGGACAAATAGAAAAAAAGCGTTATGGATTCCATAAACAAACTGACAGAGAACACTTATTCACAGTTCGAAACTACTGATTTTAATTTCAAACAAAATTGACAAGATCAGGAAACTAGAACAAAATCTGACCATACTAGTTGTTAACAAAAAAAATAATACAGTACTGTGGTTTAGTAGCCAATATATATATAAAGCCACGAAGATGTGCAGCACAACTCGAATTGAACTCTCGTACCACTTGTACCTTTTTCATTCTCATTTTTATTTAGTAAAAGAAAAGTTCTAAATTCTTAAGAAAATGAGAAATACTTATACTTATATACAGCAATGTGTAATAGTTCTATCACTTTTCATTACAGTCACACTAGCCCATACAACACCCCTCTACATTAGGTATGTTTTATTCTTTGGTTTTAAAAAATCAATTTAAATGTTTTTTAAAAATTTGTTTCATTTTTCAAAGTAAGGCGATTTCCAAGAATCAGATTGCCAAACAAACATACAGAAAAACCAGGTCACAAGCGAGTCGATACAGAGGAAGCGCTGAGAATGTTGAGAGAGCAGAATCCCTACAATTAGCCCTGCATACCCGATTTCGTAACGGGATCACGACCCTTTAAGGATCCCAGCAGATCTACCGAACATGTCTTGTCCTAAAGGTACTGGGGACCGTTGCATTGAAATCCAATTACCAATGCATGTATTAGTTTATTCTTCTAATTCTGATGTATTGGGGAACTACCATCAAGACAAACTCGAAACCAAACTGATTTATGTTCCCAGTGGGTGCTACGAGAATAAGAAACCACATCATCCACTTAAATCAGCCACTAAAAGAACAACCAAAAATAAGCCGTAGGCCTAAAGGAAGAAATTAAGAAACAAGGCCACAAGCAGTGTTTCTTAATCATGATTAGATTGGAATCACATTTGATTGGAATCATGATTATAATCAAATTTGATTATTGATTGGCAATCATAATCAAAACTGTCAATTTGATTATTTTGCCATTTTCTGAAATCATAATCACTTGGCAACAGCGCATTTATTTAATTTTAGACAAAATGGCGGCGAAATTGAAAGAAGATTTATACTTTCTACTTGTACTCGTTCATCTTAAGGGTGATTGATCGTTAAAAAGTTGTCCACCATTTATTTTTTTATTTAAAAATTGAAGTTTTAATATTTCTGATAATAATCCAATATAAAATATTGTTTTCCTAAATCTGGCAACGTTTAAATTAGTGATTATGATTATGATAATGTAATCAAATTTCGATGATTTCATGTTGATTCCCAAAAATTTGTTATCAATTTTTTTTATAATTTTTTTGATTATAATTATTTGATTATAGCTAAAAAAATTTGATTAAGAAACACTGGCCACAAGTATTAAGCATCACCAACAAAAGCAATCGATCAATTAGACTCAGTACAGTAGTTTTAGGGTGGTGGTTAATAAACTGATAAATTAATTATATATTTGGTGTGGTTTTTGTTGTGAGTCATTAAATGTTTCAAATCGATAAGAAAATGGTTAGACTATTTATTTGTGATTTTCATTATAAGAAAACTAGGAACACATGTTTTGAGACGTCATTGGTTTCCGTTAATTATAATGTTAAGATGAGAAATTTCAGCTTCAATAGCGAGAATTCAAATTTATTCTTGTCTATTCCACAGATAGGAAATCCCAAAACTTAAGGTTATCCAAAAATGAGTATTATTCGTTACATATACACCTATCAGTATGTGCTGTTTACAGTTGACACCAAACAACTATGCTTATATAAATGAAAAAAGTGATAGTATAATTAGATTAGTAAAAAAATTAAATGCAACCAGTAATACTAAACGGAGTTATAGTTTTATGAAGATTTTTTTGTATTTCCAACATATAGATTGCAATGTAATAAACATAGTGTGATGCTTTCAACCATTTAACATCAATAATAAGTGGGCACCCAACTGTGCCTAAGTATTTGGATTATAAATGGTGAGATACATTTTAAGATAAAGCAACTGACCATAAAGAAGGCAATACTGTATAATACATTGAAAAAAGTATTAACCTAGGCAATAATGCTTCCAAATGAACAATGTGGTACAGTTTTGTTACCAAGATTTATTATAGGGTTTCAACCCTTATTCGTGTTAAACTCGTGATAATTGTGATTATATGTTATTTGAGTAAGTATTTGAGATTTTAAGGAAAATGAATAATTTAATTTTCAACATTAGTTTAAAATGAGAGGAGCGGTGCAGTTTTTACGAACAAATAACGTTAGTAGTTTAAAGTATAGCTTTAAAAATTTCTCTCAGGGCTTGCAGTTGTACAGCATTCGAAAACTATTTTGATTGATCCCTTTTGATTTTCTAGAGATTACGCAAGGAAAATTGTATATATTTTTTATGCTAGTGCTCTAATGACATTCCGACTAGCTCGTCGGTAATTAATAATTATAATCTCGAATAAGAAAACGGTGAAAGATACAGCTATTCCCGCTAGAAGAAGGAGGAAAGGGCCCATCAGATCGCTAAGATTAAGAACTCGTTTCTCTTCCGAAGCCGCCTGATAGTTGTCTAGTAGACATTGATCCAGCTTGGGCAGGATACGTTTTTGCCAGTAGTCCACCAATCCAGATTCTGGCAACCTTTTCAATCTGTTTTGAAATAAGTTAAGTTCAATGTTTTGGAAATATTAGGTGAGATTCAGTTTGTATATTAATAGTAATTTAAAATCAAATATGTGTGATAATTAAAAATTTAACCGGTAGTTAACAGCATCCGTGTAGCGCCAATTTTTGGGGAATGTCCAAACCAATTTATTGCTGTTTGATATTTCCGGATTAGAAACAGTAAATTTACAACGGTTGCCAGATTTTTTGTACGCCATATCCATATAAACCATTACTTGTATGTCTACCTGTAACGCGAACATAGTTACAAAATCATTAAACTCTTGGTTGGAAATAAAACATTAAAACATATATTGGATTAAAAGTATCTGAAATTATTTTTATTATTTGAAAAAATATATGTTTACCGAAGCGTAGGCATATTTTCCAGTATAAAGTTTTTCAAACCCTTCTGGTTGACCAACGAAAAAAGAGTCCGGATTCTGCCTCAAAGAGTCACCCAGAATTTTGTAAGTTCCATCAGTAGCCCTCTATAATATAATAAATAACGATACATAAGAGATCTCATGGTATATACTCAAGCATTATTCAATTTCGATTTACAGGATGAAACTATATACGTAAATGAACTCGATAAAATTGACAAACCAAGCACAAGGATGCCAAGGGGCTATCCTTTTCGACGAGAATTTTCACTCTTTGAGGCTGACCAATAGCCACTTCTTTAAGAGTTTTAGCAACTGGCATCAGCTTTGGTGCTGTCAAGTAGGAAATAATGGTACTAGAATAAGCATTGAATAGAACAAAAGCTGCTAGACACCAGGTTCCCTGAATAGTTCTGAATGATAGTTTGTATTTCCATTGATCCCATGCACCTATTTAGCATTTAGTATAGAATTTTTGTATGTTTTAAAAACTATAATTACACATTTTATAAAATAGTTAACCTCCGACAGTCAAAACGTAGATAGCCGCAGTCCATATGTCCTCCCTTGTGTTATTACTCTCTTTATAGAACTTTGGCAAATAAATTATTGTGAGTATAACGCAGATCATTGAAATGGGCAATAGCAACCATACCTATAAATAGAAAACAGAGGTGGAAAAAAAACTGAATGAATCATAGTTAAATGTGTTCCATAATATGTACTTCAAATTGAAATGGTCTAATAGGAGCCAAGATTTTGCTTTCTTCTTTGGGCCATGGGACCATCAATTGACTTTTTGTTGTGAACCAAGGAATGGAACAGTCAGCTCGAGTACATTCGATACCATTGAGGAGTATGAACTTGGTGGTTATATTTACCTCCTTATTTGTAGTTTATTTTAAAATTTATTTTTTAGAATTTAAAACAGGATTGAATTAATATACTCCTCTCTTTAGAAGATTAAAACTGGCCTCTTTTCTTCCTAATTTTTTCTCTTCATCCTCTCGTACACGCACAAAAGAATAACTGTCCAATTATATTAATTGTGAAAATGCAATAAAGTGAAATGCATGATAACATATATTTCATTTTACGTGACATTTAGGGCTTCGGTCAGGTAATTGCAGACCTCAATGTTCAAGCCGTAATAAGTCAGCGTCCCATTTTCATTCAATTTCTCATTAAACCAAGGAGGGTCCTTTAATTACTTCATGTTAGTCATAAAAGATAGTTGTACATTTATATATGAAATAAAATATTACAGGGCTAGCAGACACGAGTAAATGGGCACCACTCAACTCTCGAAGCAGCAAATCCTTGTCGTCCTCCTCCATTATCCTCGAACAAACATAGTTGAACTGAAAACATACCAACAAGAAGATCGTCAAAATTGCACATCGATTAAATTTTCTGTCGTTCGCTGTTGACGATGACATCGTGCGATTCAATGCGTTAGTATTTTCTAACAATAAATTTATCTTCTTGTTCCCAAGGAAAGAGTAGTATGGCAACCGCTATTGTTCAAACCTACCGAACGACTCAACATTGATTTACATGTTGAGCTTTTTTCCACTGGGGCTGTTCCTTTAAGTTTTTATTATTTAGTTCGCCTGCTGTGGTAAGTATTTCATTGCTTATTTGCTATACAAACGAAGCAGGCAGGAGTCATAGAAAATGAGGACAGTGGCATATGTTGTGATAATATATTCAAGGCAATGACTTGTTGAACAGTTGTGCTGACGGAGATTATTTTTATGCATTACAACATGCAAGACAGTAGTCAGTAATATTTACTGCGTATCCTCTTTAAAAAAATATAACCAAAGAGATCGGATGTTTGCAAGTCACCGTCGACAATTGTTTTTAGAAAACAAATATAGCGATATAGAAACCATCTTAACTATTCGTGTGCTATTACTGAGATTGATTGACATTTATACTGAGTCAGTATGAATGTGACGTTATATCTCATGCTTCCAAAGGAAGTTCCTTCCCATGCAACGAGGTTTTTAGCTGTTTTATTTACGCTTTCACCAAGGACGGCCTTAGGTTTTCTTTTCGTCCTGCTAAAAACATTCTATTCTTGGCTATAGCGACAATAAAAAAAAAGCTAAAAATGTCGTTGTATGTTGTATGGGAAGAAAATTACTTCAAACGTTGTATATTCTCCCGTTATTTTTTTAATTATTTGCTTTGTTACGACTCCAGACGATAGCGTCCGGATATCTATCATCTGCATGTGTAAATGTCATCTTGAAATGGACCTTGAAAAATACTTCTTGTATTTTTCGTGTAAAGCATAGCTTCAATTTTGAAATAACTTGTTCGCTTTATCTATTTCACAGAAGAAAAATATGCCCAGCAGCCAATAGTTCTTAGTCTAAAGATATATTATACGGTCACATCGTTGGCATTTTTTCTTGTGATATTTTGGATATATTTTATGATTTACTATTTTGACACATTGATGTAAGAGACAATACATAAATGAAAAATTGTGATATTTTAATAACTGTTTTTAACGCCTAATGGATTTTTTTTTATTTTCAATCAAATTTAGTAAAAAAAAAAATATTTTGATAAGTGATTTATTCAATGAAATGCTGATCAAATATGTCGAGTTTATTATTATAATTATTTCTTATTTTCTTTGTTAAGTACGGCTTTAAGGCCCGTTCACACATGACGTTTTTCGGCCGCCGAAAGACGAAAGACGAAAAAATCGAGCCGAAAATCGAGCCGAAATAAAAAAAGTTTCGGCTTTTCAAAGTTGAAACTTTCTAAACTTTTCGGCGCCGAAAAAATCATGAAGCCGAAACTGAAAGCCGAAAAAACCGAACAGCCAATGAGATGAAGCCATTTCATCACGTGGTAGTGCGCAAATAATAAAAAGCCTTAGAGCAACATCACCAATGCCAATTTTTTTCCTTTCTGTCAAATACGACTGAAATCAGCCGAAAACAATTGTAGTGTGAATGAGTTTGGCCGAAACAAAAATAATTTCATCTTTCGGTTTTCGTCTTTCGTCTTTCGGCCGGCCGAAAATTGTCACGTGTGAACGGGCCTTTAGTGTTTTATGTTTTTGGTTTGGTGTCGATGTTTGTAAGCGTGTTAATAACAATTTAGGAAAAAGTTATTCATTGTTTAAATGGAATATATTTAATTCCCGCGTGTATTAAGAGTGTTTCCAAGTAATAGATATACACAGATTATAAATATGTTAATACAGTTTTATAATTGGTGATTATGTGCGCACAGATAATAATATAAATATAAATATTCAAGTAATAATTATAAGCTGGTTATAGATATGTAATAACAGTTTGACGTGTTTTCAGGATTCAAAGTTGAATTAATTTGTACTTTTTGTTCATGATATAATTGAATCCTCTTAATGTGAAAGAATTCAAACCCAATTTCTTTAAATTACTAATTTTGATATTAATTCAATTAGATTCAAGAAATATTAGCAATTTTGTATAACAATTAAGTGGCAAATCAATTCAAACTTTGATCCACATTGAGAAATTCAACCTATAATCGTATTTGAGTTTCATGTTATATTAATAGTATGTGATTGAAGATAAAATTTTTAAAGTTGAATATAAATTCATGGATGCCCCAGTTTTATGAATAATAGAATCAAAATCTACTTTTTACCATAGGGTTTTATCTTAAACCATGTGCTGATGTGTAACTATAAGAGAATGCAATTTTTTTTATTTTAAAAATTTAAAAATTCTTCGATCCCTTCATGAATCTTTCAATAGTAGCCTACCGCAATAGTCCTTCCATTGTGTGCAGAAGAAATCTAATAGTGATTTAGGATTTTCTTTTCTTTCAAAATGCCTTTCAAACGGAATAAGTTTCTAAGCACTTACGATTTGGCGCTTCCTAGCACGCATTCTGAATTTAAACACAATGATTTCCATTAAAAATGTGAAAAATGACACACTTATTCCAGTCAATAGAAAAAGAAAAGGGCCCATTAAATCATAAAGCGTTAGAACTCTTTTCTCTGCTGAAGCAACCGCGTAATTATCTAGCTGACATTGGTCCAACTTCGGAATGGCGTATTTGGTCCAGTAACTCGCCAGCCCCGATTCTGCGAACCCTTTTAGTCTTTTGTGATATAATAATTTAATAATGCATCTATTAATGAATAGATATACATAAGAAATATAATCTAAAACCAACTTGTAATTGAAAGCATTGGTGTAGCGCCAGCGTTTCGGAAACGTCCAAACAAGTTTGCTACGAGACCAAATTTCTTGATTTGAAACGGTAAAAGTACAGTGATTATCGGATTTTTTGTAAGCCATGTCCATGTAGGGCATTACATGAAATTCCGCCTGCGTAAAAAATATAGCTTGGTAAAATACGAGATATTATATGACATCAGACATTCATCTCTTACAGAAACATAGCCGTACTGTCTAGTCATCAATTTATCAAAGCCTTCCATCCTAGTCTTGAAAAAGGAATCGGGATATTTCCTCAGAGAATCTCCCAGCATTTTTCCAGGCCCATCCACTGCCGCCTAAAAAAAATTCAATAAATTGAAACATATAAGTGGGAAACAGTAATATTGATCAAATTCTATTATGATAAATTATATGTGTATTACCAGACAAATAGCTGCCACGGCACCATCTTTTTCAGTAAGTAGTTTAATACGTTGTGGTGAGCCGGAACCCAGTTCTTTAAGAGTTTTTGTTACTGGCATCAGTTTTGGGGCTGTCAAATAGGAGATGATGGTGCTAGAATAAGCATTAAGGAGAATGAAAGTAGCCAAGCACCAAGTTCCTTGAATGATTCTGAAAGATAGCCGGTTTTTCCATTGGTTCCAATCACCTTCATGTGTGAAATTTAAAATGGAAGTAGTTGTTGATCTCGTATTTACGACGTATTTTAGGCTACCTTCTACGGTTAAAACATAAATGGCGACAGTACCAACATCTGCATTCTCAGTATCATTTTTGTCAAGTTTTTTGTAGCATTTGGGTAGATAGAAAATTGTCAATCCAACGCAAATCATCGAAATTGGCAATAATACCCAAGTCTAGTAGCACATAGTATTTGAAGGGTATGTATAATTTTATTTGGAAAAAAAATATCCCAACCTCAAGTTGAAATGGTCTTATAGGAGATAAGATACGACTCTCTTCTTCTGGCCAAGGGACCGTTAAATTGGTTTTGCCCGTGAGTAACGTAATAGAGCAGTCCACTCTATTGCACTCGCTGAAGGTTAGGTGTTCAAATTTTGTGGAAATATTCACATCCTTATTTGTAAATACGTAATAAATGAATAAATGAATAAATTAAGATTTTTTTTTTTTGAGCGAAACATAAAAACACATCTTACTCCTCTCAGCAATAGTTGATAAATAGCTCTTTTTCTACCAAGTTCTCTTTCTTCATCATCCCGTGTACGTACAAAGGAGTAACTGCCGAATAATTGGTATAATTTTAATTCTTATAGTTTTATTTTGTTGTGATTTATTACGTGGCATTTAGAGCCTTGGCTACATGATCGCACATCTGGATGTGAAAACCCCAATAGGTGTAAATGCCGTTTGCCTCAAGTCGTTCATTAAACCAGGGTGGATCCTGAAAGTATAACATTAAAAAAACTGTTTGATTACTGAAAATAGAAAAAAAACTTGGTCCTTTATATATTACAGGATTAGCCGCAAAGAGAAGGTGGGTACCGCTTAACTCTCGAAGAAGTAATTCTTCTTCACTTTCTTTGATCACTTCGGAATCGGAATGAACGCGATTGAATAGCATAGCCATTGTAATCAGATTCATTAGAGCAACTCTCGTTGATGAGAAAAACATTTTCAAGTTAATTTAGAAATTGGATGAGAAGTGAGAATCCTTTGTTTTGAAGAAGAGTAGTATGCGAACTGCCGATGATTCAGCATTTCGATCAGCTATTTCACTGAATCTTTTTAGACCTTCTGTTTTGTGTTGATTCGTTACGATGGAAACAGTATCCGGTTGATGAATTATATTTTCCATTGGGTTTTGCTGCGGTTGGTCCTTCGTGGTACTTAAGTCATGTTTGGTACTGTCTGCACACAAATACAAAGTTTTCGCTAGAATGTTGACATTTGAAAGTTTTTGGACGGATTATTGAAAATGTATGCAATGCTGCTGGTACTGTGAACCAGGGTGTTCATCAAGGCTCTGGTACATAATAATAGCAATTCTATACGCGCTGACTGATTTTGTCTGTTGTTGCTTCTTTTTCTTTTGGGAAAATTTGAAATAAAGCAAATATTAGAATGCAAACCAATCAGGTTACATTAGCATAATAAGGGCTCCGTTTAATAATTATGATTTTTTTTTATCGCGGGACTTTTTACCCGTGAGTTAAAATTTAGCTACGTATCGCTATAAAACTCGAGTCAATTTAACCCATGCGCTTATGGGGGTTAAAAAAGTGTTCTTATATTCCGGTGGGTACTTTAGAGTTTTAAAAATTATTATTATTGAATGCCGATTTATTTTTGAAAATCTACTGGAACGATCAAACGAGGTTGTATCAAACACTAATTAAATTCTGTTACAATAACTTGTAAAGTTCGTAATGATAAGTTTTGTTTTGAGTGGCCTTTTAAAAAAGCACTGATAATTTGGCGCTTTTTGACGTATTTGGTACACTGTGCGTCAAGGAATTTCCAATACTTATTTTCAATAGAATTTCTACTCGTTTTCATCATTCTCTCAGGGAGTCCAGAAGTTACATAAGCTATTATAGCAGTTCATTTCGAGCATAGCGCCAATGGTTTATGATTATATAGTTTATTTTTTCAATCATGCATTGATATATAATGATGTGATGGTTAGATAAATGTGACAACCATTCCCGTTAAATGCGTTTACATTTATCAGACCACGACTGTACCTTTATTAACAGCAATTAATAATTTGCAGAAAAAAGAATAATTGTGATGCGCACAACATGAACAGATTATTAAAAACACATACATTCTGAAATGAAACATAATAGCAAATCAAAAACATGTACATAAAAACTGAAATAGCCTATTCTCTTTTTTATTATTTCCAAAAGTGCTGCAAAATCTCTAATCTATTCAAGCGGTGCTCTCACCAAAGAATAATTGCAAGTGAAATAGGATAAATAGGTACGATTTTCTTTATTTCAAATCATAAAGATTACGAGTTTCGGTTATTTTTAACTTTTTTAACGTCTTCTCAGAATCAGAAATCAGAAACCTCGATCTTATATCTATAAGCAAATGCTGTATGACGCTTGTGCCGTATATGTGTGAGAAGGAGTGAATAGTTTAGTTATAAGGATCCCAATGTTCGATGTGATTGCATCTTATAATGCTTAAGTGACTATGCTACATTGATGCGAGTAGATTGGCGATATTTAAATACTATCTTTTCGATTAAGAAAATCAAGAAGGAAAAGGCCATTCCAGCTAGAAGAAATAGAAAGGGACCAGACAGGTCTCTAAGAGAGAGAACTCTTTTTTCTTGTGCAGCCTTCTTGTAGTTGTCAAGTTCGCATTTGTCTAGTTTGGGCTGGATCTTGTTGATCCAGTAGCCGACCAACCCAGACTCCGCTAAACCCTTAAGTCTAAGTAATAAAAAAATATGTTGTTTAGAAGTAAATGTATCCTAAAATGCTTTCAATTAAGTAATCCAACCTATGATTGACAGCTTGAGTGTAGCGCCAATGCTTAGAAAACGACCAACCTAGGTAAGACGTTGGAACGAAGTCGTCCTGGTTCAAAACTGTGAAGTGGCAACGTTGCTCTGAGGCTTTGTATAACTTTTCCATGAGAACCATTACTCGCATATCCACCTATAATATATTATGCAATCAACAATTGAATATGCATCGTGTTACTATTGTTTTTATATATTTCTTACATTATGGTAGGCGTATTGACCGGTTAGCAATTTTTGTACTGCTTCGTCATTACTAAGAAACAGACAATCCGGATGGCTTCTTATGGAATCACCTACTAATTTCCATGTTCCATTGGTAGCCTCCTATTCAAGTAAAAGTATTATAATTATATTCATCATGGTTACTAATATGTTTAGTGAGAACCGACTAGATAAACTGTTTTCATGAGGCTGTCCTTTTCAACCAGCAGTTTCAAATTTTGAGGGTAGCCAGTAGCCACTTGATAAAGATTTTTTGCAACCGGCATTAGTTTCGGTGCAGTTAAATAGGAGATGATAGTGCTAGAATAAGCGTTAAGTAAAACGAAAGCAGCTAGACACCAACTGCCTTGAAGAATCCTGAATGATATTTTGTATTTCCATTGATCCCAACCACCTTAAATATATGTATATGTATGTACATAAAAGTAATAAAGGTAATTATATGTAGCTGAAAAAGTAAAAAATACAAACCTTCACCAGTTAAAACGTAGACGGCAGAAGTTCCTAAATCTCCTCTCTTATTGTTACTCTCCTTGTAAAATTTCGGTACGTATGCGAACAATAATGTAATACTGAGAATAGATATCGCCAATAGAACCCAAACCTAAATAATCATGTGAACATGACACCATATATTATTCTGAATAACCTTTGAATTGTGCATCGAACGAAACCTCGAGTTGAAACGGTCGAATGGGAGCATAAATACGACTTTCTTCTTTTGGCATGGAGACCAGTAATTGGAGACGCGCTGCGTGTAATGGAATTGAACAGTCCGCCCGAAGTATGCATTCAACAATTGAAATAAGGACGAATTTGGCGGTGATATTGACCTCCTATAATTCTGACAATACTGTTAGTTTGTTATTATTTAATAAAATTGTTTTGTTTTACCCCTCTCTGTATAAGATTATTAGCGGCTTCTCTTCGACCGATCTCATTCACTTCATCTTTTCTTGTTCTTACAAAGGAATACCTATGAATACATAATTTTTATTGATTATAAGTAGTTGATTTGTTATTATAAAGCTTTTGGGGGAAATTTATAGAAAATCAAAAATAGAAAATTATACGTGACGTTTAAGGCATCGGCTAAATAATCACAAATGTTGGCGTGTAAACCGTAAAATGTCACAGTTCCATTCACGTCAACTTCCTCATTAAGCCAAGGAGGATTCTACAGAAATAATAGTCTTTTTTATATATATTATCTCATTTTTTCAATATTAAAACGGGTGGTGTTACTGGACTAGCCGAAATAAGCAAGTGGGCACCACTCAACTCCCGAAGGAGCGCGGCTTGGGCGTTATTCACTTCGACGTTCGTTTCTAAGAGAACGAAGCGAATTTTAACAATAAACAATAATATGATCACCCGAATGAAATGAATAGGATTTTTTCTTCTTCTCATCTCCGATGAAAGGGACATGGTACTTGTCCGGTGATGAAAGAAGTGAATCTCGTTGAGAGGTCTTGGTTTCCCAACGGTAGTAAGTAGACTGCGAATGGTCTAGCATTGGAATCTGGTATATCTACATGCATCTTCGAGACCATCTGTTTTGGTTTCGCTTCTATGTTACGATGGAAACCGTTGTTTTACAATTTATTTGCATGTCTTTTCTGTTCTCCAGCTATCTGGCTACTTGCACTTACTTAATTATGCTTACCACCAGCTCTCAAAAGTTGTAGACATTGTATATAGAATATGTAGAAACTTACTGGACAGGGCTGATTTTAAAATAATGTAATTTGTAACGCTGCTGCAGTGCTGCTGCAGTCAATTGTTTGTGGTATGGTTACTTTCTATCTAGCAATTAGCTCTTATTCTGCTCTTATTAGCTGTAGTCCCATTGTTGGATAATAGGTTATTCATGTGCTGTACATTCAGTTCTAGAAAAACCTATTTTTATCATTTGCTTCAATAATATGTCTTAATAATAAACACGTCTAAGTAAAAAATAAAATACAATCCACAAAAGTATTATTTTTGATTCGTCCTTTAGCCCACTTGAAGTATAATCAGTTCATGCGTATAGGCTACATACCAATACACCCCCGTTGAAAACACTACAGCTTATAGGCTATAGTGCATTAGACCGCAGTATTACCGCATGAAACGAGTTGTAGTCGAGTTACTTTCCTGCAGAAATCTAATAAATATCTAAATAGATTTTTGTCCAGTGCCCACGGAGTTGACAGGTGAAGTGAAACGCCCACCGAAGCCAGCTAGTATTAAATTATTTTGTTGTTCAACTGGTTATAATGATTGGTGCACCAATGGTAACCTTTTCAATCGAACTTATTCGGCTGTTTTCAACTAACGATTCGCCGCAGCTGTTATTTTGTAGTAATTGAAAATTACACTTGCAGTACTTTGTGCTTAAAATATAGTTTGAATGCGAAATGCTAATAGTAGAGATCAGCAGAATCTTTTACGTACAAAAAGAAGTTTGCAAAGTAGATATACTAGTGCTGATCTTTTACGGCATGAAAAATTTTATTTTTTGACAGTGTTGTGCCCACATATAGCGTACCGGTGATACAGCATAAAAAATGTCTTAAATATATCGAAAGAAAGACAAGATGAACTTCTAAAGATATATTTGGTGGTTTCCATCATTTCCCCCTTGGAATGATGGTATTTAAATGATCTCTGCTGATTATAGGGATTGTTAACTTCTACATTTGATTACGTTATGTTGCGCGTGTAACACTAGTACTCCAACTGATGTGGAGAAAATTTCTTGGAATCCTCATTTGTGGACGGAATTCTGTTCTGTATTGATTTCCTTTGAATCCAGTTGGTGGCTTTATGCTTCTTTCTATTTATTCATTTGAAACCACAAAGTTCACGGCAAAAAATGTCACCAGAGTTGCATGGCTCACTTGAAGTTGTAACTTGCAGGTAGCTACATGCTTTCTAATAAATGAATGTATATACGGAATTTGTGGTTCACCAGTCGCTTGGAATATATTTTAACAATAATAAGCTGAACAAGCATTATGGATCATGCTAAGACCAGTTGATAAGAAGAACGATGACAGTCCTGTAGGCAATAATAGGTATCTTTTGAGTTATTTGACTTGTTCTCGCTGTAATGTCATTTCAAGAGGTAATCCACGAATTCCAATTCCAGACTTTTCAGTTGTATTTTTTATTTTTGTAAATCAACGATGGAAAATTCTTCTGATAAATGTTTCTCAATACACCGAATACAATTTAATGGAAGCGACTTCTCATGACAAACGGGAATGAGGAATCATTTGAGAATTTAATATATATATATATATATCTTATCCCCGAGTGTTAGAGAAATATTTCTGAAAGAAATACCTTTCTCGAAGAGAGGGTCTAAGGGCTTTTATCCCCGAGTGTAGAGTAATATTTTGAAATATTACTTGTAAGAGGGTCTATAGGGCGTTATTGTTCTAGCAGACGACAAATTTCTCGGTAAAGCCCGTTTGTTTAACACACAATACCCTTTGGGATTTCAGAAAAACTTTGTCACAGATGTAGTAGCGCAAGTGAGCATCCGATCGGGATCGGATTTTCACGATAAAATTGCACTTACGCTGACTTGGGCTAACGTCGGATATTTGGCCAGTCTGGTACTTTTGATTGTTTTTTAATAAATAAAATGCGCAAATACTTGTCGTTACCGGACTATTTTCTTGGAAAACCAGGTTGGTTGCTATGGCAATTATTTATACGGGTTCATGGGCGTAATGTCGTCATGACAACGAGTCGCCTTTCCCCGGGATAGGAAGAAGTAGAGTTGCGACGTTTAAACAACGACGCTTATTCCCCATGGCCTCTGCACCGTTCCCTAGCGCTAAACATGTTTGCCTTTTGGCATGAAGTCCCTTAGGTGGCAAGGGAAACGTATTTAGTTCGTTTTAACGAACCCTCTTGGGATTAAAATATAAAGCTTCGACGTAGGATGGTACTGAATAGAAGGTAATTTCACCGAGGTTATAAAAGGTGCAGGCTAATCTTAGAGTAGCCAGATTAGTAGCGACAGAAGTAACTGGCTCATCATGTTTACGATGCCTCTAAAGATTTGTAAAAGTGTTTAACGAAAAAAGAATAAGAGTTGGGCGCACCGAGTGGAATGCAGGCGATCACCGGCCAACCTACGCCTTTATCAGTATCTGGTTAAAATATGTGTGGCATTATATTGCATAGAATTATCTTTTCTATTAGGAGGTAAATTTGGGACAAACTCTTTTACGAAAGAAATCAGAGATTTTTACCTCTGAACTCCAGAATTTCGAAAGGGATCCTGATGCTGCTCTTCTATCTCTAGCTTTGAATATTGTTCTTTAAAAATTTTATTGTCTTGAACCACCTTGTTTGGAAACTGCATTTGTAAAAAATACGCGGCTATGGAAACTCTCATTCGGGATATTGTAAAAGATAATGGTCATAAGATCTTGGACGAATTGTTAGAGGCTTAGAGTTCCAAAGTTACATTAGTCCCTGATCTAGATTGAATGGTAATCAAGCAAGTGGGATATCTACATAATTTAGAAGATAAATGTTGATGTGCGCTAACTTGAGGCATTGTCAGAAATTTTTGCTTTTTTGACGAATAATTATTGAGAGAAAAAAATTAAATGTGTAAAATCTTCGTTTTACCAGACAATTTTCTCTTCCTCAAAATCTTAGTTGGTTGCCAAATTATTTTTTTAAAGGTACATATGCACCATGGCAAAAAGAAAATTGGCAACGGGACTCCTTGCCTAAAAGAGGTTTGACATTAATGTTACGGTTTAAAGAACCATTTTTTTTTGGTGTAGAAATAGACAGGGTTATAAGTTTGGACCGGAGGTTTGGCGAGAGGGTTAACCCTTAATAGGGAACTTATCATTCTATCAAAGACCGTTGAGATGTCGAATGGACACTAAGGACCAACGTCTAATTAACCGAAGGCCTACTTTCACCGAGTCTAAAATAGACTGGGTTCGCTTTGCATATTAACCCAGTTTTCAGCTGCTACAATGAATTTGAGGCCTTCCGATCATCGGAAGTGTAATCATCGAAGCAAGAAAAAAATTGTGCAAAAGCGCTTGTCACCTGCCACGTCATATCATATTTAAACAGCGCCCAAATCAAGAAAGAACTAAGAAGGAACGACAAGGCTAGTTTAATCACTTAGTTTTTTTTTAAAGAACAAATTTATTCCTTCCTTAGTTTGTTTGTGATGCTCTGTATTTTGTTGGCGTTTTTATATTTATTTAAATTAAAACTTTAAATTTGAGGTTAATTAAAACAAATTATTGGGAAATTGCAATGCAATTTGAAATACATATTTGCTTGGAAAGTTTGCTTGGAGAGAAGTCTCCCTTTTAGGCCAGAAAACCTTTTAAAGTATTAGTAACTTTTGTAATTAAAAGAAACATATTTTAGGGAGGTAAGAAAATTGGGGAGAAGGAGGTATTATCATTTAACAGGAGGTATTGAAATTGGCCACAAATGTTCTAAAAAATACTATATCATTCTCCGGGTTCTTTCAGAACGAAAGTATTTTTTTTTAATTTCTTGGATGACGTTATAAGTGTTACGATGTCACGAACCGATGATTAATTCAGGCTGATCTATGAATAAACGTATGGTATCCTTATTCAAAGATGCTTTAGCATTTCTTACAATTCATGAACAAGCTATACAATCAATTCTACACGAGGGCCTACGCTACGCGACCTTGTTGTTCGAGCAGACGACGAAATTCTCGGTATAGTCCATTTACTTTGCACACAAATCCCTTTGGGGCCGAATGCAAACTTTGTTACCGCGGTTTTTCTTACACGGTACTCCCGATCACGGTCGGATTTTCACGATAAAATTCCCCGTATTCTTGTTGGGATTCAAGAGTATTGAACGGGACAATCTATCGTTTCGAGCGTGAGTAAAAAAATAAAAAAGTAAAAACCCCTCCTATTGCGGACGATTTTCGTGGAAATTCAGGTCGAACCTGTTGTCATGGAGACAAGGCTCGACCAAACCTTTGGGTGCTTGGGGTATTCAAAGGTATTCCACAGGGGATCTGCAACAACGCATAGAAAACGTTGTTATGAATATTTGAAGAGAATCTTGCATCATACTTTTTAGCCTGGGCCAATATATACTTATCGTAAATGGTTATATCATTTTAAATTGCAAAAATTATAGTACGTTTCTTCCGATCACGTTCAGCCAGAATCTCTTTCAGTTACGTCTCAATTATTACAGCTTATGTTTCGAATAGAAGTTTTACAGGTCGTTTAACTTTACGTAGAACGTCGTCTCTAGATCAAAGTACATACAACAAAACTTCAATCGGTCAACTCAACGATGCCAAAACGTTGAGTCGACGTACGTCGTCGTAAACTCCGATGAATTGATAGACGAAATATATCGACTAAAATTTTAAAACACGAGGGCGCCTACGCGAAGCGAGACTTGTATCTAAACTTTCTAAACTTATAAAGCTGAAGCAAAAACCTCCCACCCGGCCACGGCTTAAGCTTTTAACTCGCGCGAAAAAGCCGAAAACCTCAACTTAATAGTAAACAAAAAATCAAGCGAAAAATTTGGCATTTTATAAGACCCATCCCACCATCACCGGAAGTCGGTGACAAAAGTTACGAGCGTCGAAAGGCGCCGGCATCGTCTGCAGACCGAGCTCGAGATAGGGCAAATAACATGGGCACCCGTTGCCGAATTCCTTTGACTTTTGCTCGGCTCATAGTCCATTTAATCGGTGAACTTTGATACCAGCATACGTCTAAATTCAGTGGAATTCTAATGAACCCTGGATCGAGGAAATACAACCTGTAATTGATTTACAGTGAATTAAAAACTAAATTTACCACCCTCTTTACCACCCTCAAATTCACATGGCCCAGTTAAAGATTCGTAGCTCAAATGTGGCCCATAGCGCCTCTGGTGTTGAGTTCCGAAACTGAGTAAAATACGATAGTCCTAGGCTCTGACCACCAGTAGGCCACACTTTTTAAGTACTGTATTAATTCGACGCTACTTTCTGGTCTCGGTTTATCTACCACCACAACAATATGGAAGACACTTACACAAAAAAATCGCTTTTATGAGGATAATGAAATGTTTTTGGGAAAATAAAGAATTTTTTATAGAAATAATTCAATGAACTTTACTAAAATGTATTTTTACAGAATGTTATTGATGTTTTAAAAGGGCTTTAAGCTATTAATTGTGAACTAATTTTTTTTTTTCTTTTTAAGAAAATACCGCTCATGTTGGTGTTAGATTAAGCCTTCAAATACGTATCGAAATTCAGTCAAATCCCAAGCATTCCTCCGTGAATGGCACTTACAAGTATTGTGGAAAGCCTTTTTGATGGAGTAATGCCCAATCTGTCCCCAGCATTAATTTCAATATAACAGTAGCCTCATAGTTTGGAACATTTAGCAAATCAGATTACAACTTTATACGAATCAACACATTCAGTGTGTATCCTGCTACGGGAAAATTTGTTATTCAGTCAAAATATATCTTCATAAAGAACTTCATACCATCCTGATATGCTATAATACGATACTATCCCAGTAATGTTAAAAAAATTGAGAACCCGATCATATTTTGGTTTAAGCCATAAGCTATATGTCACCTTCATATTTTTTGTTGGGGAAGCTATATCCATTTTTGCAATGGGAAAGCTTCAACTAAGATGGTTTTTTAAACCATCTTATGTTGGAACTTGGAACGAGGGAGCTGAAGCGGTGTACACGTATGCACGGTGCTTTCTGCAACGGGAAAGCTTTCTAATACAAAAGAGTTTTCAGGTTCATTTTACCATTCATAAACAAAACTAGATCCATTTAATTCTAATTTCTATGGCTTTTTGCAACGAGAAAACTAGGGATTTTTTTAAACGGTGAAGCTTATGCCATTAGTTATAAGCTTTATAACATTTATATTTTTTGAAAATTGGGAACCAAATCCATTCTGCAACGGGAAAGCTTCAACTAGGATGGCTCTAACGATCCTGTATGGGAACGAGGACCATGAAGCCATGTATACATTGGTATTTGGTACAGTGTTATCTGCAACGGGAATGCTTTCACTATACAGTTTACAGGTTCTATTTACCCTTGAAAGGAAACCTAAATCCATTTTTAGAGCTTTTTGCAACGGGAAAGCTTCAAGCCTTCAACTACGGGCTAAAATTATTCGATTTCGGAAAAGAAAAGCTTATGCTATAAGCCAATAACCTATACATAATCCCGATTTGTTTAAATGGGGAACTAAAAACCCATTTCTGGAACGGGAGAGCTTGAACTTGGATGGCTCTATAACTATCCTACACTGAAACGAAGTGCTGGCGCCATGTACACATTTGCACGGAACTGCTTTCTGCAACCAGAAAGCTTAAACTATACACTTTATAGCTACTGACTATGTACTGACTATGTCTACCAACTACTGTCCTTTATTTGAACGAGGAAGCGAAGCTGAAGTCATATACACATTGGCACAGTACTTTCTGCAAAGGGAAAGCTTTCACGTACAATATAAAATAGATAAAACAATATAGCTAAGGCTCTATAATCCTTTAGCTTTAAAGCGGGTAACTAGTAAACATATATTTCTCAGTAGGTCTATAGTAGTATGCAGACTGCCAATGATTCAACACTGTAACCGTAGTATTTTGATATTTTCTTGTTTTGGTTTCTTGTTTTGGTCCCTTTGTTTGGTGCTGCTGCTGATGTTTGATGGTCGAAAATTTATTATTTAATTCTGTGTATCGAGCAAGTAAGCATATGTGCATCGAGTATACTGCCGTACAATTCTATTGACTTTTAAAAATGTAAAAGTAAAATGCAATTACACGCTTAATTTGAAAGACTTTTGTGTATTCGACCTCCGTTGCTGAGAAGCCTTGATTACAGATTCAAGAGTGGGTTGTGCAATTTTGTAAAAACAGACGAAAATTTAGCGCAAGTAATTTATGCTCGAATTTATGCACGCTCTCAAAGATGTATTTGTGGGAGCAGCCTTAAATACGTTCACATCCAAATTGTATTTTAAAAACTTACTGCTACCTTAAACAGCGCCATACGTATATATGTGATGAAGAGTGAACAGTTTAGTGCTGGTTGCCGATGGTTTATGATTATATAGTTGTTTCAATCATATATTGATATACGGTGATGTGATGGTCAGATAAATGTGATACCTATTCCTGTTGCATGCGAATACATTTATCGCTTTGACTGTACCTATATTTACAGCAATTCATAATTTGCATCAACAAAGAATGATTCTGATCAGATGCGCACAACATAAAGAGGTTTAAAAAATACATTTTTCTGAAATGAAATGTATTAGAAAATAAAAAGCATGTATGTGAAAGCTAAAATAGTCTTTTCCCTTTCTAATATTTCCAAAAATGCTGCACGATCTTTTATTTATTCAAGTGGGGCTCTCAAAAATGAATAACTGCAAGTGAAATAAGGATAAATAGGGACGGTATTCTTGATTTCAAATCATAAAAATTACGAGTTTTTGTGATTTTAAACATTTATAATTCTTATTTTAAGGTTTTTACTTTTCCTTAAACATCTTCTCAAAAAGCTGTATAATTAAGACTTAATATCTCATATCTATAAGCAAATGCTGGATGACGCTTGTGCCGTATATGTGTGAGAAGAAGTGAATAGTTTAGTGATAAGGATCCCAATGTTCGATGCGATTGCATCTTATAATGCTTAAGTGACTATGCTACATTGATGCGAGTAGATTGGCGATATTTAAATACTATCTTCTCCATTAAGAAAATCAAGAAGGAAAAGGCCATTCCAGCTAAAAGAAATAGAAAGGGACCAGACAGGTCTCTAAGAGAGAGAACTCTTTTTTCTTGTGCAGCCTTCTTGTAGTTGTCAAGTTCGCATTTCTCTAGTTTGGGCTGGATCTTGTTGATCCAGTAGCCGACCAACCCAGACTCCGCTAAACCCTTACCTCTAAATAATAATAAATTATGTTGTTTAGAAGTAAATGTATCCTAAAAAGCTTTCAATTAAGTAATCCAACCTATGATTGACAGCTTGAGTGTAGCGCCAATGCTTAGTAAACGACCAACCTAGGTAAGACGTTGGAACGAAGTCGTCCTGGTTCAAAACTGTGAAGTGGCAACGTTGCTCTGAGGCTTTGTATAACCATTACTCGCATATCCACCTATAATATATTATGCAATCAACAATTGAATATGCATGCTGTTACTATTGTTTTGATATATTTCTTACATGATAGTGGGCGTATTGACCGGTTAGCAATTTTTGTACTGCTTCGTCATTACTAAGAAACAGACAATCCGGATGGCTTCTTATGGAATCACCTACTAATTTCCGTGTTCCATTGGTAGCCTCCTATTCAAGTAAAAGTATTATAATTATATTCATCATGGTTACCAATATGTTTAAAGAGAACCAACTAGATAAAGTTTTTTCATAAGGCCGTCCTTTTCAACCAGTAGTTTCAAATTTTGAGGGTAGCCAGTAGCCACTTGATAAAGATTTTTTGCAACCGGCATTAGTTTAGGCGCAGTCAAGTAGGAGATGATAGTGCTAGAATAGGCGTTAAGTAAAACGAAAGCAGCTAGACACCAAGTGCCTTGAAGAATCCTGAATGATACTTTGTATTTCCATTGATCCCAGCCACCTTTAATATATATACATAAAAAATAAAGGCATCAACATGTAGCTGAAAAATTAAAAAGATATAAACCTTCTCCAGTTATAACGTAGATGACAGAAGTTCCAAAATCTCCTCTCTTATTGTTACTCTCCTTGTAAAATTTCGGTACGTATGCGAACGATAATGTAACACTGAGAATAGATATCGCCAATAGAACCCAAACCTAGATAATCATATGAACATGACAGCTGATATTATTCTAAATAACGTTTAAAGTTTGCATCGGACGAAACCTCGAGTTGAAACGGTCGAATGGGGGCATAAATACGACTTTCTTCTTTTGGCATGGGGACGAGCATTTGGGTACGCGCTGCGTGCAATGGAATTGAACAATCCGCCCGAAGTATGCATTCAACAATTGAAATAAGGACGAATTTGGCTGTGATATTGACCTCCTATAATTCTGACAATACTGTAAATTTGTTATTAATTAATAAAATTGTTTTGTTTTACCCCTCTCTGTATCAGATTATTAGTGGCTTCTCTTCGACCGATCGCACTCACTTCATCTTTTCTTGTTTTTACAAAGGAATACCTATGAATACATAATTTTAATTGATTAGAAGTAGTTGATTTGTTATTATAAAGCCTTTGGGGGAAATTTATAGAAAATAAAAATAGAAAATTATACGTGATGTTTAAGGCATCGGCTAAGTAATCACAAATGGTTGCGTGTAAACCGTGAAATGTCACAGTTCCATTTGCGTCAACTTCCTCATTAAGCCAAGGAGGATTCTACAGAAATAATGGTCTGTATATTTTATATATATAATCTCATTTTTTCAATATTAAAACGGATGGTGTTACTGGACTAGTCGAAATAAGCAAGTGGGCACCACTCAACTCCCGAAGAAGCGCGGCTTTGTCGTTATTCACTTCGACGTTCGTTTCTAAGAGAACGAAGCGAATTTTAACAATAAACAATAATATGATCACCCGAATGAAATGAATAGGATTTTTTCTTCTTCTCATCTCCGATGAAAGGGACACAAGAAGTGAATCTCGTTGAGAGGTCTTTGTTTCCCAACGGTAGTAAGTAGACTGCGAATGGTCTAGCATTGGAATCTGGTATATCTACATGCATCTTCGAGACCATCTGTTTTGGTTTCGCTTCTATGTTACGATGGAAACCGTTGTTTTACAATTTATTTGCATGTCTTTTCTGTTCTCCAGCTATCTGGCTACTTGCACTTACTTAATTATGCTTACCACCAGCTCTCAAAAGTTGTAGACATTGTATATAGAATATGTAGAAACTTACTGGACAGGGCTGATTTTAAAATAATGTAATTTGTAACGCTGCTGCAGTGCTGCTGCAGTCAATTGTTTGTGGTATGGTTACTTTCTATCTAGCAATTAGCTCTTATTCTGCTCTTATTAGCTGTAGTCCCATTGTTGGATAATAGGTTATTCATGTGCTGTACATTCAGTTCTAGAAAAACCTATTTTTATCATTTGCTTCAATAATATGTCTTAATAATAAACAGGTCTAAGTAAAAAATAAAATACAATCCACAAAAGTATTATTTTTGATTCGGCCTTTCGCCCACTTGAAGTATATTTAATTCATGCGTATAGGCTACATACCAATACGCCCACGTTGAAAACACTACAGTATAGGCTATACTGCATGCAATATAGACCGCAGTATTACCGCATGAAACGAGTTGTAGTCGAGTTACTTTCCTGCAGAAATCTAATAATATAGATTTTTGTCCAGTGCCCACGGAGTTGACAGGTGAAGTGAAACGCCCCCCGAAGCCAGCTAGTATTGAATTATTTTGTTGTTCAACTGGTTATAATGATTGGTGCGCCAATGGTAACCTTTTCAATCGAACTTATTCGGCTGTTTACAACTAACGATTCACCGCAGCTGTTAAGTAGTAATTGAAAATTACACTTGCAGTGCTTTGTGCTTAAAATATAGATTGATGCGAAATGCTAATAGTAGAGATCAGCAGAATCTTTTACGTACAAAAAGAAATTTGCAAAGTAGATATACTAGTACTGATCTTTTACGGCATGAAAAGTTTTATTTTTTGACAGTGTTGTGCCCACATATAGCGTACCGGTGATACAGCATTAAAAAAATCCTTAAATATATAGAAAGAAAGACAAGATGAACTTCGAAAGATATATTTGGTGGTTTCCATCATTTCCCCCTTGGAATGATGGTATTTAAATGATCTCTGTTGATTATAGGGATTGTTAACTTCTACATTTCATTACGTTATGTCACGCGTGTAACACTAGTACTCCAACTGATGTGGAGAAAATTTCTTGGAATCCTCATTTGTGGATGGAATTCTGTTCTGTATATTGATTTCCTTTGAATCCAGTTGGTGGCCTTATGCTTCTTTCTATTTATTCATTTGAAACCACAAAGTTCACGGCAAAAAATGTCAACAGCAGTGTTGCATGGCTCACTCGAAGTTGTAACTTGCAGGTAGCTACATGCTTTCTAATAAATGAATGTATATACGGAATTTGTGATTCACCAGTCGCTTGGAATATATTTTTACAATAATAAGCTGAATAAGCATTATGGATCATGCTAAGACCAGTTGATAAGAAGAACGATGACAGTCCTGTAAGCAATAATAGGTACCTTTTGAGTTATTTGACTTGTTCTCGCTGTAATATCATTTCAAGAGGTAATCCACGAATTCCAATTCCAGACTTTTCAGTTGTATTTTTTTTTTTTGTAAATCAACGATGGAAAATTCTTCTGATAAATGTTTCTCAATACACCGAATACAATTTAATGGAAGCGAGAATTTAATATATATACATACATACTAGTTACCCGTTTTAAAGGTTATCAGCTGAAAGGTATATGACAATGCAATGACAATTTAATAAAGGCTAAATTGAAATATATATGGGGTAAAAAGCGGAAAAGGGGTAAAAGTTAAAAAAATATAGTCACTTTGGTTTTTGCTGTTTCGTTTCACAGTGAAAGCTTTCTCGTTCCAGAGAATTTATGTTTCATGTTCTAAAGTGAAAGCTTTCCCGTTCAGTAGCAACAAAAATATTTAAAAATATTCCGGAATGAAAGCTTTCCCGTCCCAGAGAAAATATGTTGCACGTTCCAGACCAAAACAAATTATATTCTGGAGTGAAAGATTTCCCGTTCTAGAGCAAATATTTCCCACGTTGATTGAAAGCTTTCCCGTTCCAGAGCAAATATGTTCCACATCGAGTGAAAGTTTTCCCGTTCCAGAGCAAATATGTTCCACGTCAAGTGAATGCTTTCCCGTTCCAGAGCAAAAAACAATGTTCTATAATGTAGAGCTTGTATAGTTAAAGCTTTCCTGTTGCAGAAAGCATTATATCAATGTGTACATGGCTCCAGCTTCATCGTTTTAATATAGGATAGTGAGATCCTAGTGGAAGCATTCGTGTTGCAGGATTAGATCTTTAATTCCCCTTGTAAACACATCGGGATGATGTATGGGCAGGTATAGGAAGCGATACTGGATTTAGGTATCGGCGATTGCGATAGCGGTTGTCCGTATTTTTTTTCTATCGGGCGATTATCGCGCGATAATCCCATACAGTATGGGTTATAGTAGCTTAAAGCATAAACTTTTCCTTTTCCAAAACCGAATAATTTTAGCCCGTAGTTGAAGCTCTCCCGTAGCAAAACGCTCTATTAAATCATGGATCTAGCTTTCCCATCAAGGGTAGATAGAACCTGTAAACTGTATAGACTATAGCGAAAGATTTCCCGTTGCGGAAAGCACTGTGCCAATGTATACTGGGCTTCAGTTTCCTCGTTTAAGATAGGATTTTTAGAGCCATCCTAGTTTAAGCTTTCCCGTTGCAGAAATGGATCTTGTTCCTCTGTTTAAAAATATTGAAACGATATGTTATAGTGAAGCTTATGGCATAATAAGCATAATAAGCTTTCCCGTGCCATAATCTATAGGCTATTGATAACCAAGATTGAGGCTTTCCCATTGCCAAATGTCACTTTTTAAAAATGGCTTAACAGGTATGTAAAGCGTAAATTTGTCTGCCCAGGATTCTAATACAAAATTTACCCTTACAGTAGCTTTACATACCAGTAGGATACACTATAGTTGGTAGTAGTAGTTTAAGATTCCTCGATGTAGATTCGGGTCTATCATGCCCCGTTGCCCGTGAAAAACATCGAGCTCATTCGTTAACTGACATGTATTATTTTAATCATTGATCGCACGGCCTCCACATAGAGATGCATTGAAATTTAGTTACATATTTATAGGCTTAATGAAGACCAGCATCAGTAGTAAATTTCTGGTATAAGAAAAACAAAAGTTTTATAACAATTTATAAGTTAGAGTTCTTTTTAAAAACTTCTAAAAATAGCTTTAAACAAAGTTCATTAAATGATTTTTTGAAAAGATGCCTTAAATAATCGGAAAACCGAGGGGTTGTCGACTCCTACCAAAGGGTGTACGAAAATTCTGGAATTTCGATGGAATTCTCGAATTTTTTAGAATTCTCCAGAATTTTTTTCGGGCTCTTATGGAGATTCCTGTAGGAATTTTTGCATAGAATTCTGGGGTGTACGAGAATTTTTTTTAGTCGACAACCCCTCGCGGAAAACACTTAATTAAGTTCACGGAAATGAGTTTTTAAATGAAAGTGTCTGCCATTGCTTCTTTCAAGTGGATGTAGTGGTGAACAAACTATAGCTCAGAAAGTAAACAGTCGAATAAATAGCTAGTGTGGCCCTCTGGTGGCCTGGCGTTTTTATTACATTTAACTCAGTTTCCAAATTCAGACGCTAGAGGCTCTGTGGGCTAAATTTGAGCTACGAATCTTTGACTGGGCTGTATGAATTTGAGGGTGGTAAAGAGGGTGGTAAATTTAGTTTTTAATTCACTGTAAATCAACTGCAGGTTGTATTTCATCAATCCAGGGCTCATTAGAATTTCGCTGATTTTAGACGTACGATGGTACCAAGCTTCAGCGATGAAACGGACTATTAGCCGAGAAAAAGTCCAATGTATTCGGCAACGGGCTGCCCATGTTAAATTCCCTATCTCGAGCTCGGTCTGCAGACGATGCCGGCGCCTTTCGACGCTCGTAACTTTTGTCACCGACTTCCGGTGATGGTAAGAGGGGTTTTATAAAATGCTAATTTTTTTGCTTGATTTTTTGGTTATCAAAAAGTCTTGGTTTTCGGCCTTTTCGCGAGTTAAAAGCCCTGGCCGCTTCAGCTTTATAAGTTTAGATATTTCTCAGTAGGCCTATAGTAGTATGCAGACTGCCAATGATTCAACACTGTAACCGTAGTATTTTTATATTTTCTTGTTTTGGTTACTTGTTTTGGTCCCTTTGTTTGGTGCTGCTGCTGATGTTTGATGGTCGAAAATTTATTATTTAATTCTGTGTATCGAGCAAGTAAGCATATGTGCATCGAGTATACTGCCGTACAATTCTATTGACTTTTAAAAATGTAAAAGTAAAATGCAATTACACGCAGCAATCCTTGGCGCGAAGCTTCTGTATGTTTCTACCAGTTTTTTTCCATTAACTTAATTTGAAAGACTTTTGTTTATTCGCTCTCAGTTGCTGAGAAGCTTTGATTACAGATTCAAGAGTGGATGGCGCAATTTTGTCAAAAAAGCTGAAAATTAAGCGCACGTAATTCATGCGAATTTATGCACGCTCCCAAAGATGTATTTGTGGGAGCAGCCTTCATTACGTTCACATCTAAATTGTATTTTAAAAACTTACTGCTACCTTAAACAGCGCCATACGTATATATGTGATGAAGAGTGAACAGTTTAGTGCTGGTTGCCGATGGTTTATGATTATATAGTTGTTTCAATCATATATTGATATACGGTGATGTGATGGTCAGACAAATGTGATACCTATTCCTGTTGCATGCGAATACATTTATCACTTTGACTGTACCTATATTTACAGCAATTCATAATTTGCATCAACAAAAAATGATTCTGATCAGATGCGCACAACATAAAGAGGTTTAAAAAATACATTTTTCTGAAATGAAATGTATTAGCAAATAAAAAGCATGTATGTGAAAGCTAAAATAGTCTATTCCCTTTCTAATATTTCCAAAAATGCTGCACGATCTTTTATTTATTCAATGTTGGAACTTCTAAAGTCAAACAATAACAACAATAGGCGCCATCTACCGGATGTATCATCAGTGGGAGACAACCACCCCCGCCTGCGGTGGAAGTCTACCGAAGGAGTGAACGAGGAGGGTAATTCACCCGCTCTCTCGTCAGTCTCATCGGCAATCTCGTCCGAGTCTCACCGAGTCTCTGATCATCACCGGAGCCTCACACAGAGAGTCTCGCACAAGGCAGAGACTCACACACAGCATAGACAAACATAGATCGACCGCGTCAATGGGCTTTTCAGTTCCTCTTTTTTATACTTTTTCGTCTGCTTTTTGAGCGATTAATTACTAGATGTCACCGCTTTTATGTAAACAAAGCAGACGAATTCTTTCAGGTTTGCTAATTTTGCTTGGATGAAAAAGTAAATTATTTTTTTCTTTTATAACTGCTTTCTTAAACGTTTATTCGCCCAGAAAATGGTTCAACTTATGTCTTGTGCTGCGAGAAGAAGGTTTATGCTCTTTCTGGGCACAATTAAAGGAAGGAATAAATGATAAGCATCGCATTTTTAGATAACGATAAATAAATATTCCCTCTATTCCCTTTTTAATATTTCCAAAAATGCTGTGCGATCTTTTATTTATTCAAGTGGGGCTTTCACCAATCAATAACTGCAAGTGAAATAAGGATAAATAGGGACGATATTCTTGATTTCAAATCATAAAAATTACGAGTTTTTGTGATTTTAAACATTTATAATTCTTATTTTAAGGTTTTTACTTTTCCTTAAACATATTCTCAAAAAGCTGTATAATTAAGACTTAATATCTCATATCTATAAGCAAATGCTGGATGACGCTTGTGCCGTATATGGGTGAGAAGGAGTGAATAGTTTAGTGATAAGGATCCCAATGTTCGATGTGATTGCATCTTATAATGCTTAAATGACTATGCTACATTGATGCGAGTAGATTGGCGATATTTAAATACTATCTTTTCGATTAGGAAAATCGAGAAGGAAAAGGCCATTCCAGCTAAAAGAAATAGAAAGGGACCAGACAGGTCTCTAAGAGAGAGAACTCTTTTTTCTTGTGCAGCCTTCTTGTAGTTGTCAAGTTCGCATTTCTCTAGTTTGGGCTGGATCTTGTTGATCCAGTAGCCGACCAACCCAGACTCCGCTAAACCCTTACCTCTAAATAATAATAAATTATGTTGTTTAGAAGTAAATGTATCCTAAAAAGCTTTCAATTAAGTAATCCAACCTATGATTGACAGCTTGAGTGTAGCGCCAATGCTTAGTAAACGACCAAACTATATAAGACGTTGGAACGAAGTCGTCCTGGTTCAAAACTGTGAAGTGGCAGCGTTGCTCTGAGGCTTTGTATACCTTTTCCATGAAAACCATTACTCGCATATCCACCTATAATATATTATGAAAATAAAAAATTGAATATGCATACTGTTACTATTGTTTTTATATATTTCTTACATGATGGTAGGCGTATTGACCGGTTAGCAATTTTTGTACTGCTTCGTCATTACTAAGAAACAGACAATCCGGATAGCTTCTTATGGAATCACCTACTAATTTCCATGTTCCATTGGTAGCCTCCTATTCAAGTAAAAGTATTATAATTATATTCATCATGGTTACTAATATGTTTAGTGACACCGACTAGATAAACTGTTTTCATGAGGCCGTCCTTTTCAACCAGCAGTTTCAAATTTTTAGGGTAGCCAGTAGCCACTTGGTAAAGATTTTTTGCAACCGGCATTAGTTTAGGCGCAGTCAAGTAGGAGATGATAGTGCTAGAATAGGCGTTAAGTAAAACGAAAGCAGCTAGACACCAAGTGCCTTGAAGAATCCTGAATGATACTTTGTATTTCCATTGATCCCAGCCACCTTTAATATATATATACATAAAAAATAAAGGCATCACCATGTAGCTGAAAAAGTAAAAATATATAAACCTTCTCCAGTTATAACGTAGATGACAGAAGTTCCAAAATCTCCTCTCTTATTGTTACTCTCCTTGTAAAATTTCGGTACGTATGCGAACGATAACGTAACCCTGAGAATAGATATCGCCAATAGAACCCAAACCTAAATAATCATATGAACATGACAGCTGATATTATTCTAAATAACGTTTAAAGTTTGCATCGGACGAAACCTCGAGTTGAAACGGTCGAATGGGGGCATAAATACGACTTTCTTCTTTTGGCATGGGGACGAGCATTTGGGTACGCGCTGCGTGCAATGGAATTGAACAATCCGCCCGAAGTATGCATTCAACAATTGAAATAAGGACGAATTTGGCTGTGATATTGACCTCCTATAATTCTGACAATACTGTAAATTTGTTATTAATTAATAAAATTGTTTTGTTTTACCCCTCTCTGTATAAGATTGTTAGCGGCTTCTCTTCGACCGATCTCATTCACTTCATCTTTTCTTGTTCTTACAAAGGAATACCTATGAATACATAATTTTAATTGATTAGAAGTAGTTGATTTGTTATTATAAAGCCTTTGGGGGAAATTTATAGAAAATAAAAATAGAAAATTATACGTGATGTTTAAGGCATCGGCTAAGTAATCACAAATGGTTGCGTGTAAACCGTGAAATGTCACAGTTCCATTTGCGTCAACTTCCTCATTAAGCCAAGGAGGATTCTACAGAAATAATGGTCTGTATATTTTATATATATAATCTCATTTTTTCAATATTAAAACGGATGGTGTTACTGGACTAGTCGAAATAAGCAAGTGGGCACCACTCAACTCCCGAAGAAGCGCGGCTTTGTCGTTATTCACTTCGACGTTCGTTTCTAAGAGAACGAAGCGAATTTTAACAATAAACAATAATATGATCACCCGAATGAAATGAATAGGATTTTTTCTTCTTCTCATCTCCGATGAAAGGGACACAAGAAGTGAATCTCGTTGAGAGGTATTTGTTTCCCAACGGTAGTAAGTAGACTGCGAATGGTCTAGCATTGGAATCTGGTATATCTACATGCATCTTCGAGACCATCTGTTTTGGTTTCGCTTCTATGTTACGATGGAAACCGTTGTTTTACAATTTATTTGCATGTCTTTTCTGTTCTCCAGCTATCTGGCTACTTGCACTTACTTAATTATGCTTACCACCAGCTCTCAAAAGTTGTAGACATGGTATATAGAATATGTAGAAACTTACTGGACAGGGCTGATTTTAAAATAATGTAATTTGTAACGCTGCTGCAGTGCTGCTGCAGTCAATTGTTTGTGGTATGGTTACTTTCTATCTAGCAATTAGCTCTTAGGCTCCTCTTATTAGCTGTAGTCCCATTGTTGGATAATAGGTTATTCATGTGCTGTACATTCAGTTCTAGAAAAACCTATTTTTATCATTTGCTTCAATAATATGTCTTAATAATAAACACGTCTAAGTAAAAAATAAAATACAATCCACAAAAGTATTATTTTTGATTCGTCCTTTCGCCCACTTGAAGTATAATCAGTTCATGCGTATAGGCTACATACCAATACACCCCCGTTGAAAACACTACAGCTTATAGGCTATAGTGCATTAGACCGCAGTATTACCGCATGAAACGAGTTGTAGTCGAGTTACTTTCCTGCAGAAATCTAATAAATATCTAAATAGATTTTTGTCCAGTGCCCACGGAGTTGACAGGTGAAGTGAAACGCCCACCGAAGCCAGCTAGTATTAAATTATTTTGTTGTTCAACTGGTTATAATGATTGGTGCACCAATGGTAACCTTTTCAATCGAACTTATTCGGCTGTTTACAACTAACGATTCGCCGCAGCTGTTATTTTGTAGTAATTGAAAATTATACTTGCAGTACTTTGTGCTTAAAATATATATTGAATGCGAGATGCTAATAGTAGAGATCAGCAGAATCTTTTACAGAAATTTGCAAAGAAGATATACTAGTACTGATCTTTTACGGCATGAAAAATTTTATTTTTTGACAGTGTTGTGCCCACATATAGCGTACCGGTGATACAGCATAAAAAATGTCTTAAATATATAGAAAGAAAGACAAGATGAACTTCTAAAGGTATATTTGGTGGTTTCCATCATTTCCCCCTTGGAATGATGGTATTTAAATTATCTCTGCTGATTATAGGGATTGTAAACTTCTACATTTGATTTCGTTATGTTGCGCGTGTAACACTAGTACTCCAACTGATGTGGAGAAAATTTCTTGGAATCCTCATTTGTGGATGGAATTCTGTTCTGTATTGATTTCCTTTGAATCCAGTTGGTGGCCTTATGCTTCTTTCTATTTATTCATTTGAAACCACAAAGTTCACGGCAAAAAATGTCACCAGAGTTGCATGGCTCACTTGAAGTTGTAACTTGCAGGTAGCTACATGCTTTCTAATAAATGAATGTATATACGGAATTTGTGATTCACCAGTCGCTTGGAATATATTTTTACAATAATAAGCTGAATAAGCATTATGGATCATGCTAAGACCAGTTGATAAGAAGAACGATGACAGTCCTGTAAGCAATAATAGGTACCTTTTGAGTTATTTGACTTGTTCTCGCTGTAATATCATTTCAAGAGGTAATCCACGAATTCCAATTCCAGACTTTTCAGTTGTATTTTATATTTTTGTAAATCAACGATGGAAAATTCTTCTGATAAATGTTTCTCAATACACCGAATACAATTTAATGGAAGCGACTTCTCATGACAAACGGGAATGAGGAATCATTTGAGAATTTAATATATATATATACATCTAAACTTATAAAGCTGAAGCAAAAACCTCCCACCCGGCCACGGCTTAAGCTTTTAACTCGCGAAAAAGCCGAAAACCTCAACTTAATAGTAACCAAAAAATCAAGCGAAAAATTTGGCATTTTATAAGACCCATCCCACCATCACCGGAAGTCGGTGACAAAAGTTACGAGCGTCGAAAGGCGCCGGCATCGTCTGCAGACCGAGCTCGAGATAGGGCAAATAACATGGGCACCCGTTGCCGAATTCCTTTGACTTTTGCTCGGCTCATAGTCCATTTAATCGGTGAACTTTGATACCAGCATACGTCTAAATTCAGTGGAATTCTAATGAACCCTGGATCGAGGAAATACAACCTATAATTGATTTACAGTGAATTAAAAACTAAATTTACCACCCTCAAATTCACATAGCCCAGTTAAAGATTCGTAGCTCAAATGTGGCCCATAGCGCCTCTGGTGTTGAGTTCCGAAACTGAGTAAAATACGATAGTCCTAGGCTCTGACCACCAGTAGGCCACACTTTTTAAGTACTGTATTAATTCGACGCTACTTTCTGATCTCGGTTTATCTACCACCACAACAATATGGAAGACACTTGCACTAAAAAATCGCTTTTATGAGGATAATGAAATGTTTTTGGGAAAATAAAGAAGTTTTTATAAAAATAATTCAATGAACTTTACTAAAATGTATTTTTACAGAATGTTATTGATGTTTTAAAAGGGCTTTAAGCTATTAATTGTGAACAATTTTTTTTTTCTTTTTAAGAAAATACCGCTCATGTTGGTGTTAGATTAAGCCTTCAAATACGTATCGAAATTCAGTAATATCCCAAGCATTCCTGCGTGAATCAAGGAGGAGGAGAGGAGTTGGCTCTGTATACAGGGCTTATGGGGAAACCCCCCGCTATGCGCTACCCCCCTCTGATTCAAGATGTTGCAGTCGCGACACCTAGTTCAAGCATAGAGAAACTTGACGTTTCCATGGGAACGTTCCAACGCCGTCTGCTAATCTGCTTTCTAATTTTTGAAACGTCAACAAGTTGTTTACGTTCATACTTTTTTACAGTGTTTGTGAGATCACCCAGTTTCTATTTTAAATTCATGAAGTGGAACAAAACCTGAGATGCTTTTCATCATTTATTGAGGGATGACACTTTGGATAATTTTCTGTTTGCGTGACGACGAGCTGCAAGTTCTTGAACTCTTTCTTCCGTCTTTCTTCTTGCTATAGCTTTGAACCTCAACAGTAAATAATCATAAATAGCGTTGCAAACAAACGAAGTCGAGTGTACAGAGCATCCAACTTTAGGTAAGTCGTTTTCGATGACTGAATTCAAAACATACTGAAAAGAGTTGGTTTCAAGAATATTGTCAGTCAAAGAAAAGGTTGCCAGCGAGGCCTCAACAATACTAATAAGTCTAAAAAAATTATTTGAAGCTAATTTAAGCCACCCTCTGCTCTTTAGCAGAGTAAGTTTCTCCACCGTTAGGTTTTCAGGAAGCAGATCCAAGTCCAGGTTTATAGTTGATAGACATTCCTTGCACGAATGTTGACGGTATTTGTGGATCATGTAGCCGCAAAGATAATAAGCAACATTTTCGGTTACGGTACCTCTTGCTGGCTTCACTCTTTCTAGTTCTTCAGCTGATTCAAAAGTGATTCCATTGAGCAGAAAATCTTTCATTGTTTTCATTTGAAGATATTCTTTTTTTCTCTCTCTGCAGGATTTCAACAGGCAGTCTTTGTAAGACGTGAGGATTTTGGTCTTCTCATCGTGATCCACATTGGCTCCAACAATTCGTTTAGTTGGATAATACATCGACAGCATTCTATACAACTGAAGGAAGGAAGAGCAGGTCGGTTTATCGTCTGCCCCTCCTGCAGCACGGATAATCCCAAAAAAGCGCTGAAGAAAATTAAATCAATCAACCACTTGAGAATACGGTAAAAACAAACTAAAAAATACCTACTTCTAAACAATCTTGATTAAACTTTCCTGTGAGAACGAAGCTAAAGCCCCTCTCTATCAATAAATAGTCTACGAGTTCTATAGTGCTTGCTATTGTGAGTCGCATCATTGCTACCGAGGAGCTACAAACGGAGGAACTTTCTTTTCCTCCCAAAACTTTTCAGATTCATCCAAAGCACTTCTGAACTTGTTGAGGGTCTAAAATTGAAATGTAGAACACATGAGAATTAAAAACTGTACAGATACTATTGAGATGATTATTCTTTACCGCTTTTTGTGATCGCCAGTTCTTAAGAGTAATTGCTTCTTTCAAGCATCTTCGGTTCAGAACATCAAATGTATCGTTGCAAAGCTGGAGCATATCTTCTGTGCCCTTAGTATCATGGAACTCTGCTCCAAATTCCTCTGATTGCCTATACGTTTGTAGAGCTTTCGCTACCGAGTTGGACAATACCTGTTTCAATAGGGGATTTTAAATTGAGGTTTACGCGGTACTAACTGACATTTTTTGAAAACTGGTGGGATAAACATGACGCTTTTTGAGTCTACTCGCTCTTTGCGGAGATTCGGCAACAGGCTCTTCTTTTTTGTACAGTCGTTCGATGTGCTCAAAATATGCCCTATTTCCTTTGACCTAAAGTTGAAAAAATATTAATTAATTTATTGATTATACTGGATAAATAATAATCCTTACCTGTACTATTTTTACATTGAATAGATGATTGCGCACGCATTTAAATGCATGCGGAGGATCCCAAAAGTACCATATCTTTCGCTCAGGATCGAATGGATTACTCATTGAACAGGTAAAAGAGGCAGTGTTCTCTCCATTGATTTTTAATAATCGGCTCATTGTTTTGTTTGTAGAAGCACCGTCACAAGTAATGTTGGCAACCTTGGCGCCGATATTTTCAAGGGCGACGATGGCTCTCCGAACGATCTTTTCTAACTGCTCTCCTGGCACAGCATTTTTGGCAGCGAATACAGCAATTGGCTGCACCCACGATGAAAGGTATGGTCGGTACATAAGAACCAATGCATGGTCAGCAAGAGGGGGGCTTCTTGAGTTTAAATCACCCTCTCTCCTCTCTTCCGGAAACAGTTCGTCGTCAAGATTTCCTATTGGGAAGGCAAAACCGGAAAACTGCAGCGTGTAAGCGCTGAAAGAAATCTCAGGGCTTATAGATACTTCATCCAGGACTAGAGATCCTGAATATTTTTAGTTCAAAACAAAAATAAATAACCAACTAATATGGTAAATATATGAATTACTAACCTAAAGTCTCATTGAAGCTGCTATTTTTAAATTGTTTTTGTATCATTTTCAGGGCGAAATCATTGAAACCAAATTTACATGCCATTCCTCTTAATAGTCTGCGGAGGTGGCCCGGATCCGGCAGCGGAATCATCTTTACCGATCGAAGATGTACGTAGACAGATGGACTTTTTATATGAAGCATCAAGCATTCTAAAATGTATTCTGCTTCATAGCGCATCCCTTTCATGCTCTTCACTTCCGCCCCTTGAAAAATCGCACTGACAGTCATTTTTGCCTATTATAAGATTTTTAATCATTTAAATTGGGAATTCATCAAATTTATATTATTTAAAATACTTTAGGGTCCAGTGTCTCTACATATTTCATCGCAGCAGCCTTATCTGTTCCACAACGATTTTTCATCTCATCTCGGAGGTTCGTAACTTCCTTCTCCAGTTTCTAAAATAAAATTGAGCGATGACCGTCAAGGAAATTTACAAGAACGAAAGCAACTTGAGTGATTGCCTTAATTTTGGATTTGTTGTAACGTTCTCTTCCAAGTTGTCTTGTCCTTTTTAAGGCCATCATGGTTAATCTGGCAGTCATGCGCTCATGATTAAGAAAGCGAATGTTTTCTTTGGCATTATCTTTGATGGGCCTCTTATTACGATCGCGTACTCTTTTGGACACGTAACGGCGAAATGAGTTGCAAGGAGCGCAGCATTTTCCGTACGACACAACTCCATCGCATCTAAGTAATGATTTTTGTTTTTATTACGAGTTCAATAAATTGTAGACTTAACTAATCATATTTGTTACCTCGCAGATCTCCATGATCCATTGGAAAAGAAACCTACTTTAGTCTTCTCAGAGGGTTGGAAGAGCAGCTCTTTTAAGGAACTGAATGGTACCCTCTTGATGAGTGGTAGTTTGGGAATGATCAAATAAGCCGCCAAATTCTCAAGGTCAATTTTGATACTTTTTTGTACGATGCATTCATCATTAATCATGTTGCATTCATTCAGGTACTGTGGTGATCTAACTGCTGTCTTAAAACCAGGATTCCACCAATTCCACCCACTGTCGAGAGGAAGTAGCAGCGAATTTCTCAATTCTTCCAAAGAGATATTGGGAGCTGATGGAGCTGATCCGGGATTCTCGTGGTCCATTGAAGAGCGGTCTTTTAAGTTTGAATCTTCAGAGAGCTCTGTGTGACCTTCCATCGTGCTTCTGTGCGTAATAACTGGATTAACAATCTCCGAGGCCGTTTCAAGGTGAAGTAGAGGTAAACCTGGTTGATCCAAACTCTGTTTTTTTTCTTTTATAACATCGTCTCTGCTCAGGTTTTTCTAGATCTATGGATATAAATGTTCTATCAATTATTCATCGGTAAATTCATTATTTTTAATGTAAATTTAAACTAATTTTTTTCTGTGTATGAAAGTCACATTTGGATCCCAACATACCAGTAGGATTGTCAGCTAGCAGATTGGATTGGGCTGGCTCTTCCTCCTCAACAAGCAATCGTTTCTTATAATGACGCTGCCGAGCATTCAGAGGTTCTGGTTTATAAAAATGAATATAATATTATTAACCGTTCTTTTTTCATTCAGGTACTTTAAGGTTTTTAGTCGGAGTTACGGCTTCATTAGCCAATGTCCAGCGACGATAAGGGCTAACATGTTTTTCACCATTCGGAAGAATTATGATATCCTCTTTTTTTATATCATTAATCTCAAAGTGCAGATCACATACTGCTGATGTGTGATCAATCGTTTTATCTGCTCTTTTTATGGCTTCATCCCATCGCTTAATTTTATTGTGGTCTTTTCCTGGAAAAAAAATGTCTCTTCTCTTCTTCTTGTGGGCAATCAAGCTCATTAAGGTTTTCTTCGTCTAAATCTCCTGTTTTTCTCTTCAATGAGGTCTTTTTTTTATTACTTGTGGAACCGCAATGAGGAACATAACAGTAGACCATTTCAGAAAGTTTAATTTAACTTTTCCCCACTAATAAAGAATTTAGAGTACATTCCAGCATGGTGCTGGAATGCAACTGGCTTTTCATTATGTCTACTGCTAATTTTTCTCTTATTATATCCTTAGGGCTTGATTGAATATCTCGATCATCTGATGGAAAACAGTTTGCGTGAAAATTTCAAATCATATCAAGAAAAAAACCAATAATTAATCTAGTCTTGTTTATATAACTCAAATTTATTACAATTTGTGTATTTTGTCATAATCATTTATGTATTTGCGCCATTCAATATGTGACATTCAATAAAATCTAAAAATGATTCTCAGATTTGAATTTTTTTTGCATCGGTTTAGTTAGTTATTCATTTGGCAAACACGCTTCCTGGGATCCTGACTGCCGAGCAGCCCTCTCAGCTGATCTCAGCTTAGTTTAATTATCAGCGCTAGATGGCGAAAGTGCTGCACCATGAATCAGAGGGGGGCATCGGATAGTTAACATTGTGGGGTAGAAGAGCCAACTCCTCCTCTCCTCCTCCCTGCGTGAATGGCACTTAAAAGTGTTGTGGAAAGCTTATTTGATGGAGTAATGCCCAATCTGTCCCCAGCATTAATTTCAATATAACAGTAGCCTCATAGTTTGGAACATTTAGCAAATCAGATTACAACTTTATACGAATCAACACATTCAGTGTGTATCCTGCTACGGGAAAATTTGTTATTCAGTCAAAATATATCTTCATAAAGAACTTCATACCATCCTGATATGCAATAATACGATACTATCCCAGTAATGTTAAAAAAATTAAGAACCCGATCATATTTTGGTTTAAGCCATAAGCTTTATGCTATATGTCACCTTGATATTTTTTGTTAGGGAAGCTATATCCATTTTTGCAATGGGAAAGCTTCAACTAAGATGGTTTTTTAAACAATCTTATGTTGGAACTTGGAACGAGGGAGCTGAAGCGGTGTACACGTATGCACGGTGCTTTCTGCAACGGGAAAGCTTTCTAATACAAAAGAGTTTTCAGGTTCATTTTACCATTCATAAACAAAACTAGATCCATTTAATTCTAATTTCTATGGCTTTTTGCAACGAGAAAACTAGGGATTTTTTTAAACGGTGAAGCTTATGCCATTAGTTATAAGCTTTATAACATTTATATTTTTTGAAAATTGGGAACCAAATCCATTCTGCAACGGGAAAGCTTCAACTAGGATGGCTCTAACGATCCTGTATGGGAACGAGGACCATGAAGCCATGTATACATTGGTATTTGGTACAGTGTTATCTGCAACGGGAATGCTTTCACTTTACAGTTTACAGGTTCTATTTACCCTTGAAAGGAAACCTAAATCCATTTTTAGAGCTTTTTGCAACGGGAAAGCTTCAAGCCTTCAACTACGGGCTAAAATTATTCGATTTCGGAAAAGAAAAGCTTATGCTATAAGCCAATAACCTATACATAATCCCGATTTGTTTAAATGGGGAACTAAAGACCCATTTCTGGAACGGGAGAGCTTGAACTTGGATGGCTCTATAACTATCCTACACTGAAACGAAGTGCTGGCGCCATGTACACATTTGCACGGAACTGCTTTCTGCAACCAGAAAGCTTAAACTATACACTTTATAGCTAAATTCTTTTCCTAGGACTTTTGCAACGGGAAAGCATAATACCATAAGTAATAAGCTTTACATCATCCCTATATTTTTAAATGGGGAACTAGATTCAATTCTGCAACGGGAAAGCTCCAACTACTGTCCTTTATTTGAACGAGGAAGCGAAGCTGAAGTCATATACACATTGGCACAGTACTTTCTGCAACGGGAAAGCTTTCACGTACAATATAAAATAGATAAAATAATATAGCTAAGGCTCTATAATCCTTTAGCTTTAAAGCGGGTAACTAGTATACATATATTTCTCAATAGGTCTATAGTAGTATGCAGACTGCCAATGATTCAACACTGTAACCGTAGTATTTTGATATTTTCTTGTTTTGGTTTCTTGTTTTGGTCCCTTTGTTTGGTGCTGCTGCTGATGTTTGATGGTCGAAAATTTATTATTTAATTCTGTGTATCGAGCAAGTAAGCATATGTGCATCGAGTATACTGCCGTACAATTCTATTGACTTTTAAAAATGTAAAAGTAAAATGCAATTACACGCTTAATTTGAAAGACTTTTGTGTATTCGATCTCAGTTGCTGAAAAGCCTTGATTACAGATTCAAGAGTGGGTTGCGCAATTTTGTGAAAACAGACGAAAATTTAGCGCACGTAATTTATGCTCAAATTTATGCACGCTCTCAAAGATGTATTTGTGGGAGCAGCCTTAAATACGTTCACATCCAAATTGTATTTTAAAAACTTACTGCTACCTTAAACAGCGCCATACGTATATATGTGATGAAGAGTGAACAGTTTAGTGCTGGTTGCCGATGGTTTATGATTATATAGTTTCAATCATATATTGATATACGGTGATGTGATGGTCAGATAAATGTGATACCTATTCCTGTTGCATGCGAATACATTTATCGCTTTGACTGTACCTATATTTACAGCAATTCATAATTTGCATCAACAAAGAATAATTCTGATCAGATGCGCACAACATAAAGAGGTTTAAAAAATACATTTTTCTGAAATGAAATGTATTAGCAAATAAAAAGCATGTATGTGAAAGCTAAAATAGTCTTTTCCCTTTCTAATATTTCCAAAAATGCTGCACGATCTTTTATTTATTCAAGTGGGGCTCTCAAAAATGAATAACTGCAAGTGAAATAAGGATAAATAGGGACGATATTCTTGATTTCAAATCATAAAAATTACGAGTTTTTGTGATTTTAAACATTTATAATTCTTATTTTAAGGTTTTTACTTTTCCTTAAACATATTCTCAAAAAGCTGTATAATTAAGACTTAATATCTCATATCTATAAGCAAATGCTGGATGACGCTTGTGCCGTATATGTGTGAGAAGAAGTGAATAGTTTAGTGATAAGGATCCCAATGTTCGATGCGATTGCATCTTATAATGCTTAAGTGACTATGCTACATTGATGCGAGTAGATTGGCGATATTTAAATACTATCTTTTCGATTAAGAAAATCAAGAAGGAAAAGGCCATTCCAGCTAAAAGAAATAGAAAGGGACCAGACAGGTCTCTAAGAGAGAGAACTCTTTTTTCTTGTGCAGCCTTCTTGTAGTTGTCAAGTTCGCATTTCTCTAGTTTGGGCTGGATCTTGTTGATCCAGTAGCCGACCAACCCAGACTCCGCTAAACCCTTAAGTCTAAATAATAATAAATTATGTTGTTTAGAAGTAAATGTATCCTAAAAAGCTTTCAATTAAGTAATCCAACCTATGATTGACAGCTTGAGTGTAGCGCCAATGCTTAGTAAACGACCAAACTATATAAGACGTTGGAACGAAGTCGTCCTGGTTCAAAACTGTGAAGTGGCAACGTTGCTCTGAGGCTTTGTATACCTTTTCCATGAGAACCATTACTCGCATATCCACCTATAATATATTATGCAATCAACAATTGAATATGCATGCTGTTACTATTGTTTTGGTATATTTCTTACATGATAGTGGGCGTATTGACCGGTTAGCAATTTTTGTACTGCTTCGTCATTACTAAGAAACAGACAATCCGGATGGCTTCTTATGGAATCACCTACTAATTTCCGTGTTCCATTGGTAGCCTCCTATTCAAGTAAAAGTATTATAATTATATTCATCATGGTTACCAATATGTTTAAAGAGAACCAACTAGATAAAGTTTTTTCATAAGGCCGTCCTTTTCAACCAGTAGTTTCAAATTTTGAGGGTAGCCAGTAGCCACTTGATAAAGATTTTTTGCAACCGGCATTAGTTTAGGCGCAGTCAAGTAGGAGATGATAGTGCTAGAATAGGCGTTAAGTAAAACGAAAGCAGCTAGACACCAAGTGCCTTGAAGAATCCTGAATGATACTTTGTATTTCCATTGATCCCAGCCACCTTTAATATATATACATAAAAAATAAAGGCATCAACATGTAGCTTAAAAATTAAAAAGATATAAACCTTCTCCAGTTATAACGTAGATGACAGAAGTTCCAAAATCTCCTCTCTTATTGTTACTCTCCTTGTAAAATTTCGGTACGTATGCGAACGATAATGTAATACTGAGAATAGATATCGCCAATAGAACCCAAACCTAGATAATCATATGAACATGACAGCAGATATTATTCTGAATAACTTTTGAAGTGCGCATTGAACGAAACCTCGAGTTGAAACGGCCGAATGGGGGCATAAATACGACTTTCTTCTTTTGGCATGGGGACCAGCAATTGGGTACGCGGTGCGTGCAAGGGAATTGAACAATCCGCCCGAAGTATGCATTCAACCATTGAAAGAAGGACGAATTTGGCGGTGATATTTACCTCCTATAATTCTTACAATACTATAAGTTTGTCATTATGAAGAAAACTTATTTGTTTTACCCCTCTCTGTATCAGATTATTAGTGGCTTCTCTTCGACCGATCGCACTCACTTCATCTTTTCTTGTTTTTACAAAGGAATACCTATGAATACATAATTTTAATTGATTAGAAGTAGTTGATTTGTTATTATAAAGGTATTGGGGGAAATTTATAGAAAATAAAAATAGAAAATTATACGTGACGTTTAGGGCATCGGCTAAGTAATCACAAATGGTTGCGTGTAAACCGTAAAATGTCACAGTTCCATTTGCGTAAACTTCTTCATTAAGCCAAGGAGGATCCTGCAGAAATAATTGTATATATATATATAAAATCTCATTTTTTTCAATATTAAAACGGATGGTGTTACTGGACTAGCCGAAATAAGCAAGTGGGCACCACTCAACTCCCGAAGGAGTGCGGCTTGGGCGTTATTCACTTCGACGTTCGTTTCTAAGAGAACGAAGCGAATTTTAACAATAAACAATAATATGATCACCCGAATGAAATGAATAGGTTTTTTTCTTCTTCTCTTCTCTGAAGAAAAGGACATTGTACTTGTCCGGTGATGAAAGAAGTGAATCTCGTTGAGAGGTCTTTGTTTCCCAACGGTAGTAAGTAAACTGCGAAAGGTCTGGCATACGAACCAGGTATTTCTAAATACATTTTCGAGATCATTTGTTTTGGTTTTGCTTCTGTGTTACGATGGAAACAGTTGTTTTACAATTTATTTGCATGTTTTTTTCTTTCCTCCAGCTACCTAGCTACTTGCACTTACTTAATCATGCTTATCACCAGCTCTCAAAAGTTGTTGTACAATGTACAGTACATAGGCTATATAGAAACTTACTGGGCAGAGCTGGTTTATATAGAAACTTACTGGACAGGAATGATTAAAAAAATTAATTTGGATTGGATGATGAAAAAAATGAGTAATGCTGCTGCAGTGCTGCTGCAGTCAATTGTTTGTGGTATGATTATTTTGAGCAGTCTAGCAATTAGATTTATAGCATGAGCGTTGGAGTCTGCTCTTATTAGCTATAGTCCCATTGTTGGATAATAGATTATTCATGTGCATCGTTGTACATTCCGTTCTTGGAAAATCTATTTTCATCATTTGCTTCAATAATATGTCTTAATACAAAACAGGCTTAAAAAAAATAAAGTACAATCTACAAAGTATTATTTTTGATTCGGCCTTTCACCCACTTGAAGTATATTTAATTCATGCGTATAGGCTACATACCAATACGTCCACGTTGAAAACACTACAGTGTAGGCTATAGTGCATTAGACCGCAGTATTACCGCATGAAACGAGTTGTAGTCGAGCTACTTTCCTGCAGAAATCTAATAAATATCTAAATAGATTTTTGTCCAGTGCCCACGGAGTTGACAGGTGAAGTGAAACGCCCCCCGAAGCCAGCTAGTATGGAATTATTTTGTTGTTCAACTGGTTATAATGATTGGTGCGCCAATGGTAACCTTTTCAATGGAACTTATTCAGCTGTTTTCAACTAACGATTCGCCAGCTGTTATATCAGTAGCTACATTGAAAATTACACTTGTAGTGTTTTGTGCTTAAAATATATATTGAATGCGAGATGCTAATGATAGAAATCAGCAGAATCTTTTACGTACAAAAAGAATTTGCAAAGTAAATATATACTAGTACTGATCTTTTACGGCATGAAATTTTGTTTTTTGACAGTGGTATGCACACATATAGTGCACCGATGATACAGCATTGAATATACGGTGATGTATAAAAAAAATCCTTAAATACACAGAAAGAAAGACAAGATGAACTTCGAAAAATATATTTGGTGGTTTCCATAATTTCCCCCTTGGAATGATGGTATTTAAATAATCCCTGCTGATTATAGGGATTGTTAACTTCTACATTTCATTACGTTATGTCACGCGTGTAACCCTAGTACTCCAACTGATGTGGAGAAAATTTCTTGGAATCCTCATTTGTGGATGGAATTCTGTTCTGTATTGATTTCCTTTGAATCCAGTTGGTGGCCTTATGCTTCTTTCTATTTATTCATTTGAAACCACAAAGTTCACGGCAAAAAATGTCACCAGTGTTGCATGGCTCACTTGAAGTTGCAACTTGCAGGTAGCTACATGCTTTCTAATAAATGAATTTATATACGGAATTTGTGATTCACCAGTCGTTAGGAATACATTTTAACAATAATAAGCTGAAGAAGTATTATGGATCATGTTAAGACCAGTTGATAAGAAGAACGATGACGGTATATTAGCCAATCTAGAGGACGATGAGTACAAATTTCAGTCCTGTAGGAAATAATAGGTACAGTATCCTTCAGTGAAATGTGCCACCCCGACCTAATTGGCGGAAAACAAAGGCCAATCCGAAAATTTTGTTTTCCTATGAATGGTTTTCAATAGGACAATTCACAGAGGGAAAAAATCTAAGGGCCAATAAATGGCAACGACATTGTCGTCGGATTGGTCTTTGCTTTCCACCACTCATGTCAGGGTGGCACATTTCACTGAAGGATACTGTACCTTTTGAATTACTTGACTTCTTCTCGCTGTAATATCATTTCAAGAGGTAATCCATGAATTTCGATTCCACAGACTTTTCAGTTGTTTTTTCTACCATGTTTTGTCTACCATGTTTTGTCCATTTACTTAATTTGAAAGACTTTTGTGTCTTCGCTCTCAGTTGCTGAGAAGCCTTGATTACAGATTCAAGAGTGCGGGTTGCGCAATTTTGTCAAAACAGCAGAAAATTTAGCGCACGCCGTAATTTATGCACGCTCCCAAAGATGTATTTGTGGGAGCAGCCTTAAATACGTTCACATCCAAATGTATTTCAAAATTTGCTATATCTTAAACTGCGCCATACGTATATATGTGATGAAGAGTGAACAGTTTAGTCGTAAGGATACTAATAATGTTCGATGCGGATGCATCTTTAACCGGTTATCAAGGTCTGAATTGATTATGCTTCATTGTTGCCAGTAGACACCGACTATGTAATTATTTGGATTAATTGTGCATTAGACTTCCGTTTATCTTTGTGAAAATGGTAAAAGAATAATAGAGCTTAGCATACAATAACTATTACCATACACCTATGCATGAAAGTATGTTATTGTGCATAATTTTTTCATAATTCTGAAAGAAACAATGTTCTGTGCGTTATAATGAGTTTTATAGAACTATTGTGGCATTTTGATTGCTGTGTAGTTTATATGTAAACACAATCTTTTCAATTAAGAAAACTAGGAAGGAAACCGCAATTCCAACTAGAAGAAATAGAAAGGGGCCCGTAAAGTCCTTAAGAGAGAGAACTCTTTTGTCCTCTGAAGCCTTCTTATAGTTATCTAGTTGGCATTGGTCCAATTTTGGTAAAGTCTTTTTGATCCAGTAGCTCACCAATCCAGACTCCGCTAGCCCCTTCAGCCTATTAGGGATTTATAAATTATGAACAAAAAGACATGTTGAAAAGTATACTATTACGATCCAACCTGTAATTAACAGCTTGAGTGTAGCGCCAATGTTTAGGGAACGAATAGACTAGATTAGCCGGCGCACCTAAATCGTCCTTATTCAAAACTGTAAAGCGGCATTTGTTTCCGGACTCTTTGTAGAGCTTATTCATAAAAATCATGATTCGCATGTCTACCTATATAACATTGATAATCTAATAATAGATTCCACAGAATTCATCTGAAATATGTTACATGAAAGTAAGCGTATTGGCCGGTAAGTAGCTTTTGAACTGCTTCTTCATTGGTGAGATATAGACTATCCGGATAACGCCTTATAGAATCTCCCAGTAGTTTACGAGTTCCCGTGGTCGCTTCCTACATTTATTTATTTTAAACGGTAGAAGAAAACTACATATGGACTGTACTAGGGAGTAGATTAAGTAGAAACATACTAAATATCGGGTGTTCAAGATTCCGCCCTTTTCAAGCAGTAGTTTTATATTTTGAGGGTGGCCAGACACCACTTGATCAAGATTCTCTGCCACTGGCATCAGTTTCGGTGCAGTCAAGTAAGAGATAATAGTGCTTGAATACGCGTTCAATAAAACGAAAGCAGCTAGACACCAAGATCCTTGAAGAATTCTGAACGATAACTTATATCTCCATTGATCCCAGCCACCTTTTGTACAGAGAACATAATAATGAGCAGCATTTAAAAATTAAAATACATATCAACAGACCTTCTCCAGTCAAAGCATAAATGGCTGAAGTGCCTAAATCTCCTCTCGTATTATTACTTTCCTTGTAGAATTTAGGTATATATGCGAACGCAAATGTAACAAAGAGAACGGATACCACCAATAAAACCCACACCTATATTATATAATTAATATGCAGAGTGAAAATCTAAACAATTTTTTGTTGTTGAAAATAATATGGAAAAACCTCAAGCTGAAACGGCCGAATAGGCGCTAGTATTTTACTCTCTTCCTTTGGCCAAGGGACTATCAATTGACCATGTGTTGTGTATAAGGGAATGGAACAGTCACCTCGATGGATGCATTCTACCATCACAAGAAGCAGGAATTTAGCCGTAATGTTCACCTCCTTTATTAGAATTAGATAATAGTAATCATAATTTAGTGTGATACATTTATTTTACAAGTTATTATAATTAGTATACTCCTCTTTGTAGGAGATTACTAGTAGCTTCTCTTCTGCCAATCATACTTTCTTCCTCTTTTCTTGCTCTCACAAAGGAATACCTAAAATTAATCGTTTCGAATTATTAGATATAACCAAAGAATAGTTTTTTTTTAACTACGTAGCGTTCAAGGCTTCAGCCAAGTAATCGCAAATGTTGACGTGTAAGCCGTAATAGGTCACAGTTCCATTGGTGTCCACTCTTTCATTCATCCAAGGAGGGTCCTGTTTAAAAGAGAACAGGGATGCGTATGTTATTTATATCTCTTAGCTCTTTTCGCTGTCAAAACGGATGGTGTTACTGGACTAGCTGATATCAGCAAGTGAGCGCCACTCAACTCCCGAAGGAGCGCGGCTTGGCCGTTATTCACTTCGACGTCCGTTTCTAAGAGAACGAAGCGAATTTGAAAAACCAGCAATAATATGATCGCCCGAATGAAATGAATGAGATTTTTTCTTTTTCTCTTCTCCGATGAAAGGGACATGGTACTTTTTCGGTGATGAAAGAAGTGGATCTAGTTAAGAGGTCTTTGTTTTCCACGAGTAGTAAGTAGACTGCCAATGGTTGAACATTCGAATCTGGTATATCTACATGCATCTTCGAGATCATTTGTTTTGGTTTCGCTTCTGTGTTACGATGGAAACCGTTGTTTTACAATTTATTTGCATGTATTTTCTGTTCTCCAGCTATCTGGCTACACTTGCACTTACTTAATCATGCGTACCACCGGCTCTCAAAAGTTGTTGTACAATGTACAGTACATAAGCTATATAGAAACTTACTGGGCAGAGCTGGTTTTAAGTATTGAGTAACGCTACTGCAGTGCTGCTGCAGTCAATTGTTTTTGGTATGTATTGCTCTCTAACATTTAAATTTATAGCAAGAGCTTTGGTGTCTGCACTTATTAGCTATAGTTCCACAGTGTAGACTACGCTGAGACTCTCATTATGCTTTTAGGAGATTATAACAATTATACAGTTAGACGTATGTGTTGTATTAGAAAATAAGGCTGCAATTTGTTATACATTACCTGGACTTTTATTGTTTCGAGTAAATCGATGATTCATGTGCACCGTTCTGTATTGAATTCTTGGAAAAGCAAGTTTCATCATATGCTTTAATAATATTTCTTAACAATAAGCAGGCCTAAGAAAAAAGAAATAAATTTCTATTAACACAACCAACATCATTTTTGATTCGGCCTTTCGCCCACTTAAAATTTATTTAATTCATGCGTGTAGGCTACACGCAATGCCATATCAATACGCTCACGTTTTTAACATTGCAGTGTAGGCACTAGGCAGTAGCCAGCAGACAGCATAGTAATGCTTGCATGGGACGAGTTGTGGTCGTGGTACTTTGCTGCAGACATATGCAAATAATTAAATATATAATAGATTTTTCCTCGGCGCCCATGCAGTTGACTGGTGACGAGAAACACCCACCGAAGCCAGCAAGTATTGGATTGTTTTGTTGTTGAACTGAGTATAATGACGATTGCTGGCGCGTCAATGTTCACATTTTCAATCGAACTTATACTTATTCAGCTGTTTTCAACTAATGATTCACAAGATTTTATATTGTTGTGACATCATTCTATACTCTTTAGTCGTTATGCAGTATACACCTATTGTTATATGAAAATAAAAATTCTAAATTTTTCAGAGGAGGGTTTAATGAAAATGTCACACATTAGTATTGTAGCTACATCGAAAATTATACTGCTAGTGAATTATTTTGTTTTCTGAACTGGCTGTAGTGATTTGTGCATCAATGGTAACCTTTCCAATCGAACTTATATACTAATCAGCTGTTTCCAACTAACAGTTCAACAGCTTTTATTTTGTAGCTGCATTGAAAATTTCACTGGTAGTGCCATATGCGCTTAAGATATGTATTGATTGTGAGATGGTTAATAGAGATCAACAGGTTCTGTTACATAGAAAAGGATTTGCAAAGTAGATACACTAGTACTGATCTTATTCGGTGCATTAGAAGCCTTCCATTTTCTACAGAATATAGTGGTATACCAACAGATAGCACACCGATGATTCAGCATTGAAATAGTCATCGAATGAAGTAAATGTACGCTTATATGTAAAAAAATTTCTTAAATATTTAAAAAGATCAAGGTGAATTTTGAAAGATATGTTTAATGGTTTCTATAACCTCTCCTTTGGAATGATGACAGTTACATCACCCCTGCTGATTATATGGATTGTGAACTTCTACCTTGATTACGTTATGTTTTACGTGTAACACTAGTACTCCAACTGATGTGGAGAAATATTTGTTGGAATCCTCATTGGGGATGGGATTTTGTTCTGTATTGATCTGCTTTGAATCCAGTTGGTGGCCATGTTCTTCTTTTTATTTATTCAATTGAGACCACAAAGTTCACGGCAAAAAAATTTCACCAGTGCTGCATGGCTCACTAGAAGTTGCAACTTACAGGTAGCTATATGCATTGAAAATAAACAACGTATACGGAATTTGTGATGCACCAGCCGCTAGGAATATATTTTGAAAATAATAAGGTGAACAAGTATGAATCATGTTAAGCCAGTTGCGAAGAAAATTGATAAGAAGAGCGATGGCGGTATTAGCCCAGTCACCACCCCAATATTAATCCATAATATTGTCATTAAACTCTTAATAATAACTTTCTATCTTAAATAATAAACTATACTAGCTAGTATTTTTAATCAAGTTCAATTAAGATACATTCGTTCCTTTCTTATTCGTTAATTTATTAGCTGTATTAGGAAGAGGAGTCATGTAGGCAATAATAGGTACCTTATGAATAATTTTACTAATTCTTGCCGTATACTATACTTTCAAGAGATTTCAAGAGCCATGAATTTCGATTCCACATACTTTTCATTTGTATTTGCTATTATGTATATAAATCAACGATGAACAATGCTTTCGGCAAATGTTTCTCAATACACCGAATACGATTAATGGAAGAGACTTCTTCATGGCACACGAGAGTATGGAATCATTTGGTAATTCTTTTTTTATTATTACTTTTCAGAATAGTAGTATGTAAACTGTCAATATTTCAACACAGTAGTCGCAGTATTTTGATAGTTTCTTTAAGCCACTTGTTTTGGACCCTTTGTTTGGCGCAGGTGCTGTTTTGTCACGATGAACGGTAGCTCATGCATTAGTTTAGCAATTGGTTTTTGGTCCCTAACGAAAAAGGATGTTGGTATAAGATCCAAGCAATAGAAACTTTTATAAATCATTTCGTGCGTGCTGAAGCTGCAGTAGTTTGATGGTTGAAAATTTATTATTTAATTATGCGGCGAGCAAGTGAGCATATGTGCATCGAGTATACTTCTGTACAATTCCATTTTCTTCTGAAAAATGTAAAATTGAACTGCAACTACGCAGCAATCTTGGGTTCGAAACTACTGTACGTTCCAACCGTTTTTTATCCTCTTACTTATTTTGAAACACTTTGGTTTATTCACTCTCAGTTGCTGAGAAGCTTCGATTATAGATTCTAGAGTAGATAGTGCAATTTTGAATTCTAATTCAGAATATGTGTTTCTATCTAGTCTGTATGTAGATCTCTATGTCTTACCCCAGATCAAATCATTCTCCCCGCGATCTATTTATACACATATCGTTAATTATTATTTTTTTAAATGAAAAATTGGAATGTATTAGATAGAAATGAAAGCTATACGTATGTTTTCAACAACCACAGGCCTACCTTTTACTTTAAAATGGAATAGCAAATGGCTGGATCGATATAGAACCCAGTACTTAGCCATCGATCATGCTGGCTATGATACTGAATTATTCTGGGCCGGCACTATTTATTAGAAACGAACGAGATTTTTCAGTATCGGTGAAAATTTGATATTTTTTCCAATCTGATGTGTAGGTATGAATCAGATGATGAAATGAGTTAGTACAGTACATCACATTAACAATAAAACTATATGTGAGGAATATAAGAGTCCGTTCGAAGGATACATTCGTTCAAAGAAATACAACAATGTTGGTCCCAATTCCCAAAATCTATGCTGTGAATATAGTAGGTGCATCATCAGAACCCATCAGGATTTGAATTCGTGCAAAGCTATGATGATGTTGCGATGACTAACGATAACAGCACGCTTCACGCACAACGTTATTGCTGATATTAAGGTTGATAATTCATATATTACTTCCTCTTGACAGAAGCTTAGCCGGTTAGCCCATGTTTTTATAAGCTCTTTTTTGTATTTGCATAACAAGTTAAGTATTCACATTGTAATATATTTACCTTTTTGTTTGGTACAAGAGATGTATTTCAGTTGTTAATCTTTTTTTTTTAATTCAAAATTAACTAATTGCACAGTTTTTACCATGGACCGATTAAGTGATGACTTCTGTGTATTAAAAAAAAAACGTAAAGTGCTGTGAACTGCAGCATGAAAGTATTATTATACGGTACTGCAAAGCGTAAAAAGGTGGATAATAATTGCCTATATGTTTTTCCCATTAAACATGCAAGTATAATAGGATGGAAACCTAAAAATTAAAGAAAAATACACATAGATGCCCGTTATGGCTTATACATATGTGTCGATGGTATATAAACACTATTTTTTCAATCAGGAAAACCAAGAAAGATGTGGCGGCTCCAGCTAAAAGAAATGAAAAGGGACCCATCAGATCTTTAAGAGTCAGAATTCTTTTCTCTGCCGAAGCCTTCTCAAAGTTATCTAGTTGACATTGATCCAGTTTAGGCAGGATCTTGTTGGTCCAATAGTCAACTAATCCAAATTCGGCCAAGCATTTTAGCCTAATAATATTATTGTCCGATTATAGGAGCCGTATATAAAGTATAATTATACTGTAAATAAACATTTAACCTTATACCTATTGTTTACAATTTTAGTATATCGCCAATCTTTGGGAAATGACCAGACTAAATTGACTGTTTCACTATTGTCCTTGTTGAAAAATGTAAATCGGCAACGATTTCCGGCCTCTTTGTAAAGATTATCCATGAAACCCATGACTCGCGTATTGACCTTACATTTTTTTAGTTATTTACATTTACGGTATATACGTATTAACGTATAATTAATAATAAGAGTGTTTTACGCTGGTATAGGCATATTGACCAGTGAGCAACTTTTGAATTGCTTCCCCATTGCTACTGAACAAAGAATCCGGATGGCGTCTTATAGAATCTCCAAGTAACTTCCAAGTTCCGTTGGTCGCCTCCTATTTACATGTATGTCATAATGATGAATAGAATAACATGCTAGCTATTAATAGACAATGAATATATGCTATAGTCAATTTATTACAAACCAGATAACGCCCTTTCATGATACCATCCTTTTCCAGCAGTAGTTTCAGATTTTGGTGCATGCCAGAAGCAACTTCATCAAGATTTCTGGCCACTGGCATTAGTTTGGGTGCAGTCAAGTAGGAGATGATGGTGCTTGAATAAGCGTTCAATAGAACAAACGCTGCTAAACACCAAGTTCCCTGAAGAATCCTGAATGATAGTTTGTATTTCCATTGATGCCAGTCACCTTTATTTCAAACAATGGAATAAATTCTGAACGATTCTAAAAAAATAAATAAAGAAATAACCTTCGCCAGTCAAAACGTAGATGGCGGAAATGCCAAAATCTTCCCTCTTATTGTTACTCTCTTTGTAGAATTTAGGTATATAAGCGATTGTGAATGTAACACAAAGAATGGATATTGCCAGAAGCAACCATACCTACAATCGTTTACACCATTGCAAATAAGGCAGTTAGAATCATTAAAATATATATATATTCCAGCATATAGCAATGCTAAACCTCAAATTGGAACGGTCGAACAGCGGCTAAAATACGATTTTCTTCCTTCGGCCAGGGGACCATTAATTGATTATGTGTTACAAGCAATGGAATGGAACAATCGGCTCGAAGAATGCATTCAATCCTTACGAGGAGTACAAATTTGGTCGAAATATTCACATCCTTTATTTTTTTAAGAGTACACATACATTTTAAGGGTCAGATTTCTATTATACTATGGTGTATATTTTGCTAAGATAAATTTCCTGAAATAAATGTTGACTTACTCCTCTCAAAAGAAGATTATAAGAGGCGTCTCTTCTACCGATCGCTCTCTCTTCATCTTTTGTTGCTCTTACAAAAGAATACCTAAACATAAATGAAAACTAATAGTTTTTCTTGTAAATAAATCAACTAAGAAATAATTCACATTACGTAGCGTTTAGGGCCTGAGCTAAATAATTACAGATGTTGACGTGTAAACCGTAATATATTGAGCTTCCATTAGCATCCATTCGTTCATTAAGCCAAGGCGGATCCTGTTGATTTTAAATTATCTTTTACATTATTTGAATTCTCAAAAGTTTGTTAATTGATTAATATACATACTGGGCTTGCTGATACAAGCAAGTGGGTTCCACTTAACTCTTTGAGAAGCGCGGCTTCATTGCTATTTTTATCTAATTTCAAATCTGTTTCCGATAGAACAAACCGGATTTGAAAAGTAAACAGTATTGTAGTCGCCCTAATGAAATTAAGAGCGATGTTTCTTCTTGTTCTTATTTTTCTCGTTGGTGAAAAAAGAGGCATGGTGATGCATACAGCCAGTGGTAATATATATGACGGAGATCAAAGCCTGGTTTTTAGTTCAAGAGTAGGATGCGAACTGCCGACAATTCTGCATTTCCCATCAGTTATATATTCCTTCATCTTTGTTACCTTTTGTTTTGTTTTATCGCTGCTTTGTTACGATGGAAACAGGGAATGATCCATTATACACATATTTATTAAGTTTTTTTCCTCGACTTGTTATTGTGTGATTCATCTGTGGTATGCACAGCCCTGTGGGTATGATATGCAAACAAGTACGCTTTAGGAGTCATTGGCAATTGCTATGATAATATTTTCAATGCAATGACTTGTTGAATGGGTGTGTTGAAGGAGGATTACCTTCTGTTTTGTTCTATTGCTGCATTATTACGATAGAAACAGTGTATGATCCATTTTACATATATGTATTTGCATTTTCCATCCATTCCATCTATTATTGTTTGATTCATCTCCGGTACAGGACAGTCTTGTGGATATGCTATGCAAACGAATACGCTTTGGGAGTCATTGACAGTAATGTATGCTATTTTAATATATATTCTATGCAATGACTTGTTGAATAATAGGTGTGTTGGAGGAGATTATTTTAAGTACACGTCAAACGCGTTCAATTACTGCCTTGTAGCATGAGGCGTCTTACGGGAAAGTGCCCTTCTCAATTCCCGTTGTGAAACAAAAGTGAATGTGGCGTATTAATAGCAATACATTCGATGGAAAGAATTGTTGAAAATTTTGAGATTATTTATATTTATTACACGTCAAAGTTATTTGATCACTGCCTTGTAGAGTTTTGCGTCTTGTGTGAAAGTACCCTTCTCAATTTTCGTTGTTAGAAGTCAAATTTCATAAGTAAAACAACGATTTTGGTCTCGTTAGAAAGATAATCAGCTATACCTACACAGGATGTGAGCTGTATCTATGCTAGAATAAAAAGACTTACAGAGTTGCCGAGAATGTACTGTATTGATAGGCAGAGCTTTGTTGCTCTGGGGTCTGCAAGACAAACGAAGAGGCACGGCTCACATAGGGGGACTGAAGGGGGTATGAGAAAGGCGCGGAGGGATACCTATAGCTCCAATTCATTCCACATCCCTTTCTGCTCACACTCCCGTGTGATTCTGTTGTTTGCCTGCTCTGTAGAACTCATATACGATAAGTTCCACTAAGAAAACTAAAAAGGACGTGAAAATTCCAGCAAGTAGAAACATAAAAGGACCCATCAGATCATAGAGAGATAAAACTTTGCGCTTTGCTGAAGCCTTCCGGTAGTTATCTAGTTGGCATTGGTCCAGCTTGGGTAAAATCTTGTTGCTCCAGTAGCCAATTAACCCAAAATTTGCCAACCATTTGATCCTACATGAAAAAAAATAAGATAAAACTCTATGTAATTATTTATATTTATCTGTTTTTATAGAGAAGCCGAATTAAACCTGTGATTGGCAGCATCAGTATAACGCCAATGCTTTGGGAATGCCCAGACAATTGGAGTTGCTGATGTATTCGAATTGAAAACAGTAAACTGGCAACGGTCACCGGACCTTTTGTAGAGAATATCCATGAAAACCAGAACTTGCATGTCCAACTGTAAAAAAAAAATAAAATAAAACGATGCATAAAATAAAACATTTCTTTATTATATGAACAAAGATAGGTGGGTAAAGATTATCTATATACCGAAAAGTAATATGCCTATTTTCCGGTAAACATTTTTTTTCAATCCATCTGCTTGGCCGATAATCGATATACGTCGAATCTGGACAACACCTCTTGGAATCGCCAAGCATCTGCTAAGTTCCTGAGGTTGCTCTCTATAATAAATGTTAACATTGCGTGAATCATTAAAGTATTAGTTTGATAAACAATATTGGGGAAATTGTAAATCGGACTCACTAAGTATTTTTCTGCCATGAAACCATCCTTTTCGACAAGCAATTTGATATTTTCTGGATTTTCATAAGCAACATCATCAAGAGTTTTGGATACAGATATTAATTTCGGCACTGTCCAATACGAAGTGATGACGCTAGAATAACGCGTTCAAAAAGACGAAAGCAGCCAGGCACCATGTAGCTTGAACAATTCTGAATGCCAGTTAGCATTTCCAGTGATTCCACTCTCCTTAATTATTGATTATAGATTAACATATACACGGTGGTTATTACATAAGAATGGTAGTTTTAAAAAAAATCCTGTTAAAACAAAGGTGATAACAGTGATCCATCACTCCTGACTCTTATCAGCGTCACTATCACTACCAAAGATCCTTCTGGGAAACAAAGTTTGTTTGCTTATCGATTTTTTGAATTATAGAATCATTCAATATACCAGTTGCACGTCCATGCGATCACCCACGTTCTCGGCTCCTTGCTTATTTATTCACTTTCAGTACTGCTGAGCTAGAAACTTTGATTACAGATTTAAGAGTGCATGAAGCACTTTTGAAGTAGTACCGGCTCGGTTATAAGAACGCCTATTTATACGAACGTTTCGGTGATACGAACGGTTTTTTCAAGCACTACTTTTTGGCACGAAAGGGGAATATTTTGAATGTGCTAACATGAAACGGGGATATTGTGCATTTTCTGTTGAATAAACAATGCATAAGTAATAAGTATTAGCTCATCAATGGAAACAATGATTTTACGTCGGAGTAGTGATGTAAAACTCATTTTATAGCATTAATATACAGAGAACAACGCTAAAAATTGCGCATTGCACCTAAATTTGCATTCCAAATACTACTACGATCGGTGCTCGGTTTTAAGAACGTTTAAATTATAAGAACGCGCACCAAGTATTCTCATAACCGAGCCGGTACTGTACTACTAATAATACAGAATATGTGTTTCTATCTAGTCTATATGTAAATGTAGATTCTCCAGTGTCTTCACCCTCCTCACGACCGATGTATGCATCCATCAGCGTTAAATATTTCAACAGCAGCAACAACAAAAAAAGTCAGAATTTAGATTGAAATGAAAGCTACAAGTTCTCAAATCTCAACAATAATCATACTCTTTACTTTAAAAGAGAATAACGGGCTGGATAGAACCCAATCTTCCACCATACTGAATTATTCTTGGTTCAACAATATATTTATGGCATACGAACAATATTTTCAGAACTGATGAACGTTCAACATTTATTTTCCCATCTGCCGTAAGGTATGTGCATAAAAGATGATGACGAAAATCAATAGCAGTAAAATTGTACCGTGCGCTACTGCTACTAAAACTAAAAAAACTATGTATTAATAATGACAATTGATACATTTTGAGAGGGCAACAATAATGCAGCCCTAAAATGTGTCACAACTAACACTTTTAGTTATAACAATTTATTGTTAAAGAGACAAATGTTGTAGCCTTCCTTTAGAAATAAGTAAATTAAGAGTGAGATATGCTGCTGGGTTCCATTATGCTATTTTACTATCCTGGTGTTGAATTTAAATACAAGTTCCACCAAGAACACCATACAAGATATAGCAATTCCAGCGAGAAGAAAGATAAAAGGACCCATCAGATCGTGAAGTGAATATACTCTACGACGTGCTGAAGCCTTTTTATAGTTGTCTAGTTGGCATTGATCCAGTTTCGGTAAAATCTTGTTGCTCCAATAACTCACCAGCCCAAATTCCGCCAACCATTTCAACCTGTTTTTATAAAAACAGATTCATCTTCCACAATTGTCTGCTATTACAATAAAGGAACACAATTAAAACCTGTGATTGACAACGTCGGTGTAGCGCCAATGTTTTTGGAACGTCCATACAGTTTGAAAGGCAAACACCGATGCATCGTTCGATTTTGAAACTGTAAAACGACAATGATTTCCGGCCATTTTGTAGAGAAGATCCATGAAAACCATTACTTGACTCTCCGACTATATAAGTTATATATAAAATATTAGTATTGGTTTGGTATTAACACATAATTTGGTCTACCGCAAAGTAAGCATATTTGCCACTGAACATTTTCCCCAATCCTACTGCTTGACCGATATATGTTGAATCTGGGTAGCGCCTCATTGAGTCACCAAGCATCTTGAAAGTTCCTGTAGTGGCTCTCTATATTACATTTTAGTATTACTCATAGAGGTATTTTTAGGTTGAAAGTATATACCAGGTATTGTTCTGCCATGAATCCGTCCTTCTCCACGAGCAGCTTCACATTTTGAGGGTAACCATGAGCCACTTCATCTAGATTGTTGGCTGCCTGCATCAGTTTCGGAGCAGTAAAATAAGAAGTAACGGTACTAGAATAAGCATTCAAGAACAAGAGAGCAGCCAGACACCAGGTAGCTTGAATAATCCTGAAGGCTAATTTGCATTTCCAGTGATTCCATTCGCCTTGTACAGATTTACAAAGAGAAGAAGAGAGTATTATAGCATATTTTCAGAATGAATTAAAGTAAATAAATCAACCTTTTCCTGTGAATACAAACAGGACAACAGTGGTCCACTTTTGACTCCTATCAGTACCTTTATCCATGCCCACTTGACTAGGTATATGAGTCATCGTCAACGTTACTAAGATCACCGAAATTGCCAGAAGAAGCCAGACCTATTGAAAATATAGTAAACAGTAAACAAAAATAAAAAGGCCATCATTGATTTTTTTTTCCTAACTTCAACTTGAAATGGTCGTGTAAGGGCTATAATGCGGTTTTCTTCCTCTGGCCAAGGGACCATTAATTTTCCCTGGGTTACGAACAGCGGAATAGAACAGTCCGTCCGAATTCTGCACTCGTTCAATGTAAGAACTGCAAATTTGGTGCCTATGTCTACTTCCTTTTACGATGTTAACATTGCTACAATTAATTATAATAAGTGCTGCGTGTTAACATTTTATTCATTTACTCCTCTCTTTAGAAGATTGAACGTGGCCTCTCTTCTTCCAATTTTAATTTCTTCATCTTTTCGTATCCGTACAAAAGAATATCTTTCCAAATAAGTAGTATTAAATATCCCAATAGTTTAAATAATGAATGAATTTCAAATGTATATATATTACGTGACATTTAGGGCCTCAGCTATATAATCACATATATTTACGTGTAGACCGTAATAGGTAGAGGTTCCGTTTACCTCATTTTTTTCATTAAACCAAGGTGGATCCTGTAGAGAAAAAATAACTCATTTAAAATGCACCGCTTTACTACATTGAACTGTACAACTGTACCGGACTAGCAGACATGAGCAAGTGAGAACCACTTAACTCCCGAAAAAGTATGGCATCATAAGAACTACTCGTTTCAAATATTTCAGCAGCGCGAACAAAAGAATTGAATTCAATAGCAATAATTAACCAGATCCAAGCGAAGAATTTCGTAATAGCCGATCCCCTTCTTCTCGTAATTATTGTACGTGACATCATGAACTAATTACAAAGCTTCTATTCGATTTGGCCAAGCAAGTGACACTGACAAGGACCCTTCTTGGAACAAATATATCTGTTTTCATGTATCGATTTTACATCCTATGATGACCAGCAAGTAAGTTTCACTTCCAGCCAGCAGTTCACCATGTTCTCGTTTATTTATTCATTTTCAAAGCCATTAACAATGTAGTTGCAGTATCGCGATTAAAATTTCAGGAATACTATAGGTACTCTCTTGATATAAATGCAAGCTAGGAGAAGCTATATTGTAACAAAGTACATTGGTGTGGTATTAAAGTGACTTATGAAACAAATTTGACGTCCTAAATAATAGATTACAGTTTCTGAGGTCGACTAAAGTTCAATTGAGTTAGTAAGAAAACTAATATGTTATATACGAATGGTCCAGCTCTTTGGAAACCATAAACTGCAGGAATAATAAGTAATAAGCTGGCTTTATTGCTGATTAATATATGATGTTCATAGTAATATAACACCAGTTTTGGCATACTATTTATATATAAAAAAATCATATGAAGCAGTTGTGCTGTACTATAGACAATATTAAACTTGCAACTAAAAAGTAGAGATTCTAGAGTATTATATAGTAGTCCTATAAACAAATACAGTACTTATTTACGAATAAAACCTAGCACCAACATAAGATGAACATCAATAAGAGAAATGATATGGCAGTGGACATATTGCATATTTTGTGCTTTTCAATAAGAAACAGTGGAGCTGATAATGCATGAATTTAAAAGACCTCGACAAGAATGCTAAAACTAAAGCTCTCCCCTGTTTTTATGAGTGGTGAGCTAAGCAACTTTAACTGTAATCGCCATCTGTCTCACAGAAGAGTAGTATGCCCACTGCCAATCATTCATAAAAAAATTATAGATAAATCATTGGCACTAATTTTTTTCTAATATAGTACACCGACTGTAATGTAATGATTTCTGTGTATTAGACTTCAATATTTAGTGCAAACAGTATAAGAATAATATAGCTTAACCTACAATAATTACCATGCACCTACATGAAAGCATGTTATTATTGTGCATAATGTTTAAAATTCTAATCCTGAAAGAAAGAAAGTTTTGTGCTTTATAATGAGGTCTATAGAACTATTAAAGTATTTTCATTGATGTGTAGATTGTATATAAACACTATTTTCTCGATCAAGAAAACTAAGAAAGATGTGGCTGTCCCAGCTAAAAGAAAGTAAAAGGGCCCCATCAGATCCGTAAGTGATAGAACTCGTTTCTTTGCCGAAGCCTTCTCAAAGTTATCTAATTGACATTGGTCCAGTTTAGGCAGTATCTTGTTGACCCAATAGTCAAGCAATCCAAATTCAGGCAGCCATTTTAGCCTATTGTATTATTTGATTAGAAAGATTAATGACAACCACGTATTTAATTAGGCTTATATAGTACATAATAGTCTATAGTACAGTAATATACCTGTGGTTTACAGCTTCGGTGTATCGCCAATCTTTGGGAAACGTCCAAACTAAATTGACTGTTTCGCTATTGTCCTTGTTGAAAAATGTAAATCGACAATTTTTTCCTGCCTCTTTGTAAAGCCTGTCCATGAAACCCATGACTCTCACGTGTACCTTTAAAAGTATATTTCACACTTATATATAATAATAATATCGATATGATGTTTTACGCTGGTGTAGGCATATTGGCCAGTGAGCAACTTTTGAATTGCTTCGCCATTGCTAATGAACAGAGAATCCGGATGACGTCTAAGAGAATCTCCAAGTAACTTCCAAGTTCCGTTTGTCGCCTCCTATTTTAATGTGCAATGATGATGAATATAACGCTAGACTTATTAATAATGGATACGCATTGGAGACCAACCAGATAACGGCCTGTCATTACGCCATCCTTTTCTATCAATAGTTTGAGGTTTTGGTGAATTCCAGAAGCCACTTCATCCAGATTTTTTGCCACTGGCATCAGTTTGGGTGCAGTTAAGTAGGAGATGATAGTGCTAGAATAAGCGTTCAATAGAACAAACGCAGCTAAACACCAAGTCCCCTGAAGAATCCTAAATGATATTTTATATTTCCATTGATTCCAGGCACCTTCATTAAAGAGATTAACAAATAGATAAGTCAACGATTGTAAACAAATAAAAATAAACCTTCGCTAGTCAAAACGTAGATGGCAGAAATGCCAAAATCTTCTCTTTTATAATGACTCTCCTTGTAGAATTTGGGTATGTAAGCGAGTGTAAATATAACCGAAAGAATGGATACCGCCAAAAGCAACCATACCTATTAAATCATACACAATGGACTATTAATGGCAAAGGCAATTAACAATTTTTTCAACTTATAAAAATCTTAAACCTCGAATTGAAACGGCCGAATAGGCGCTAAACTACGACTTTCTTCATCCGGCCAGGGGACCATCAATTGATTATGTGCTACGAGCAATGGGATTGAACAGTCGGATCGAATAATACATTCAATCCTTCCGAGGAGTGTAAATTTGGTTGACATATTCACCTCCTTAATTTTTTCAGAGAATAAATGGCTTTAAAATGTTTAGATTTTCGTTATTCGCCTTATATTATATATTCTGTATATTATATGCTTATTATATATTGTAAGGTAATCTTTTTATGTATTTTTCAAGTTCTAAAAGAATAATATGTAAGATATTTCTAGATGTATATGAGATAGTTATATCCAGAAAGAAATTTTGACTTACTCCTCTCACAAGAAGATTGTAAGAAGCGTCTCTTCTCCCAACCAAACTCTCTCCTTGTTTTGTTGCACTTACAAGAGAATACCTATTAATAATACACAAATTACAAGCAACTTCTTTTATGTAACGTAAAGAAGAAATAATTCTTATTACGTAGCGTTTAGGGCCTGAGCTAAATAATTGCAGATGGTGACGTGTAATCCATAATAGGTTACGGTCCCATTGGCATCCACTCGTTCATTATAAGCCAAGGTGGGTCCTGTTGTAATTTAAATTATATATCTATTACATCTTTTCATCCTCATAAATTTGTCTGTGGATTAAACTATATACCGGGCTAGCTGATAAATATAAGTGGGTTCCACTCAACTCCTTTAAAAGCGCAGCTTCATTGCTATATTTAACATCTTCAAAATCCGTTTCCGAAAGAACGAACCAGACTTGAAAAGTGAATAATAATATAAGCGCCCTAATAAATAGAATAAGAGTGATGTCTCTTCTTTTCCCGGATGACGAAGGCAAAAGTGGCATGGTAATATTGATATATAGACGCAGTGATGAGTTATACTTTGTTAAGATCTAGAGTTTTACGCAAACTGCCAATAATTCTGCAGTTCCATCGCACTTCTATATCGTTGTTGCCCTCTGTTTTGTGTGGTTGCCTCTGTGTTACGATGGAAACAGTGGTTGATCCATTAAATATATTTGCATGCACTTGTTGTGGCTCGACTGTCATCAGATCCTAAATCATACTATACATCATCAACACACAAGTTTTGTCACGAATGTAGAGAATAGAAACTTTTAGGATTGGTTTCGTGTATGCAGCGCTACAGCTACTACGCAGTAGACAGCTCGTTTAGTAATTTTTTAGCAAGTATAGCTCGTCTATTCGTACATCGATGTGCACTGGGTATCCGAATGTACCGCATACAGCGTCTATATTGCTTTTCATGTTGTTGATAATAGTATAGGTAACCCATATTTTGTAGGTTAGCTACGATATTTTTCTCAAGTATACACTTTATATACAAACAAAGCATTAATTTGTTATAAAATAAAAATATAGTATATTAATAGTAATTGAGATTATCAAGTAGCACTGACGACACAAGCCCTAATTAATGAAACAGATCTTTTATTATTCTATATTTCTTAGTAAATGAAGCAACTGACTAGTGCGCTATCATATACTGACTCGAAAGTATTCTTAGTACACCGAAAGTCGGTATATAAGTAATCCTATAGGATTTTAGGGTATAATGACGTGATCCATGATAATGGGATTAAACTTGTTAGCACACACTTCTACAATAAATCGTAGCGTGGGCACTGCAAAATTTTACAGAACTTGATGTTCTCTCTCTCCTAAATTTAAGTTTATCTATATATGCATGCTAAAATTATGCTTGATTCAATGAATTAACAATTACCATTCATTTGTTCCATCTTATAGCACTTTCTCATTATGTCATTCTAAAATCTATAAGCATCGATAGGCCCTATAATTTTACAAGATGTTTAGAACATATATTTACGAATGAATAGGTAAAAGCTTTTTTAATGAGCTAGTATTTCAATAATTGTACTGGAGGTATAGTTACCTAAATAATTTTACTATTTCAGAAAATATGTTCCTTCTTAACCATTTATTATCTCAAATTAAACTTACATTTCCATGTTAATGTACTGTACATTTCATTAAGTTGGGAAGAAATGGGAATTCTTGTTAATCGATTTTTCGTTGCTGTCATACTTATTTAATCAGAAAAATCAATGATAACGAAAGGAAAAACTCCAAAATAAGTAGAATTTGAGAAGGAACTTTTCCTGTAGCAGTACCCGATGTGGTAGTCCTGATTGACGAGGAAACGCTGGATGATCCTGCATTCGAAGAAAGACGCGTTGTTGGAGTAGTAATCCCGGTTGCTGGGGAAATACTGGACGAACCCGAATTCGTAGAAAGTGGTGATCCAGGTGAAGGACGGGTTGTTGGGGTAGTAGTTCTGGTTGATGAGGAAATACTCGATGATCCAGAAGAAGGACGCAGTGTTGAGGTAGTAGTGATGGTTGATGAGGGAAAACTAGATGATCCTGCATTCGTAGTAAATGATGATGCAGAAGAAGGCCGCACTGTTGTGGTAGTAGAGGTGGTTGATGAGGAAATACTCGATGATCCAGAAGAAGGACGCATTGTTGTGGTAATAGTGGTGGTTGAAGTGGAACTGGGCAGGTTTGATGAAGTAGTAGATCTAGTAGACGAGGACATTGTTGTCGTACTAGAAGTCGTAGTAGTCACTGTTGTTGGCATTGAGGTCGACGAGGTGGAAGTAGGGCTAGGGGGTAACGATGTAGTACTGGGCCTAGTCGTTGATGATGTAGCAGTAGAAGTGGAAGATACCGTCGAAGGAGTAGTATTAGGTATAGAACTGGAAGTTGAGGTCGGGTTTGTTGAAGAAGTGGTAGGGATAGGTGAGGGAGAGGTTGCCATAGGGCTACTTGGCACAGTGCCAGGGGATGTTGAAGTGGTCGTTGATGAAGAAGACTGAGCAGAAACTGTGTAAGCAGCAATGAATAAAAGTCAATAAATAAAAAGAAATTAATAAAAATAGCATGTTTACTAATTTCCAGAGTAATTGACAGTTTTTTTTAACAAGAATAAAACATGATTACCATTGGTAGTGAAAATGACCAGAAGAAAAACGAAAGAAGTAATGGAAATCTTCATATTTGTGCTGTGAGATTGGAGTGCAACTTTTTAATTAACGAATGACTCCGAGCTTTCCTCGCTGTCGGGGTTTTATTTTATATTGTTGCAGGAGCAGTAGACCTTATCAGCAATATAAAGGGATATTGGCGTCACCGGATATCTATTTTAATTAACTTGCCTTATGCCAACGGGATTCGTTGAATAGTCTGTGTACTGTTCTTAGGCAAAAATCATTATATGCCTTTATAACTTATGAATAGTAGCAAAATCTAACGTTTCCACGAACAAGTAACCCTATTTATTACCTCACAAAGAGGGAAACACTTGAATTAAACGTCAATCGTGGTTATCCTGGTTACATAATCAACTATCAATCCTTATTTTTTAATTAACAAAACCGACGGCAATGATAGCTAGGCCACATCAAATGCATTTTTGTATTGCAGGATACCAATAAGTTATCGGTAAATGAGGTAAAGGTAATTTCCTTTTTAACGCGTTAGCCTATTGGCATGTCTATATATTTAATTTATCCTTCCCTTATTTTTAAATTGGTATACTTGTTACAAAGTTTGTGAGGCTAATAAGGATTTTATCTATTTTCAAAAGTGTTGAAATGATCAAATGATGAAATCGGATCTACTTATGCTATAATATTTTAATCAGCTTTGCGTGGAAAGAATGTATGGTCGTAAAAAGCTCTAGAGGTCAGCTGTTTTAATTATACATGCACAGCTTAGCCACGTCTATTACTCCATATTATATTGTGGAGATAAGCGGTTTGGTGCCTTATTGTGCAATTAGCTAACGGCCAGCCATGTAATAAAGAGAGTCTAGGTTATTGCAAAGTCAGGAACGCATATGAACATCATCAAATGCTCTTAATTATTTATTACACAATATAATAATTATTTTTTTAACAGATAAAAATAAAATCAGAGTAAAATAACGTTATGAAAGTACATATCTCGTAAATCACTAGGTAAGTGGTCGCAGTTCTAAAACGAAAAATGAAAATGTTACCAAGTATCCTCCATTACCACCTTAATTACTTCATAATTATTGGTTCTTTCGTTATAATTGGTAATTGTATATGAGACTAATTTTGTTCATTATTTCATTTGTAAATTTAAAATGCAATACATTAACGTAACAATAAGGTGCTGCGACCATTACTGAAAATGTTGGCGGACGAATTAGCGGAGGTGAAACTCGGCTGGGCGAGTTCCCCTTCGTAGTTTCATTGCAAATAATAAGGAGTGAAAGCGGAGGAGAGAGTACTTACCGGCATTTTTGTTCAGGATCAATTTACAATGAGCTATCCATTTTGACTGCTGGCCACTGCATTGTCGGGTAAGGAAAAAAAGTATTTTATCTCTTATTACTTTATACTTTTCATATGTTTGTAACAGGAGATCCTCAAATAGCTTCCGTGTAGTTGCTGGGGCATATGATCTAACCAATTTTACAACCAATTGGCAAATAAGATCAGTGCAGACCTATTCATATCCACCATCTTACCATGACAATGGTTATAATGGCGACATCGCTCTTGTTATCGTAAGGATAGGTTTCTATATTCTATCTAATAGTTTGCAATAATATTTTTTTATATATACAGCTCAACAGTTCTCTGATTTTCAACGAATATGTGAGTCCTATTATCCTTCCAATTCAAGGAACACGTCCACTAGACGGATCCAATTGCACTGCGTTAGGTTGGAACTACATCTCTGGATTAGGATTCACCACAATCGTATTATTTATATTATAAATCAATACATTTTAAATATGTTATTTAAATATTTGCTTTAAGTAGCCTGATAGGCTCCACAAAATTGATCTTCCCATTGCATCGGATGAAGAATGCAAAGCCAGTTATAATGAGACTATTTATGGTTCGGAGCAAATCACACCAGGAGTGATATGCGCAGGATGGAAATGTTATTATTGATGTACTAGTAAGTTATACTTCAGATTTTTAATTGACTGGGTGCTGTTCTTATTTATAGCTGGAGCCAATCCTTGTTTTTGGGACAACGGTGGTCCCTTGGTCATTCATGGAACCAACATTCAAATTGGTGTTTTTGTATTGAGTCCAAATCCTGCACCAGGATTTTGCAATTTGTTTGGTAATATTATTATTATACAACATTACATTATTCCTCTTATTACATGTAAATGTTTTCAAATTAATTAATTGTATAGTATGTTGCAATTAAACCTGAAGGGGGGGGGTGTACCACTCGTGTAAGTTTTTAGATATTAATTGAATTGAATTTCAATGGCTAAGGGGGATTGGTAAAAACCAATTCCGGTTCCTTTCAAATTCTTTGAGTTGCAAAACTCATTTTATGAATAGTTATTATAGAGTTATCAGTGCTATACTGTAAATTGGTTAGATGTTATTATTATTATTATTTTTTTACAATGTTGATGCTTTTCAAATAGGTATCTACACTCAAATGTCTTTCCATACTGACTTAATAATCGGGAATGCTCCTCGTCCAACTGGCTCAGCCACAACGACGGTTGAGCCTGAGAATTCGTCAGTGTCCATCTCTTCATCAATACCACCTCTTACTATGCTTATTACAACAATTGTATTTGTATTTCTGCCCCCATATTGATTAAAATCCCAACTGAATGACCGATGAACTTGGCGATCGGTTTTAAGCAATTTAAAATTTGATTACTTGACGAATATAAGATATATCAAAGAAAAAATTAGATGCATGATCGAGAAGAAATATCTATATGAAAAAACTGAAACAAGTAAAACAATTATTGGATAGCGGATGTTGACAGAGTGCTCGTAGTTACCTAAACCCATAAAATTGGTCTACCTCTTTTCCAATGGTTAAATTTTTGGGACCTGACCAATTTGTTTGAAATACATATTATACTCAGTGTTCGGGTAGAACTTCTTATAGCACTCGCCACTCAGACCTTCCACAGTGTTCTCTTATAGCGAATCTTGCCAGTGCCAACGGCTTTTTCTATTCTAAAAACTGGTGGTTGATTTGTGATAATCCCGGAGTAAAGGTTAAAATATTACTATGAAATAACTTATTTACTACTAAACTTACTACTAACTTATTTGCTAACTAAATAACTAATGAAATAATAATGTCAGAATGAGGTGAGGCATTTCCAAAAAGTCACGCTTAAACCATTATTAGAGTTCCCATTGAAGGAAATTTTCAAAATTCTAACTCATAATCGTTTTTTAAAGTTCCAATTGATAAGAAAATGAAATCCGCCTGAGTACAATCGAAGATACGTGTAAAATTGGCGTTTAAAAAATCTAGCATAGTACCTAATAGTTTCCAGGATAACTAAACGTATTAAACTATTAAAAAGAATAATGCAAAAATTTTCATGCTGCTGAGGTTAAAATATATTTTTCGATGCTATGCTTCAAAATTTGTCAAACAATCCTTAAAACACAATCGAGAAAATGTTACTCGAACTCTTAGAAAATGACGTTTGCCAGCATAGTAGAGAAGGGTTAGAATACGTAGAACAGTCGTTTTCAGACCATTAGATTTCAATATGCATGGAAGTTTTGAGAAAGACGCTTGCGAGTCCCATGTCATTCGGTACCAACATGACAAGACTTTTTTTGGACAGATCTAATTAAGAATTTTTAAAGTTCATCGTAAATTAGTGTGTTCTATAATAATAATTATTATTATTATTATTCGAAATTTAAATTACCACAAGGTTTCTCGTTCTCTTCAAAACTATCTGCAATCACATTTAAATCGACTCTGTGGGTTGCAAGGGCCAAGCTGAGCTCTGAGATGCATCAATCACCATCACATGTAAAGATATTGAAATGTTTCATAATATATTTACACTCAATAAAAGTTCAACCACCAAGCGAGTTAATTAACTCAAAAACAGTTTTTTTTCTAAAACTCGCCTTCTTCCACGCACCGTCGGAAGATGGAAACAAGATTTCTACACCTCAATTAACAATACAACGTACAGGTATGCAGCAGACGACTTATACTGCTTTTAAAATAGTTTAAAAATGTCTATTTACCGTATCTGCCGGGACAGAAGGTACGGGTCTCCCTATCGAAGAATTTGATGTCGTATTGGTAAACGGTGTTGTTAATGACAGTCGTCTCTTTAGCAGCTGTATGTTAAAATATATATTTTTTTTATCGAAAATAAAATCAAGAGCTCTTATTTCTCAATTTTAGGACATACCAGTTGTTCGATCATCATTGACAGTGATAGTACCCTGTGGAAGTATAAAAGATGGATTTATTGTACTGGAAATGTATCTATATAAAAGAGTTACATACCGTAAGGGCACTGACGAAGAGAAGAGCTAGTATAAAGACGGCGAACTTCATGTTGAATGTAAATTACCACTGAAGTCGTTGCTGAGTTGGAGAACCGAAGCTCTCTTTTTATACACCTCTTGGCATATGGTGTTCAACCTTCGAAAATTCATTAAAAAAAACAATGAGATTTAAAATCTAGATTCGAACAAAGCGCAGTTTTTGTTTCGACACTTAAATCATTTTATATAGTATGTTTTCCTGTGTGCAAACCATTGTTTTATCTTTTCAACACAACATATGCTCTCTTTGAGACAATAGTACAAGCCAGACACATTATGTTCTTGAAAAAAAAAATACTAAAAGACGACGAAGGACAAAATCTGCGTTTACGGAATTCGATACAATGGCCCAGTTATTATTTTACGGAGGCTTTTCAGGCTACAGTTTTTGGGTTTTAAATTCTTTGCGCATTTTTTACACTTAATTATTTTTTTTGCATTTTAATTTATTTAATCTTGTTATTATAATTATCATCCAATGAGGACGTTAGGCTCCCAAAGGTATACACATGCTTCCAAATTATTATCCAATTAAATATTGCAATACGTTCTTTCCTGTAATCAACCACCGACGACGACGAGTCTGTCACTAGCAAAAAAAGTACAATGAATGAGTTTGTTAATAATTCCGCTTCCGCATTTTTTGAAAACGTTTACGAACTCATTAAACAGTGAATTATATATTTAGCTTCGATGTTATCCAAGTAAGTCTAGACTCTAGAGCTCTATAAAGGGCATGGTGAAACTTTGTTTACTTTTGCCGTATATGCTGGACAAATGTCGAGATTTATGTCTTCGCAGAGAAGAGGAAGCTAGCGCAGTAAATGTTTGTTATTCTGCAAATAAAACTTGCGTCATTTGTATAACTAACAGAATAATAAGGATTCTTGACACGTTTTTAACTCGAAAAAACTTTTCCCCTTTTTGAAAATATGCGCCATGGCCAAATAAAGAAATAACATAATAGCAGTCCTCCACATCATCAAACAAAAAATATTTAAAATAGGGGGCAGCTAGTACGATGATACATAACCGAACGGCATTTAAGGACCTGGACATGGAATTAGTCAACTAATGTCACACGTGCTGCTGGTCAGTTCCAAATACTCGTCATTATTATTATTAAAAGTGATATTTTTACATTATTCAAAATGATTACAGTGAAATGTATTCCTCTACAGTTCGTGCTAGTTTTACTTATTATTACTTTCACACTATTACATGCAGGACCTCTTAAAATCAGGTAATAAGTCTGCTAATTATGATAATTGTTAAAGTTAAATTTTTATGTAATTTTCTAATAGGAAAACTGATCGACAATCTCACTCATCGCGTAATAGAAAGTATAACAATAATCACCGAGAAGATGCAAGAAAAGTGCTTAAGATCCTGCGAGAAAAGAATCCTGGTCAACCGTGCATACCTGATTTTGTGGTCGATCACAACCCTTCGAGAATCCCCGAAGCGATCCCACAAATGATCTGCCCAAAGGGAACCGAAGATCGATGTATAGAAATCAAACTTCCGATGACTGTCGCATTCTATTCTTCTTCAAAAAACCACCGGAAACTTGTTCACAAAGCCATTTATGTCGCTACTGGATGCTATGAGCTTCAACCAATTCATGGTATATCATCGGTACATCGGAAAAGAGAGCATAAAAAATTTAAGGGGAAGATAAAAGGGACAATTCGAAATATTAAGGAACCAGGGGATCGCTTGTATTCCTCTAATAGTCCTCTAAAATCATCAGCAAACATTTCAAACAAGAAAAGAAAACATCATAGCAAACTAAACAAACAGGCCAACCGGACTCGTGGCAAGGGACGAGGGGAATCCCGGCCGTCTGGAAAGAAATCCCAAAAATCTCCGAAGAATTTCCATTCTAGAAAACAGCAAAGTGGTGGTTCCGCTTCAAGTTCATCGTCAGTTAATAGGTCTTGAGTAGTATGACTTTTGTTTACTATAATGATAATTATTACCATATCATGATTATGTATAAAACTTTTTCCATTTTTAAAATTCTGTTCTCAAAAGAAAGATCTCTATTAAAGATGTTATTGTTCGACATTTTATAACATGTTCGATGATCATTATCCCACTGAGGTTACTGTTAAACATTTATTGTGCTAAGAAATAAATAATTGAATGTTCTATATATGTGTCGATGTATTCAAAATTTAATTATTATTCGCATGAATCAACTGTATATAGGATAATGAATTATGATGAAATCCTGTTGTTATGAATAATACATTTGATTTACAGATAATAGATGATGAATTAATTTTCTATACAATGAATTGAAACAAATGCATAAATTGGCAAAATAGCTATATTATATTGCTCTAAAATAGATTAATAAAACCAATTACTGCGGAGGCAAATGGAATCAAGTTCGTTGTCTTATTAATCTTATCTGTATCAAATGATTGTTATACGTTGTAAACCATTAATCTTAAAGTTTCTTTAGGTGTGCGTGACTGCGTGATACAATCATTTATATCACTAACAGACATATTTTTTTAAGATCAGAGAAGTCAAAATTGCAGGTTATTTTTCTTTATTTTGATAAACGAACAATATATGATCATTTCCCTTTGTTTAACAAGTTTTGACGAACAAAAAGTAATTTAATATGTCTTGACGGTTATTGTATATGATTAACTTTCTTAAAGTTGACAGCAAGTTGCTTGATAAATCCCTTTGTATATAGCGTTCATATTGTTTATAAATATAAATCACTCCTAATATGGTGCCGCTGCTTGTCACTTTGAATAAAATCATGCAACTTTCTATACGTTGTCCTTTTCCCCAAGTGACATCCATTAAATAGGTTGGCGTAAGTTTCAATCACACCAGACAGCGACACAAAAAAGACTATTTTTTGTATTATACCACTAATTCATTGTATTATGTAAAAAAGCTCTGGTATATCCAGGTATATATATATACTGAATTTCGCTTAGTTTTGAGAGTATCCGCAGTTTTTTTTTGCAGTGCGTGGAAAATGAAGACAACTCTTTATCATTATGTGATTATGATGCCACTTATTTTGGCATTTTCTGTAATTTGCTATTACCGCAACCTTACATCTTCACTGCTTTTTTTAGCCAGCCTTGCTACATACGCTTATTATTTTTGCCGGTCTCTTAAGGTATTTTTTAAAAATCATAAATCTTGAATCTAAACCATCCAATGTTTGAAAATGTATTTATATTCTTTAAATTCACAAGATTTCTGCTAGAAACAAAGCAGTGCTAATCACAGGATGTGGATCTGGTTTTGGAAATAGTTTGGCAATTAACTTGAGCAAAATTGGATTCACGGTCTTTGCCTGCTGTCGGGACGACCAAAGTGAAGGAGCAAAGAATTTAAGAGCCTTAGATGCCGACAAAACTGGTAGTAGAATCCATGTTATAAAAATGGACGTTACCAAACAAGAACAGGTGGATGAAGCTTTCAATTACGTCAAGAATAATCTCCAGAAAGACGAGGCACTCTGGGGCCTTGTCAACAATGCAGGCGTTATGAAAATTGGATTTGTTGAATGGCTTCAAATGGAAGATTTTGAAAAGGTAATCTATTTGATTTGATCACCAACAAAACAAATAATAATTATTGGTTTATTTTTAAAAAATTAGATAGCTGCAGCAAATTTGTTTGGTGCTGTAAGAGTTACCAAAAAATTTGCTCCTCTAATACGTAAAAGTAAAGGAAGAATCGTGAATGTCTCATCAATCGTCGGTCGATCGTCGTTTCACTGTTTGAGTGCCTACTGCATCAGCAAGCACGGATTAGAGGCTTTTTCAAACGTTCTCCGCAGGGAAATGAGGCAATTCAAAGTCAAAGTTTGCACAATCCAGCCTGGAAACTATGCAAATGCTACTGGAATTATTGGAAGGGTTGACGGACTGGAAAGTAACCTCCGAAAATTATGGGATAACTTGGATGGTTCTATTCAAGAAAGTTACGGTCGAAAAATGGTTGATGATGCGATTGCTCTTAATAAAATAATGCAGGGATTTCCGGTATGAACAACCCTCATAATAGCTATATAATTTCCTAATTCTTTAACAACTAATTATATTAATTTTCGTAGGCAACGGATATAAGTCCTGTCGTGAATGCAATGATTGATTCTCTTTCTCGAGTTTATCCCAAGACGCACTACATCATTGGCAGCTTTGCCGACAAAACCTTTCTTGTTTTGGATCAACTATTACCAGCTTGGATAACGGACCGTTTGTTCTCATTTGGAGAAAAATGTATACTTTATTATCTTCTTGAATAACTGATAAATATATTAAAATGATATGATATTTTATTTCATTCTTTAAAAAAATGGCCTCTTAGTATCAAATTACTAATAATTTAGTACACAAGAATAATAACTTGACATTCAACCGGTTCCCTGTTTTAATTTGTGGATTTTATGTTTAGATTGAATCAAGTTAAATAAATACACAAATCATTGCCCCCCCCCTCTTAAATCAATCACATTTATTTGGAAAGTGAATTTAATCGTAAACATTCATCTTACATTGAAATTTCCTTTTTTTCACTTGAAATCGTTCATTAAAACGTGGCGTATTAAGTTTTTACGACTGCTGCCAACTCGGAAAATTTACTGCGATGCATCCTCATCAGATCATCATTTATTTTTGCGCAGTTTTGACATTTGTTATAGCCTATAATGAAAGATGCTCGTTATACCCTAATTTAAAATTTAATGATACATTTTCAATTTAATTCTCTTTTATTACAGTAAAATCATTGTATTAAAGAATTATATTTCTGAGAGGGAGGAAGGGTCTGATGAGGAAAAAAAACCAAGATATTAATCCCGTTTTTGAGTAAGATTTACACTTTTATACGCAATTCTTTGCATGTCGTTAAATTGCCACCGACAAATTATTTATTGTCCTGAGGTTTCTATAATTTATAAAAAGAGAAAAACAATAAATACAGTGAAATGTTCAGTAATACATTAATACTGGATTTTCTTATAAAGAAATGTGAATTAATACATTAATACAGGATTTTCTTTTAAATATAATCCCTAAGAGAAAGTGTCTTTTACTTTCTCTAGCAAGTAGTACTGATGAATATGTAGGGCTACTCTGAAAAAAAGTGAGTTTACTAAAAGTAAACACGTGTTCTCTCATGGTCATCAAAACATGTATCTAAGCCATTGTGTTTTAATGACCATGAGAAAACATGTGTTACAATGGTAGCATAGGATAAAGATTCAATAACGTGTCTACGGAGTCGCGTGTGCAGATGTGAAATCCAACATTTTCTTACGTTGTCTTGCAATCACTTTCCGCTCGCCTAGTTATTATTTAGAAAAATGCTGTCTACGATTCGATATTTCGCTTTTACTCCGCTCGTTATCTCGGCTTGTATTCTATTGTTCGGTTTTCCAATTGGATTCTCCTTATTTTTATTTTTATGTTTTACGAAGTTCGCTTACAGTTTTTTCCGGTCTCTTAAAGTAATATAATTTATTTTACATTAAAAAAAACATATATATTCTAATTTGATGGTGAAATTCTTTCTGCTTTACATCAAAAGGTTTCTACTAATGGCAAAGCTGTGCTTATCACAGGATGTGATTCTGGTTTTGGCAATCATTTGGCAACTAACTTGTACAAAATTGGATTTACTGTGTTCGCCTGCTGCTTAGACGACCAAAGCGAAGGAGCGAATCAATTGAAAAATTTAAGTTCAAACCAAATCCATGTTATAAAAATGGATATCACTAAACAAGAACAAGTGGACGATGCTCTCAAGTACGTTGAGGCTAATCTACAAAAAGGCGAGGTTCTCTGGGGTTTGGTCAACAATGCAGGCGTTTGCAGCTTAGGATTCGTTGAATGGTTTAATATGGAGGACTTTGAAAAGGTATATAATCTGATATCATTGATTATTCATAGATAATAAATACTAACAGTAATTTGATTCGAAAAAAGATGGTTGCAGTGAATTTGTTTGGTGCTATCAGAGTTACCAAAAGATTCGCTCCGCTAATACGAAAAAGTAAAGGAAGGATCGTAAATGTTTCATCGATGATGGGCCGCGCGTCGGTTCGCTGCTTGAGTGCTTACTGCATCAGCAAGTACGGAATGGAGGCCTTCTCCAACACCCTCCGAAGGGAAATGAGGCAATTCGAAGTCAAAGTTTGCACAATCCAGCCTGGAAACTTTGCAAATGCTACTGGAATTTTTCAAGGGGTTAATGGAATGGAAAGAAATCTCCGAAATTTGTGGGATAATTTGGATGTTTCCATTCAAAAAAGTTACGGTCGAAAAATGGTTGATGATACGATTGCTCTCAACAAAATAATGCAGATATTTCCGGTATAACCAACCCTCATAATAGCTATTTAGTTGTTAATTTTTAAAACTAATTAAATTATTTTGTTTTAGGCAACGGATATACGTCCTGTCGTGAATACAATGATTGATTCTCTTTCCCGACTTTATCCCAATACCCACTATATCATTGGCAGCTTTGCCGACAAAACTTTTCTTCTTTTGGATCAATTTCTACCAGCTTGGATAACGGACCGTTTGTTCTCATTTGGGAAAAAATACATACTTCATTATCTTCTTGAATAACTGATAAATATATTATAAAGGTAGCCTATGATATTTTATTTCATTCTTTAAAAATTGGCCTCTTTGTATATTAAATTACACAATTTAGTACACAAGAATAATTACATGACATTTAACCGGTTCCCTTTTTTTTATTTTATGGATTTGATGTAACGATTTAATCAAGTTAAATAAATACACAAATCATTGCCCCCCCCCCCCCTCAATCACATTTATTTGGAAAGTGAATTTAATCGTAAACATTCATCTTACACCGAACTTTCTTCTTTTTTCACTTGAAATCGTTCATTTTCTAAACTTGTCATATGATGATTTTCGACTGCTGGTAACTCAAAAAATTTAATAGGCCAATGATGCACCCTCATCAGATGATTTATTTTTGCGCCAGCTTTGACAAATTAAAACTACAATTTTGAAAAAAAAAAAAATTTAAATAAAAGCCAAAAATGTATTTAAACAGTATTGTAATACCCCCCCCCCCCCTTTTATATCAATAGTAAGGTTTGTTAGCTCGTAGAAAGGATATGGATAATTAAGTTCCGCTGAATCACCTTTAAATAAAATAAGTCGGTTAAGAAATCAGAATTTTTTTTACAGTTTAATGTGATGCTGCGACCATCATATATGTTTATAGGGATGCTTGCAAACTGTTCAATTTGATCGGATATATCAAATGGACGACTTTTGTACTTTTCGAAACCAGTATCATAAAATGCAGAAAAAATCAACAAAAAATACCATACCACATGTTCCTATACCTAAAATCGATAATTTCGGAGATATTACGGAATAACTGGTAATAGGCCACGCCCACCGCCCCGCCCGCAAAAATATTAAAAAAAACACCATTAAATCGAGAAAAAGATTTGCTACATTTCAATGTAAAAAATTATGAGTGAACAACGAATAGTTATTTTTATATTAATTAATTTCTAATTCCCCTAATGCTTTTCTTATGGAGAAACCCGCAGGGCGACCCAAAAGTGTAGGACCGCCTCCTGGTAAAAATTAGATTGTAAAAAAAATGAAAAAAATATATTTAAATCAAGAAAAAGATTTGCTTCAATTGTAAAGAAAAATTATTGGCGTACGACGAATCGTTATTCTCATACAAATTATTTTCTGATTCCCCTAATGCTTTTCTTATGGAGAAACCCGTAGGGCAACACAAAAGTGTAGGAGCGCCTCCTCATAGAGCTCCTCCTACTTTCTCCGGTTTTTCGTGAATAACTCAGAAAATACATGTTTTAGCTATAGGAGCATGTTAGTAAGAAAAAATCGTGATTTTTTACTCGTTTTTTTGGTTATGGCTTCAAAAAGTGCCAAAGTCGTCCATTCTTCCCATAAAACAACGTATACAACAGGGCTAGGCCTATTGCTAATTTCAATAATTTTTTTTTATGATTTGATTAATAAGTTTGACATAGGCCTACTACTGTTTTATCAACCGAAATCAAGCGAGAGCATCAGCGAAATATTTTTTTTTCTTTCAAGGCCACCAAGTTTTCCCCCATTCTGTTGGGTATTGCTTGAGTTATTGATTGCTACAAACAAGCAAATACATACATAGAGAGTTTTTAAAGGAGAACTTCTATAAGTTCTCCTTTTTGGATTGCAGCATACCCAAGTAAGTATATAAGCCACAAAAGCCATTGAATGATTTATTTTAAAAAGTGAATACCAACGTATTAGCAATTTTTTAGTAAGATTTACACTTTTGTACAATTCTTTGCATGCCGTTACATTGCCGCCGACAAATTATTAATTGTCCTATAAGGTTTCTATAGTCTAAGAAATGAGAAAAACAATAAATACAGGGAAATGTTCAGCAATAAATTTTCTCTGTCTTTCTCTAGCACTTTCTCTAGCAAGTAGCACTGATTAATATGTAGGCCTATATAGCATAGGATAAAGATTCAATAACGTGTCAAACCAAGAAAAAAATAATTTTGTATTCATTGTCGGCTCCATCAATTTGTCTAAGGAGTCTTCGCGTGTGCAGATATAAAATCCAACATTTTCTTACTTTGTCTTGCAATCACTTTTCGCTCGTCCAGTTATTTAAAAAATGCTGTCGAAGATTCAATATTTCGCTTTTACTCCGTTCGTTATTTTGGGTTGTATTCTATTGTTCTATTTTCCAATTGGATCCTCCTTATTTTTATGTTTATGTCTTACGAAGTTCGCTTACAGTTTTTTCCGGTCTCTTAAAGTAATATGATTTATTTTACATTTAAAAACAATATGTATTCTAATTTGCCGGTGAAATTCTTTCTGCTTTACATCAAAAGATTTCTACAAATGGCAAAGCTGTGCTGATCACAGGATGTGATTCTGGTTTTGGCAATCATTTGGCAACTACTTTGTACAAAACTGGATTTACTGTGTTCGCCTGCTGCTTAGACGACCAAAGCGAAGGAGCGAATCAATTGAAAAATTTAAGTTCAAACCAAATCCATGTTATAAAAATGGATATCACTAAACAAGAACAAGTGGACGATGCTCACAAGTACGTTGAGGCTAATCTACAAAAAGGCGAGGTTCTCTGGGGTTTAGTCAACAATGCAGGCGTTTGCAGCTTAGGATTCGTTGAATGGTTTAATATGGAAGACTTTGAAAAGGTATATAATGTGATATCATTGGTTATTCTTAGGTAATAAATACTAACAGTAATTTTATTTGAAAAAAAGATGGTTGCAGTGAATTTGTTTGGTGCTATCAGAGTTACCAAAAAATTTGCTCCCCTAATCCGAAAAAGTAAAGGAAGGATCGTAAATGTTTCATCGATGATGGGCCGCGCGTCGGTTCGCTGCTTGAGTGCCTACTGCATCAGCAAGTACGGAATGGAGGCCTTCTCCAACACCCTCCGAAGGGAAATGAGGCAATTCGAAGTCAAAGTTTGCACAATACAGCCTGGAACCTTTTCAAATGCCACTGGAATTTTCCAAGGGGTTAATGGAATGGAAAGAAATCTCCGAAATATGTGGGATAATTTGGACGGTTCCCTTCAGGATAGCTATGGCCGACAAACCGTTGACGATGCAATTGCTCTTAATGGAGTAATGCAGGAATTTCCAGTATTTGAACTCAAAGTTGGTTAAATATATTTCGTACTATTATTAGTAATGATTCATTTTGTTTGGTGCAGGCAACGGACACAAGTCCTGTAGTAAATGCCATGACTGACTGCTTGTCTCGACTTTATCCCGAGACCCATTACTTCGTGGGTTTCTGGTTTGATAAATTGTTTGTTTTCTTGGATGAATTTCTCCCAGCTTGTATAACGGATAGTTTGTTCTCATTTGGAGAAAAATGTATACTTTATTACTTTGTTTAAAAATATTAGTTATATAAGGTATTGGTAATACCCCCCCCCCCCCTCCCTCACAAAAAAATGGGGGAAATAAACCCGATTTAACAAATCTCTCTTATAAGGGCATGACATATTAAATTCGAAAGTAATAAGTTATAAGCGCGACATGAGGTTATAGCTCGCACTTTACATCATTTATCACAGGAATGGAGCACGACTTGGTGGCACGAAAGAAAAAAATGAATAATGTATTTTTCAATATTTTTCAACTAATATTACTGTTTTAATAATGCAAAATGTTAGTAAAAATGGAGACAAAAATGAGCAGTAGGATGGTAATGACTCCCTGCCGTGCTGAAGAAGATGCGCTCGACGGATTTGACTCAATCCACTCGATATAGTAGGACAAGTCAGTGTAGACTCCTTCAATACAAACCAAAAAGTTATCACACATTTTCTCAATTAACAATTGCAATACACATCATACCATTTTATTTTGCTTATGAATTTTTTGAATATATAGTATCGTACTGTATAAATTATTGCTTGAGATTACCGTAATAGTAAGGTCTTGCGCAACCGTAGCCCCAAGATACGATTCCCACTTGAATGTTTGTTCCTTTGAGAACTAAGGGACCCCCACTGTCACCGTTACAAGAGTCTATACCACCTAAAAAAAAAATCATAGATGAGACTTATACATCTCTACATATACATGTAAATAGTTCCAACCAGAGGAGAAGCCGGCGCACACCATTCCTGGCTTAATAGCGTTCGCTCCATAACTGGCTTTGCAGGCATCATCCGAGACGATGGGGATGTCCGCCTTGCGCAAGATGGGAGAGAGCATGGTAGAACCATCCTATAGACGTCAATCATAATTAATATAAATAGAGTTTAAGACATCGTTTTCAAATCATACAGTAGTCGATCCCCATCCGGTGACAGTAGTAATAGTTCCGTCTGCAGGACGAGTTCCATTAGGATGAAATGATATGGGAGCCACATATGCGTTAAAGATTAGTTGATCTTTCAACTATTTCGAAATAGTAATATTGTTTTTAAATATATTTTAAGTAAGTTTTGAATATTAATTAATATATGCATTTACTTTAATGAGGCAGATGTCGTTCTGGCCCTCACTGAACGACGGATGAATTACTGAGCTACTGACTGATTTGATTTGTTCCGTTCCGTCATTCACATTTAGTTGGTAGTCACCTGCTACGACTCGTAGAGCATCTGCACTTGCCCTATATATAGTTGCATTATCTTAACTATAGATTATTTGTTATCAATTGATCTTGTATTTTGTGATGATCATACCCATCTATGCAGTGGCCAGCAGTCAAGATTGTTTGATTGTCATAAATTGATCCTCCGCAAACATGGGACCAACTACTTCCAGAGGACCGCTGTAGGGAGATCTGAAATGGAAACTCGCCTGGGGAAGCTGGATTCCCGCCGGCGATCCTGTTATCCACCGGCGACCAGCCACCTTTGATAAGTACGTCGGCTGGGAGACGAGGTATCACCATCTCGCCTTAAGCAAATGAATTAACCCATAGAGACTTACTCTTATTAGTTATTAAACAATAGTGCTGGGCATTGTGGTAATTTTTATATTTTAAATTGTTATGCGTACACATTTATTAATAAGTGTTTGTATACCATAAATGAAGCTGATGATGACGGTTAAAAAAATGTTGAGACCAAAAACGATTTTCATGATCGTAATGTTAGGGTGAGCTCGCGGTAATACCTGCGGTGACACCTTGCACCACTTTTAAAGGAAGATGTATATTATATGCTTTTACTTTATGATGCTATCTAGACTTGACCGCTTATCACATCAGTGAGCTATAGAATGAATCATAAAGCGTGGGCTAGCACTTATCAGCATATAAACCTCCATTACATTTATCTGATGGTCATTAGATTGCTTCACTGTTTTATTGTGCATTTAGAAACGATAACTAAATCTTTTTTGCTTGAAAACTGCGTCTTTCATCGTGTGAAAAATTATGTTTTATAATCATGCTTATACCGACACTTGATACTTGGGTGGTCGACGAGATAAAGTATGAATATTGCACCATACTCAAGGTAAAAGGTGTAAAAAGCAAAAAAAGATTGAATACATTCTATTCATGTTGGTTGGTGAAATAAAAAATCAATGTTGGTTTTTGAAATTATAATGACTAATTACAGGAACTATATGTATAGCAACATTTAACTTTCAATGTAATCAACTCAAATTGCGGCTGCACCATAAACTTATTTTCTATTTCAATGTATGAACACATGATTAAGAAAAAGGTACTGTACAAAAAAGGGAAAATACTGCAGGCAGGGTTCTCATTTCTCACTATTATATACAAGGCTTATATTAAACCGGGTGTGTAATACCCATTTAACACGTAAACATATGAGAGGGAAAACAATAGCTTCAATATTTGTGTCACAATCTGGTATGAATTAGCCACTAAAGCTAATTTTCCCCCTTCCAAACCATTGAACCCCAGAATTTTTTCTCTCGAAAGGACTAAAGAAATTTTTATTCCCAGTAGTTAACTTTTTAGTTTAATTTTTCGCGCGAGATCTTTTACACAAGCTCTTATGGGGAAGCAGTCGGTGCCTCGATAATTCAGACCGGTGGGCCCTACCGTCTGAAAATCAAGTACCTACGTAATTGGCCTTTTATTGGTCAATGAGCTCTGTCGTTGAGCCATCGATAAGATCGGGACCTATTGATCTAGTTTTAATAAAAATTAAAAAAAAATTAATTCACTCATGTGAATTGCATAATAGCATAATCGCCATTATTAAAAAAAATCTCAATCAATTGGGATGCCAAATTTGTTGATATTATTTTGTAATACATAAAAAAAATTGAGACAACTATTTTCAAAATTTTGCAACACTATAAAATGCAGAAAATTCTAAATTTAAACACTTAAAAAAAGAAAGAATTAAATATATATATGAAAAAATCGAAGGTCTTACGCTTGTCATCAAAGTAAACAAAATAATACTACTCAAGGACCATTAGCTGAGGATGAACCTGAAGCGGAACAATCATATTTCCGTTTTTTCGAAGGGGAATTATTAGAATATTTTGGGATTTCTAGTCAGACGACCGGGATTCCCCTAGACCCTTGCTACGAGTCCGGTTCGCATGTTTGTTTAGTTTCCTATGATGTTTTCTTTTCTTGTTTGAAATGTTTGCTGATGATATTTGAGGGCTATTAGGGAAATACAAGGGACTTCCTTATTCTTCATTATTTCGAATTTTCCTTTTGATATTTCTGTTAAATTAGTGCTGCTTCCTTTTATTACTGTGTACTCATCTTTTGTTATTGTGAAAGAGGCTATTAAACACTATTAGGCCTACTGACAGTAATAATATGCATGTAGCCTACGCCTATACATATGTCACACACTAAATCCTATGCTTTAACTATATACATATTATGCACTAAAATGGATGGCGAAATAATTCGTTTTCAGATATATAGCTGTAGATAGTGATACGACTAGCCCAGTTAATCGTTAGCGTTATTTTAAAGGTTGTAAAAAAATGCCTATTTTATACAGTAGTTTAGACTTCTAGTCATAATTTTGAATATTTGTATTCTTGCTAAATCACATAAACACCGCAATGGCTTGTACATTGCTTATAAATGATGTACGATGGCCCAGTTATATAAGGCAATTTATTGCTAATATAGTTTGACGGAGAGGAAAAAGTCAGCAGCCTAAATTGTCTCTTGAATAGCGCATATATTAAATGGGCAGTTATTTCCCGCATCCCGGAACATTAGACCTGTATTCGCAACGATTCCAATTGGCGTAAAATACCAAGTTGTCAGGGCACGCCTAAATCAGAACCAAATGAAAACTACATTATTGAATAATTTTTTTTTTAAGATTTTCAAAATATTAAAAGACTTATTACAATGCTGTATCGAATGCCGTTGGAACAAGTGTAGAAGGTCGTGCTGCAGGGAGCAGAAGGATAGTTGCCGTCGGCTCTACAGATAAAGTCGGTATTTTTTATGGTAGTTGTCGAAGTGGTTGTTGTCGAAGGTGTAGTCGTGGTTACAGTCGTGCTGCTGCTGCCCGAGTAATCAGCATTAGCTGCTACCCAACTGACATAGCGAGATACATCAGTGTACACTCCTATAATAAAATAATTGTGAAACATACATAATTTTGTTGCGTTATATATATATAGTTTAAAATATACCATAATAGTAGGGTTTAGCGCAACCATAACCCGAGGATGCGATACCGACTTGAATCCTGGTTCCTCTGAGCACCAGAGGACCTCCACTGTCTCCTTGACACGTGTCCACGCCACCTTTAAATGAAAGCCAAATTATATGTACTTTAATCATTGTATTCTAATTTTTATTTATAATAATAACCCCAAAGAAGGCCAGCGCAAATCATTCCTGGTTTGATAGCATTCGTTCCATAACTGTATTTGCAAGCTTCATCTGAGACGATGGGGAGGTCAACTTTGCGAAGGATAGCGGCGAGGCTGCTTGAATCTTCCTGTGAAATTCAATTATACTTTAAACAAGAATTTATATTGATTTGTAAGTTTAGCATTAGCGTACGCTAGTTGTTCCCCATCCGGCGACGGTGGTGTAAGTTCCTTCTGCAGGACGAGTTCCAGTCAGAGATACAGGAGACACGTAAATGTTGAAGGCTAGTGGATTGCTCAACTATTACACCCGGATATATTGCAATAATGATAAGATTAAATTGGTGTAAGCAGTTTTCCACAACATTTTATTCTAATATGGCAGGTTATTATGTATTATGAAAACTAGAATGCAGTGTAATTATAATATTTTATTGGTTAATGTCTCATTGAGCTAGAACTAGAAATACATTTTTTTAAAAATTACCTTAATAAGTGAAATGTCATGCTCAAATGTAGCACTGTTGTAAAACGGGTGGATCTCGTAGCTGGCGACGGATCGGATTTGTTCCGTACCATCATACACGTTCAGATTGTACTCACCAGCCACGACTCGTAAATTATTCACGCTTGTCCTGTTAATAAACCAAAAATGTATCAATGAAAAGTGATTTAAAGTTGAAATGGTATATACACCGATTATACCCGCTGACGCAGTGTGCTGCATTCAAAATGGTTTTCTGGTTGAAAATGGAACCTCCACAAATGTGAGACCAACTCAAACCCCCGAAACGTTGTAGAGAGATCTGAAAAGGAAACTCGCCGATAGAGGCTTCACTCCCGCCCACGATCTTACTGTTGAATTGGGACCCATCGCCGCTAAGAAGGAGGTCTACTGGAAGACGAGGTATCGCACCTTTGGTACATTTTAAATATTGTATGTGTTATAATATTTAAACAAAATATGAATGTACTTTTCACTAACCATAAGTTGAGCTAATGCAATAAGCAATAGAAAACAAGCTGAGAACGAATGCTGAGAAAGGCCTGTTCACCATTTTTGCTGGGGTGATTTGTGTCAAAATACCCTAATGCCTTGGTATCAGGATCGTTGATCTCGGTAATTGATGCTCAAGCTCTGACACCTGTTTTTATACATGTTTGGAAGAGCTATAAAAATCCTAAATAAATCTGGTAATTTATCCACGATATGGAGTCCCTGCGTATAATTACGTTTTCTAAAAATTCCCCAGTTTTATTATTAAATAAGCATTGAATTAGACCTAGTTGACGAAATATTGCGAAGATTGCGCCTTACATTAGGAATAAGGATACATGGTAAGATGTTACTTACTCTAAAAATTCCCCTGTTCCACTATTAAATAAGCATTGGATTATTAGGGTTGGCTGACGAGACAGACTATAAAGATTGCTCCTTATATTATAGGTATGTGTCTACATGGTAAGACGTGTGAGAAGTAAAAGTTTACTAATAAAAGTTTACTAATAAAAGTTTACTAATAAAATAAAGACTGCTCCGACGAAAAACGAAAAGACGCCAACAAAACCTGCTTTTGATAAGGATAAAATTAACATAATTGCGACTGCATCATAAATGTATTTATAAGAACATGTTGCATACAGATTATTTCATCAACATGCATGACTAATCTGTTTCAATCTACTGTGATTTTATTACCTAAAGACTTAAAAATCATTTATATTGAAGAAGAATGATAATATAAGTAGCTGTAAGGCTGAAAAACGCCAATAGCAAAGCTGGATTGATGTCAAACAAGTAGAACGGATTAGCGGACAACTGATCGCTCCCAATCTGATCTTGAATAGCGACGTAAATCTTACGTTGTGCCGTGTGGAGATCGAACCAACACAGGCGAAGCCAATCCGTCATACCTTCCAGTAATATTTTTACAGCTTTGTTCACGTTCGATTTGAGTAGGACGCAGTAAACGAAACGTAATAAGTAACAAACAGCAATGTAAAGAGGAGTTAAAGTGTCGATGATTGGCAGAAGAAAGTAATTGTGCATGACAGCAAATGCAAGTAGACATATCATGAAGAACTTCATGCCATAATCGATGACCATCAAAATACCGAATAGATTATTGGCCGTCCTGACCAAATCGCGAACATTGTTGTATTTCGCCCAAATTGTGTGAAGACGGCGATCATTTTTCTGATTTGGTTCTTCGGTTTTTACGTTTAGAACCAATGATGGCAATAGCTCTCCAATCTCATCTCGGATTGCGAATATTGCAGCGCCGCAGTGGTAATAAACAAAAGTAGGCATCAAGTCGGTCACGAGTTGGTAAACCATGACCAAAATGACCGCCAAAATTTGAAGAATCGTTAATAAAGGCGGTGAAAATGTGTTGGATAGAACGAGATAGCTCGTTAAGAAGTAAGGATCCTCCGGGATGGCGATCATCATGTAGCAGACGCCAATTAAAGTTAACAAACTTGTGAGAATACCGATGGAATAGGCGATTAGGCGAGTCTTTCTTATGTCATCTGGTACGATTGAAGTCTGCCTTTCGAGTTGATGAAAGCGCTGGAAGAAGTCCAGCAGCTGCCTACGGCGGGACATCATGTAGACGAAAGTGAAACAGGTGTGAACCATCGGCATCAGCCAAATGAAATACATGATCAACTCGTCGATGGTGTGCCAATCTCCAAAATTGAAGATGTAGCTAGTTTGGAACAGTTCGAAAATTGTCATCGTTAGGATGATAATTGCCGCTAGAAAGAGGACCAAAAAGCGGATGATCTTCGAGAGGCAGCTGCGCTTGGTGTCTATGTTCGATGGTAAGCACCAATCACAGAGCGAATCCCCGGTTTGTTGGTGAAAATCCAAAGACGGCGGAGTGATTCGTACAAAAAATTTCCTTTTGAGGTCCTTTTGAGAATGGAATTGACCATGTCGTGTTGTTGAGCTCTTCGATTGTTACAGCAGTCATTTTCCTTGTTAATGACCACGAATCCAAACCTTAGTAAAACAATGCATGTGTTATACCTATATTATATATAGTTACTTACTTTTATAAGATCAAATCCACAGTTGTGTTAAAAGCGAAATGTATTGTCAGAATGTTGGAACGACCTTCACTTCATAACAATATATATGACCAGTTTTATCACTGATCTGTTTTTTCAACTAGTCTATGAGTAAATAATAATGTTTGATAAAGGTTGTAATAGGTATAAGATGTATGTTGATCTACGATATACATTCGTAGATCGCTGTATTCTCTACGATATTATGTAACACACGGTATGATGTGCAATCGAACTATGACAGCTGCGGGCCTCTATTGCTGCCGAATTTATTGAGTTCAGGTAAACGAAGGAAAAAAGTATTTTAGAAAACTATTGATCAAGTTTGGTTGATTTCTTGTCATGGAACTTCAATCAATATATCGGTATTTTATTATTTCTTTTTAACGGTATCCTAGAGACGAGATAGGGAAACAATAAAACACGTTTCGGGGTACCTAGATAAGAGACTGTACTGTAGCTACATGCTATAAACTTTTTCTCAACAGCGAGATAATCAAATATTTAAATTCTTCTCGTTGGTACGAATTAATGATTAAGACTATTCTAGCTGTAGCATCATGCTATTCACTTTTTCCTTAGCAACGAAAGGTCGTCTTCAACATTATTGATGAGTAAGACCGATTCCAGTGAACCAGTGCGAGCAATATCGTTACTGGCCATATACCCAATCACTTGGTACATGGATGTATACTAGATTATTTGTTTGACGTGCAGCATCACCGAGTACGCATCCCACGAATTACACGCATTGAATAAAGGGTTCATGGGAGAAACAAAGGAGTAGAGCTAGCGCAGTGTTGGTTGTTTTCTATACTTAGGAACCAGCAATAAGTTCAAGTGAAATCCACAGTGTTAATACTACTCTCGAAGAGGGTGAAACAGTAAATCCAGTACCAATCAACGCACTTACATTAACAATAATAATGTTTCCTTTATTTTCGAGAAATCCGTTGATCAATTTAATTGTAATAGCGATGGTATTCGATTGCGTTCGTTCTGGAGTGATAGATAAAAGTGAAGAAGATTGGCTTCTTCGAGAATTAAGTGGTGCACATCTTCTCATAGCGGCTAGTCCTGTAACATACACAATTTTCAATTACCATATTTTAATATATAATCTATTTTTTATAATTATACTGGAAGGATCCACCCTGGTTTAATGAGCGACTTGAAGCAAACGGTACTTACACCTACTGGGGATTTCACATTGAGATCTGCAATTATATAGCCCGATCCATAAATTCAACGTAAGAAAGGAAGCTCAGATAATACATTTTGTTATGTTATACTTACTAATGTAACAATATCTCTATATGAATGCAAAGATATTCCTTTGTGCGCACACGAGAAGATGAAGAAAGGGAGCTGGGTAGAAAAGGAGCAATCTATCAATTGCTAATGAGAGGAGTACAACCCTTGTTTTAATTAAAAAAAATTAAAACAAAAACTTTTTAAACATGATTATTTTATATCTACAAAATAAGGAGGTGAATATTACGACCAAATTTGTGCTTCTTGTTTTTAACGAATGCAATCGAGTGGATTGTTCCATTCCATTGCACACGAGCAGAACCAGTTTAATGGTACCTTGGCCGGAAGAAGAGAGCCGTATCTTAGCCCCTATTAGGCCGTTTAAAATCGAGGTTTGTAGACTATTTTTTTTAAAGGTGTATCGACTAATAGATACTGTGTGTTAGGTTTGGGTCCTTTTATCAATTTCGATTATATGTGTGGTTTTGACAATGACGTATCTACCGAAGTTTTATAAACAAATTAATAAGAATAATGAGAATGAGAACCCAGATGTTGGTATTGCCGCCCTGTATGTTTTGACCGGAGAAGGTATAGTATATATACGCATAGATGCGAGATCAATAATTATATATACATTTAAAATCAATATATATTGTCAATGACGCATGGAGGTATCTGGAACCAATGGAAACATCGGATTTCCTTCAGAATTATTCAGGGAACTTGGTGTTTGGCTGCTTTTGTTCTCCTTAATGCTTATTCTACCACCATCATCTCCTATTTAACAGCCCCCAAGCTACTGCCAGTAACAAAAACTCTTCAAGAACTCGGTTCTGGCCACCCTCAGAATGTGAAGCTTCTCGCTGAAAAGAATGGTGGAACAGAAGCCATTTGCCTTGTATACATTCGCGAACATTATTTTACGAAATGTACATTTAATTATATTGATGGTATATATAGGCGGCTACTGCAGGGCCTTACAAGGTGCTGGGCGACTCTCTGAGAAATTATCCTGATTCCTTGTTCAAGACCCGACAAGAAGGATTCAATAAATTGCTTTCCAAAAAATATGGTTACATTTCGGTATAATGAGTATATTTTGTTTTACGTGCACTTACTTATTAGACATATTTTTTTACAGGCGACAGAACGTGTAATGGTTTACATGGATATGGCATTTAAAAATTCCAGCAATCATTGTTCCTTCACCGTTTCTAATGAAGAAGTAACATCTCCCAGTCCCTGGGTCTGGACTTTTCCAAAGCACTGGCGCTACACTAATGCTGTCAATAACAAGTTGAATAATCTTTAATTTTTTTATAGATTTATGAAGAAAAAAATTATTGATAATTGTTTCAATTGTCCAATAAAATATACTTTTAAATTTTGAACAGGATGAAATCGTTCGCAGAATCGGGTTTGGCAAGTTACTGGGCCAAAAGAATTATGCCAAGACTGGACCAATGTCAGTTAGACAACTATGCGGTTACTTCAACAGAGAAAAGAGTTCTTTCACTCCGTGACTTAACGGGCCCTTTTCTCTTTCTATTAGCTGGAATCAGTGTATCATTCTTCACATTTTTAATGGAAATCATTGTGTTTAAATTCAGAAAGCATATCCAGGCGCGTCGAATCATCAGTGCCTAGTGTTCTAGTAGCCTAATGGTCGACTTTTGACCATATTGAAACCATTTTTTTTAAATATAGCAACAAATCACGGTTTTTTTCACTAACATGTCCCTGCACCTCAAACACATATTTTCACAGCAATTTACACAAAAAATTAAGAAAGTAGGAGGGGCTCTCTAAGAGGGTGGTCCTACAATAAGGGAAAAATCTAAGGTTTTATCTTTCATTTTTTATCAGTCCACACATGGTCCAACTATTGGTAAACATTAGAATGAATTTTTAAAAAGAAGTACTATGGTTTTTCACAAATAGCCTATTGCATAGCATTGTGCACGCGTTTAGCCTACATACCAAGAATTTATACTTATTTTTTTTTCATTTTTTGAATTATTTTTATTGAAAAAACATTTTAAAAAAATTATTTCATCGATATTTTCACTTCGATTTACATATTAGATTAAAACTATCACATTTCACATTTTTTGTATACAAACCTGTTCAAAATGTTATTGTGTACCAAAGTTTGGTAATTGGCGCAAATCAATAGTTTGAAAAATGCCAATAAGTATGTATCTAATGGAAATTATCACGCTACCGGTTCATCATATACATTTCTTCGTTTAAATTTCATGTAAAGTTTATAATATTTTTAACGCAAAACTGGCAACTGATATTGAAGATGAGTTTTTAATACACCTAAGCAATCAATAAGATCAGCATCCACGAAGAGAAAACACGACGCATTATTTAATAACCGATGTAATATAAGGATAGAAATAGATTTGTGGCCAATCATTTTTTACAATGGAGGTGCAAAATATGCTCAACTTATTAATTACTCATAAAACTTCGACCATAATATTATCTCAGATCTTACGAGCCGATCGTTTAAAATCGAGATTTCACCAATATCTAACAAGGTGTTGTTGCTGTGCGTTATACTAATTTGCATTCGAAAACGCTCAGTCAACCAAAACTACAGATGGAAAGATCCGCGGCTGGCCAGATGCATTATATTACCTTATATTGCTGGCCAAACATGAGAGTGGGGCAGATTATAAATGTGTATAAACTTTTCTTCTAAATGAAAATAAGTGCAAAAGACGAAAACGCCCCATGTTATTGGTCGCCCATCCGACATATTAAAAAAAAATTATAGGTGAGCGAAAATTATATAACGACTGACCCTTATTATATGCTAGTATTTCACCATTGTTATTTTTGGTTTTCAATGAAAATATCACAACATTATACTCCATATTTCGTGGCTCATACACACCCATATATGATAAATGCTAGATGCCCACCAGATTTATTCAGTAAAGAACGGACGGGAACTGTGCACAGCAGCAGCATCGCATACATTTTGAGATAAGCCCTAAGTCTAACGTCAACGTCCTTACGAAAACTTTGTGTTGATGTACTTCAATGTGCCCATGATTTAAATAGAAGAAAGAATATTAAGTAGACAAACCCAATGCAAATATAATTCATCAACTGAGTGCACAGCTACACTTGATGTTTCCATCGCAACCAACCAACGAGCAGCAACAGCAAACAAACAGAAGGTCCCAAGATGTACATGTAGAAATACCTGATCGAATTGCTAAAGCATTGGCAGTCTGCATACTACTTCTCTTGAAAACAAAATTTCTCAATTAAAGTACAAAGCATCTCCTATCAAAATGTCTTTATCGTCGCCGAGAATTGTTTTTATTAATCTACTTATTATGATGGCGGCGTTTTTCAATGGCGCTTTTTCGAGAGTTATCGAAGAAAGTAAAGAAAATTTGCTTCTCCAAGAGTTAAGTGGCTCCCACCTTCTGATGGCGGCTCAACCTGTAAAATAGATTATCTTAACAATAATCGTCTATGATTTAATCTAATTTGACATGATAACCTTATAGAGTCCACCTTGGTTCAATGAGCGACTTGAGGCGAACGGAACTTACACCTATTGGGGTTTAAACATCCAGATGTGCGATTATATGGCTAGGGCCCTAAATGCAACGTAATTTAAAATTCATACTACGTATTATCTATACAAATTCTAAAGGAAAAATCCTAAATGTTTTATCATGTTTTAATATAGCTATTCCTTCGTACGTACACGAAAAGATGAAGAAAGGGAATTGGGAAGAAAAGGAGCCCTTAACAAACTTATAATGAGAGGAGTAATAATCGATTAATGTTTTTACATTTGCTAATTTGTTCATTAAGAAAACAAACTTTTTACTTTACTTTCATTAATTGTTCGCACAAAAATAGGAGGTGAATATTTCCACAAAATTCGAGTATCTTATTTATAGCGAGTGCAATCGAGTGGACTGTTCCATTCCATTGCATACGACCAGAACCAGTCTATTGGTCCCTTGGCCAGAGGAAGAGGGTCGTATCTTAGCTCCAATTAGACCATTTCAACTCGAGGTTTAACCATTTTGTTACAATAATAAAATTTCTCATCAACTTTTGGATGATGTGTGGTAGGTTTGGATCCTATTACCAATTTTGACCATTTGTGTTGCATTGACAATGATTTACTTACCAAAATTCTACAAAAAATTCAACAAGAATGATGAGAATGAAGATCAAGATGTTGGCACTGTCGCTATTTATCTTTTGACTGGAGAAGGTAATATCAGTCGTGGATGCAAGGTTTACGGTTGCTAGCCTATCAAATCAATAAAATTTTTCGTATGCGCATGAAGGTGACTGGAACCAATGGAAAAATCGGCTATCTTTTAGGATTATTCAGGGAACTTGGTGCTTAGCTGCTTTCGTTCTCCTCAATGCTTATTCTAGCACCATCATCTCCTACTTGACAGCCCCAAAACTGATGCCAGTAACCAAAACTATTAAAGAACTAGCTTATGGCTCACCACAACGCATCAAACTTCTTACTGAGAAAGATGGTTCTGTGGCTACTATTTGCCTGGTAATATGAATTATTTATTACAAGGAGTTAAACAATTTTTATTGCTTTTTCCATTCTTATTTAGATGGCAAATAACGGGGCAGCAAAAATTCTGGGAGATTCTCTAAGAAAGTATCCTGATTCTTTGTTTAAGGATAAAGTCGAAGGTCTTGATAAATTGATGACCAAACAATACGGCTATATTTCCGTAAGAGAATATCAAAATGTATCATATAATCCATTTCAAATAGTATTACTAAGGTATCTTAACGCAGGCGGAAATGCGTGTAATGCCTTTTCTGGATTCTGCTTACAAGAAAGCCGGTAATCATTGTGCGTTGACTATTTCAAATAAAGAAATTTGGTCTAATATTCACATGGTCTGGACGTTTCCAAAGCACTGGCGGTACACTGATGCTGTCAATGACAAGTAGGCTTATTTTTTTTATCAATAGATTTCCCCTAGACATTTATTAATAAGTCTTTAGAATATATGCAGTAAAATAATTAAATAAAAGAGAATTGAAATCGCTTTCATAGGATGAAATGGTTTGCAGAATCGGGTTTGGCGAGTTACTGGTCCAAAAAGGACATGCCAAAATTGGACCAATGCCAGCTAGATAATTACGCGATTGCTTCAGCTGAGAAAAGAGTTTTGTCACTTTATGATTTAATGGGCCCCTTTTTATTTCTATTGGCTGGAATAAGCGTATCATTTCTAACATTTTTGACGGAAATTATTGTGTTTAAATTCAGAAAGCATGTCCAGATGAGTCGAATTATCAGTGCTTAAAAGGCCATTTTCAAACCAAACTTAAAATTACAAACTTAAAACGTTTTTCTAACAGAAGCGTTAGTGGTTATTAGGCCTACTGTCTTTGTTTCAAGGGGATTTTGGTGTGATAAAAAAGGCATTTAATGCGAAACGTTTTAAAAGTTTACATAAAACGGCGGTGGACATACTCTTTTTTCAGTTTTCACACACATTTGTCAATTTAAAATAGATGTATGCGGTAATTATATGTAAACTTTTAAACACTTATTCGTCATATTTTGTTTGACCACATGGAATTTTTAACTTTTTCTGCACCTGCATTATATATCATTCAATGAAATCTGGTCAAATAACAATCTTATATGTTTGCATTGGCACAAATCATGTATTTATTAAATCGACAATACACAATGTTAGATTATATTCGTATCTTTGTCTGTATATGTAACCTTGGCACAGTTTTCAATATTCTCCACACAAAAATTTGTAAGTGGACGAAAATAAAAATACTACAGATCTAAATGGTTTTTTTATATTTTAATATTTCCTTTATTTGAAATTTCCCCAATGAAAACGTACAACAATGGACAAAATCACTCTGTTCAGAAAAAAAATAGCTCTCTTTAAATTTAGGTTTCAACAGTAAATTAGGTGGGGAAGGGAGTAAATAGTAGCCTATACCCAAATTAAACCCTGTAATAATGTTCATAAAAAGATAACTTCAACGCGATCTTGGCAATGGTTAATAGCCTATCTATCCCTGCTCCGCGAAGTCCATGCCCACGTAGTCACATTGACTGTAGGCCTATCCGTATTTTGTTATTCCCCGAGATTTACCATAGCTCAGCACAGATTTTCCATCAGTCTGCGCTATATTTTCACTTTTATTTACACTATACCAAGTTAAAATATCAAATTTCATATTTTTTCACCTTTTTCATATTGTTCACCATATATAAACCTGTTCAAAATATTATTGTCCCATCCCAGTTTTGCCTAAACCTTGGTTTTACTCTGCTTTTATCCACCACTTATGACAAATCCTAAAATCTGATCTAACAGATTTTAGCAAACCGAGGCTATCCCTTGAATTTCAATGGAATGGGTGTGAACGGGTGTAGTTAACGACAAGTTTACAGCTCTTATATCGCGTTTAAATATATAACCAGGATAAAATTACGTTCACACCAAAAGTTGAAAATTTCGGTTTTAGGATCATTTTGATCAAAATTTAAACTGGTTTTGCGTTAAACCTACCTAAATTCGAGTGCAAGTTTTGGCGGTCGGCGTGAATAGGGTGTTATCGATATACATTTCTTTGTTTTAATTTCATGTACTGTAAGTTGTAACTTTCGCCCAGTTTATAATATTTTCAACTTAAAATTTGCCACCGATATTGAATATGAGTTTATAAAACACCTAATAAGCAATCAATAAGATCAGAATACATGAATATAGGGAATAAAGACTTGTTGCATTAAAATAAAAAATGGTGAAACTTGGCGTTTCTACAAAAAATATTGAAATTAAGTTAATTAAATCATTTTTGTGTGCATGTTTTGGCGGAAGTAGAGATTTTCCGACGGGGTCAGTATACTGTACACACTCAAAAAGTGACCTTGAGGGAAATTCTATATTTCCGCCAAAACATGCCTTCATAAACGATTAAATTGACCTGATTCCACTATTTTTGCGGGTCGCAGTTCTGAGTTTTATTCGGTTTATTTTTGTTTTTTTTCTTTCGGATTTTGGCGGATTTCTGCGGATTTTAGCGGTTATGCGGTTTTGGATTATGTGTCTCTATTACAGTCCAAGTCAATTAATCTTTCTTCCTGGATGATTAGAGCATCATTCTCTTCCTATCCCAGTAATAAAAATGTCCTGTAATACTGTACTACTGTCAGAAATAATTTGTTTTTATTGCAGTAGGGAGATAAGTGAGGTGTGCGCTAAAAGTTGTTCTTAGCCGGGAAACTTAGCCTACCTACTAGCAGTCTAGCACTAGAAATCATGTAATAAGGTATTTTATTACCTCGTGAGAAGTCATCAAAACACAAGTTGAATATATCTTGAATCTTATTTTCCCTATATTAATGGTTAGTACAGCATCTCAAATTTTTATTTGAGCATTGGACCCAAACGATAACGATAAGATCCCGTAAAAATGGCTGGATTTTTCAGGTTCCAGGATTCATCATCTACCTCGATCGAATAAAAATGTTATTTGATATCGGGGAGCCTGGTATAGCCAATGCGGCGTCACTAGTCAGATTCGACTAGGATAGCTAAATAATAAATATTACCGAGCAGCCTTTAAAAAGTGCATCCCATGTATAAATAGTTCTATTTTCTTAAATTAGCACTCTATTGAGACATGCTTTTAAGACAGTGATGATTTTTTTCTTTTAAGGAAAGACTTTGATCGCAATCGTGAATTTAGCTTCACGAATCGAAATTGAAATCTAAAAAAAAAGACCAACCCCGAAGGTATATACCGGAACGGGATCTTGTTATTTTTCTTTGAGAAAACCGGGAAGATATATTTTAAGACGTAATTGGTTTCTCTGACTATGTATTAAGATGAGTTTCGCTAATGGAATACGTTGCTTCGCGAAACGTTTCGCTAACCAATAATCCCCAAGAATTGTTTTCTTTTTATACGGATTTGGTTCGCGGAATGTTTCGCTAATGGAGTAGGTATCATTAGCGATGGCTTCCGCAATTCAACTTTTCTGTTAGCGAAAGAATTGGCTAATCGAACCCTTTCCTTTCGCGAAAGAGTCCGCTAATGCAATTTCGTTAGCGAAACAGTCAGCTAATGTAATTTGATTAGCGAAACCTTTCGCTAACCAATTCCGTATTATAAGATCACCCGCTAACCAATTCCCGATAATAATGTCGATTCATTCGCTAAAGTTGCGAATCCAATTTACCCGAAAAGCGGCCATAATCGTGAGGCAGGTATAAAAAGGCTACGTTTTTTTTCTATTTTCAGTGAAAATATAAATTAGAAATGTTGTACTTAAGGATCTACCCTGTAATAATACCCGACTTGAAGCAAACATGATGTCAATATGAAACAAATCAACTTGAATACCCGGGACATTAAGAAGAGAGATTCACACACAATAATAAGAGAATTGAAAGATGGTAAAGAAGGAGGTATCTAATAATCTTGAGGGATGTGAAAGAGCATAACTATCGCTCTCTGATCAAAAAAAAAAAAGAAAAAAAAAGAAAAGAAAGAAAGACGAAAAAGATCTTAATATGAATGGGGAAGTCAACGGAATTTTTTTTATTTCACTATGCGGTAGCACCATTAAAATGGTTAAAATTGAATAAATAGCGTGATAATAGCCGTTTTCTGCGTGAAATTTTGAATTAGGCCCCGCCTCTTGAAAACGCGCGGTTTGGCGACTCACACCTGAAGAGGTGAGAGACAGGAAGGTAAAGGGCTGTTTAGTGTTTAGTTTCGCCTCAAGGGCCACGCTTCTAAGGTGTAGTAGCAGACGATTTTTTCAATTTGTGTGCAACACATGGGCCAACAAGGGCAGCAGACGACTAATCAACCAGGGCCTAAGGGTAAACTGACACTAGTCAACCCTCTCCCTCCTTGTCTGTCACCTCCTCAGGTGTGAGTCGCCAAACCGCGCGTTTTCAAAGGGACGGAGCCTATTTCAAAATTTCACGCAGAAAACGGCTATTATCACGCTTTTTATTCAATTTTGACCATTTATATTTATGCAGTCAGATTCAGAATAAAATTCTGCGTCGGGTCGACGTATTTAAATTTTTTTTTTTTTTTCAGTTGACTTCCCCATTCGGCAACACTCTTTACATTTAGGTTGCGTATAACTATAATTTAGTTACAACCTCCCCTCATCTTTCCACTGTATGCATATGGGAAAGATCGCGTGAAGACCAAGGTCGCGTGTAGCCAATAAGAAACGTAAAAAGCCACAGACATTTGGGCTCCGCCCAAACTTTGTCGAGAATTGTATAATAAGGGTAGGATAGAATAGTATATTCCATATTTCTCTGTGCATACGCACCCACACATTGCCAGATACACGCTAAATTTATTCAAAAAGAACAGACATGCACTGTGCACAGCGGCAGCATCGCATACATTTTCAAATAATCTTTTCTAACGTCAACTTCCTTACAAAAAGTTTGTTTGTTTTGATGTACAGTGCTCGTGATTTAAATAGAAGAAAGGAGACTAAGCAAACAAACCCAATGCAAATATAATTCATTAGCTGAATGTACTTGATGTTTCCATCGCAACCCACCTACGACCAGCAATACCAAACAAACAAAAGGTCTGAAGACGCTTCCGTAGCTGTGGTCTAGTATGAGACCTTGGACTGCTTACTGCTGCATTAGCTAAAGGCAAAAACAACAAAATTTTGAATGCGCAAAAATGGCAGCATTTGCATCCCTGTTTATGACCAATTAATGTTTTATCACAGATGCGCAAACCATGCCCCTATTTATTATATATATATTTCTAATAAATGTCGACGATAAACATACAACTATATATTCCATAATTCTCTGTGTATACCCACTCACACATGTGCCAGATCCACGCTAAATTTATTCAATAATGAACAGACGTGCACTGTGCACAACATCATCGCATACATTTTTAAATAATCCTTTATAACGAAATATCTCAGCAACAACAATGTGTTGTTGTTGCTACAGGTTACCCATGCCATTTCCAACAGAAAACATCCCGTGTTTGCCCGACCATACACGGAAGTCGTGTTTACTATGTTTTTGGTCGCCCGGCTTCCTATACATATGAAAAAAATATTGGTTAGCGAAAATTATACAACGACTGCGACCCTTATTGCATGCTAGTATTTAAGCAGTATTATTTTTAGTTTTCGAAAAAAATATACAATATTCTCCATATTTCACGGTTCATATAAACACCCACACAATGTGCCAGATGCAAACCAGATTTATTCAATAGAAAATCGCATACATTTTGAAATAAGCCTTTCTAACGTCAACATCCTAACGAAAACTTTGTGCTGGTTACTACAGTGCCCATGATTTCAATATAGAGGAAAGAATATTAAGCAAGCAAACCCAATGCAAATATAATTCATTAACTGAATGTACTTGATGTTTCCATCGCAACCCACACACGAGCAACAACATCAAACAGAAGGTCTCAAGATAAACTTGTAGAAATACCCGATCGAAATGCTGGATCACTGGCAGTCTGCAAGGTACTCTACTTGCAAACAAAAGTTCTCAATTATTGTTCTAAGCATCATCAAAAAATGTATTTTTCCTCGTCGATAATTGCTTTAATTTATCTACTTATTAAGATGGTGTTTTTCACTGGCGCTTGTTCGAGTTTTATCGAAGAAAGTAAAGAAAATTTGCTTCTTCGAGAGTTAAGTGGTACCCACCTTCTAATGGCGGCTCATCCTGTAATACAGATTATCTTTACAATAATTATCTAAGAATAAATCATATTTGACATGATACACTTATAGGGCCCGCCTTGGTTCAATGAGCGACTTGAGGCAAACGGCAATTACACTTATTGGGGTTTTAACATCCTGATGTCCGATTATATAGCTAGGACTCTAAATGCAACGTAATATACAATTCAAAATACACATTGCACAATTTAAAAACACAATTCAAATATTTGTATATGTGTTTTAATAGCTATTCTTTCGTACGTACACGAGAAGACGAAGAAAGAGAATTGGGAAGAAAAGGAGCAATTTATAAACTGTTAATAAGAGGGGTAAGAATCTATGATTTAGTTTTCACATTATTTGATTGGTTCATTTTTAAAAATTTACACAAAATAAGGAGGTGAATATTTCCACCAAATTTGAGAGTCTTATTCATAGCGAGTGCAATCGAGTGGACTGTTCCATTACATTGCTTACAGGCAAAACTAATCTAATGGTCCCTTGGCCGGAGGAAGAGAGTCGTATCTTAGCTCCCATTAGACCATTTCAACTTGAGGTTAAACCACTTTGTTTAAATAAGATTTCTTATAAATTTTCATATGATTATCTGTATTGTAGGTTTGGATCCTAATACCAATTTCAATTATATGTGTTGCACTGACAATGATTTACTTACCAAAATTCTACAAAAAATATAACAAGAATGATAAGAAAGATGATCAAGATGTTGGCACGGTCGCTATTTATCTTTTGACTGGAGAAGGTAATATCCGTCTTGGATGCAAGGTTTGTGGTTGCTTGATGCCCTTCAAATAAATACATTGATTTTTATGTACAAAGGTGACTGGAACCAATGGAAAAATCGATTATCTTTCAGGATTATTCAGGGAACTTGGTGTCTGGCTGCGTTCGTTCTCCTTAATGCTTATTCTAGTACCATTATCTCCTTTTTGACAGCTCCAAAACTGATGCCAGTAGCCAAAACTCTCAAAGAACTAGCTTTTGGCTCACCACAACCCATTAAACTACTTACTGAGATAGATGGCGCTGTGGCGGCCATTTGCTTAGTAACATGCATAATTTATTACAATTTTTTTCTTTTTTCATACTTATTCTGTAATTCATAAATTCTTATTTAGATGGCCAATGACGGAAATGGAAAAATTTTGGGCGATTCTCTAAGAAAGTATCCTGATTCCTTGTTTAAGACTAAAACCGAAGGGCTTGATAAACTGATGACCAAGCAATACGGTTACATTGCCGTACGATAATATTATTCTATTTGGAATATGTATTGCTTATATAGTTTCGATATTTTTCAAAGGCGGAAATGCGTACAATGTCTTTCATGGATTTGGCCTACAAAAAAGCCGGCAATCGTTGTGCTTTAACCATTTCAAACCAACAAATATGGTCTAGTTCTAACCTGGTCTGGACGTTTCCTAAACACTGGCGCTACACCAATGCTGTCAATGACAAGTTGGCTTATTTTTTATCAATATGTATTTTAGAAGAATCAATATAGAATTTTAGGCTATATCCGGTAAAATAACTAATTAAAGAGAATTAAACTCGCTTTATAGGATGAAATGGTTTGCAGAATCGGGTTTGGCGAGCTACTGGGTCAAAAAGACCATGCCGAAGTTGGACCAATGTCAGCTAGATAACTACGCGGCTGCTTCAGCTGAGAAGAGAGTTCTATCGCGTTATGACTTAATGGGCCCTTTTCTCTTTCTATTGGCTGGAATAAGTGTATCATTTCTAACGTTTTTAATGGAAATTATTGTGTTTAAATTCAAAATGCATGCCCAGAAGCGCATAATCGTCAGTGCGTAGTCTCTTAGTAGCAGAAAAGAAATCACTTTATGATCTAATGCCCCCCTATTTATTTTTATTTGCATAGTAAGCGTATCCTCTCCAACATTTCAAATGATAATTGTTGGGTTTAAATTCATGGCGCATGTTCAGACGAGTCGAATTAACAGTGCTTTAAAGGGCACTTTCAAAGCAACACAACATTATACAAACATAACAAGTTATATATTATAACAGAAGAGTTGAATTATTAGTTTTGAAAAACACCTTTGTTTCAGGGGATTTTGTTTACAAAAAGGAATTAAATACGAAATGTTTTTTACTATGAAAGAATCATGTTATTTCTAACTATTTCAGAGCATGTAGGCACATATAACACTACTAGGCATAAACTACATATGTATCACAGGATATTATACTCACCCCCCCCCCCCTCTATATTACATTGTTAAATGAAAGCTGGCTAATGAATAATCTTATATGTTTTACAATGTTAGATTATATGTATGTACCTGTGTCTGTATTCATATGCACAATAAATTTATCCGATGAAATTAGAAAATTGTATAACAATAGAAAAAATCCCTCAGCGCATATTTAAAAATCATGATATGCTAGAACCTACATGAATACCACTGTGTACAGTTGCAGCAACATAAATTTTTTTTATTAGTCCTAAAAGTTTCAAATGTCAACACTTTAACGAAAACTTTTCCTTGAGTGTACGAAACGGAACTAATTTTAAGTATAGTTTAGTTGTAAGCGAAGGCTCTAGGGCAAGTTTCCTGCCTGAAAAAAGCAATAAAATGAGAGCGGAGACATGACAGGAATAAAGGAACCCAGCCGAGACGGGCTTGCATATTCCGCAATACCGGAGAAAAAATATGAGGAAGTCTCGGAAAATTCATAGAAAAGCGGCTATAATCGTGAGGCAGGCATAAAAAGGCTAGGTTTTAAAAATTCTATTTTCAGTGAAAATGTATATTGGAAATATTGTACTTAAGGATCTACTCTGGAATAATACCCGACTTGTGGCAAACATGATGTCAATATAAAGCAACTTGAATACCCGGGACCTAACCTACCCGGGACATGAAGAAGAGAGATTCACACACAATAATAAGATAATTAAAAGAATAATGTATCGACTCTCTGATGAATATGACTATCGCTCTCTGATAAAAAAAATGAAAGACGAAAAAGACTTCTTAATATGAATCCGGCAACTCTCTTTACATTTACGTTGCGTATAATTATAATTTAGTTACAACCTCCCTTCATCTTTCCACCGTATGCATATGGGAAAGATCGCGTGAGGACCAAGGTCGCGTGTAGCCAATAAGAAACGTAAAAAGCCATAGACATTTGGGCGGAGCCCAAACTTTGTCGAGAATTGTATAAAGGGTAAGATAGAATAGGATATTCCCAGGGTTGTACATATCGGTAACGGCCATTGTTACTTTTTGTATCGCCGTTACAATTTTCAGTTACGGGACGGTATCGGCGATACCTTTCAAAAATCAGTAACGGAAAAGTAACAAAGTAACGGAACGTTACTTTTCCCATTACCGATACATTTTTCCTTGTAAACTGCAAAAAACGACATCTATAAGCCAGTTTTTGGACTGTAATGCTAAATAGTAAACAACACAGCTGCGGTCCAGATAGTGGGGCACCTGAGAATTGTTTAATCTCTTGTTCCCTTAAGAGATTTCCTGCATGTTATCTTCTTTTTCTTAATGCTGCTGGAGCTAAGCTACTTTTTTAAAAATACAACAGGTAATCCTCCTTTTTTTCTTTGATGCTAAACTCTATTAGTGGTCCTGTTATAGGGTTTACAAAAAGCGAAACTTTCCTGAAAGTAAATTCGAAACAGGGGTGCGCAATTTGGTCCCAGTTTATACCGGAGCATTTTGGGTAACGACGGTTTTTAATGCTGATATTTTAAAAGCTAGCAAGAAATTTATTTCTTTTCGACTGATTCTTTCTTTATCTAGTCAATTTCTTTGTAGGAATACTCAACTAATACGATGAATTAAATTTTCGAGCAAAAAAATAACTAAAAAGTAACGGAAAAAGTAACGACTATCGGTATCGGCGTTACTTTTTAAATTCTGTATCGATATCGGTAATGGCGTTACTTTAAAAACAACTAACGGCATCGATAACGGCGTTACCGTGGAAAAGTAACGATGTATAACCCTGGATATTCCCATACTAGATTCCTCTGTGCATACGCACCCACACATTGTCAGATACACGCTAAATTTATTCAAAAAAAGAACAGACGTGCACTGTGCTCAGCAGCAGCATCGCATGCATTTTCAAAACCTTTCTAACGTCAACTTCCTTATAAAAACTTTGTTTTGATGTACAGTGCCCATGATTTAAATAGAAGAAAGGATATTAAGCAAACAAACCCAATGCAAATATAATTCATTAGCTGAATGTACTTGATGTTTCCATCGCAACCTACCTACGAGCAGCAATACCAAACAAACAGAAGGTCTGAAGACGATGCTGTAGCTGTGGTCTAGTATGGGCTCTTGGGATGCTTACGGCATCTGCTAAAGGCAAAAAAATATTTTTTAATGCGAATCAATGGCATCCACATGAGCGCAAAATGGTTTGATGCATGGTTGATGCCAATGGTTTGCAGCATTTGCTTTCCTGTTTATAACCAATATCCTATCACAGATGCGCAAACCATTTCCCTCTTAATTATAACGTAACGTGAAATAAAGGTCCACATTCACGTCTAGACAATGATTATGATGATGATCACAAAATAGTAAGAAGAGAGTTACACTTCAGCAAGTTCACTTCTAGTTGAGAAGAATCTGAGGGAAAGGCTTCTCCCCTCCAACACTGCACATGTTAGCATTCCTATGTAGACTTATGTTAAAGGTACCCCAGCTCAGGTTAAGGAAGGTAGGAAGTACGCCCATCTCACGAAATTCTAAGAAGGGTTAGGTACACGCATTCTTACAAAATATACGTCAAAGTAAGGAGGAAGAAGGGGGTAATCGTCTCATGTGTCATCATCTTCTCGTGACAAATTATTAATTCTAATACAATTTCGACGATGAATACACAAATATATATTCCATATTTTTCGGTGTATACACACCCACACATGTGCCCGCTAAGTTTATTCAATAATGAACAGACGCGCACTGTGCACAGCAGCAGTAGCACCATCACATACATTTTGAAATAACCCTTTCTAACGTCAGCACCATCCTTACGAAAACTTTGTGTTGATCCACAGTATCCATGATTTGAATAGAAGCAAAAATTATGAAGCAGACAAAACCAATGCAAATATAATTCATTACCTGAATGTACAGCTATAGCTTATGTTTCTATTGCAACGCACCTACCCCAGCAGCAACACCAAACAAACAAAAGGTCTCAAGATTTACGAGTAGAAATACCTGGATCATTGGCAGTCTGCATGCTACTTTTCTTGCAAACAAAAGTATGTTCTAAGAATCACCTAAAAATGTATTTTTCCTCGTCGATAATTGCTTAAATCACTGGCGGTACACCAATGCTGTCAATTACAAGTTGGCTTATTTTTTATCATTATATGTTATAAATCACTATGCTAGTTCTACTTGTCAATAAATGAGTGGAATATGACGTAACAAGTGAATCCTTGTAATTTATAAGTTTCTACGAGTTTACTACAGTTACACAAATAGGGATTTAATATTACCAGGGAAAAGATGAGGTTTAACACGACACACAGGGTTTCGACGGTCTCCGACGAATATCACACATCACGATAATTGGAAAACACTTGACACTTAGAGAGAGCGAGAGAGAGTCTATGAACTTGTTGTTGTCTCCACTCCAGTTTGTGTCGGTACACTGTTGCCGGCGCGCAATTAACACTCTTGAATCAGCCGACGGGTGGGATTACGAGGTCGTCTGCTTTGACGTTGTTGTGGATTCACGACATTCTCCCGGGGGGGGGGGGGATGAATGTCTATTTCCCCACGCGGGACGGCGGCATCTCTTGCGTCTTCTTCCGGTACTGGCTCCGCGGCGGGAGCTACTTCAACTTGAGGTTGTGTGGCCTCGTTCGGCTCGTCTCGAGCCGGCTGATTTTCTTCTTCGGGCTCTTCCGGCTCTTCCGGCTGAGCCTTGACCTCCAGCGGATAGAGTTGCTGGATGGGCCGGTTAATGACAGTTCCTTTGGCCGTGCTCAGCCAGACGAGTCGGTTGATGTCATCCTTGCCTTCCTCTAGTCCCACGACAACACCTAATTTCCAAAAAAAACGGTTTTGATTAGCATCATGAATAAGTACCACTTCACCTTCCTTGATTGGACGATTCTTTCAACCAGGGGCTTGGAATCTTCGGAGGTCCTCCAAATACTCTTTCTGCCACCGGTTCCAATAGGAAGAGAGTAGTTTACGACGTACTGCGTCCCTTTTGATGAGCACGTCGTGAGTTGAAGCGTCGTCTCCTACTTCGGGAGCTGGTTCCGCTGGTTTGACGAGCCTCTTCTTCCCGTTATGAGATGAGGCGGCGTTAAGGCACCGGCTCTCCGTCTCCTTCGGTTACGTAAGTGAGCGGACGGGAGTTGATGTAGGCATCTATCTCAACCAGGGTAGTCTCCAACTATTCGTAGGTGATGCGATGACGACCGAACGTTTTCTTGAGCATGTCCTTCACAGTTCGGACCATTCTTTCCCACCATCCGCCCCACCATGGAGCAAGATTGGCGGAATACTTCCACCGCGTGCGTTGGCCGGATAGAAAGTCTTGAATCTGCGGATTAGAATAAAGATTTTTTAAAAACTTCTCTGTGCGTTTGAACGTACGTGCATTGTCCGAGTAGATGGTTTGAGCGGACGCTTTGCGACCAGAGAAGGTTGGCACCGGAATAAATGTTGGCACTGACATATCTGGTACTAGTTCCAAATGTATTGCGCGGGTAACTGCGCAGGTGAAGAGCACTATGTAGGTTTTTAATCCGGTTTCTTCATTCTTCTTCTTGTCACGACCTCTTCGGCGCTTCACCCGCTCGCTCTTGACGTATATTGGACCAGCGAAATCGATTCCGGTTGCCCGGAAGGGATCCGATTCTGTGATGCGATCCAGCGGAAGCGGCGCCGGCGGTTGATCAAAGGGCCTAGAGTCTAATTTGCGACAGATTAAGCATTTACCAACAACTGCGTTTACCTGCTGTCTGTCTTTGACTAGCCAGAACCTCTCGCGTAGCTCTGCAAGCGTTGCACGTACACCAGAGTGGAATACCTTTTGAGGGGCTTCCTCGATCAGCAACTGAACAACATAGTGACTATTGGGCAGCAGGATTGGTGGTGCTTTCTGGCGTTCCACCAAACTGAGCTCGATCCTTCCTGTTACTCGAATTAATCCGAGCTTCCGGTCCAGGATGGGCCGCAACGGATCCAGTGCGGATGCTTTCTTTCTTGTTTTACCGGAAGAGAGTTGATTAAATTCTTCTCCATAGCAGTCTCGTTGAGCAGTGCGGATCCAGTAGACTTCCGCTGCTGCCATCTCATCCGCTCGTAAACTCTCGACCGGAATTACTCTTCCGTCCACTCCGACGTCGAATCTTGCGGCACCTTCTTCTCGTTCCGGCCGGCCAAAGCGGGTATAGTCGATGTAACGAACCATAAAAACTGTTTGCTTACACAATTTCTTAAATGAACTGAAATCTTTTGGATTAAGGATGTGAGTCCGCCCTTCTGGACCATTTACTGCTAGATTGATAGTTACTCGTTTGGTGGATTTCTTTTCTGCTTTGATCTCTTTTTCATCCTCTTCTTTGGGCTGATTGCCGCTTTGTGGGTGATGCTCTTCGTCCAGCTTCAGCCATGGTGATCCTTCCCACCACAGTGTTGACTTGACCAGCATACTTGCTGGAGCTCCCCGGGAGGCAAGATCCGCAGGATTGTCTATTCCGGGACAATGCTTCCACCAATCCGGACTGCTAACTTTTCGGATTTCTCTCACACGGTTACGGACGAACACTTTCCAATCGTCCATGTTACCTTGTATCCATGCCAAGGTTACAGTAGAATCTGTCCACAAGGTGTATTTAATTTTGCAAGACCTTAAAGCTTTAACTACATAGTTACATAACTTAGCTGCAAGCATTGCTGCTAGAAGTTCCAATTTGGGTAGTTTCATACTCCTGTATGGAAGAGGCGCTACTCTTGTTTTGGAGCAGAGAAGACGAGTGATGACTCCACCGCCCTCTTGGACGAACCGAATGTAAACAGCGGCTCCGTAGGCGTCGAATGATGCATCTCCGAATGCGTGTAGCTCTAACTCGACCGGTTTCCGTGCGGTTTCCACTTGTACTCATCTCTGTATGCGTAAGTCCTTGAGGGCTTCGACGGTGACGGCGTCATCCCATCCTCCACCTTCGGATGCAAGGCTTTTGAACAGGAGTTTCATTTGGATCGCAACTGGGTCTAGAAGTCCAAGTGGGTCAAATAATTTGTAAGAGATTTTTAATATTTGCCTTTTTGTTGGAAGATTTCCCAACGACGCTGCTGCGACGAGTAATTGTTCCTTTGATTGATTGAAACTTAAATAGTCCTTTTCCGGATCCCAAAGTAGACCCAACACTTTCGGTGCGTACTGACCACTCATGGATTGTCCATTCAGCTGCTCGAACTGAAGATCGCCTTGGTAGTGCTGCTGTAGATGAGGGTCGTTTGTGAGCCATTTTCTTAACGGCATCTTGGCTTCATTGAAGATGGCAATCATTTCCTTTGACCTCTCTATTGCTTCTGCTGGCGATCCTGCTCCTCTTATGACGTCATCCACGTAGAGCTGATCTCGTAGCAGCTGCACTGTCTCTGAGAAATACCTCTTGTACGACTTGAAATGCTTGTCGAGGACGGCACGTAGCATGAAGGGACTGCTTGTCAGACCAAAGAGAACCACCTTCCAGGCTAATGTTCTGACTTCGGATTTTTCTTCGTGTGAATTTCGCGGCCAGAGAAAACAAATGGATTCCTCTTCATTTGGCGCCAACTTGATTTGGTGGAACGCCTTTTCCGCGTCGGCTATCCAGGCCACCGGATGCATCCTGAAACGAAGTAAAACTGAAAGAATGTCTGGATTAAGATTGGGACCTGCCTCCAAACACTCATTTAAACTTTTGGTGATTTAGTCTTAGCTGATGCGTCGAAAACCGGGCGTATGTTTGTTTTGGCTCTGTCCGGCTTGATGACCGGATGATGCGGAAGAAATGTCCGGAATCCATTGAATTTTGGATCGGCATCTGCTACAAACCCTCTATCAATATTGCCTTGAATTTGAGCATGATACTCACTCATTAACTCGGGAGTTTTTCGCAGCTTTCTCAGGAGAGATGTAAGCCGACCTTCGACTAGTTCTTTGTGGGCCCCAGGTTTGTCAAATCCCGACTTGAATGGAAGTTCACCGATGAAGCGACCGTCTCGATCCTTACTGATCCTTGGCTCGTAACTGGTGATAAAGTCTTGGGCCGTTGGGTCCTCCACTGGGTCCATGATGCCGAGATTTTCCAATGACCAGAAGGCTCTCAAGTCAAAAGAATTCGTCTTCTTGGTCTCGTCGTCGTCCTCGTCCGTTCCTGCGTCGAGTTCGATGATCGTCGCGCTCTTTTTTTCTTCTCCAACTGCTTGTACATGCATAGAAATGATAGAATTATTCGCCCTACTGGACGAATCAAATTTAACTGCTCTTTTTTCGAGACTGGCTCACTGTGAGCTAACGCGGTCAACACACAATTTACCTGCTGGGAAGTGTGATGATGGACTGGGCCATGTAGCAACCATCCCAACTTTGATGAATATGCTGTAAGTCCTTGGCCGCTGCTGATAATCTCGTTCTCTACCAAGTCAGCATAATGATCAGAACCAATGAGAAGGATTACCTTTGATGAACCGACTTCGTTCCAGAGTAGCCTATCATATGCCATGTTGTTCCCACTTAGCCACATCTTTTCTGCAAAGCTGGTTTTGTAGTAGGCGGGCGTCTGTGCGATGTAGTCCTTGTCAAGTGCCGTGATTTCGACGGTCTTGGCACCTGGGAACGTTCCTCGGATTCGTATTTTCCTCCTGGTGTAGTCCTTGGTCTCTGTTTTTTCACTACCAAATGTTTGCACTGATAATGATTCCTCCCCATCGAAAACCAACCCAGTCTCTCTCGACGTTTCTTCGTCTACATAGGTTCTATGACTACAATTATCAAACAGGCCCATGCCTCGCACGGACCCCTCAGGACCATCTACCCATATAGAAGCAGTTTTTAATAAAATACCTCCAAATACCTGATTGGCTAAAGCCACATTGGTGAGTATCGATATTTTGGGTTTTCCGCTTCCGATGGACCTCCTGGACCAGCGGCTACATAGGTGGCGTCTGGTCTCGACGAGGTAGGCACGATCCCTGTTGTTTTCTGTCTCGGTTTCGGGCAGAGTACTGTATGATGCTTTGCTCCACAGCTTGCATTTCTACAGCCATTTGGTCTAGTGCACTCAGCTGTTTTGTGCTTGTCATTCAAGCAGTTTTCACAGCGCTTTTCCTTTTGAATTTGTTGATGCTTTAAATTAATTCCTACCTGACATTGAATAGGGAAGTGTTCTTCTCCGCAAAACAGGCACGGGTACTTTGGCTTTCTTTTTTCGCGTTTGAACGAGACGGTTTTCCTACTGCTTCCCGGGTTTCCTTGGCCAGCTGGTTTCTGTTGCATTGTCTGCTGATCGTCCTGCTGGTTTGCCGTGAATAGTGTTAGATTACCTTGTTGTGGTTGCTGCTGCTGCTTCCCACTCCCGTTGTTCGCTCCTTTTTTGCCTTGGCTGGTGGCTTCCACTTTTTTCAGGACTGCCACCATTTCCCTTGCTTCTACTTTCTCTTTGATGTAGTCGAGTAGCTGCTCTAGTGTTTTAGTTGCTGAATTTTTGTCTTTGGTCCAGTTGATAACAAAAAACTGCCGGTTTGATGATGCTGCTTTACGTACTAGTCTCTACTCCCAGTCCTGTCAGGCTACGGATGTGCCGAACTGCCGTGTTGTAGAGCTTTCTAAGGGCCCTGCGGTCTCCCTTCTGAGTTGCATCAGGTAGACTGTTAAGGCCGGCAAAATGTACACTTTTAATTACTTCTACCCTGCCGTGTGTTTCTTCTAACAACTTGATTACGGCTGGATAGTTTGCCACTGTTTTGCTCCATCCTCCTACTAACTCTAAGGCTGGTCCTTCTAAGCTCATGTACAAGTATTGGATTGTATCCTCTACTGTAACTTCATCGTTGAGGTGGATTGTTGATGAAAAGTGCTCCCACCATGGTTGCCACTCTTCCGGATCATCTCTGAATTTTGTGAGCTTGACGGCTTGAAGTTTTATTCTACTGCTCCTTGCCGTTGAAGTGGACCCCCTTGGACCAGTTGACTCTTCTCTTTGGGCTGGTTTGAGGAGTCTTTTTGTTTCCACCACCAGCCTACTTACTTCTTCTCTAAGTTTCTCTTGCTCGTTAATTTCCGACACTTTTTGGTTAGATTCCATTAGCCTTAAAATGTCGTTGTCCATCTCTTCGATCCTTGCCATCTTGTCCTGAATTCCTTGTAACAGCACTTCCGCCTCATCTTTATTGTTGGTGGCCCTCGCTTCGAGTAGTTTCTCTTTCAACGTGTTGTATCTATCAACTACTGCGAGTCTCTGGTGTGTTAAATCAGACAGGTTAGCTTCATCCTCTCGTCTTTGCCTGGCATTCTTTACCATCTTGCTTGTTTAGAGGCTTAAGCCTTATTGGACTAATGGCAGGATCGATGTGTGTGTGTGTGTGTGTGTATAGCCCTATTGGACTTATGACTTTTTTTTGAGCCCCTTATGGACTATGTTACTTTTTTTTTACAAATCAACTGAAAGTCAACTCTGAATTTTAATTACTACTCTAATAATGTACTTTTTACTTCTTTCAATCAAAACAAAAATAATAAATACTGAATGATTCTACTGAGCAAAAAGAGTTTACTGCCCTGTTGGACTAGTTCTTTTTTTTTAAATTTTAATTTCTAAAGTCAAATAACAAAAAACTAAACTATTTTTCCAAATTCTGAATTTTATTCACTACTTATCCAACAGTTCACAACATGAGGGATATTTACTACTAAACAAAAGAAAATTTACTTTTGGCCTCTTTGGACCATTTAGTAGAACAGATCTTCTGGATGAGGGTGTACGTCCAGTACTTCCTCTTCACCTGTCGGTCCAAGCCGCTCAAATATGCCGCGTTCTCTTCCCCTACCAGGTGGCACCAACTCCCGGAACTGTGCTGTTGCTGGTCCTGGTGTTGGTGGTGGTCCAGCCCTCACGATTTCGATACCCCTTCCGTTCTCTGTGACCACTATCTCCCTTGGCCGCGGCTGTACGCTTCTTGCTGGTCGAGTTGTTAGATCTAGGGCCCTCTGCGGCTGCACCACCCCAATCGGCCTTGATGCGCTGTGAGCTGGTGGAGGAGTCGTTCGTGCCTCTGGTGGTGGTGGTGGAGGCGTAGGACGTACTTCGACCTGCTGAGCTACCGGTGGTGGAGGTGGAGGACGTACTTCGACCTGTTGAGCTACCGATAGTGGAGGTGAAGGACGTACTTCGACCTGCCGAGCTGATGTTGGTGGTGGAGGTGGACGTACTTCTACCTGACGAGCTGCTGTTGGTGGTGGAGGCTGCCAATATTGTGTGGACGAGCCTGGTCTGGGCTCTTCTCTGTCTGCTGCTCCACCTCGTCCTCTTCCTCTCCAGTATGGAGGAGGGTAATTCGTTGGCCGTTGCGGTTTTGGTGCTCTTCTTTTTATGAACCCCACGTGACTGTTACGCTGCCATCTCTGTTCGTCGATTTGGCGTTCCAGTACGTGGATTTCACCTAGGATGTCCTGTCGTTCTTCGTCCGACGTGGCCCGGTTTAGTTTGTCCTGCTGCTCCTCCACTTTACGATGAAGCTTCTCGATGTATTTCGTGGTGTTCAGCAGCCGGGCTTCGGCCGAATTGTCTTGGCGAGGAATTTTCGGTGATGTTTACGGTCAATGACCGCCGCTCTTTCTGCGACGAGAGAAATAGAGAAGAGAAAATTAATACTAACTTAAATTAAATAATACAAAATAGAGGATGTGTAAGATACAACTGGATGTAAGTTGCTTCAAGTGGCTGTGTTGCTGTCGGTTCACGTGGTGGCCTTGGGCGACCTGTCTAGCCGTACTCGACTAGGGCTTTTTTTTGTGCCGAACACGACAACGATGACAACTAACAATTTAATTTCTAATCTAATTCACTGATTCAATTTCTTTACGACGGACCATGTTATAAATCACTATGCTAGTTCTACTTGTCAATAAATGAGTGGACTATGACGTAACAAGTGAAGCCTTGTAATTTATAAGTTTCTACGAGTTGACTACAGTTACACAAATAGGGATTTAATATTACCAGGGAAAAGATGAGGTTTAACACGACACACAGGGATTCGACGGTCTCCGACGAATATCACACAACACGATAATTGGAAAACACTTGACACTTAGAGAGAGCGAGAGAGAGTCTATGAACTTGTTGTTGTCTCCCCTCCAGTTTGTGTCGGTACACTGTTGCCGGCGCGCAATTAACACTCTTGAATCAGCCGACGGGTGGGATTACGAGGTCGTCTGCTTTGACGTTATTGTGGATTCACGACATTATATCTTTCCTAGACATTTATTAATAAGTTGTTAGAATATATCAATATATGCAGTAAAATAATTCAGTAAAAGAGAATTGAAATCGCTTTATAGAATGAAATGGTTAGCAGAATCGGGTTTGGCGAGTTACTGGTCTAAAAAGGACATGCCGAAGTTGGATCAATGCCAGCTAGATAATTACGCGGCTGCTTCAGCAGAGAAAATAATTTTGTCAGCAACAAAAAATAATAAAACTTCGGCAAACATCTTAGCTCTATTCGCTAGCTCTATATTAGTTAATTGATAATTTGTATTTTGAAAATATGATTTGAAGTTTTTGAAACCCCTCCGATTAAAAAAACAACAACAATATTGTATCAGCTAACCTTAATTGTTGGCCTACTAATTTGCTATCATTAAAATCTTCTCATCGGAAATAAAAACAGCAAATCCCTTGGTACATATTGACACATATGGTAGATCCATGCCAGAATTATTCAGTAACAAACAGTGTGCTGTGCAGGCAACAACATCTCACAGTTACACTTTAAACCAGCCCAAAGTTTTTAATGTCAACATCCTTACTGAAGCTTTGTGTTGATATGCAGTAACCATGACTTAAAAACACGAAGGACCATGAAGAATAAAACAAAATGCAAATATTATTTATCTGATCAACTAACTACTGTTTCCATCGTAACGCAACAGCAGCAACATCAACAGAAAGTCTGAACGTGGGCGTATATAGAACTACTTGATTGAAATGCTGAACCATCGGCAGTCTGTTTACTACTCACAACCGAAAAGGCATCTTCAAACCGATCAGTTTCTAACATCCACAGAAAAATGTATTGTTCATTACCAAGAATTGTTTTAGGTAATCTAACTATAATGGTAATGCTATTCAATTTCGTTCGTTCGGGAGTGATCGAAGACAAGAAAGAAGACCCACTTCTTCAAGAGTTAAGTGGTGCCCACCTTCTCATGGCGGCTAATCCTGTATAATACATATAATGTTTACCATTCTTAACGAACACTCTTATTAAATTGTCAATGGTATACTGACAGGATCCACCTTGGTTTAATGAGAGACTTGAGGCAAACGGTACTTATACCTATTGGGGGTTTCACATCCAAATGTGCGATTACATTGCCAGGGTCCTAAATACAACGTAATTAACAATTCAAATAATTTAAAAAAAAATGAATTAACACGAGTCTTAAGAGTTTATTTGTGGGCCTGCAGTTATTCCTTTGTACATCCACGAAAAAGTGAAGACATAGAACTGGGTAGAAAGAGAGCACTGTATCAAATGCTAATGCGAGGGGTAAAAACATGAATGGCTTAAAAAAATGTCATCCTTGGAAATGAATTTACAACTATTTGTTTTCGTTTAATATGTATTTACAAAATGAGGAGGTGAATATCTCCACCAAATTTGAGCTCCTTATCTTTAGCGAATGCAATCGAGTGGACTGTTCCCTTCCGTTGCACACAGGCAAAACCAATTTAATGGTCCCTTGGCCGGAAGAAGAGAGTCGTATCGTAGCTCCTATTAGACCATTTCAACTTGAGGTTAGTAAAAAATGTTCTAAACTAAATGGCGTGTCACATTTTTAATGCTGCTTGTGTTAGGTTTGGATCTTATTGCCAATTTCGATGATATGTGTTGCATTGACAATGATTTACTTACCTAAATTCTACAATAAGTTTAACCAGAATGACGAGAATGAGAATCAAGATGTTGGTACTGTTGCCATTTATGTTTTGACTGTAGAAGGTAATATACGTACTGGATGCAAAATCAATAGCTGCATGCTTACCTTTGAAATGTATTTGTTATTGCTTTGTATGAAGGTGACTGGAACCAATGGAAAAATCGGCTATCTTTCAGGATTATTCAAGGAACTTGGTGCTTGGCTGCTTTTGTTCTCCTTAATGCTTACTCTAGCACCATCATCTCCTATTTGACAGCCCCCAAACTGATGCCAGTAACGAAAACTCTTAAAGAACTAGCTTATGGCTCACCTCAGCACATAAGACTACTTACTGAGATAGATGGTGCTGTGGCAACTATTTGTCTAGTAATATGCATAATATATTTAATACAATTTTGTGTTGTTGTTTTTTGTGTAAGTTATTTTATTAACTATTTTTTAGATGGCAACTGATGGGTACGGCAAAATTCTTGGTAATTCTCTGAGAAGTTATCCTGATTCCTTATTTAAAAATAAAATGGAAGGGCTTGAGAAATTGATGACCAAACAATACGGTTACATTGGCGTAAGAAAAAATGAATGTATATGTAATATAGTAATTGCAAGTATAACAGCGCTATTATTCGTAGGCGGAAATGCGTATAATGCCTCTCATGGATATGGCTTACAAAAAAGCTGGAAATAATTGTGCTTTTACCATTTCAAATAAAGAAATTTGGTCTAATACTCCGATGGTCTGGACGTTTCCAAAACACTGGCGTTACACCAATGCTGTCAATAACAAGTTAGAATATTGTTATTTTAATATATATTCCCTTTTAGACACTTTCAATAACGTTCACGTTTTAATCACTTTCACAAATACCCGTAGTAAAATTATTGAAGTAAAGAGAATTCAAATTGGTTCATAGAATAAAATGGTTGGCAGAATCGGGTTTGGCAAGTTACTGGTCAAAACAGGCCATGCCGAAGTTGGACCAATGTCAGCTAGATAATTACGCGGCTGCTTCAGCAGAGAAAAGAGTTTTGTCACTTTATGATTTAATGGGCCCCTTTTTATTTCTATTGGCTGGAATAAGTGTATCGTTTCTCACATTTCTAATTGAAATGATTGTGTTTAATTTCAGAAAACATTTTAAAAAGCGCCGAATCATCAGTGCTTAAAAGACCACTTTCAAAACAAAACTTAACATTACAAACTTAACGAGTTGTTATAACAGAAGAGTCAAATTATTAGTGTTTTAGTGGATGTTTTCTAAAAAAAAACAACATTTAATTCCTTTTTTTTCATTTTACGCAAAATTAGGAACTGTTGTGGAAATTCCTTTTCACACGAACTTGACAATTTGATAGATGTACTGTACACTAGTTCTATGTTTGCTAATTATTTATATGTCTATTTTATTCGGCTATTATGTATAATCTATCTACTTTGCACGAAATATGTCATCCCTAATTATCGCAGAGCATTTTGACAACTATTGCACTTCTATATGCATAAACAACCAATTTATTATAACAATTCCTACTTTTCCCCTGCACCATGCATAATTCTATGAACCCTGGTCAAATTCTATGTTTTTGCATTGGCAGAAACCATAAATATTCAATTGATTCATATTTACAAGGTCTAAAAATTGTAAATGTTACATTATATTCTATATCCATTTGTAACCTTCGCACAATTTTCAATATTCTCAACACCAATATTTGTAATGGTGTTCTAAGATGAGCTGCTGCTAATACATTAAAGCAATTAATGAAGATCAGCATACTAGTAAACGACGCAGCACAAAACAACAATTGAGGCTATACCAACAGAAGCGTAATCTTCAAATAAATATATTGAGTATATAGATGAACGCTCAAATCCACATTACATTTCTTTACATTTTAAACATTGTGACCTTCAATTTTTACGACTGATAGAGGCATTTAACAAGCTGGTATATTATCAAAGAAGTGTATAAACCATCATGATGCTATTTTCTTTATAACACTTCTAACCGTGACGAGAATCGAACATATTTTGGCTCAAATTGAACCATTTAATATATAAAGTAATGATCTATATTTGGTTAATATTTTATGTTTCTTAGAGACCCTCAATGAAAGGGAAAAAACTCAGGACGGAAATAAAAATAATAATTATCTAAGTGTTGTGTATTCTAATATTTTTAAATTTTATTTTCCCAATTAAAATGTACAAAAATAGACAAAATCAGTCGGCGCATATATAAAAAATATATATCACGAGCTAGAGCCTAGATGCACACCACTGTGCACAGTAGCAGCAGCATTGCATACATTTTCAAATCAGCCCAATAAGTTTTAAATGTCAATATCCTAGTGAAAACTTTGCTTTCGTGTACAACTAAGCACGACTCAGGTAGCATGAAAGACCAACTAGCAAAACCAAATTCAAATATAATTCATCAGCAGAATACTGTTTCCATCGTAACGAATCACCACAAAACACAAGGCCTTAAAATGTTCATAGAAATGATTGATCGAAATGCTGAATCATCGGCAGTCCGCATACTACTCTTCTCCGAAACAAAAGGGTTTACTGTAATAAAATTGTCTTAATTAATAGACAATTTAATGGTCTCTTGGCGAGAAGAAGAAAGTCACATTTTAGCTCCAGTAAAACCTGTAAGACCAATTCAACTTGAGGTTAATTAATACGAAACCCCCCCAAAAATAAAAAAAATAAAAAATAATAACGCATACCTTTATACTGTGCGCTATTAGATTTGGGCATTATTGGTAATTTCAATGAGTGAACAATTCAAAATTATTTATCTACCAAAATTCTACAAAAAAAATAATAAAAATTATACTGAAATCAATTCAGTTGTTGGTACTGTCGCTATTTATGTTTTTACCGGAGAAGGTAGCCTAATTACGCCATGAATACGAGATCAAAAATTGCTTCTTTTTGAAGTTTTACATACAAAGGTGACTGCTATGGCTGCTATTTGTCTAGCAAATTGAATAATTTTTTCGTTTCCCATTTATACTTTTCAAGTTATTAAATTCTTATTAAGTTGGCAACGATCTGGCCCGCCAAAATGCTGGGCGATTCTCTGAGAAATTATCCCTGTTCCTTTTTCAAGACTAGAACCGAAGATTTTGATAAATTGTTGACTAGACGATACGGTTATGTTTCTGTAAGAGAAGAATGCCTGCTATATAACATCTCGTGTACTACAAAGTGTTATCGATGCTAGAAAAGGGGAGACTACGTTGACAGTTTTGCTGACTCTCCCGCCTATCTAGTAATGCTATTTAAAAGAGAAGATGCAGTACGGAGTACGCACATATTGCTATCTTGCGTGCTGTACTGTATATAAATAATCTCTGCCAACACAGCTATTCAACAAGTCATTGCATGGAATATATCATCACAACATACGCCACTGCCCTTATTGTCTATGACTCCTATTGCTTCGTTTACATAGCACATCAGCAATCATATACCGCAAGTGAATTAAATAATAGAAACTTATTAAGGGAACAACCCCTCAGGAAAAAATTCAATATGTAAATCAATGGTGAGTCGCTCGATAGGTCTGAACAATAGCGGTTGCCATACTACTCTTTCCTTAGGAACAAGAAGATAAAATTTATGGTTGAAAATACTAATGCATTGAATCGCAAGTCATGAAAATTGGAATTAATTCCCACACGAGATATGAAAAATGAACATTGTACAGATTTATTAATAGATTTGGCATACAAAATGCTCCGTCTATAAGTGTTGAGGAAAATTTTTAAAATGCAAATTAAGTTGCGTTAGTACAGATTAGTACAGATTGACTGAACTATATGGCATGGTATGGGTCGGCAGTTATTCTTTTGTACGCATACGAGCAGATGAAGATCTCACAATTTTTAACCCTTGTAGTAAAACAGTTGTACCAGCTTGTTGCTTATGAGATTGGATGATTCATCCCACTATATTTATTACACAATCCATGGTAAAAATACACAAGTATTCGTCATCAAATTAATTCATTTTTGGTTGAAGTACATTTGTTGTTCAAGTTGTATTTCATTTTTTACTAATCTTAATACACATTTTTTTTCATGAGCAAAGTTGTTTTGTGCCGTGAACGTTGACAAGTAGTCAACTTTGCGAACTCATTTCTATTTACCTTTGCTGCCAAGCATGACTTTGGAAATGGCTTTCAACATTGGATTTACCCCCGCACCGCATATGTTCAAGAAATCATCTTGAGTAAGATCCCACACCATAGTCCCTCCAAGACCCTTGGCCAAAGCATAGTTTGCCTTTACAGTAGCAAATGCCGGATCGTCGTAACCGACCCATTGGATGTTAGGAGACGCAGCTGGAGAATACGCATAGGGACCCATCTTACCTGTAGGATCTTGAACAACTGTCCACTTATTTTTAACAATATTTGAACAAATTTCAATGTAACCCAGCAACCCCCCTTTTTCTGTGAGAAATCCAGCTTGCGCAGGCCCCGATGCCGGAGAAGTTGGGGTCGTGGAGCTGGAAGAAAGAGTCCAAGCGCTTCCGTAGACTGGAATACCCAAAATTAACTTGGAAGGAGAGACACCGTTGGTAATGTAGTAGTTAACTGCGTAGTCAGCGTTGTTTTTCTCGTCTGACAAGTCCGCGTCCCACGGTCTCTCATACAGTGGTGCCAGATGATCGACCGTCGTTTCAATCGTTGTGTGCATGTCGTAAGTCATCAAGTTGATGAAATCAAATGACTTGTTAAGTGCGGGAAGATCATAACCTAGTAACAATACATTCGCCAATATTTGAGTACAGTTCTACATACTCGTTCTTAATGTCTTATTACCGTCAATTATTTGGCTTATATCTGATGGAAGTGCAGCGCTGAGCAAATAGCCTTTTGGGTTGAAAGCTGTTCGCAGAGCTTGTGCCAGTTGAGTGAAACCAGCTTTGTCTGCAGCACCCGATGGAACTTCCCAGTCAAGGTCCAGTCCGTCGAACCCGTAAAGCGAGAGGAACTTCATGACGGAGTTGACGAAAGTTTTTATGTTGGCGGCATTAGAAACCAGTTTTGAATACTTCCCGGTGCCGTCGTTAGAATCGCTTCCTCCTCCGAGACTGATTAGTGTTTTGAGGTTTTTATTTTTCAGTTTAATTGCTGTGAAACATGAAAACCCCTGCTGGTCAATGTCAACAGATGGGTCTTGGGCAGTGATTTCATAGGTAGTCTGGTCTAAAGTGGCAAATGCGTAGAAAATATGGGTGCAAAGGCTTGGATCAATCCGTCCTGGAGGGTAACTATTTGTACCTTTTTTTAAGGACAAAATATATGTTTTATTAACTTTTTTTTTAAACGAAGAACTGTTCAGTTTACCTGGGAAGTACGTGGCGTAGCTAGGGTAGTAGCACATGAAGTTAGCTGCGGAAATCGATAATGGCAGCACGAACAAAAGACAAATCGTCCAAAATAATGACTTCATTCTAAGAAAACAAACAAGATATTATTATAAAAGAGTATACTTATTTGAAGATGTAACGAATAATATAATAATTTTTTGGATTACCTTACGTTTTGTGGTTCCCGCAATCTGTGGAATAGACAAGAATAAAAATTTTATTCTCGCTATACTGAAGCTTAAACTTCTCATCTTAATATATAGCCTAGTCACAGAAACCAATGACGTCTCAAAACATATGTTTTGAAAAAATACATTCTAAAAGAAAAATAATAATTGAATAGCCTATACCTTTTCTTATCGATTTGAAACATTCAATGCTACATGGTTTTACATAATGTAAGACTGAGTCTTTTATTTATTAGTATTATTTATATGGTAAAGGGTTCTATATTTTCCATCTATATTGAAAGCAATTTTTCTTGCATTCTTATCATTTCATTATTCTATCCAGTTCCATATAAGCTGCATGTAATTCTTCAAAAATTCGTTCTCGTTTTCGAACAATAAATGTTTTCATCATCTGGTGAATAATACAGTGGAAGCATTCAATACAAAATTGTTGAATATATTGCATTATTATACCTTTTATTGTGCTTGGTGCTAAATAAGGCATGACAATTGGGCCACCTGTTCTTACTCATCTGAAAATTGCTACAAAGAAATGTATTAGTTCCATAGGGAAATTCACAAATATCTATAGAATTTTATTGAACAGTAATATCGAATGGATTAGTCAATATCAGCAGCTGTTATATTATTCTCACGTTTCATGAAAACGCAACTCGTTTCTAAGCTGGTTCAAGAAAAATCTATTACTACAAACTTGAATACGAAGCCAAAAAAAAATTACGAGAAGTTACCAAAGAATCCACCGAGATTATACGCCGTCATGCCATGCATATTATTGTGTAGTACAGAGGAATGAATGAATAATGGAACTGAGTATTGACTAATATAGACTTCCGTTGTACTATAAGAATCATTTCAAGTCAGTATACGATGGCGTAGTCCCTAATTGTTTTGTTTATGAATATATTGATATCGAATAAAAAAATATATGTATGAATTGAGTTTTTGTTGTCACTTCATTTAGAGCTACTTATTAATCTAATTTCTGTATTGTTTTGTTTGTGTATTATGAGTGTCTGACTGAGAAATATATCGAAGTTAACCTATGAAAATGGCTTGCATTTACTATTATCAGCAATATGCAAAGCATTATGGGCCCTCTATGGTGCATTTAAATACCTGGTGCAAATCAATATACAAATACTCAAATAGACGAGCTAGACTCACTCAAAAATTATTAAGCGAGCCTTCTAGACCCTAGTCCCTTCTAAAGTAAAGGGTATATGGTTATTGTCGAGAATTTGTAGCTTTCATTTAAATCTACATTCTGATTTTCCCTTTATTCTGTTTTTGAATACATATATATACTAGAATCTAGTATAACGAAAGCGGGAGCGTGTTCTTTTTGCTCGAAAACGTGTATACATCTCTGCACTATATACAAACACATATTCCGTATTATTAGTATTCAAAAGTGCGCCATCACCGCCATGCACTCGTGAATCTGTAATCGAAGCTTCTAGCTCAGAAGTACTGAAAGTGAATAAACAAACAAGGAACATAGAAGGTGGGCGATCGGATTGACGAGCAACTGATATATTGAATGGTTCTAGAAAAACAATCGATAAGCAAACAAAATGTATTTCCCAGAAGGATCATTGCTAGTGGTACTCGATCGGCTTTGTCGAATGGACGCGATCTGTATAGTCCTGCTGTATGGCTCCTAGTTCATCAGCTAGATTAATAATGGCAACTATTTCCTCCTTAATTACCTGGATCTGGTTGATTTTAGCCCTTGAAACCAGAGAAGTTCATTCTGAACTAACTGAAACGAGTAACATCAGGAGCAGCAGTCTGAATGACGACATCTTACTTCGAGAGTTGAGTGGTAGCCACTTACTCATGTCGGCTAGTCCAGTAATTTCGCAGAGCTTATGATGACGAATTAAATTAACATTAATCAACAAATCTTATTTTATAGGATCCACCTTGGTTTAATGAAAGAGTGGGAGCGAATGGAACTTCATCCTATTACGGCTTGCACGTCAACATTTGTGACTACATAGCTGAAGCCTTGAATGTCACGTAGATTGACAAAATTTTTACTTTTATTTTCATATATAACAAATTTTTACGTTTAATCTTGTTTTGTTGAAAGATATTCCTTTGTTCGTATTCGAAAAGATGAAGAAAGTGAAATCGGGAGAAGAGAATCCACTTTTAAGCTTCTAAAAAGAGGGGTAAGGAGAAAATCTTTTCTGCACATGCTTGGGCCCTTTGTTCTTCTTCGATACAATTAAGCAAAGGGAAACATTAAAAGCTCCTGATTTCTCGACTGTTAAATTTAAAACTATATTTCCTAGATTGCTAGTTATGCCAAATCCTATGCTTACCACCAAATCATTTTCAATTTCAAAGGAGGTTAATATTACGACCAAATTCGTACTTCTTACCTTGAACGAATGCATCGTTCGCACGGACTGTTCTATTCCATTGTTTGCTACCCGAAACCAACTAATGGTACCGTGGCCAAATGAAGAAAGTCGCATATTGGCCATGGTTCGACCATTTCAATTCGAAGTTAGATAAAATTATTTAACAATTTAGAACGGTAGGTCTCCAATTCGTTTATTTTTGTCTAACAGGTATGGTTACTTTTGGCAATTTCCGTAATATCTATTATGTTGACAATGACTCACATACCCCGACCATTGAGCAAAACTAACGCTGATAAGAGTCAGGAGTGGATCACTGTTGTCACCTTTATTTTAACAGGAAAAGGTTTTTTAAACCACCATTCTTATATATTAACTAACATGTATATGTTAACCTATAATCAATAATTAAGGAGAGTGGAATCACTGGAAATGCAGACTGGCATTCAGGATTGTTCAAGCTACATGGTGCCTGGCTGCTTTCGTCTTTTTGAACGCTTATTCTAGCGTCATCACTTCGTATTGGACAGTGCCGAAACTGAAGCCGGTATCCAAAACGCTTGATGATGTTGCTTATGAAAATCCAGAAAATATCAAATTGCTTGTCGAAAAGGATGGTTTCATGGCGGAACAATACCTGGTATACGTTTTAGAAATTCTCCAATATTGTTATTGCACTATTTAAATGATCCGCGCAATGTAAATATTTATTATAGAGAGCAACCTCAGGAACTTACAAGATGCTTGGTGACTCCATGAGGAATTATCCAGATTCGACGTTTATCGGTCAAGCAGAAGGATTGAAAAAAATGTTTACCGGAAAATATGCTTACTTTTCAGTAAATAGATAATCTTTACGTGCATCTCAATAAAGACATTTATTTTATGTATCTTTCTATGTATATTTTTAAATAGTCAGACACGAAAGTTATGGTTTTCATGGATATTCTCTACAAAAGGTCCGGTGACCGTTGCCAGTTTACTGTTTTCAATTCGAATACATCAGAAGCTAAAATTGTCTGGACATTCCCAAAGCATTGGCGTTATACTAATGCTGTCAATCACAGGTTTAATTCGGTTTCTTTATCAAAACAGATTAATATAAATATTTACCAAGAGTTTTGTCTGATTTTTTTTCATGTAGGATTAAATGGTTGGCGGAATTTGGGTTGGTTGGCTACTGGAGCAACAAGATTTTACCCAAACTGGATCAATGTCTACTAGATAACTACCGGAAGGCTTCAGCAAAGCGCAAAGTTTTATCACTCAATGATCTAAAGGGTCCTTTTATATTTCTACTTGCTGGAATTGCCATGTCTTTTTTAGTTTTCTTAGTGGAACTTATTGTTTATAAATTCCACAGGGCAGGCAAATAACAGAATCACAAATCTTTACGTCATAAAAGGAGTCATAAATCAAACATAGTTATGTAAAAGAACATGTCTCTGCCTATTTCTGTCTTTTACTACATTAAGCACACATAAATGATTGCCTTGTATTACCCACATCGTGTTTTTGTGGAATTCATCTTGTTTCAGACGTTTTAAAACGTATTCTGAAAAATATTAATGTTGAGAATACTCAGAGAACAAATATTGTGTTGTTATGTTTGCACATTATATACCGTACCTATACCATGACACGCACGCCTTAACAATAAATAAAAAAAAATACGCGTGAGAACTAAAGTTTATCCAAATAAATCACTGGTTTCTTTTTTAATATTTTGGGCAGCCATCAATGATTTCAGAATATTGTCACTATTGGCTATAATTTAACATGTGAGCCTTCGTCCTCTCGTTTCAACAGACTGTAAATTTTCCGACCTGAGGTCCGTACTAGACTTAAACAAGATTGAATTGTGACTGAAGATATCAGCCACATAATTGATAAAATGGCTACATTTTATCCGAAAATAGTACCTCCATCTAACCTTTCGAAAAAAAGAAAGCTTGCATTAAATAGGGGAGAAGGCTTTAAAATATCAATCAAGATTTCGTGTGCAAGCAGACGACAGCATATAGAATAAATGTGCAGCCAAGCAGGAGGGACGTGAAATCGAATGGCGGGCTTTTTTAGGCCACTCCCACCATTCAAAAAGTAAACTTTAAAAACAATTATTTGGAAAACAAAAAAACCAAAAAAAAAACATCCCCTAAAGAGCGTAGCGGATGCTGGAATTGCGAAGCGGAGAAGCGACACAGCAGGAAGGGGTGCTCGCCAACAGGCAAAGAGCCCTTACTCCTGTGGTCGTACCGGCCACTCCGCCTGCGCTTAATGAAGAAAGAACTGAACAACAGAAGGATCAATTTATAAATTTGTAAATCACTAATATTCTTTTTATTGTTGATTTGTTTGTTTTTTCCCTCCTAGTGCATAAATACCATTTCTTTTCCCAATTGTATTTTTTTGCAACTATGCTCGAAAAAAGAATGACTTGGAGCTATATGTATCTCTCCGCGCCTCTCTCTCTCTTTCCCCCTATGTGAGCCGTGCCTCTTCGGTTGTCTAGCAGACCCCAGAGCAACAAAGCTCTGCCCTTTAATACAGTACATTCTCGGCAACTCTATGAGTCTCTTTATTCTAGCATAGATACAGCTCACATCGTGTGTAGGTATAGCCGATTATCTTACTAACGAGACAAAAGTCGTTGTTTTACTCATGAAATTTGACTTCTAACAACGAAAATTGAGAAGGGTACTTTCACGCAAGACGCAAAACTCTACAAGGCAGTGATCAGAAAACTTTGACGTGTAATAAATAAATAATCTCCAACTTTTCAACAATTCTTTCCATCGAATGTATTGCTATTAATACGCCACATTCACTTTTGTTTCACAACGGGAATTGAGAAGGGCACTTTCCCGTAAGACGCCTCATGCTACAAGGCAGTAATTGAACGCGTTTGACGTGTACTGCAAATAATCTCCTCGAACACATGCATTATTAAAAAAGTCATTGCAATAAATATAGTACATACTACTATTCTAGTTCATTCTACTATTCTACTACATACTACTATTCCGAAAAATGATTTTTTTAAAGAATTCTCAAATGATTCCACACTCTCGTCTGTCATAAAGAAGTCATTTCCTTTAATCTTTTTCTGTGTATTGAGAAAATTTTATCGAAAGAATTGCTCATCGTTGATTTACATGCACAGTAGCAAGTACAAATGAAACGTATGTGAAATCGAAATTCATGGCTCTTGAAGAATAAGTAAAATTATTCAAAAGGTACCTATTATTGCCTAGAGGACTCCTCTTCCTAATACAGCTAGCTAATAAGTTAACGAATAAGAAAGGAACAAATGTATCTTTATTGGAATTTATTTAAATATTAGCTTGTATAGTTTATTATTTAAAATAAGCAGCTATTATTGAGAGTTTAATGATTTTGACCTCAAGTAGTCTTACAAGCAAAAAAATTTAATTGAAAATGCTGAATGATTCGTTTTTTTTTCCAGTTTGCATTCTTCAAAGCAATAACTTAAAAACATGAAAACTAAATCATTACCTAAATGGTCGGACTTCCCTAGAACCACTGGGACTATGTCGATACATGGCATTACAGGATACAGGCAGCCAAACACGTTCTTTTGGGTATTTTTGGTTTAGAAATGTTTTTGTGTTGTCAGAAGAAGAAAGGGGGATTTAGAGACGTCACCCTCAACCCCCCTGAGTGTTCTAATTTGACTTGTTTGGGTAATGATGACAGCAAAGCGCATACTGGCTCTTCTTATCAACTGGCTTAACATGATCCATACTTATTCAGTATATTATTGCTAAATATAAACCTAGCGGCGCTGGTGCATAAAAAATCTTATATGCGTTGCTCATTCAAACTGCATGTAGCCACCTGTAAGTTGCAACTTCGAGTGAGCCATGCAGCACTGGTGACATTTTTTGCCGTGAACTTTTTGGTTTCAAATGAATAAATAAAAAGAAACACAAGGCCACCAACTGGATTCAAAGCAGATCAATACAGAACAAAATCCCATCCACAAATGAGGATTCCAAGAAACATTTATCCACATCAGTTGGAGTGCTAGTGATACACGCAAAACATAACATATTCAAATGCTGAAGTTAACAATCCATATAACCAGCCGGAATGATGCAAATAGCACCATTATAAATTCTCCTTGATTTTTTATGCATTTATAATGAATTTGTATACATCAGCGTATATTCAATACTGAATCATCGGTGTGCTATATGTTGGTATACCACTATATTCTGTGATAAATATAAGTCTTCTCATGATAAATCGGCAGCCTACAAGCATGAATTAAATATATTTCAAGTGGGCGAAAGGCCGAATCAACAACGATAGTTGTGTAAATTGCATTTTTTTTCTTTTTGGTTTAGACTTGTTTATTGTAAAGACATAATACTGAATACGCAAATGATGAAACCAGGTTCTCCAAGAATAAAACATACAATGCTGGTGTACAGTACATGAATCATCTATTTAATTTAATCTCAGCAATAAGAGGCCATAGTGAGAGTCTCACTGTGGGACTGCACTGTGGAACTATACCTAATAAGTCAACGATTTTATTGGTATAAATCTAATTGCTAGAGAGAAAATAGATATATACCCCCCCCCCCCCCCCACCCTCCCTCTAAGCCACCTATGACTGTAGCAGCACTGCAGGAGCGTTACTCTAAGCATTACTTTAAAATCAGCCCTGTCCAGTAAGCTTATACATATTCCACATACATTGTGAAACAACTTTTGAGAACCGGTGGTAAGCATGATTAAGTAAGTGCAAGTGTAGCCAGATAGCTGGAGAACAGAAAAGACATGCAAATAAATTGTAAAACAACGGTTTCCATCGTAACACAGAAGCTAAACCAAAACAGATGGTCTCAAAGATTCATGTAGATATACCAGATTCAAATGCTCAACTATTGGCAGTCTACTTACTACTCGTAGGAAACAAAGACCTCTCAACTAAATACACTTCTTTCTTCACCGGACAACTACCATGTCCCTTTCATCGGAGAAGAAAAAAAGGAAAATTCTTATTCATTTCGTTCGGGCGATCATATTATTGTTTGTTTTTCAAATTCATTTCGTTCTCTTAGAAACGAACGTTGAAGTGAATAACGACAAAGCCGCGCTACTTCGGGAGTTGAGTGGTGCCCACTTGCTTATCTCGGCTAGTCCAGTAATATACCATCCGTTTGAAAATTGAAAAAATAAGATAATATAAAAAAGGCTAACTATTATTTCTGCAGGATCCTCCTTGGCTTAATGAACGATTGGACGCAAATGGAACTGTGACATTTTACGGCTTACACGTCACCATTTGTGATTATTTAGCAGATGCCTTAAACATCACGTATTTTTTTCGCTACAAATTTTTATCTAAAATATATAATAACAAAAAAATTAATTCTAATTAATATGATGTATTCATAGATATTCCTTTGTAAGAGCAAGAAAAGATGAAGTAAATGAGGTCGGCAGAAGAGAAGCCACTAATAATCTTATACAAAGAGGAGTATTTATTAAATAAGTCTTATTCATAATGACAAACTTGCAGTATTGAAAAAAAAAAATCATAGGAGGTGAATATCACCGCTAAATTCGTGCTTCTGGTAATGGTTGAATGCCTACTTCGAGCAGACTGTTCAATTCCTTTATACACAACGCGTAGGCAATTGCTGGTCCCCATTCCAGAAGAAAAAAGTCGTATTTATGCCCCCATCCGACCGTTTCAACTCGAGGTTTTCTCCGATTCACAATTCAAAAGTTATTTAGAATAATATTTGCTGTCATGTGGATATGATTATCTAGGTTTGGGTTCTATTGGCAATATCTATTCTCTGTGCTATTTTATCGTTCGCATACATACCGAAATTTTACAAGGAGAGTAACCGCAAGAGAGGAGATTTAGGCACTTCTGCCATCTACGTTATAACTGGCGAAGGTTTAATTTTCTAGTTTTCCAGTTATATATAGAAATATCTTTATTTTCTTTATACATATATATATTAAGGTGGTTGGGATCAATGGAAATACAAAGTATCATTCAGGATTCTTCAGGGAACTTGGTGTTTAGCTGCTTTCGTTTTACTTAACGCTTATTCTAGCACCATTATATCCTACTTGACTGCACCCAAACTGATGCCAGTGGCAAAAAACCTTGAACAAGTTGCTGCTGGATACCCACAAAATCTAAAACTACTACTTGAAAAAGATGGAATCATGAAGAAAACTTATCTAGTTTGTTTTTCGATAAATTTATCATGAAGTGAGATGAATCTAGTTGTAAACGCCAAGTTAAATAGGAGGCTAACAATGGAATATGGAAGTTACTCGGTGATTCTATAAGGCGCCATCCGGATGGTGCGTTTCTTACTAATGAAGAAGCAGTTAAAAAATTGCTAACCGGTCAATACGCCTACTATCATGTAAGACATGTGTAAAAATAATAATATCAGCACATATTGTATTCAAATTTTACTTTCACAATACATCATAGGTGGATATGCGAGTAATGGTTTTCATGGACAAGCTATACAAAGCGTCAGGGAAACGTTGTCACTTCACATTTTTCAACCAGGACTTTTCTGGTTCAACGGCAAATTTAGTTTGGTCGTTTACTAAGCATTGGCGCTACACTCAGGCTGTAAATCATAGGTTGGGTTACTATATTGCTAGATTGTTACAATAGTTGTATTTTTATTTGCAACGTAATCTACTACTATTTAGACTTAAGGGGTTGGCGGAGTCTGGGTTGGTTAGCTACTGGATCAACAAGATCCAGCCTAAACTGGACCAATGTGAACTCGATAACTACAAGAAGGCTGCAGAAGAGAAAAGAGTTCTCTCTCTAAAGGACTTGGCGGGCCCCTTTCTATTCCTTTTGGCTGGGGTGGCTGTTTCCTTCTTGGTTTTCTTAATTGAGATAATAGTTTTTAGGTATCGCCAATCTATTGGCAAAAATGGGGCGCAATCACTTAAGCTTTAAGATGAAGTCATTGCGCATTAGGAAACCCAACATTTTACATTAAACTTTTACCTCGACTCCCTCACACATACACACACAGTTTTACAGGATCATACAGCATTATCTTAGGTATACGGTTTTGCGTTGCAATTACATTTTCAAAATTACAATTATTTGCAATCATGAATATCGTCAAATGTTGTGCAATCACTTCAATTGTTATTGTTTATCAGTGTAAACACTACTTGAATAAATTAAAGATCGTAAACTTTTTAATTTCTTACAAAAAAACCTTTTTCGTAATCTTATTGTTCACAATTGATTACTTTTGTCTTACAATTCGTATAGTTGAAAATCGATTTCGTCTCGGATTTCGTTATTGGTATAGTTCAGAATCGATTTTTTTATCCTTGAAGTTCAAATGAAACCCATAGAAAATGTGGAAAATTGACTTTGTTCATCCTGTAGTTTGAAGTGAGGTCCAAAGCAGTAAACTTAAAATGCAAAAAAAATAATAATTAGTATCTTTATTTCGACGGTTCAAACGGAAGCACACTAAAATAAACATTTCTTCGTTATTCTTATAGTTCACAATCGATTTTTTTAAATCCTCAAAGTAAAAAAAATTTATTTTGAAAAATGCGCAATCCGAAATCATATAGCATTTGTGTTATTCTAGTGAACATGCTTGTTTTTCTTATGTGAACCATTTATGACCTTTCAATCATTAATTTTCTTTATATCTTACACACTTTAGTGTTGTGAGTTGCCAAAGTATCAATGCAATACTACACGACATTAAAGGCTCGATAATTGAATATTCAACATTAACATAACCCTTGATGATTATTAAATTCGTCCAACAGACTACATCACACTTCCGACTATTAACAAATTAACTTTGCCGCTATTTTCCCATTCTGATAAATTTTTATGCTGATGCCTAACTTCATCGTCATAGTATATACATCCCAGTAGCTATACCTTATCAATGTCATCAGCCAAAATCAATAACGATAGCGACGCTTTAACATAGGCTCATTATCGCGAAATGGAATATACGGGAATATATTTTCATGTTGACTAATAGCTGTAATATTTATAAATCTTTTATCGAGTGATGAGCATGACCGCACTTGGTGGACACACACACATTATCAATAGAATTTATTGACTTTGGATCGTACCTCTCAATCCAAATTTGCAGCAACATTCGTCTGCTAGGTGCAGTGCCACCCTATAGGCCACTTTTATTTTAGCTTTGTCGGATCGGTTGGTCCGGACTTGCCTGTAGGCTAGACTGCAGGCACTTTTAGACCTGACTGGTACGACAAAGCTACTGTAAAAGCGGCCGGTAAGGGGGATCTCGGCACACAAGGCAATAGCTGCTGCAACTTTCGGTGTGCTTGTATACGCTTCAAAGGCAATAAGTTCTATACTCTGAAAACACTGCATAGTAATCACCAGCAGTTATTTCACATTTTGAAATATTTTTATTTTATTTTATAAAAGGTGGATGGGATAAATGGAAATACAAACAATCATTCAGAATCCTTCAGGGAACTTGGTGTCTGGCTGCTTTTGTTTTACTTAACGCCTTCTCCAGTTCCATCATCTCTTATTTAACTGCGCCGAAACTAATGCCAGTGGCAAAGAATCTTGATCAAGTGGCCTCTGGATATCCACAAAATCTAAAACTACTGCTTGAAAAGGACAACATCGTGAAAGGCCGCTATCTAGTTTGTTTTCATTAAATGCTAAATGTAGCAGTCATTATATGAAACGTATAAAATGATAAAACAGGATGCAACCAATGGAACTTGGAAGGTACTGGGTGATTCCATAAAACGAAATCCAGATTGTCTATTTCTCAGTAATGAGGAAGCAGTTCGAAAACTACTCACCGGTCAATATGCATACTATCACGTAAAATATTAAGATAGTTTTACTTTTAAAATACATGCAGTAACTTTCCTTATTTAAAGGTGGATATGCGAGTTATGGTTTTAATTAGCAAGCTTTATAAAGTGTCTGGAAATCGTTGTCATTTCACAGTTTTTAATCAGGGGGACTTTGGTTCATCAGCTTATCTTGTCTGGTCGTTCACTAAACATTGGCGCTACACTGAGGCTGTTAATCATAGGTTGGAGTATAATTCTTTACTATTTTAAAATGGCATGCTTTTAAATAAGGTTTATTTTATTCAAAATATAATTGATAGGTTGAAAGGGTTGGCGGAGTCTGGATTGATTAACTACTGGATCAAAAAGACTTTGCCTAAACAGGACCAATGCCAACTAGATAATTACAAGAAGGCTGCAGAAGAGAAAAGAGTTCTCTCTCTAAAGGACTTGGCGGGCCCCTTTCTATTCCTTTTAGCTGGGGTGGCCGTATCATTTTTGGTTTTCTTGAAAGAGAAGATTTAAGAATGGGAGAGCTTTTTAGATATCGGGAATCTTCAATTAATCGTTTAGATGAAACTATCACAGTTACTCTAAATTTTAATAACAATACATAGCTTACTTTTAATTGAACGCACATATATCTACACACATTAGATTTATAGTTAATTTCAGATGGGAAGAGTCAACCATTGACTCAAAATCACTTAATGATTGACAATTTAAAAATAATGGACGAGAAATTTTATACAGTTAAATTGATCATGATCTTTTTTTTTATATCATAACACTTTTTCTTATGCCGTTTTATTATTTTAGTATTGGGGCCGTCCATAAATGATGTCAGTAAATTTTCGGGAATTTTTGACCCCCTCCCCCCCTCTGTCAACCCAGGCTCTTATGGGAAAATTTACGAGTTTTAGACCCCCCCCCCCCTCCCCCCCTAAAGTTTGACATCATTAAAGGATGGCCCCATTTATGTTAATGCCATTACCACATTAGTTTCTTTAGCTTGAACAAGTATCTATACCTGGTTTTTATTTGCATTCACTTTATCACAAAAATAAATAAATTGATCCCTTTGCAGGATTTACATATATATAAGCAAACTCGATGAATAAACACTTACTAGACAAACACATATTGATTGCTCAAGTGTCAATATGCTGCAGCAAACATTTCATATCTGAAATTGCCTTGTGTCATGATTGTTTCGTGTGCAGTATAATCAACTAGTTTTATTATAGGGTTTTCACAATAAGTTTCCAGATGAAGTGTCAAACTGCATGTCAAAATAAATGTATACTGCTCTTTCATTTTTAAAAATTTGTAAATAGGTTGAAGGGGTTAGCAGAGTTAGTTTGGTTGACTACAGGATTGAAAAAAATTTGCCTAAACTGGACAAGTAAACTTGTTGATTTATCGAAATTAGTGTATAATCGGCCTTCTGCATACTACTCTCGAATGAAAACACACATTCTGAAAATGGTCATTAGGGTTAATTTTAAAGATATTTCCATTAGGAAAAGAAGAAGAAATATATATTGATTAATTTTTTTAATTGTTGTAAGTTTTCCGCTTTATGTTAATGGATGATTTTGTCTCCCAACATGTATAACGATTCCTATTTCAGTAAGTGATTTTGACTTTTTATCAAAACAAATAATCGTGTACAATATAGTAATAAAAATCATATCCCGATTGAAAATTCAATCATATCGACCGTCCAGTGGTCTTGAAGTCAACTAGGGATATTCCATTCATGATTTCAGTAAATCAAAGACCATGAGCCAGAAATATAAACCCACATAAACAGTTTAATAGGCTTATACATATCTCGGACGAATCAGTCGCAAATTAATTTACAAGAAAATGTCTATGTACTGTACGCTCCAACGTCTCCTTGTTTATTTGAATATTCGTATGAAATGCCTGTCGTTATATCATTAATCCCTATTATTTGTATCATCAGTACCACATCAATGTCTCCAGCTTGGATGATGTACTCTATATACCAATAGTCCATCAGAACCTATGTGGCTTGCTCTTTATGACAAAACCAGTCTCCATGTTTTAATGGATACAATATTACCTACTATGAATGTGTTATCAAATAATGTTAGCATTTTATGTTAGGTTTCCAAAATGTACTATTTAATGCATCCAGTACTGTAGACCATAACTCGGTGTATAAATACTTATTTCTATGCACACATATTGATTATTCAAGTGTCAATATCTCAGAAAATTTTTATATCCCATAGTTTTTCGTGGTATTACTGAATGCTTTAAGTAGCATATAGCATAAATAGTACGAAATGCCAGAGAACAAATTTTAAGTGAAAAGCCCATTGTAAATGTCGTCTAGTTTACAAAAAAGCTACCATATGCTGTATTCTGTTACCATCGCAACATACCATAAACAAAAGGTGTTCAAACTATATTTTAAATAATAAATGCTAACGTGGGTGTACAACACCTTTTGACATTTGGCTCTTAGGTGGTAGCTTATACTTTGCACCGGGTGTGAATTTGAAACATGATACCAGATGTTCTGTGTGATATTTTTGTTTTCCAATCAACACCAGGTAACTGTATGGAATGTAACTAGTCGAAATGCTGCGTATTTTGAATGTAGTCTGCCTTTACTACTCGTGTGTTAAACATAGGCTTTTAGATGTAAATATTGATAAGAAATAAAAAGAGGAAGAGGGGACCTAAATTTTCGTTTCTTTGGCATTTTATTGTTGTTCATTTTGAGTTCTTCACAAGTTAAGTGACACCAACTTGTTCTTAGCTGCTACTCCAGTATATTATCAAAACGTTATTTTCTGACTCAAGTTGTGTACAAAGTAAAAAAACCTCATCTGCAATTCCCTTTTAAAATAGAGGGTATGATTATTGTTGAGAGCTTATATAGCTTTCATTTCAATCTACATTCTGATTTCTCTTTTTTTCTGCTGTTGAAATATTCAAAGGTATGTGCATACTTCAGTCGTGGGGAGGGCTATTTGATCTGGGGAAAGACACTGGAAATATATATCGACTAGACAGAAACACATATTCTGTATTATTGGTATCAAAAGTGTCCCAGGCACTCTTGAATCTGTAATCGAGGCTTCTAGTTCAGCAGTACTGGAAGTGAATAAGCAAACAAGGAACAGAGAAGGTGGGCGATCGGATTGACGAGCCAGTGATATATTGAATGGTTCTAGAACAACAAAAATCGATAACCAAGCAATCCTTTTTTCCTAGAAGGATCATTTCTAGTGTTACTCGCTTGCTTCCGTCAAATGGACGCGCTCTGTATATGTTTACTGTATTATGCCTCGTTCATCAGCTAGAAGAATAATGGCTACTATTTATTCCTTAATTACCTGGATCTGGTTAGTCTTAGCTCTTGGAATCAGTGAAGTCCTTTCTGAAGTAATTGAAAAGAGCTCCAGCAGCAGCAAGCTGAACGATGACATCTTACTTCTTCGAGAGTTGAGTGGTTCCCACTTACTCATGTCGGCTAGTCTAGTAATTCTATGGAGCTTAAAATAACGAAATAGATTTACATTAATTAACAAGAATTCTTATATAGGATCCACCTTGGTTTAATGAAAGAGTGGAGGCGAATGGAACTTCGAACTATTACGGCTTGCACGTCAACATTTGTGATTACATAGCTCAAGCCTTGAATGTCACGTATAATATTAAACAATTTTTTTAGCATTACTTTCTTACATGATAAATATTTACTTTTCATCTTATTATATTGTAAGATATTCCTTTGTTCGCATTCGAAACGACGAAGAAAGAGAAATCGGAAGAAGAGAAGCCACTTTTAATCTTCTTAAGAGAGGGGTAATGAGAAAACATACAAACTTTTGGACCTTATGCTCTTCTTGGGTAAAATTAAACTGTTTGAAACATTGATAGCTGTTGGTTTTCTTGACTTTTTTAAGCTTAAAATTTCCAAATTGCACAATTATCAATTGTTAGCAAACAAATAATAAATGCAAAATCATGAATTGCTTATAACCAAACTATATAACATTTTTTAAGGAGGTGAATATTACGACCAAATTCGTACTTCTTACCATGAACGAATGCATTATTCGCACGGACTGTTCTATCCCATTGTTCGCTTCAAGGAACCAATTAATGGTACCGTGGCCAGATGAAGAAAGTCACATATTGGCTATGGTTCGACCATTTCAATTTGAAGTCAGAATAATATTTTATTATTTAAAATGGTAGGTCTATACTATTCGTCTATTTTTGTTCAACAGGTATGGTTACTTTTGGCAATTTCGGTTATGTCTATTATGATGACAATGACTCATATACCTCGACCAGTAAACAAGAGTAACGCTGACAAGAGTCAGGAGTGGATCACTGTTGTCACCTTTGTTTTAACAGGGAAAGGTTATTAAACCACCATTCTCCTGTACCAATTATTATGATTATCTTAATCTATATTTGATGCATAATTAAGGAGAATGGAACCACTGGAAATGCAAACTGGCATTCAGGATTGTTCAAGCTACATGGTGCCTGGCTGCTTTCGTCTTTTTGAACGCTTATTCTAGCATCATCACTTCGAATTGGACAGTGCCGAAACTGAAGCCGGTATCCAAAACTCTTCATGATGTTGCTCATGAAAATCCGGAAAATATAAAGTTGCTTGTGGAAAAAGATGGTTTCATGGCAGAGAAATACCTGGTTTGTCCGATTTAAAATGGGCCAAAATTGTTATTTACCCTAATACTTTGATTATCCATGCAATGTTCATATTTATAGAGAGCAACGACAGGAACATTCAAAATGCTCGGTGACTCCATGAGATGCTATCCAGATTCGACGTATATCGGCCAAGCAGAAGGATTGAAAAAAATGGCTACCGGAAAATATGCATATTTTTCGGTAGATATGTTTTTCGAATTTCTAGTTATAATAAATAAGATGTGTTTGAATTGGTATACCTTCCTATTTACTTTTCACAGTCGGACATGCAAGTAATGGTTTTCATGGATATTCTCTATAAAAAATCCGGTGATCATTGCCAGTTTACTGTTTTCAATTCGAATGCATCAGAAGCTAAAATTGTCTGGACATTTCCAAAAAATTGGCGATATACCGATGCTGTCAATCACAGGTTGCATTAGTTTCCTCTATAATATGTAAAAAAATACATTAAAATAACAATATTCACCAAGAGTTTTGTTTGATTTTTTTTCGTGTATAGAATTAAATGGTTAGCGGAATTTGGGTTGGTTGGCTACTGGAGCAACAAGATGTTACCCAAACTCGATCAATGTCAACTAGATACCTACCGAAAGGCTTCAGCAAAGCGCAAAATTTTATCTCTCCACGATCTGATGGGTCCTTTCATTTTTCTACTTGCTGGAATAACCGCGTCTTTTTTTATTTTCTTGATAGAGCTTATTGTTTATAAATTCAAAAGGCTAGGCAAATAACACAATCCCATCTGCGTCTGGTAAAAGGAATATTCAATCAATTAATCAACTTATTTTCGTAAAAGATCATTTTGTAGTTTGTATATCTGTCCGTTTACTATGTTTACTACACGCATGTATATCATTGCCTACTATTATCCACTTTTTATTGCTATGTTATTTAACTTGTTTCACGCGATTCAGAAGGTAGTTTTTTAGATAACAAAATAATCTAAGAATAAATATCGTGGTGGTGACGGATGAAATTGATAAGTTAAGCGCTTTTCTTGGTATGCGTATATTATTTTTTATCTATACCATGTCATATACGCCATGTCATATATGGTTGAAATGAAAACAAAACAAAATACAATTTTCGCAAAGGCTCCAAAGTTGCGCAAATCTAAATTTTTTGTGGTACCGTCACCAAGTCTTTTTTTTTCTTTAAGTTTTCAAGTTCCGGCTTTTAATGAAAGTACTTACAGGGTATTTTCAATACACTGCACAGCAGCGATGACTGCTTAATTTGAGAACGATTTACTTGCTTTGCCATTGGAACTTTATTGACATTTTTTCATACATCAGCGTATATTAAATACTGAATAATGGGTAATATGCCAACATGCGAAGTTGGTAAACCATATATATACTGTGAAAAATATAAGGCTTCTCATACCGAATAAAATCAGTACTAGTATATCGACTTTGCAAATTATTTTCTGTGTAAAAGAATCCACTGATCTCTATTAACTATCTCGCAATCAATACATATTTTAAGCACCTACCACTGCCAGTATAATTTTGAATGTAGCTACAATATGAAAGCTGGTGAATTGTTAGTTTAAAACAGCTTAATAAGTATACAAGTCCGATTGAAAAGGTTACCGTTGACGCACCAATCATTAAAACAAGTTCAACAACAAAATAATCCAATACTAGTTAGCTTCGATGGGCGTTTCATATCAGCGCAGTCAACTCCGTGGGCGGAGGATAAAAATCTATTTGATATTTACTAGATTTCGGAAATATTTTAGGAATATTTTAGGAAAGTACCTCGACTGATGGAAGCTACATTGCTACACCTTCGACTATTAAAAAATTAACCTCGTCGTGATTGCTCTTCTGATAAATTTTCATGTTGATGCTTGACTTCAGGTCTTCAGCATCGTAGACTCGTCGTAGTATATATCCCAGTAGCTACTGCATCAATGTCATCAGCCAACACGAATAACAATTGTATCCTTTTTAAAACATGGACTCATTATCGCGCAAATCGAATATATATTCATGTTGATTAATGGCTGTAATTTATGTAAATCTTTCATCGAGTGATGCGCATGACCGCACTTGCTGGACATCCACAATAAAATTTATCGCTTAAATTTTTTTATTGGTTGCATACTGACATGCTGTGCAGTATGATATAAATTAGCATAATAAGAAGAATAAGAAATAAGAATCATTTTGTCTATATTAAACTCAATCGCTAATATCTTTTGATACAAAATAAGTATACATATATTGTTTCCATCGCAACATAACAACAACAAAGACCGACGGTTTTAATATTTCATTATAAATGAAATGACCGCAACATATTATCGTTTGCGGGAAAAAAATCTTATCTACCATGTGAGACCACGATGTAAGTTTCTCATCAAACACCTGATACTCAGGTGACATGTATTGGGTGTGAAATTGAAACACGAATACACGATACCAGATGTTCTTTATGAGATTTTTGTTTTTCAATACCATAACACCAGCATCAGCTAGAGCTGTAAACAGAAATATAAAAAATCGACATGATGCTGGATTTTCTTCAGTCTGTTGCTGCTGTGCTGAACGCAAAGGCATTTCGAAGGAGAAACATATCTGTAAATGACAAACCGTTGAACATCATGTCATTTTCATCACGGGGAATAAAACTAGGAATGAAAAATGTTGCGATGGTAGTATTGTTCACTATTGAGATCGTTCTTTCGGGAGCAGCAGTTGAAGTGAACGATGGTAAAGCCGCGCTTCTTAAGGAATTAAGTGGCACCCACTTGTTCATAGCCGCCAGTCCAGTATACTTTTTATGTCAAATTAACGATAGTGTATAAATCGGTTGTTATACTACTAATCTATTCTATATAGGACCCACCTTGGTTTAATGAACGAATGGATGCTAATGGGACCTCGGCCTATCACGGCTTACACGTCAACATATGTGACTACTTAGCTGAGGCCCTAAATATCACGTATAATACAAATCTTTGTAATATGTATTTGTTGAAAAAAATTACCAAATTAATGTATTGTATAGATATTCTTTTGTAAGTGCAAAAAGAGAAGAAGAGGGTGCGATCGGGAGAAGGGACGCGTTTTACAACCTTCTACAGAGAGGAGTAATACAAAGTATCTTGTTACAATCACTCAAAATCTGTTGATAAATACCTTGACATCAATAAAGGAGGTGAATATTTCCGCTAAATTTGTGGTTCTCGTCATGGTTGAATGCAGCCTTCGGGCAGATTGTTCGATTCCATTGACAGCAACGCAAAGCCAATTGCTGGTCCCATGGCCAAAGGAAGAGAGTCGCATATCAGCACCTATTCGACCATTTCAAGTCGAGGTTATTTATTCTTAAATATTTATTTAAAAAATTTATTCCTCTGCAATGTGTATGGTTATAAAGGTTTGGGTACTATATGCTATCTCCATTCTCTGTGTTACATTATCGATCGCATACATACCAAAATTTTACAAGGAGAGTAATAATAAGAGAGGAGATTTAGGAACATCTGCCATCTACGTTTTAACTGGCGAAGGTTTTTTTTCTTCCATACTTTTTAATCATATATATGTTCATATACCGTTTAATAATCATCTTTTGGAATTATAAAAGGTGATTGGAATCAATGGAAATCCAAATCATCATTCAGGATTCTTCAAGGAACTTGGTGTCTAGCTGCTTTCGTTCTACTTAACGCCTATTCTAGTACCATCATTTCATATTTGACTGCACCAAAACTGATGCCAGTGGCAAAGGATCTCGATCAAGTGGCCTCTGGCTATCCACAAAACCTAAAACTATTGTTGGAAAAGGATGGATTCATGAAAGACCAATATCTAGTTGGTTTCTTTTGAATGTAATATCATAGCAGTCGCTATTATTATTAAGCATTATGATAAATAGGGTGCAACTACTGGAACTTGGAAGCTACTGGGCGATTCTATAAGACGGAATCCGGATTGTCTGTTTCGTAGCTACGAAGAAGCTGTTCAAAAGTTGCTTACCAGTCAATATGCATACTATAACGTAAAATATCAATATGATGATAAATAGGTATTCAATTAGCACATATGTATGAACTTTTTGAAGGTGAATATGCGAGTCAAAGTTATGATGGACAACCTTTACAAAGCTTCAGGAAAAAGTTGTCACTTTACAGTTTTAAATCAGAAAGACTTTGGTCCATCAAATTATCTAGTTTGGTCGTTCACTAAACATTGGCGCTACACTCAAACTGTTAATCATAGGTTTGGTTTATTTAGAACAAGTTTAAACTATAATATACCTTTTTTTAAGTATCGTTACTTTTATTCAAAATATAATTGGTTTATAGGTTGAAAGGATTGGCAGAGTCTGGATTGGTGGACTACTGGATCAAAAAGACGTTGCCAAAATTGGACCAATGTCAACTAGATAAAAACAAGAAGGCTGCAGAGGAGAAAAGGGTTCTCTCTCTAAAGGACCTGGCGGGCCCCTTTCTATTTCTTCTAGCTGGGATGGCCGTATCATTCTTTGTTTTCTTGATAGAGAAGATAGTATTAAATACCGCGAATCTGGGCGGTAAATAAGCATTGTTTGATCGTTGATAATAACTTAAAACGATCTGATGGGTCCGTTTTTATTTCCTATAACCGGAATCGCTGTACCTTTCTTGGTTTTCTTAACCGATCAAATATGGTTTACATACCGTAGTAATAAGCACTTAAGGGTTGAATTAAACTCTACGTTTTATTTTATTTTAAACATAATAACAACAAAACACGAACATGAAGACAACTGCTGTATTGATAAAGATGAAACCGCAGTCCTCGATATACTTAATTGAACCGTTGTTTTCTGCTATAAAAATTGCATGATGATAAACGGCAGAGGATCGGTGCAGAATTTAGTGCATATGCACTAACACATTGATTGTTCAAGTAACAATACTGCAGCAACATCCCATGCATCCATCAATACTTCTTTGTATTATTGTTAACTCCGCAATTGGATGCGACATGAATAATACACAAAGGTCAGATAACCAATTCTGCAGTGTAAAGCTCATTTTAAAACCCTCATAGCGATACATTTTATTTATTTAAAAAATCGGCCTGTATACTGTTTCCATCGCAACGTGAAAACAAATAACCTCAACATAAATAAAATAGTTTAAGGCGTAACCGTGCAACATTCCCAGGTGATATAGGCATGCTGGTATATAGCTGTATAGGTGTGCATTCGAAACATGATGCCAGACGTTCCATATAAGAATTTTTTTCTCCAACCAGAACTATAATATAGAAATCCCATAGAACTTTGAGAAAATATAACTAGTCCGAATGCTGCTGAATCCTGGACGGATGATGATAGCCTACATTCATTTTTTCATCTGTGGTTTTTGGAAACGAATATTTCAGTGAATGATGTTAAAGCGGAATCTTCTTCGGAAATCAGTGGAAGCACTGCTTGCATAAATTAAAGATATTGCACTTTCTAATATGTTAAGGAAATTTGCGTTTCATTTATAATCACCCTGTAATATCCTATTAGAACAATAAGAACACACATATCTATAATGTTATGTTATATTATCCTTCTTCTAATACATTTCATTTTATAGAATACATTTATTCTTGATTCTTTTTATATTTTATGAACCAAGTCAGGATTACTCTTTTGTTTTGTATACACATCAGTCATGGTCAGATACATATATAATTGGATATACTGTGCATACAAAAGGTAATCGGTGTCAACATTTATCTGACCAATACTAGTAAGCATGATATGTAAATGTATTGATGAATCAGCTATATAATCATAAACCGTTGGCTCTGCTGTGCTCCAAATGAATTCTAATATAGTTTATGTAACAGCTGGGACTACCTTGGAGAGTGAAGCAAGTAGAAATTCGATTGAAAATGACGCATACGTTGTGCCAGTAGGGCACTAAATTATGCAGTGCTAGTCAGCTTTGATTTAAAATAAGGTGGGCAGGTGGTATTGCTGCGAAGTGTGGTACAAAATTATGCAGTGCTGGTCAGCCTCGATGGAAGTTTGTGCCAGTGCTCAACAAAAATCTATTAGGTATTTACTAGATTTCCTCAGTAAAGTCTCTCGGCTGTAACTTGGTACAAACTGACATTGGTATCTACTGAAGCATAGCATTATATTAGTCATAATCAAACTTTCCTAATGAAAAAACACGGTTTCCATCGTAACAAGGCAGCAAAATCAAAACAGAAGATCTCTAAGATGTGAAGCAATATGTGTTCCAAAGCTTGATCATCGGCAGTCTGCAAACTACTCTTGTGCAAAACATAAGTTTCTCAAAATTCAAAACCCTTAAAATTGCTTACAGCACTAGCTATAAACACTATGTACCCTCCATCGTTCAAATGGGGAGGAAGAAACAAACTTCATTCTATATGGGCGATTATGTTAATTTTCACTTTTCAAATTCGGTTCATTATTTTGGAAACAAACGTGAAAGTGACGAATGATAGTAAAGCCTCTCTTCTTAGGGAGCTGAGTGGTACCCACTTATTTATATCAGCTTATCCTGTAAGTTCTTCAAGAGCAGTTCTGTAGAGGTGTATACGAGAGTCAATTATAAAGGAGCTAATTTGATTTCTAAACAGGATCCACCTTGGCTTAATGAGCGAGTGGGGGCTAATGGAACCTTCACTTATTACGGGTTTCACATAAGCATTTGTGAATATTTAGCCGAGGCTCTTAATTTCACGTAAGCACAGCAACTAAAAATCTTTCTTTGCGTACCTTAACTGTATAAAAATGAATTCGCGTATATTATTTCACTATTTCACTAACACCAAATAACCTATTGGTATTATTAGCTACTCTTTCGTGCGCCCACAAGAGGACGAAGTAAGAAAAATCGGAAGGAAAGACGCAAGTTTCAATCTTCTTATGAGAAATGTAGAATTTTTTACCATTCAAAAATATATGAAGATATACAACATTTTAGCTGTTTAATTGAGACCCAGAGTTAATTTACTTTTTTTCTAAAGGAGATCAACATGACGACTATACTTCTGTACCTTAGCTTGTACGAATGTTCCCGAGCAGATTGTACCATTCCGTTGCTTATGGCCAAAAATAAATTGATGGTCCCCTGGCCGGAGGAAGAAAGTCGAATAATAGCTCCTTTGAAACCATTTCAACTCGAGGTCTGAATAAGTATCCAATTAACAATTTAATACAATTATTATGCCTTGAATTTTTGTTTTTGTGTTAGGTCTGGATCCTTTTGGCCGTTTCAGTGGTTTTCGTCACCTTGGCATTCACATATTTACCGAAACTTTACAAAGAGAACAATAATCGGGGTCAGGATTTAGGTGCTTCGGCAATATACGTTTTGACTGGAGAAGGTTTGTTATTTAAAAAAAACAGCACATAGAAAACACTATTTGTGAGCAAACTTTATTTCTTAGGTGATTGGAATCAGTGGAAATCTAAGCTGTCATTCCGAATTCTTCAGGGAATATGGTGCCTAGCTGCATTCGTGCTACTTAACGCTTATTCTAGCACCATCATCTCCTACTTAACTGCCCCGAAACTGATGCCTGTAGCCAAATCCCTTGAAGATGTGGTTCAGGGTATCCCTAATAAACATCTGAAATTGCTCGTAGAAAAAGATGAGGTTACGGCAGCCAAATATCTGGTTCGTCTAAATTCAAATGATTTTACTACTGCATTGCGCATCTTTATATGCTTTTAAATTAAAAAGTAATAATAATAAAAATCTTGTTACACATAGAATTCAACCACAAGACATGACAAAATAATGGGCGACCACTTGAGGCGCTATCCAGAAAATTTTTTCTTGAGTCGCCTCGAAGGTTTCAATAAACTCTTCACTGGCGAATACGCCTATGGCTCGGTAAGGCCACTTTAACATGTTCATAAATATTGAATACAGTAATAAGCTTATAAAATGCAAAATACTGCAGATTGAAGCAAGAGTATCGGTATACATGGATATGGCTTACAAAAAGGCTAACAAAACTTGTAAGTTTACAATTTCGAATCACAATATTCCACCTCACACCCCCCTTTCTTTGACGTTTGCTAAACATTGGCGCTACACAGACGTTGCAAACAACAAGTAAGTTTAAAGTGGGTAACATTTAAATTAGATGGCATTCATAGTTAGTTTATATCATTGTAAGGTTGAGATGGTTGACGGAATCTGGATTGCCAAACTACTGGCGCAATAAAATTATGCCCAGAGTGGACAAATGCCACCTAGAAAACTACGAGGTGGCTTCAGCAGAGAAAAGAGTTCTTACTCTTCGTGACATGATGGGCCCGTTTCTCTTTCTTTTGGCTGGGATCTCGGTGTCATTCTTGGTTTTCTTGATCGAGATGATAGTGTTTAAATACCGCACTAACATAAGCACTTAATAAAGTAGTTTAAAAAAAATTAAACCTAATTATTATTAACATAATTAGCAGAATCATCACCGCACATATTAAGTCATTAAGTATGCATTACACCAATTTGCCAGTTTAAAATAGAATAGTCACTAAACAAAACTAGAAAAAAATTGTACAATTATTTAAAACAACAAGACTTGCACTCCCATGCATAAAAAAGATCTCAAAAATGATCATACAGAAATTAAAAATCTAAATACTGTATACCTAACAATATACAATCAACATTCATATTCCTGTAACTATAAGGGTGATCGGATCGACTGATAGAGGTCCAGGGATGCACTCTGGATATCTGTTGCATGGCTACTATAATGACCAGCAATGCTCTTCACCATTGCATTATTCATTAAAACAGCAACCCTAGAAGTTTCACCTGTCGGAATCATAAGGCAACTTTGTGTAGAGTACGTATGGTACAAACAGTAGAAACTAGAAAGTATCATGATATTGAACCGCGAAAAAATTCAAACGACCCAACCAAATTATTAAGTACTATTAATAAAATAGTAGGTATACTGTATGCATGATGGATCTGTTGTTTGATTGTTTCCATCGTAACACACTACCAATCCTGGCATACAGAAAGTATCAATGATGATGTGTACATGGAAATTACCAATCAAATTCAGTATAATCAGCAGTCAGCATACTACTATCGAACGAAACAAAAAACTCTCTAATTTCGAATTAAGATTATAAATATTTTATGTTCTTGAAAATTACACGTTTGAATATTATTTAAATCTTCCCAAAACAACTATAAACTAACACAAATCAGTTGACTTATTATATCAGTGACTCGTACGGATACAGACGTATATGCTATAAATATGTAATAATTAATCAGCGGTATGTGTACTGTAGCAGTACGTATACTGGTGACTAGCGATACTCATCAGAATTGCATACATCAAAATAACCTTATACAAGTTTCACCTGTCTAGATGAAAAGGGAAACTTTGTGTATGGTGTATGGTACAAACAGTATAGGAAGCATCGTGAAAGTGAACCACAGCCCAATTCAAATATACATAATGAAACTGTTGTTTCCATCGAAACACAGTAGCATCCCCGTATACAAAAGATATCAAAGATGCGCCTAGAAAATACTGATCAAATGCGGTATCATTGGCAGTCTGCATACTACTATCAAACGAAACAAAAACTTCTCAAGTACTAAAAAAAAGGTCTATTGCTTTCATAACCGACTAAGCGCAATGCCACTTTCGTTAGTGAAAGGAATAAGGAAAAATACTCTGTGTCCCATTCTTGCGTTTGCTTTATTAATCACTTTTCAAATCAATTTCGTTCTTTTGGAAAGTAATGTTGAAGTAAATACCGGCCAAGCCTTGCTTCTTCGGGAGTTGAGTGGGGCTCACTTGCTTATATCAGCTAGTCCAGTAATATCATAATCTAATCTAATCAAAACAATTCGAGATAAATAAAACTGCACTATTGTCTCGGTCAACAGGATCCACCTTGGCTATATGAACGAGTGGACGCCAATGGGACCTCATCCTATTACGGCTTGCACGTCAACATCTGTGACTATTTAGCTGAGGCTCTAAACGCTACGTATTATACAATAGTCCTTACATCTTCTATCAATGTATCTGTAAAATCAATGTGAATATTAGTTTCAATCAATATGATGACTAAATAGGTATACCTTTGTGCGAGCAAGGAAGGATGAGGAGAATACGATGGGGAGAAGAGAAGCTACTAGCAATCTTCTGCAGAGAGGAGTAAGACAAATTAGTCTCTTATTTAAATGACTCTGATTTGATTATATTTTATTTCCAATAAAGGAAGTCAATATTTCGGCCAAATTCGTTATCCTTGGGATGGTTGAATGCATCTTTAGGGCGGACTGTTCGGTTCCCTTTTATGCAACGCGTACCCAATTGCTGGTTCCGTTTCCAGAGGAAGAGAGTCGCATTTCAGCCCCTATTAGGCCTTTCCAACTTGAGGTTTTATTGAATGCATTAATTTAAAATACTGAAAAATAATCTACAAAAATATTCTCTTGTCATGTTTTTATGATTATATAAACATTAAAATAGGTTTGGATCCTACTGGCGATCTCTATTCTTTGTGTTACGTTATCGATCGCATACATGCCGAAATTTTACAAGGAGAGTTTTCGTAAGAGAGGGGATATAGGCACTTCTGCCATCTACGTTTTAACTGGCGAAGGTTCATATAAGTTACTATTTTTCACTCATTATTTAATAAATGTATAATTACAAAAGGTGAATGGGATAAATGGAAGTACAAAATATCCTTCAGAATCCTTCAGGGAACTTGGTGTCTGGCTGCATTTGTTTTACTCAACGCCTACTCCAGTACCATCATCTCCTACTTGACTGCGCCAAAACTAATACCAGTGGCAAAGAATCTTGATCAGGTGGCTTCTGGCAGCCCCCAAAATTTGAAGCTACTGCTTGAAAAGGACAACATCATGAAAACCCGCTATCTAGTTTGTTTTCATTAAAGTAAATATAGCAGACATTCATTTGACTATATAAAATGACAAAACGCAGGATGCAATCAATGGAACTTGGAAGTTACTCGGTGATTCTATAAAGCGGAATCCGGATTGTCTATTTCTTAGCAGAGAAGAAGCAGCTCAAAAACTACTCACCGGTCAATACGCATACTATCACGTAAAATATCCAGATAATTAATTTTAAAACTTAGTAATTTCACCAATTAATTATTTAAAGGTGGATATGCGAGTTATGGTTATGATGGACAAGCTATATAAAGCGTCTGGATATCGTTGCCATTTCACGGTTTTCAATCAGGGGAACTTTGATTCATCAGCTTATCTTGCCTGGTCGTTTACTAAACATTGGCGTTACTCTCAAGCTATTAATCATAGGTTGGGCTATATGTCTATAATATTATTTTTAAGTAATCTAATTTTAAACATCGTTTCTTTTATTCGAAATATAATTGACTTATAGGTTGAAAGGGTTGGCGGAGTCTGGATTGATGGAGTACTGGATCAAAAAGACTTTGCCTAAACAGGACCAATGCCAACTAGATAATTACAAGAAGGCTGCAGGAGAGAAAAGAGTTCTCTTCTTAAGGACCTGACGGGTCTCTTTCTATTTCTTCTAGCTGGGATGGCCGTATCATTTTTGGTTTTCTTGATAGAGAAGATAGTGTTTAAATACCACGAATCTACTGGAAAAAATGGAGGATCGCACTTAATCGTTTAGGCGAAACCATGTCATTGAGATGAACTCAAACTATAGTTACACTATTTCAATATTCATGTCTATGCCCACTGTTATTGTCATCAGCCAATTATTATTCATGACCATATCAGTATATTTAGCTTGAACAAGAATCAATATTTAGCTTTTTATTTGTTTTCACTTAGGACGAAAAAAAAATAAACCCAAATAGAAATTTTGGTAAAACTATAGAATGCGGTATTAACAAGATAATAGGTTCAAGCCTTGGTATCACCAATGGTTTATTTAGTTAAATTTATTATACTATTAATACTAAATTGTTAAAAAAATTATACATTTTTTTTTTTTTACTTTTTCAAAGTCCATTCGTGACCATGGATTAGTTTCACTATTTTGCGGAAACTAAGGTATTTCAATGAAATAAAGTTATTAAGTACCTTCCACGCAAAACCCCTATTTTTTTCCCTTTAAAAATTAAGAGCTTTAAGTAGTTTGGTTTAAGTAAATTGACGAAAAAGCGAAGTCGCATTCTATAGTTGAGCCGAACTTTTTCATCAAGCGTTTGTAGCTTTACTGATTACAGGATTTACACATCTACGTTCTAACTTGGTGAGTAAACACTTCCTAGACAAACACATTTTATTGCTCAAGCAGTATCAATATGCAGCAGCAAGCATGTAATATCCGATATTGCTTTGTTTCATCATTGTTTCATGTGCAGTATACGGCATTAATAATACCAAGGGTCAAATAGCAGATACTGTAAGTTGTAAACCCCGTTAAAGGATATAGAAATTATAAAAATACAACATAACATACCGTTATATAAAAAAGTTTACATCGCAATGTAGCAACATAAACAACAGGTTTCAAATTTTAATGAATTAAGATCCTGATGAAAATTTAAAAAGAATCAGGCAAGAGATCAACAATCGAATGCAAATAAAATATATTTACTGTTGAATAACTACTGTTTTAATTTTAACACAACTTTAGCTTCTGCAGTCCCATGGAAAAAGTTCTAAAGATATGATTACATAGATGTTACGAATCGAAATTCTGCACCTTCGGCACATTTCAATCATATCGACCGACAGAGGTCCCAAAGCCAACTCGGGATATATTACATTTTTGATTCGATAAATCAAGGACATCAGCCTGAGTTATAGACGGAATAGACCTGGATAAATATTACAATACTCGGACGAATCAATCGCGAATGTACTAGAATAATATATTTCTGTGCTTGATGCGTTGAATCAACAATACGTTATTATATAATAACATCAAACAATTTTTTCTAATTGTTTGGTATGTCTTATCATCGACGCCTCGTTGTTATTTCGCTATTTTTTAGAGGAGTCTGTTATGGTAACTATCGCATATTAATGTAAATGTACGTATACAAATGTCACGTAAGCAAAATAGAATAATTATTCATAAATATAGAACTTTTCATTGCATCACAAATGAAAAACGACCCTTGCTACCAGTACCCTCTACAGGCCCTAGCTACAATAAACCTGATCATAACAACCCCCCGCTAAGCTAAATGATTCGATCAATGAGCTTACCCACTAAATAACCCACACAAATACACAACAAACCCCAAATGCAAAATGAATCATTAAATAGCAAACAAACACATGTAAAAGAAAACATTCAATGATAAAATTAAACATCAATCGGCTTTCTTGGTTTGCGGGTTCGTTGACCACGACGAAGAGGCGGGGGCGACGATGGAGCAGGATCGCGTGCATCGACGGCGGGGACCGTTACATCGGTCGGGACCACCACTTCGGCAATAGTCGGACGTAAGAAACGGCGACACCGCCACTAGGAAACTTTACTCTATAATCTCGATGACGGCCGACGGATACGATGATGCCAACTTTGTCCCACAACTTAGAGACATGATCCTGGACTCGAACTGTTGTTCCGATGGTGAGAGGAGGCAGGTCACAGGCGTGCTCATTGTAGTTCGATGCAATCTTGCTGGATTCAGCGGCGGCCCTCTGGTCACACAGGTTGCTTGCTGACTGCCATTCCGGAGCGAATGAGGATCGATGTGAAGGCACCAAGGATCGGAGATTGTGTCCAAATAAGAATTGTGCTGGAGATCTTCCATCGCTGCGAGGAGTATTACGCTACTCCAATAAGCCGTGCTGGAACGATTCTTCATCCAGGTTGCCATTCTTAGTTGACTTGGCAATGAGAGTCTTCATGGCTTTCACTGCTGCTTCCCCATGCCCATTAGACTGAGCAAAATGTGGAGAAGAGAGACCCAATCTCACCCCCCCCCCCCCCATTTTTCCAAAAAAGTCTTCAACTCTTTGGAATCAAATTGAGTACCGCCATCGGACCGAAAGCGGACAGGAACTCCAAGAGCGACGTAGTTTCTAGCGACGACACGGATAAGGTCTTGCGAGTTCGGACAACGGGTCCAAGAGTCGATGATCGGCCAGCCAGAAAGACGGTCAGCATAAACCAAGTAGTACTTTCCGCCCAATAAGAAAAGATCGGCTGACACGTCCTCGAAGACTCTTGAAGGTGCCGGATCAGACATTAAAGTCTCCCGTTGTTGGCTAGGGAGCCGTTCCTGGCATGAAGTGCAAGCAGCAACAGTGTTGGCATGCAAACGAGGCCATCTTCAGCTGAAAGGTCGTGTCGTACTGCCCAGAACTGCTTGACGAATGGATGAGCATCGGAGCGTTGAGATGGGAAGCCCTCCGTTACAGCGGTCAATAAGGCTTGATAATCCATGTCAGCTTCTGCAACACTTCTAAGCTGCTCCAGAACAGGATCACTCAGATGATCAGCAGCAGATTCTTCAGCATCGTTAAGCTCCGTAGCACACACACGCACTGAACGACGAATCCATGATGAAGTTTCATTGTCGACTTCAATATCTTCCGGCGATGGATCACTGATGGGTGCTCGAGACAGTGCATCAGGCACTGCATGTTCCGCTCCTTTACGCCACACAGTCTCAAAAACTCCTTCATGCGCTGAAGACGGGGCTGCTCGACGGCATCCAATGTGTGTCGATCCAGGATGGTAGCCAACGCTTGATGGTCGACGATGAGTTTGAATTTCGGCAATCCAAGGAGATATAATCGGCACTTCTTCATAGACCATTCCACGCCGCGCAGCTCAATCTCGGGTACTGAATACCGACTTTCAGTATCAGTCAAAAATCGAGAACCACATTCAATCAACTTCCATTCTTCACCATGCTTCTGTAGTAAAGCGTAGCCAATACCATGCAACTTTGATGCATCCGTCTGCAAAACAGTTTCCAAAGACGGATCAAATTGTGAAAGCACTGGCGGTGAAACTAAAGCTGATTTCACCTCTTTGAAGGCAGCATCATGATCCGACGGCTTGAGAAGTGGACGAAGAGGTGTGGCAGCAGCACTGATGTGGGGCGTAAATTGATCCAGCTGCTCCACAAGTCCCATGAAGGATCGAAGATGAGTGATGTTGGAGAGACGGGGAAAATCCTTGATAGCCGCAACTTTATCCGGATCAGCTGCCATTCCGCCTGGCTGCAGCACGAAGCACCACCTCCTTTTGGGCCCCCAGTTGCGCCCTCAGTGACGTCATCAGCAACGTTTTCCAGATTCGCGTGGGCACCAACACCAGAACGACGTAATAGCTCTTCTATGCCCGTCATAAGAGTCTCTTGCATCTCGACAAAACGACGGTCTCTCCTTGCGGAGCCTCCTCTCAATCAGCTCCAACTGGGTCGGCTGATCCGCGTCTTGACTTAAGTTAGGCATGCTGTCGTTATGGTCGTCTAGACCAGGTCTTAACGCAGCTGCAATACGACGATGAGGAGTCGACGTCGGTGTAGAGAAAACTTTGTTTTTATCACTATCCATGGGCACAAGAAAGTAAAATAGGTTCACAAAATAACGACTTTGCCATGTAAGATTCGATTACACTGGATTAAAGACAGACAGTATTAGGATCCGAGTTAACACGCAGTTGCACACACACAATAATAAAGAGAGCACTTTACTCATCAAGAGGGGAAACTAGACTGAGGGTCAGAGAGAGAAGGGAGGGCGAATAGAGGTCAATACACGCAGTAGAAGGGAGAGGGAAAGTTCTAGAGGACATTGCGAAATACAAAAATATAGCCCTAGCTAACAGTACCCTCTACAGGCCCTAGCTACAATAAACCTGATCATAACACATTCAGAATTCTTCAGGGAACTTGGTGTCTAGCTTCTTTTGTGCTGATTAGCGCTTATTCCAGTATCATCATCTCCTACTTGACAGCATCCAGCCTGTTGCCAGTAGTTAAAACCGCAGAAGATGTGTCTCATGGGTCACCCTCAAAATGTAAAAATTCTTACGGAAAAAGATCGCATCATAGCAGCCAGATCTCTGGTTTGTCTCATGTATTCTTTAATCATTATTGAACACATTATTTTAATTAAATTAGCTTTAATATACGGCGTGTTAAGAATGCAACCACAGGAACATACAAAATACTGGGAGACAGCCTTAGGCAGTATTCGGATTCAATGTTTTTAGATCGTCTCGAAGGATTCCAAAAACTGTTCACCAAATAAGGCGAATACACTTAAAGTTGTTTAGGTTACCACTCATAAAAACAGGGAAGAACACAAAAGGTTTTAAAACTCTTGTCGAGTTGAACTTCTTGTCAGTCACGCTGTTTTTTTAAAGCACTGGAACGGTACCTCCACCCATCAAAATGATTTAGACATGTTAGATATGTTTGTTTTGTTACTAGCTCAATTGAGCCTTAGTCGAACTCAAACCCTGTAATATATTATTTACGCCGTTAAATTTGTATCATCAGTCGCTTTATTATTATACCAGTGTACTTTGTTGCAATATGTAGCTTATCCTAGCCTGTATTTATCGAGTGAGTGCCTAGTCCTTTTGAATTTTTGATTGAGATGCTGCAACTAAATTGTTAATAGCTTTGAAAATGAGTAAATAAATTAGAACAAGGTGAACTGCTGGCTGGAAGAGAAACTTATTTGCCGGTCATCATAGGATAAAAAATCGATACATGAAAACAGAACTATTCGTTCCAAGAAGGGTCCTTGTCAGTATTACTTGCTTGGTCAAATCGAATAGAAGCTTTTTACCTGTAATTAGCCTATTATGTCACGTAATACAACAAGTAGAAGAAGGATATCAGCTATCCCGAAATTCTTCATTTGTATCTGGTTAACAACCACTTTTGAATTGAATACTGCTGTTCGCCCTTCTGAAGTTAAGGAAGCGAGCAGTTCTAATGCTTTCTTACTTCTTCGGGAGCTGAGTGGTTCTCACTTGCTCATGTCGGCTAGTCCGGTACAAATATATTTCACAGCCCAACGTAATGTGAACAGGGCTACGGTGCACTTTAATTGAATTAATTTTTACCTACAGGATCCACCATGGTTTAATGAAAAAATTGAGGCAAACGGAACCTCCACCTATAACGGTCTACACGTAAACATATGTGATTACATAGCTGAGGCCTTAAATGTCACGTAATATCTCTTAATCATTTACTTTAAAAACTATAGTGGTATTAATACTAATACTGTATTGAAAGATATTCTTTTGTACGGATACGAAAAGATGAAGAAATTAAAATTGGGAGAAGAGAGGCTACTTTCAATCTATTAAAGAGAGGAGTAAAGAAATAGACAAAAAGTACCACTTAATATTAAAACTAATTATAACAATGTTAAAATGTTAAAAGGAAGCAGACATAGACACCAAATTTTCAGTCCTCACATTCAACGAATGCATTATTCGAACGGACTGTTCTATTCCGCTGTTCGTAACCCAGGGCAAATTAATGGCCCCTTGGCCAGAGGAAGAAAGCCGCATTATGGCTCTTATACGACCATTTCAACTTGAAGTTAGGAACAATTCAATGATGACCATATTTTTTTTACAAAAAGCATAATTTTTTTTACCATATTTTAAAAGGTCTGGCTGCTTCTGGCAATTTCGGTAATTTTTGTAACATTGACAATGAATCATTTACCTGGTCAAGTGGGCAATGAGAATGGTGCTGATGGGACGAGTCAAAAGTGGACAACTGTAGTCATGTTTGTATTAACAGGAAAAGGTTGGCATATTTACTTTAAATTGGTCTGAAAATGTGCTTCAATGCCCTCTTCTTCTCTTTATAAATTTGTACAAGGTGAATGGAATCACTGGAAATGCAAATTAGCATTCCGGATTGTTCAAGTTACTTGGTGTCTGGCTTCTCTCTTGTTCTTGAACGCTTATTCTAGCACCGTTACTTCTTATTTTACGGCTCCAAAATTGATGCAGGTAGCCAATAGCCTGGATGACGTAGCTCATGGTTACCCTCAAAATGTGAAGCTGCTCGTGGAAAAGGACGGATTCATGGCAGAACAATATCTGGTAACGTATAAGCCAAATGTATATGAATACCTCTATGAATAATACTAGAATGTATAATATAGAGAGCTAGTGCAGGAACTTTCAAAATGCTTGGTGACTCAATGAGGAACTACCCGGATTCAACGTATATTGGTGAAACAGTAGGGTTAGAAAAAATGTTCAGCGGAAAATATGCTTACTTTGCGGTAGACCAAATTTATTATGTGTTAATGTAAAACCAATATACCTATTCGATGTATATTTTATGCAGTCAGACAATCAGGTGATGGTTTTCATGGATGTGCTCTACAAAAAGTCCGGAAATCATTGCCGATTTACAGTTTCAAATTCGAACGATGCATCGGTTTTTGCCTTTCAAACTGTATGGACATTCCCAAAACATTGGCGCTACACTAACGCTGTCAATTACAGGTTTTAATGGCGATGGTTCTTTAGTACTATTAGTATAGTTGATAATTGTGTAATATGAAATTGTTTTAAAAAATCAGGTTGAAATGGTTGGCGGAATTTGGGCTCGTGAGTTACTGGAGTAATAAGATCTTACCCAAACTAGATCAATGCCAACTAGATACCTACCACAAGACTTCAGAACGTCGTAGAGTATATTCACTTCACGATCTGATGGGCCCTTTTATCTTTCTTCTAGCTGGAATTACCATATCTTTATTGGTGTTCTTAGTTGAACTTATCGTATTTAAATTTCACAGAAGTCCGCAGGATAATAAAATCGAACCGAGCTGCATATCTCACTCTTAACTCATAGTTAATGTCTTACCTCTAAAGGAAGGTAACAACATTTGTAGAAATCGATAAAAGAGACGCCCCTTTAACGATAAGTTTTTCTTAAATAAATATGTGACACACTTATGGCTGCATGATAATTGTCCTCTCAGACTTCGTAATACATAATTATTTATACATATAGATAGTCGTAGCCTATAATACACTTGTAATGGAATTGTGATTGAAATCCAGATATAACTCATCTCACTCCGTTCTTTTGGAAGCAGATGTGAAAACAGCTAGCATGCTGTCTCACTCCCAGCTCTTTAATGGTAAATTTCTTACTTCTAAAGGAAGGTTACAGCATTTGTCTGAACGATAAATTTTATTTGTGATTTGTCACACATTTTATGGCTGTATGATTATTCCCCTCTATAGTCTACATTCTACATTACACTTTTATTGTTTTTTGAAAACAAGTATAGTGTATATTTTACAGTTTCATGTCATCACTCGATAAATGTATGTATCAATACGTCATGAAAATAAATATTCGATGCTCACCGAAGAATCTCTTTCGTATGTCACAAATATATTGTATGTTTTGCCCAGAATAATTCAGCACGATATCCTTTTAAAATACGGTTATTTTTCTTAGAACTTGGAGCTTTCATTTCAATCTGCATTCTGATTTTTCCCTGTTTTTTGGTTGAAATATTTAACTGTGTAAGCATACATCGGTGGTGGGGAGGGGGATTTGATCTGGGTAAGACACTAGAAATACATACAGACTAGATAGAAACACATTCCCTGCATTATAAGTGATATTCACCCAAGTGCGTCATGCACTCTTGAATCTATAATCGAGGCTTCTCGACAGTGCTGAAAGTGAATAAACAAACAATGAACAGAGAAGGTGGGCGATCGGATTGTCGTCCAACTGATATTTGGAAAGGTTCTAGAATAAAAAAAATCGATAAGCAAACAAACTTTGTTTCCTCGCAGGTCCATTGCTAGTATGATTCTGTTGGTTTCTTCAAATGGACGCACTTTGTATCGTCTTGCTATATGATGCGTCGTTCATCAGCTAGTAGAAATATAGCTAATATTTCCTCGTTAATAACCCAGATCTGGTTAGTAGTAGCTGCTTACACCTGTGAAGTTTATTCTGACGTCATTGAAACGAGCATCAGTAACATAATTCTTAAACACGACATCTTACTCCTTCGAGAGTTGAGTGGTTCCCACTTGCTCATATCAGCTAGTCCAGTAATTTTATAGAGCTTTGAATAAGTAAAAAGGATGTATATAAGTTAACTCAACTTATCATATAGGATCCGCCTTGGTTTAATGAAAGAGTGGAGGCGAACGGAACTTCAACCTATTACGGCGTGCATGTCAACATTTGTGATTACATAGCTCAAGCCTTAAATGCCACGTACATTGACTAACTGTCTTGCATTATTTTTTTATTGAATAAGGGTTATTTTACTTCGTATTACATTGAAAGGTATTCCTTTGTCCGCACCCGAAAAGATGAAGAAAGAGAAATCGGGAGAAGAGAAGCCACTTTCAATCTTTTGAAGAGAGGGGTAAGAAGAAAATAAAATTTCAAAATCCTGATTTTTTTCAGTAAAGTTAAGCAATACAAAACTTTCATAGTTGCTGCTCTCTTTAATTACTTTTTTAATAACTAAAAATAGACAGCAGAGATCACTACTTTATTTTGATATTACTTATCGTACTGTAATTACTGTAATATATCTTTTATCGTACTGATTTTTTTATTCAGTAAAAAAAAAGTCCTCTAAAAGATCATAACATTCTCTTGGCAAAATAATTTTAATTTTAAAGGAGGTGAATATTACGACCAAGTCCGTACTCCTTACCATAAACGAATGCATCATTCGCACGGACTGTTCTATCCCATTATTCTCTACCCGAAACCAACTAATGGTACCATGGCCAGATGAAGAAAGCCGCATATTGGTCATGGTTCGACCTTTTCAATTCGAAGTGAGATTAAAATATTTTATAACTATGGATGCCAATTTAAACAATTGGCCACCTATTCTTTTCTTTTGCTTAACAGGTTTGGTTACTTTTGGCAATTTCGATAATGTCTATTATGTTGACAATGACGCATATACCTCGACCAGCAAACAAGACCAACTCTGATAAGAGTCAAGAGTGGATTACTGTTATCACCTTCGTTTTAACAGGAAAAGGTTTTTCGTCCGTCATTCAAATATATTAACTATCATGATTACTTTAATCTGCACTCAATTCATATTTATTAAGGGGAATGGAATCACTGGAAATGCAAATTGGCATTCAGGATTGTTCAAGCTACGTGGTGCCTGGCTGCTTTAATTTTTTTGAACGCTTATTCTGGCGTCGTCACTTCGAATTGGACTGTGCCGAAGTTGATGCCGGTGTCAAAGACTCTTCATGATGTTGCTCATGAGAACCCAGCAAATATAAAGTTGCTTGTCGAAAAGGATGGTTTCATGGCAGAAAAATACCTGGTGTCTTATACTTTCATATCTGCATTGTAATACTTTAGTTAATCGTGTAATTTCATTATTTATAGAGGGCAACTACAGGAACTTACAAGAAACTTGCTGACTCTATGAGGTGTTATCCGGATTCGACGTATATCGGTCAAGCAGAAGGATTGAAAAAAATGTTTACCGGAAAATATGCTTACTTTTCGGTAAAGATATAGTTTACGCACATCTCTGTGTTAATAAATGAATAGAATCATTCATCTTATTCGACACTGTACTGTTTATTCTGTACAGTCGGACACGAAAGTAATGGTTTTCATGGATATCCTCTACAAAAAATCTGGTAATCGTTGCCAGTTTACTGTTTTCAATTCGAATACATCAGAGGGTCAATATGTCTGGACATTCCCAAAACATTGGCGATATACTGATGCTGTCAATCACAGGTACAATTCTTTTTCTTTATTATTGTATGTTAATAAACACGGTAAAATAATAGTAAAAATTTCACCAAAGGGTTTGTTTGAAATTTTTTCCATATAGGATCAAATGGTTGGCGGAATTTGGGTTGGTTGGTTACTGGAGCAACAAGATCTTACCCAAACTGGATCAATGTCAACTAGATAACTATCGGAAGGCTTCAGCAAAACGCAAAGTCTTGTCACTTAATGATCTGATGGGTCCTTTTATCTTTCTACTTGCTGGCATTTCCACGTCCTTTATGGTTTTCTTAGTTGAACTTATTGTACATAAATTCTACAAGAGAAGCAAATAACACGATCACATCTTCATAGTATAAGAAGATTTTGTCAAACTTGTTTATGTTCCTTTCAACTGTTCCACTTAACCTCAAGGATGGATCTATTTAGAACAAAACATCGTTCTACTGAAAAGTTAATACCAAATCCATCTCTAACCTTAAATTAATTAAAAATGATATTTCGAAAGAAGAAAGATAGGGTACACTGTACAGTAATGTACAGGCACCCGCGAATTAATCCCCGGCATCCGCCAGGTGGATCCAGGTAGCCTCTTAAGGCTAACATAGGAGTTACAAAGACGAGTTACGTAAAACGGGAGATCAATATGCGGATGCCTGTACCTAGACAAATACGTATATTATATCTTCGACATTGAAACTCTAACCGAGTTTTAACAATTTCATCTCAAATAGTCCCGCTCTCCCTTACCGCTGTTACTTTGTAGTATCATTTGCAGTCTGCATGTAACAATATCTGAAAATACAGCTTCTCAAATGAATTCTACCACTTGCTAAAAAGGGTTTACTTTTAAAAAATGTAAGACATACTGCATGTCTTGAGTGCATTTCTAAGAAACTTGTCTTGATTTTTAAGACAATTGTCTCAGAAATGTACTCGAGACATACACTATGTCTTACATTTTTAAGTAAACACTTTTTAGCGAGCACATCGTGTGTCATACAATCATCGTCACAAGTGTCAGAGTCACAATCATTAGTGTTATTCTATTAATCTTGTTAAGTAATAGCGAGGAAACATAAAAAATTAACCATTACCCAGCGGCTCGCAACTATTGGAATTACATCTGCACATAGGATTATGTTAACATCCCAAAGTACTTTGGGATGGTGTTTGATTATTTAATCTTTGTGCTGTCAGTAAAAATAATAAGAAATGTGAATTGTTTTATGGTTTCGATACTGTAGCTGCTAAGATGTGGATAGTGATCAAATAGTTGACGTGTGATGTATAAATAGTATCCGCCAACACACCTATTCAACCAGTCATTGCATTCAATATATAGCATACACGCATTTAAAATGTTCAATGACTCCTAAAGCGTATTCGTTTGCATAGCATATCTCCAAGGCTGTCCTGTACCCATAAGAATAGCAGGTTGAAGAAACAATTCCACTGAAAAAAATGAAAATATATACATGTGTAATGAATCATATACGGTTTCCATCGTAACAAAGCAGCAAAATCAAAACAGAAGATCTCTAAGATGTGAAGCAATATGTGTTCCAAAGCTTGATCATCGGCAGTCTGCAAACTACTCTTGTGCAAAACATAAGTTTCTCAAAATTCAAAACCCTTAAAATTGCTTACAGCACTAGCTATAAACACTATGTACCCTCCATCGTTCAAATGGGGAGGAAGAAACAAACTTCATTCTATATGGGCGATTATGTTAATTTTCACTTTTCAAATTCGGTTCATTATTTTGGAAACAAACGTGAAAGTGACGAATGATAGTAAAGCCTCTCTTCTTAGGGAGCTGAGTGGTACCCACTTATTTATATCAGCTTATCCTGTAAGTTCTTCAAGAGCAGTTCTGTAGAGGTGTATACGAGAGTCAATTATAAAGGAGCTAATTTGATTTCTAAACAGGATCCACCTTGGCTTAATGAGCGAGTGGGGGCTAATGGAACCTTCACTTATTACGGGTTTCACATAAGCATTTGTGAATATTTAGCCGAGGCTCTTAATTTCACGTAAGCACAGCAACTAAAAATCTTTCTTTGCGTACCTTAACTGTATAAAAATGAATTCGCGTATATTATTTCACTATTTCACTAACACTAAATAACCTATTGGTATTATTAGCTACTCTTTCGTGCGCCCACAAGAGGACGAAGTAAGAAAAATCGGAAGGAAAGACGCAAGTTTCAATCTTCTTATGAGAAATGTAGAATTTTTTACCATTCAAAAATATATGAAGATATACAGCATTTTAGCTGTTTAATTGAGACCCAGAGTTAATTTACTTTTTTTCTAAAGGAGATCAACATGACGACTATACTTCTGTACCTTAGCTTGTACGAATGTTCCCGAGCAGATTGTACCATTCCGTTGCTTATGGCCAAAAATAAATTGATGGTCCCCTGGCCGGAGGAAGAAAGTCGAATAATAGCTCCTTTGAAACCATTTCAACTCGAGGTCTGAATAAGTATCCAATTAACAATTTAATACAATTATTATGCCTTGAATTTTTGTTTTTGTGTTAGGTCTGGATCCTTTTGGCCGTTTCAGTGGTTTTCGTCACCTTGGCATTCACATATTTACCGAAACTTTACAAAGAGAACAATAATCGGGGTCAGGATTTAGGTGCTTCGGCAATATACGTTTTGACTGGAGAAGGTTTGTTATTTAAAAAAAACAGCACATAGAAAACACTATTTGTGAGCAAACTTTATTTCTTAGGTGATTGGAATCAGTGGAAATCTAAGCTGTCATTCCGAATTCTTCAGGGAATATGGTGCCTAGCTGCATTCGTGCTACTTAACGCTTATTCTAGCACCATCATCTCCTACTTAACTGCCCCGAAACTGATGCCTGTAGCCAAATCCCTTGAAGATGTGGTTCAGGGTATCCCTAATAAACATCTGAAATTGCTCGTAGAAAAAGATGAGGTTACGGCAGCCAAATATCTGGTTCGTCTAAATTCAAATGATTTTACTACTGCATTGCGCATCTTTATATGCTTTTAAATTAAAAAGTAATAATAATAAAAATCTTGTTACACATAGAATTCAACCACAAGACATGACAAAATAATGGGCGACCACTTGAGGCGCTATCCAGAAAATTTTTTCTTGAGTCGCCTCGAAGGTTTCAATAAACTCTTCACTGGCGAATACGCCTATGGCTCGGTAAGGCCACTTTAACATGTTCATAAATATTGAATACAGTAATAAGCTTATAAAATGCAAAATACTGCAGATTGAAGCAAGAGTATCGGTATACATGGATATGGCTTACAAAAAGGCTAACAAAACTTGTAAGTTTACAATTTCGAATCACAATATTCCACCTCACACCCCCCTTTCTTTGACGTTTGCTAAACATTGGCGCTACACAGACGTTGCAAACAACAAGTAAGTTTAAAGTGGGTAACATTTAAATTAGATGGCATTCATAGTTAGTTTATATCATTGTAAGGTTGAGATGGTTGACGGAATCTGGATTGCCAAACTACTGGCGCAATAAAATTATGCCCAGAGTGGACAAATGCCACCTAGAAAACTACGAGGTGGCTTCAGCAGAGAAAAGAGTTCTTACTCTTCGTGACATGATGGGCCCGTTTCTCTTTCTTTTGGCTGGGATCTCGGTGTCATTCTTGGTTTTCTTGATCGAGATGATAGTGTTTAAATACCGCACTAACATAAGCACTTAATAAAGTAGTTTAAAAAAATTAAACCTAATTATTATTAACATAATTAGCAGAATCATCACCGCACATATTAAGTCATTAAGTATGCATTACACCAATTTGCCAGTTTAAAATAGAATAGTCACTAAACAAAACTAGAAAAAAATTGTACAATTATTTAAAACAACAAGACTTGCACTCCCATGCATAAAAAAGATCTCAAAAATGATCATACAGAAATTAAAAATCTAAATACTGTATACCTAACAATATACAATCAACATTCATATTCCTGTAACTATAAGGGTGATCGGATCGACTGATAGAGGTCCCGGGATGCACTCTGGATATCTGTTGCATGGCTACTATAATGACCAACAATGCTCTTCACCATTGCATTATTCATTAAAACAGCAACCCTAGAAGTTTCACCTGTCGGAATCATAAGGCAACTTTGTGTAGAGTACGTATGGTACAAACAGTAGAAACTAGAAAGTATCATGATATTGAACCACGAAAAAATTCAAACGACCCAACCAAATTATTAAGTACTATTAATAATATAGTAGGTATACTGTATGCATGATGGATATGTTGTTTGATTGTTTCCATCGTAACACGCTACCAATCCTGGCATACAGAAAGTATCAATGATGATGTGTACATGGAAATTACCAATCAAATTCAGTATAATCAGCAGTCAGCATACTACTATCGAACGAAACAAAAAACTCTCTAATTTCGAATTAAGATTATAAATATTTTATGTTCTTGAAAATTACACGTTTGAATATTATTTAAATCTTCCCAAAACAACTATAAACTAACACAAATCAGTTGACTTATTATATCAGTGACTCGTACGGATACAGACGTATATGCTATAAATATGTAATAATTAATCAGCGGTATGTGTACTGTAGCAGTACGTATACTGGTGACTAGCGATACTCATCAGAATTGCATACATCAAAATAACCTTATACAAGTTTCACCTGTCTAGATGAAAAGGGAAACTTTGTGTATGGTGTATGGTACAAACAGTATAGGAAGCATCGTGAAAGTGAACCACAGCCCAATTCAAATATACATAATGAAACTGTTGTTTCCATCGAAACACAGTAGCATCCCCGTATACAAAAGATATCAAAGATGCGCCTAGAAAATACTGATCAAATGCGGTATCATTGGCAGTCTGCATACTACTATCAAACGAAACAAAAACTTCTCAAGTACTAAAAAAAAGGTCTATTGCTTTCATAACCGACTAAGCGCAATGCCACTTTCGTTAGTGAAAGGAATAAGGAAAAATACTCTGTGTCCCATTCTTGCGTTTGCTTTATTGATCACTTTTCAAATCAATTTCGTTCTTTTGGAAAGTAATGTTGAAGTAAATACCGGCCAAGCCTTGCTTCTTCGGGAGTTGAGTGGGGCTCACTTGCTTATATCAGCTAGTCCAGTAATATCATAATCTAATCTAATCAAAACAATTCGAGATAAATATAGCTGCACTATTGTCTCGTCAACAGGATCCACCTTGGCTATATGAACAAGTGGACGCCAATGGGACCTCATCCTATTACGGCTTGCACGTCAACATCTGTGACTATTTAGCTGATTAGTTTCAATCAATATGATGACTAAATAGGTATACCTTTGTGCAAGCAAGGAAAGATGAGGAGGATACGATGGGGAGAAGAGAAGCTCTTAGCAATCTTCTGCAGAGAGGAGTAAGACAAATTAGTCTCTTATTTAAATGACTCAGTGTTTGATTATATTTTATTTCCAATAAAGGAAGTAAATATTTCGGCCAAATTCGTTATCCTTGGGATGGTTGAATGCATCTTTAGGGCGGACTGTTCGGTTCCCTTTTATGCAACGCGTACCCAATTGCTGGTTCCGTTTCCAGAGGAAGAGAGTCGCATTTCAGCCCCTATTAGGCCTTTTCAACTTGAGGTTTCATTTTAAAAATACTGAACTATAATCTACAAAAATATCCTCTTGTCATGTTTAAATGATTATATAAATGTTAAAATAGGTTTGGATCCTACTGGCGATCTCTATTATTTGTGTAACGTTATCGATCGCATACATGCCGAAATTTTACAAGGAGAGTTTTCGTAAGAGAGGGGATATAGGCACTTCTGCCATCTACGTTTTAACTGGCGAAGGTTCATATAAGTTACTATTTTTCACTCATTATTTAATAAATGTACAATTACAAAAGGTGAATGGGATAAATGGAAATACAAAATATCCTTCAGAATCCTTCAGGGAACTTGGTGTCTGGCTGCATTTGTTTTACTCAACGCCTACTCCAGTACCATCATCTCCTACTTGACTGCGCCAAAACTAATACCAGTGGCAAAGAATCTTGATCAGGTGGCTTCTGGCAGCCCCCAAAATTTGAAGCTACTGCTTGAAAAGGACAACATCATGAAAACCCGCTATCTAGTTTGTTTTCATTAAAGTAAATATAGCTGCAGACATTCATTTGACTATATACTAAATGACAAAACGCAGGATGCAATCAATGGAACTTGGAAGTTACTGGGTGATTCTATAAGGCGGAATCCGGATTGTCTATTTCTTAGCAGAGAAGAAGCAGCTCAAAAACTACTCACCGGTCAATACGCATACTATCACGTAAAATATCCAGATAATTAATTTTAAAACTTAGTAATTTCACCAATTAATTATTTAAAGGTGGATATGCGAGTTATGGTTATGATGGACAAGCTATATAAAGCGTCTGGAAATCGTTGCCATTTCACAGCTTTCACTCAGGGAAACTTTGATTCATCAGCTTATCTTGCCTGGTCGTTTACTAAACATTGGCGTTACTCTCAAGCTATTAATCATAGGTGGGACTGAATGTCTATAATATTATTTTTCAGTAATCTAATTTTAAACATCGTTTCTTTTATTCGAAATATAATTGACTTATAGGTTGAAAGGGTTGGCGGAGTCTGGATTGATGGAGTACTGGATCAAAAAGACTTTGCCTAAACAGGACCAATGCCAACTAGATGATTACAAGAAGGCTGCAGGAGAGAAAAGAGTTCTCTCTCTTAAGGACCTGGCGGGTCCCTTTCTATTTCTTCTAGCTGGGATGGCCGTATCATTCTTGGTTTTCTTGATAGAGAAGATAGTGTTTAAATACCACGAATCTACTGGTAAAAATGGAGGATCGCACTTAATCGTTTAGGCGAAACCATGTCATTGAGATGAACTCAAACTATAGTTACACTATTTCAATATTCATGTCTATGCCCGCACTGTTATTGTCATCAGCCAATTATTATTCATGACCATATCAGTATATTTTGCTTGAACAAGAATCAATATTTAGCTTTTTATTTGTTTTCACTTAGGACGAGAAAAAATAAACCCAAAGAGAAATTTTGGTAAAACTATAGAATGCGACTACGCATTTTCATTAAAATTCTTAATATAATTAAACTTATGAAAAAAATTAAAATAATATAATATACATATATTAAGATACATGTATGCAAGATACATAATTTACTAGCTTATAAATTTAGTGAGTTTCCATCGTCCAGCTGGCACATTGGTACTAGCCTGGTATTAACAAGATAATAGGTTCAAGCCTTGGTATCACCAATGTTTTATTTAGTTAAATTCATTATATTAATAATACTAAATTGTTTTGAAAATTATACATTTTGGGTTTTTTGGGTTTTTCAAAGTCCATTCGTGACGACCATGGATTAGTTTCACTATTTTGCGGAAACTAAGATATTTCAATGAAATAAAGTTATCCCTGAGGGTTTTGCTTTAGCAAATAACCCGACAGGTAACTAATAAATGTAAAAGGACCCTGGACAAGGACTCTGAGCTGTTTAAAGCTAAAAAAATTATTACTGCTGGGGAGTGCTTTTTCTCTGAAAATAATTTATAGAAATGCTTCATATTACACCAAAATGATGATAAAATTATGTTACATCCGGTGAGTATTTAGCTATAAAAAAGGCTGGATAAAATACACTCCACCAGACTTCCTTTAAACTTACATTTCATTGTGGCGCAGTGGTATAGCCGAATATAGCACTTGACTGTAGAACAGAAGGTCCATGGTCCATCTCCGTGTGCAACCAAAATTTTTAAAGTTTTGTAATGTGAAATAAAGGTCTCCATTCACATTTAAAGATGATTGGTCACAGTTAGAAGAGAGTCACACTTCAGTCAGTTCACTTTCTATTAGATGAATCTGAGGGAAAGGCTTCTCCCCTCCACCTTGACTACACATGTTAGTATCCCAAGGTTGACTACTGTTAGCTCTTTCAAAAGTCCAAGCGAAGAAAGGAAGAAACGTTCGTGGATCGTTATTCTTGGAAGAGTCAGGTAAAGACATTCGAAGAAGGTAAGGGTTGAATCATAGTACGGGAAGGGATCGTCTTTCATGTCATTATTGCCACGTTACATCATTTCCCACATGACATCCCCCAACGGAGACTCGATCGTCCGCGACGAGTCCGAAGAATCTATAATTACAAGCAGGGTTAGCATCAAATCAAGGCATCCTAACAGAATCAAAATCTCTCTCGAATAAAGATCATGACGCATTAAGCACGCAATGCCATCGGGCCTAAATAAACCAAGTCGCATAATCGCAGTCACAAAGATGAAGATCGCAAGTCGCATAATCGCAATTGTGAAGATGCAGATAGCAAGCCAAAACTAACGACGGTACATGTAAGGCATACGAGCCCTCAGCAGTACTGACTGCTCTATCGCTTCAATGAACAGCTCCGAAAGCGCAACATTCAAACGCGCTCGCGACGAGCACTGTCCACAAAAGCAGCTCAACTCTGGTCACTCTGATCACACTCTTTATCGTGATCATCAAACCATTCCATCAAATCACCCCATCATCACGTAGTTTAATTGATTCTAGTCCAAATCTAAATCAAATCAATGGCACATTAGTTATCATTCTGAAAACAAAACAATACATTAATTATTATAATCTGTAAGAAATGATTATTATAATCTGGAATGCATAAGAAATAATCATTATAATCTGTAATGCATAAGAAATTATGATTATAATCTGAAACATTAGAAATAAAAATGATTAGCAAGGGAAGGGGGAGTAGGGAAAAGGTAATCAGGTTCGTTCAAGCAGCCGATTTCTGATCACCCCCGGTCACCCAATGTCAGGGTCAAATCAATAGCGTCTGACAACATCCATCTTCGAAAGGCTTCATTTCTGCTTGATTACGACACGAGATGGAAGCTGGATATTCAATCCATCCACTTTGTCTTGATGGTTTTAAGCAGGTCGGTGGCAAGATCCATTCTTGCTTAGTCTGGACAGTCTGCAAGTTCCAACGCGCTTTGAAGTCAGACTAAAGTTGGAGCTGGATTCAGTCGAGCTACTGAGAGATTATTCAATTGAAGTCACGATTAAAGCAAGCTGAAAGCTAGATTCAGCCCATCTAGATGTAGACTGGCTTGCTCTCTTACTGCTGCGTGGATGTCGACATGTTGAACATCTAGTCTCCACTTTTCGACGTCTCAATAAAGCTCAAATAAAAGATGTGTGACGTAGCCTCTCGATGATGTAGCTCACAACTGGAACATCATAATTAGTTGTCTCTCAACTTAGCTCAACTATAACAGCTTTAGACGTTGTCACCACCTCTTTAGATTTGAATCAAAGATGTGGGTTTGCTCGGCAGTCACTCCGTTCAACTTTAACCAATAAAAAAGGCTCTGAATTATTCCTTGAACCTCTGGTGATCGCGTCCGATCAACCTAGAGTTCATTAGTTCATCCTTGTCAGGGTCAATTCAATAGCGTCTGACAACATCCCTCGGTGGCAAGATTCATTCCTGCTTAGTCTCGGTCGGTAGCAAGATTCAAGGTAAACAGATCATGCTCAACAAAAAGACGAAGACTGCAGCATAAATAACGATGATAAGTCAGTAAATGATCCATGTAGCTTCAACTCTACCGAGCCTGGCTCAATGACGAAAGAAGATCGATTCAAATGAGCCATACTACACCGGTGGATGCCTAACAATATCTAGACCCAATCTTGTTCTCTGATGACCGAAGCTTGATTAAATTGAACCATAAATTTCAATACAATGCGCATAAGCAGCTATAGATTCAGTCTAGACTCATGAAAATATTCACTAATCAGCCTATCCATTGTCAATCCAAGTTCGATTCAATCGAGCCTTTGACAAAGTGTATCACCAGCCAGATCCATGCATTCATTCCATTCTAGGCTGATGATGGAAAATAGCTCCGTTTACTTAACATAACATCAGCAAGGTCAACTGGACACTGATGTACTAAATAAGATTATAAGACGTTGTAGTACCGACGTTCTCTCACGATCGGTTGGAAAAGCTCGGCAAGATAACGGACAAAGCTTGATTCAATCGGGCTAAACCTCTGGACAATGGGTATCGGCAGCTAGATTCAATCTAGACTGTGACGGGAAAGCCTCAACATTCTCTTTCTCCATAACTTAATTATGATGAGTTAAATAATCCATGTGCAACTACATAAATCGATCCAATCGATCCATACCTCTGGATGATGCGTATCAGAAGCTAGATTAAGTCTAGACTGATGGTGAATAGTAGAGCTCAAATCTTCCTCTGCATAACTTTGGCAAAGTGAACTAGATACGGTGGGTGTGCTGGATAAGGCTAGACGATCTCTCATCATCAACGACGTTCTCTTCTTGTAGCATCTCAATTAAAACGATCAGTGGCTACAGCGCTCAATTATCGGGAATGCCGACGAGGCCATGACGTACTGGTTCAGATGATGATGATTCACCCGGTATTTCTTTCCCGCTATGATGTGTCAATGTAGATCTCTCGATGACGTCTTCTGGTCGAACCATCCGTCAATCTTTTCTCCAATTAGCTCTCGCAATGTGATGTAGCCCAATTCATCCAACAGGGAAGGTAGGTGGTTTCACCTACCCTGCTTCTCCACCATGTAATGTGAAATAAAGGTCTCCATTCACATTTAAAGATGATTGGTCACAATTAGAAGGAAAAAAAACTGTGCAAACTTTAAGGAAATTTCGTGTCCGCTTTTTTCGGACAAAACATTTGTCCGGGTAATTTCCGGACATTTTGTGTGTTGGAGCCGCGTTCAAGACATCATGTTCGAAAAATACGGACAAAACACATGTTGTTGGTGACATGTTAAAAAAACGGATCTTTTTTTGCGAGTTATAGTCACTGTATAATAGAAAAAAAAATGATTTAGTGATTTATCTATCTGTTACATGAATGATTGGCAGCTGGTATACTATTCCTCTCTGAGACAAATAAGGTGAATACACTTAAAGTTGCTTAGCTTACCACTCATAAAAACAGGGAAGAACACTAAGGGTTTTAAAACTCTTTTCGAGATCTTTTGAAGTTCTTGTGAGTCACGCTGTTTCTTTAAAGCACTGGAACGGTACATACACCCATCAAAATGATTTAGACATGTTAGATATGTTGGTTTTGTTACTAGCTCAATTGAACTTTAGGTCGAACTCTCAAACTCTGTAATATATTATTTACGCCGTCAAATTTGTATCATCAGTCGCTTTATTATGATACCAGTGTACTTTGTTGCAATATGTAGCTTATCCTAGCCTGTATTTATCGAGTGAGTGCCTAGTACTTTTGAATTTTTGATTGAGATGCTGCAACTAAATTGTTAATAGCTTTGAAAATGAGTAAATAAATTAGAACAAGGTGAACTGCTGGCTGGAAGAGAAACTTATTTGCCGGTCATCATAGGATATAAAATCGATACATGAAAACAGAACTATTCGTTCCAAGAAGGGCGGTCCTTGTCAGTATTACTTGCTTGGTCAAATCGAACAGAAGCGTTTTACCTGTAATTTGCCTATTATGTCACGTAATACATCAAGTAGAAGAAGGATATCAGCTATCCCGAAATTCTTCATTTGTATCTGGTTAACAACCACTTTTGAATTGAATACTGCTGTTCGCCCTTCTGAAGTTAAGGAAGCGAGCAGTTCTAATGCTTTCTTACTTCTTCGGGAGCTGAGTGGTTCTCACTTGCTCATGTCGGCTAGTCCGGTACAAATATATTTCATAGGCCAACGTAATGTGAAAAGGGCTACGGTGCACTTTAATTGAATTGATTTTTACCTACAGGATCCACCATGGTTTAATGAAAAAATTGAGGCAAACGGAACCTCCACCTATAACGGTCTACACGTAAACCAAGGTTGTAATGAGCGCGCTCCAAAAAAAAACGGGAGCGTGAGCATGAGCGCGCTCCTTTCGGAAAAAAGGAGCGTGAGCGCTAACGCTCGCTTGAAAACTTAACGCTCCAATTTGCGCTCTTTTTGTGACTTAGCGCCATCTACCGCTAAAAAAAAAACCTTTTTATATGCACAATTTATGTCGTCTGCTATGACAGCTTTGACGTTTCACGTTAATATCACTATAGTGATATTAATACTACTTGTATTGAAAGATATTCTTTTGTACGGATACGAAAAAATGAAGAAATTAAAATTGGGAGAAGAGAGGCTACTTTCAATCTATTAAAGAGAGGAGTAAAGAAATAGACAAAAAGCACCACTTAATATTAAAACAAATTATAACAATGTTAACATGTTAAAAGGAAGCAGACATAGGCACCAAATTTTCAGTCCTCACATTCAACGAATGCATTATTCGAACGGACTGTTCTATTCCGCTGATCGTAACCCAGGGCAAATTAATGGTCCCTTGGCCAGAGGAAGAAAGCCGCATTATGGCTCTTATACGACCATTTCAACTTGAAGTTAGGAACAATTCAATGATGACCATATTTTTTTTAACAAAAAGCATAATTTTTTTTACCATATTTTAAAAGGTCTGGCTGCTTCTGGCAATTTCGGTAATTTTTTACTTTAAATTGGTCTGAAAATGTGCTTCAATGCCCTCTTCTTCTCTTTATAAATTTGTACAAGGTGAATGGAATCACTGGAAATGCAAATTAGCTTTCCGGATTGTTCAAGTTACTTGGTGTCTGGCTTCTCTCTTGTTCTTGAACGCTTATTCTAGCACCGTTACTTCTTATTTTACGGCTCCAAAATTGATGCAGGTAGCCAATAGCCTGGATGACGTAGCTCATGGTTACCCTCAAAATGTGAAGCTGCTCGTGGAAAAGGACGGATTCATGGCAGAACAATATCTGGTAACGTATAAGCCAAATGTATATGAATACCTCTATGAATAATACTAGAATGTATAATATAGAGAGCTAGTGCAGGAACTTTCAAAATGCTTGGTGACTCAATGAGGAACTACCCGGATTCAACGTATATTGGTGAAACAGTAGGGTTAGAAAAAATGTTCAGCGGAAAATATGCTTACTTTGCGGTAGACCAAATTTATTATGTGTTAATGTCAGACCAATATACCTATTCGATGTATATTTTATGCAGTCAGACAATCAGGTGATGGTTTTCATGGATGTGCTCTACAAAAAGTCCGGAAATCATTGCCGATTTACAGTTTCAAATTCGAACGATGCATCGGTTTTTGCCTTTCAAACTGTATGGACGTTCCCAAAACATTGGCGCTACACTGACGCTGTCAATTACAGGTTTTAATGGCGATGGTTCTTTAGTACTATTATTATAGTTGATAATTGTGTAATATGAAATTGTTTTATAAATCAGGTTGAAATGGTTGGCGGAATTTGGGCTCGTGAGTTACTGGAGTAATAAGATCTTACCCAAACTAGATCAATGCCAACTAGATACCTACCACAAGGCTTCAGGACGTCGTAGAGTATATTCACTTCACGATCTGATGGGCCCTTTTATCTTTCTTCTAGCTGGAATTACCATATCTTTATTGGTGTTCTTAGTTGAACTTATCGTATTCAAATTTCACAGCAGTCAGCAGGATAACAAAATCGAACCGAGCATATCTCACTCTTAACTCATAGTTAATGTCTTACCTCTAAAGGAAGGTAACAACATTTGAAGAAATCGATAAAAGAGACGCCCCTTTAAAGATAAGTTTTTCCTAATTAAATATGTGACACACTTATGGCTGCAGATAATTGTCCTCTCAGACTTCGTAATACATAATTATTTATACATATAGATAGTCGTAGCCTATAACACACTTGTATTGGTATTATGATTGAAATACAGATATAACTCTAATATCTCATCTCACTCTGTTCTTTTGGAAGCAGATGTGAAAACAGCTAGCATGCTAGCTGTCTCACTTCCAGCTCTTTAATGGTAAATTTCTTACTTCTAAAGGAAGGTTACAACATTTGTCTCAACGATAAATTTTATTTGTGATTTGTCACACATTTTATGGCTATATGATTATTCCCCTCTATAGTCTACATTCTACATTACACTTTTATTGTTATTTGAAAACAAGTATAGTGTATATTTTACAGTTTCATGTCATCACTCGATAAATGTATGTATCAATACGTCATGAAAATAAATATTCGATGTTCACCAATACCGAAGAATCTCTTTCGTATGTCATAAATATATTGTTTTGCCCAGAATAATTCAGCACGATATCCTTTTAAAATACGGTTATTTTTCTTAGAACTTCGAGCTTTCATTTCAATCTGCATTCTGATTTTTCCCTGTTTTTTGGTTGAAATATTTAGCTGTGTAAGCATACATCGGTGGTGGGGAGGGTGATTTGATCTGGGTAAGACACTGGAAATACATATAGACTAGATAGAAACACATGCCCTGCATTATAAGTATTCACCCAAGTGCGTCATGCACTCTTGAATCTATAATCGAGGCTTCTCGACAGTGCTGAAAGTGAATAAACAAACAATGAACAGAGAAGGTGGGCGATCGGATTGTCGTCCAACTGATATTCGGAAAGGTTCTAGAATAAAAAAAAATCGATAAGCAAACAAACTTTGTTTCCTAGGAGGGCCATTGCTAGTATGATTCTGTTGGTTTCTTCGAATGGACGCACTTTGTATCGTCTTGCTATATGATGCTTCGTTCATCAGCTAGTAGAAATATAGCTAATATTTTCTCGTTAATAACCCGGATCTGGTTAGTAGTAGCTGCTTACACCTGCGAAGTTTATTCTGACGTCATTGAAACGAGCATCAGTAACATAAGTCTTAAACATGACATCTTACTCCTTCAGGAGTTGAGTGGTTCCCACTTGCTCATATCAGCTAGTCCAGTAATTTTATAGAGCTTTGAATAAGAAAAAAGGATGTATATAAGTTAACTCAACTTATCATATAGGATCCGCCCTGGTTTAATGAAAGAGTGGAGGCGAACGGAACTTCAACCTATTACGGCGTGCATGTCAACATTTGTGATTACATAGCTCAATCCTTAAATGCCACGTACATTGACTAACTGTCTTGCATTATTTTCTTATTGAATAAGGGTTTATTTTACTTCGTTTTACATTGAAAGGTATTCCTTTGTCCGCACCCGAAAAGACGAAGAAAGAGAAATCGGGAGAAGAGAAGCCACATTTAATCTTTTGAAGAGAGGGGTAAGAAGAAAATAAAATCCCCTCCTGATTTTTTTCAGTATAGTTAAGCAATACAAAACTTTCATAGTTGCTGCTCTCTTTAATTACTTTTTTAATAACTAAAAATAGACAGCAGAGATCAGTACTTTATTTTGATATTATACTTATCGTACTGTAATTACTGTAATATATCTTTTATCGTACTGATTTTTTTATTCAGGAAAAAAAAGTCCTCTAAAAGATCATATAATTCTCATGGCCAAATAACTTTAATTTTAAAGGAGGTGAATATTACGACCAAGTCCGTACTCCTTACCATGAACGAATGCATCATTCGCACGGACTGTTCTATCCCATTGTTCTCTACCCGAAACCAACTAATGGTACCATGGCCAGATGAGGAAAGCCGCATATTGGTCATGGTTCGACCTTTTCAATTCGAAGTGAGATTAAATTATTTTATTATTATGGATGCCAATTTAAACAATTGGCCACCTATTCGTTTCTTTTGCTTAACAGGTTTGGTTACTTTTGGCAATTTCGATAATGTCTATTATGTTGACAATGACGCATATACCTCGACCAGCAAACAAGACTAACTCTGATAAGAGTCAGGAGTGGATTACTGTTATCACCTTCGTTTTAACAGGAAAAGGTTTTTCTTCCATCATTCAAATATATTAACTATCATGATTACCTTAATCTGCACTCAATCCATATTTATTAAGGGGAATGGAATCACTGGAAATGCAAATTGGCATTCAGGATTGTTCAAGCTACGTGGTGCCTGGCTGCTTTAATTTTTTTGAACGCTTATTCTGGCGTCGTCACTTCGAATTGGACTGTGCCGAAGTTGATGCCAGTGTCAAAGACTCTTCATGATGTTGCTCATGAGAACCCAGCAAATATAAAGTTGCTTGTCGAAAAGGATGGTTTCATGGCAGAAAAATATCTGGTGCCTTATACTTTCGTATCTGCATTGTAATACTTTAATTAATCATGTAATTTCATTATTTATAGAGGGCAACTACAGGAACTTACAAGAAACTTGCTGACTCTATGAGTTGTTATCCGGATTCGACGTATATTGGTCAAGCAGAAGGATTGAAAAAAATGTTTACCGGAAAATATGCTTACTTTTCGGTAAAGATATACTTTACGCACATCTCTGTGTTAATAAATGAATAGAATCATTCATCTTATTCGTCACTGTACTGTTTATTCTGTACAGTCGGACACGAAAGTAATGGTTTTCATGGATATCCTCTACAAAAAATCTGGTAACCGTTGCCAGTTTACTGTTTTCAATTCGAATACATCAGAGGGTCAATATGTCTGGACATTCCCAAAACATTGGCGATATACTGATGCTGTCAATCACAGGTAAAATTCATTTTCTTTATTTTATGTTAATAAACACGGTCAAATGATAGTAAAATTTCACCAAAGGGTTTGTTTGAAACATTTTTCCATATAGGATCAAATGGTTGGCGGAATTTGGGTTGGTTGGCTACTGGAGCAACAAGATCTTACCCAAACTGGATCAATGTCAACTAGATAACTATCGGAAGGCTTCAGCAAAACGCAAAGTCTTATCACTTAATGATCTGATGGGTCCTTTTATCTTTCTACTTGCTGGCATTTCCACGTCCTTTATGGTTTTCTTAGTGGAACTTATTGTATATAAATTCCACAAGAGAAGCAAATAACACAATCACATCTGCATAGTATAAGAAGATTTTGACAAAAGTATTTGTGTTCCTTTCAACTGTTCCACCTACCTTCAAGGATGGATCTATTTAGAACAAAACATCGTTCTACTGAAAAGTTAATACCAAATCCATCTTTAAACATAAATTAATTAAAAATTACATTTCGAAAGAAGAAAGATAGGTACAATAATGTACTTAGACAAATACATAAATCTTCGACATTAAAACTCTAACCGAGTTTAACAATTTCATCTCAAATAGTCCCGCTCTCCCCTACTGCTGTTACTTTGTTGTATCATTCGCAGTCAACATGTAACGCTATCTGAAAATACAGCTTCTCAAATGGATTCTACCCTCCCGTGTGTCATACAAGAGTCACAATTATTGATGTTATTCTATTAATCTTGTTCACAAGACATACAGTAAATATTATTAAAAATTATGAATAATAAAAAAATTAAAGTTTACATTTTTCAAAGTAATAGCGGTGAGGAAACATAAAAAAATTAACCATTACTTGGGTGCTCGAGACTTGTTTAGAACTATTGGAACTACATCGGCACATGGCATTATGTTACTTTGGGATGGTTTTTGGTTATTTAATTTTTGTGCTGCCAGTAAGAATAATAAGAAATGTGAATTGTTTCATGGTTTCGATACTGTAGTTGCTAAGATGTGGCTAGTGATCAAATAGTTGACGTGTGCTGTATAAATAGTCTCCACCAACACACCTATTCAACCAGTCATTGCATTCAATATATAGCATACACGCATTAAAAATGTTCAATGACTCCTAAAGCGTATTCGTTTGCATAGCATATCTCCAAGGCTGTCCTGTACCCATAAGAATAGCAGGTTGAAGAAACAATTCCACTGAAAAAATGAAAATATATACATGTGTAATGAATCATATACGGTTTCCATCGTAACAAAGCAGCAATGACACAAAACAGAAGGTAGCACAGATGAAGAAATATAACTGATGGGGAATGCAGCATTGTCGGCAGTTTGCATACTACTCTTGAAGTAAAGAAAGGCTTCGATCTTTATCATATATATCATCACTGGCTACATACAATCAACATGCCTCTTTTGTCACCAGCGAGAAAAATAAGAACAAGAAGAAACATCGCTCTTAATTTCATTAAGGCGGCTACGATACTGTTTACTTTTCAAATTTGGTTTGTTCTATCGGAAACGGAATTCAAAGTAGGTAAAAATAACAATGAAGCCGCGCTTCTAAAGGAATTGAGTGGAACTCACTTACTTATATCAGCAAGCCCAGTATGTGTATTAATCAATTAACAAAATTTTGAAAATGTAAATCATGTAAAAGGTAACTTAAAAATCAACAGGATCCACCTTGGCTTAATGAACGAATAGATGCTAATGGGAGCTCAATATATTACGGTTTACACGTCAACATATGTAATTACTTAGCTCAGGCCTTAAACGCTACGTAATGCGAATTGTTTTTTTAAAACTTTATATACAAGAATAACGATTTGCTTTAATTTATGTATTAATAGGTATTCTTTTGTAAGAGCAGCGAAAGACGAAGAGAAAGCGATCGGTAGAAGAGACGCATCTTATAATCTTCTTCTGAAAGGAGTGAGTCAAAATATATTTTTGGATATAATAATGTCTCTTTGTGCATAGTAATGTTTTAGAGTCTTGGAGAATTTTTTGTAATGAAACGAATAAGTAAATTTAAATTTCTTTATATCATACATTTTCAACTCAGATTGTTGAAAGCATGGTCTTCCATAAATAAATGTTGGATTGGGCAATATAATTATGTAAAATTAAGCAGTGTGAACTTTATCATATTTACAGCCTAAAATGTTGATTTATAATGTATGTAAGCAAAATATGCAACATAATATGAACAGTAAAATCTAACCCTTAAAAATGTACTGTATATCTACTCTTTAAAAAAATGAAGGAGGTGAATATTTCGGCCAAATTTGTACTCCTCGTAAAGATTGAATGCATTCTTCGAGCTGACTGTTCCATTCCGTTGCTCGTATCACATAGCCAATTAATGGTCCCCTGGCCGAAAGAAGAAAGTCGTATTTTAGCCACTATTCGACCGTTTCAATTTGAGGTTTAGCATTTCTATACTGAAAAAAGGGGAAAAAGTGTTCTAATTTCCTTATTGTCATTATGTAAACGATTGTAGGTATGGTTACTAATGGCAATATCCATTACCTGTGTTACATTCACAATCGCTTATATACCGAAATTCTACAAGGAGAGTAACAATAAGAGAGAAGATTTTGGCATTTCTGCCATCTACGTTTTGACTTGCCAAGGTTAATTTTTATTTATTTCAAGAAACGTTCATAATTTATTTTAGTGATTTAAATAAATAAGGTGGTTGGGATCAATGGAAACACAAACTATCATTCAGGATTCTTCAGGGAACTTGGTGTTTGGCTGCGTTTGTTCTATTGAACGCTTATTCTAGCACCATCATCTCCTACCTGACTGCACCCAAACTAATGCCAGTGGCAAAAAATCTTGATGAAGTCGCTTCTGGCATTCACCAAAATCTCAAACTACTGGTGGATAAGGATAGTATCATGAAAGGCCGTTATCTGGTTTGTCTCTAATAAATTGACTTACATTTACATATTCTTTGCTATAAACTAGCCTGTTATTGTGTTCATCATCATTACGACATACATTATATAGGAGGCGACCAACGGAACTTGGAAATTACTTGGGGATTCTATAAGACGCCATCCTGATTCCCTGTTCAGTAGCTATGGCGAAGCAATTCAAAAGCTGCTCAGTGGCCAATATGCATATACCAGCGTAAAATACTCTATTATTCGTTACATAATATATACTGTTTATAACAATTAATGTGTTTGTAAAAAAATTAAGGTGAGCACACGAGTCATGATTTTTATGGACAAGCTTTACAAAGAGGCAGGAAATCGTTGCCGATTTACAGTTTTCGATAAGGATAATGGTGAAACAGTCAATTTAGTCTGGTCGTTTCCCAAAGATTGGCGGTACACTCAAACTGTAAACAACAGGTATTAAGTTTAAAAGTTTTACTTGCATACATGGTTGCCATCAATTTTTATCATCGGTTAATAATAGGCTAAATGGGCTGGCCGAATTTGGATTAGTTGACTATTGGACCAAAAAGATTCTGCCCAAACTGGAGCAATGTCAACTAGATAACTTTGAGAGGGCTTCGGCAGAGAAAAGAGTTCTGACTATTAAGGATCTAATGGGTCCCTTTGCATTTCTTTTGGCTGGAGTCGCCACATCTTTCTTAGTTTTCTTGATCGAGAAAATAGTATTTGTATACCATCTACGCCATGTATAAGCCATAATGGGCATCTACGTGTATTTTTTCAAGGATTTTCAAGTTATCATAGCTGCATACTTGAAGTAAAAATAGATAGGCAAATAATCAAATCAATCACATATAAACAATGTTTATCCACTTTTTTATAAGACTTGCATTGTAGCGTATGCATTCATGTTGTGGTTCACACTTTCCTCATTAAATGGTGATTTCTTTAAATACACGGAATGCAAAGAAATCATTACATGATTGGCTTATTGTTAAAACGGTGAAGTTATTTACTTACATATTAAACCAATACTGCATGGAAAATCTCGTTCGTATGACATGAATATAATGTTGGCTCAGAATAATTCAGTATTATAGCCAATATGATGGCGAATACTGGGTTGCATGTTTCGGTCTTCTGCTATTCCCCTTTAAAGTAGAAGTCATTGCCGTTGCGAATCTGCATATAGCTTCCATTTCAATCCTACTTTCCTTCTTTTTTTGCTTCAATATTTAACGGTGTTTGCATACATCGGTTGTTGGAAGGGAGATTTGATCTGGATATAAGTTGAGGTGTTTCAAATCAAGAAAATGGATAAAAAAAAGAAAGGAACAAACAGCAGGTTTCCACCAAGGATTGCTGCGTAGTTGCTTTTGACTTTTACATTTTTAAAAAGTCAATGGAATTACACAGCAGAATAGTCGATACACATAGGCTTACTTGGTGTGGACACAGAATTAAATAATAAATTTGCAATCATCAAACTACTGCAGCTGCAGCAGCAGTATACACGAAATAAGTTCTAAGAGTTACTATTGTTTGATTCCTACGGCAAAATCCTTTTTCGTTAGAAACAAAAAAAAACTGCAAAAATAGTGCATGATGATCTATCGTTTACATCGTGACAAAACAGTACCAGCACTAAACAAAAGGGTCCAAAACAAAGAAAATATCAAAATACTACGGTTAAAGTGTAGAATCATTGGCAGTTTGCATACTACTATTCTGAAAAATAACGTTAAAGTTTTTTTGTCATAAAGAAGTCACTTCTATTAATCTTATTCAGTATATTGAGGACACTTTATTGAAAGAATAGTTCATCCCTGATTTACATACATATTTAAAGTCTATGGAATCGAAATTCGTGTCTTATTTATTGAAATTATAGTAGAGCGAGAATGGGTAAAATAACGGGAAAAGTACCTATTATTGCCAACAGGACCTAATCTAGCCCATCAGTTACCCTTCCTTTCTTGAACCACTGGAACTACATCGGCACATGGCATTACAGGCATCCAATCACTTTTTTTTTCTTTTTTTTTTTTGGGGGGGGGGGGGGGGGGGGGGGTATTGTTTGTTTATTTTTATAGAAATCTTTTTGTGCTTATACTAGAATAGGAAAGATGGATGTTTTGGTAGTTTCGATACTGTTACTGGCGTTTAGATTTGAGACATCATTCTCAACCCCTTGTCGTTCTCATTTGACTTGATGGGGTGGTGACGACAGCAAAGTGCATATTGGGTAATACCGCCGTCGCTCTTCTTATCAACTGATGGCTTAACATGATACATACTTATTCAGCTTTATATGATATGATGTTAAAATATAGACCTGATTCTTAGAATGCATCCCAAATTCTATATTGATGGTTCATTTTAAATGTATGTGTGTAGCTATCTCCAAGTTACAGCTTCGTGTTCATGCAGCACGTACTGCTGATATTTTCCCCTTGCATTTTGTGGTTTCAAATAAATAAATAAAAAGAAGCACAAGGCCACCAACTGGATTCAAAGGAGATCAATACACAGCAAAATTCCATCCACAAATGAGGATTCCAAGAAATATTCTCCAATCTCCACATCATTTTGAGAACTAGTGTTACACGCGTAATATAACGTAATAGAATGTAGAAGTTCACAATTTATATAATCAACAGGAGTAGTGTAACTAGCTAGCACCATTCTAAAGGGGAAATGATGGAAACCATCAAATATATCTTTCTAAATTTATCTTAATATTTTTACACATCAGCATATATTCAATACTGGATCATCGATGTGCTACATGCTGGTATACCACTAAATTCTGTGAAAAATATATGAATAAGAATATAAGTTCGGTTGAAAAGGTTACCATTGACGCACCAATCATTATAACCAGTTAAACAACAAAATAATGCAATACTAACTTGCTTCGGTGGGCGTTTCACGTCAGCAGTCAACTCCAAGGGCGGTGGACAAAAATCTATTGGGTATTTATTAGATTTCTTTTGGAAAGTACCTCGACTACAACTCGTTCCATGCTGGCATTACTGCTATCTAATGCAGTAATATAGCCTATTCTGTAGTGTTTTCAACGTGGGCGTATTGGTATGGAATTGTATGTAGCCTGCACGCATGAATTATACAAATTTCAAGTGGGCGAATGGCTGAATCAAAAATAATAATTGTGTAAATCGTATTTTATTTCTTTTTGATTTAGGTATGTTTATTGTTAAGACATAATATTCAACTAAATGATGAAACCGCAGGTTCTTCAAGAATTGTAACGGTGCATATGAATCATCTATTTAATCCCAACAATAAGAGAGCATGTAATATATAAAAACTTTATATATTACATGTAAAATAGTGTTAATTGCTTACGTACATACTTCTTACTGTATTATTGTTATAGTCTTTTGAAAACCACAGTGAGAGTCTCACAGTGGGACTACAGCATTAAGGGCATACATTGACGTTCTTGTTATAAACCTAATGCTGGAGAGAAAATAAGCATTCCACACACAATTGATACAATTATATATTAAAAATTACAATTATTTGTAATCATGAATATTTTTCCCATCAGGTATCCTCCTCACTTCATTTGCTGTTTTTCTGAACAATAACAAAGGAAACAAGGGGAGAACCCTGATTGTTCATCAGCTAATGTGAACCCAACTTGAATAAATTAAAAATTGTGCACTTTTGAATATGTTTAAAAGAAGTAGGCTTTTTCGATATTCTAATCACGCCACAATTGATTTTGTTTGTCTTAAAATTTAGAACCAATTTCGAAAAATTCCGTTGATTAATGGTTGTAGATTCTGTAAATCTTTCATCGAGTGATCCCACAACAAAATTTATCGATTTACCTTTTTATTTGTTGCATGCTGACTACTGACATGCTGTGCAGTATGATATAAAATAATATAATAAGAAGAATAATTTCAAATTGTCAAATTCAAATAATCAATTGCTAATTTCTGTTGATACAAAATATGTATACGTATACTGTTTCCATCGCAACATAACAACAACAAAGACCAAAAGTTTTAAAATTTAATTATAAATGAAATGACCGCAGTATATTATCGTTTGCGGGAAAAAAATCTCATCTACCATGTGGGAGCACGATGCAAGTTTCTCGTAAAACATCTGACACTCAGGTGACATTACTGGGTGCGAACTTGAAACATGACACCAGATGTTCTATTTGAGATTTTTATTTCTCAACACCAGCATCAGCTAGAGCTGTAGACATGTATATAACAAATCGACATCGACTGGATCCTCTGCAGTCTGCTGTGCCGAACAAAGGCATCTCGTAGTAGAAATATTTCTTTAAATGACGAAACGTTAAACATCATGTCATTTTCATCATGGAGAAGAAAAATAGGAGGCCTAAACTTTCATCTTGTTGGGATGGTATTATTGTTCACTATTGAGATCGTTCTTTCCGTTGCATCTGATGATGTGAACGATAGTAAAGCCGAGCTTCTTAAGGAATTAAGTGGCACCCACTTGTTCATAGGCGCCAGTCCAGTATAACGTTTAAGCAAATTAACTATAGTGTAAACGATTGTTATACTATTAATCTATTCTATAGGAACCTCCATGGCTTAATGAACGAATGGAGGCTAATGGAACCTCAACCTATTACGGTTTACACGTCAACATATGTGATTATTTGGCAGAGGCCCTAAATATCACGTATACTACATTCATTTATGTAATATCAAAAATCAAACTCTACTCTAACTAATTCCTTATACAGGTATTCTTTTGTGAATGCAAGAAGAGAAGAAGAGGGCACGATCGGACGAAGAGACGCGCTTTATAACCTTCTACAGAGAGGAGTAAGACAAAGTATCTTGTTTCAATAATACTCAATATCTGACGACAATATCTTGACCTCATCCATAAAGGAAGTGAATATTTCCGCCAAATTTGTACTCCTCGTGATGGTTGAATGCAAACTTCGGGCAGATTGTTCGATTCCATTGACCGCAACGCAGAGCCAATTACTGGTCCCATGGCCAAAGGAAGAGAGTCGCATATCAGCACCTATTCGACCATTTCAAGTCGAGGTAATTCGTAAATATTTACTTAAAAACATGTATTTACAAAATATCCTCTGTAATGTGTATGGTTATAAAGGTTTGGATACTATATGCGATTTCCATTCTTTGTGTTACATTATCGATCGCATACATACCAAAATTTTACAAGGAGAGTAATAATAAGAGAGGAGATTTAGGCACATCTGCCATCTACGTTTTAACTGGCGAAGGTTTTTTTTTCTTCCTTACTTTTCAATCATATATTCATATGCCGTTCAATAACTATTTTTTGAAATTAAAAAAGGTGATTGGAATAAATGGAAATCCAAACCATCATTCAGGATTCTTCAAGGAACTTGGTGTCTAGCTGCTTTCGTCCTACTTAACGCATATTCTAGCACCATCATTTCATATTTGACTGCACCAAAACTGATGCCAGTGGCAAAGAATCTTGATCAAGTGGCCTCTGGCTACCCACAAAACCTTAAGCTACTGCTTGAAAATGATGGATTTATGAAGAACATTTACCTAGTTTGTTTCCTTTTCGAAATGTATTAGAGCAGTCATTATTGTTATTGTTATTATAAATAGGGTGCAACTACGGGAACTTGGAAGTTGCTTGGGGATTCTATAAGACGGAATCCGGATTGTCTTTTTCATAGCTATGAAGAAGCTGTTCAAAAATTGCTTACCAGCCAATATGCATACTATAACGTAAAATATCAAAATGATAGTAAATAGATATATAATTAGCGCATATGTATAAACTATTTTAAGGTGGATATGCGAGTCAAAGTTATGACGGACAACCTTTACAAAGCTTCGGGAAAAAGTTGCCGTTTTACAGTTTTTAATCAGAACGCTTTTGGTCCATCGAGTTATCTAGTCTGGTCGTTTACTAAACATTGGCGCTACACGCAAGCGGTTAACGATAGGTTTGGTTTCTTTAAATATAATATAGGTTGTAATACAGAATAGGCCATTTTTAAATGTTACCTTGTGTTCAAAATGGAATTGGTTAATAGGCTTAAGGGGTTGGCAGAGTCTGGATTGGTGGACTACTGGATCAAAAAGACTTTGCCCAAATTGGACCAATGTCAACTAGATTACTACAAGAAGGCTGCAGAAGAGAAAAGAGTTCTCTCTCTCAAGGATCTTATGGGCCCGTTTCTATTTCTTCTAGCCGGAATCGCTGCATCTTTCTTGGTTTTCTTGATCGAGAAAATATGGTTTACATACCGTAGTAATGTAATAAGCACTTAAAGCCTGAAATGAAACTACATTTTATCTTTTTTTGTTTTGTTTAAGTAATATAACAAAAACCAAATACGGGAATGAAGACAACTAACTGCTGTATTGATAAGTATGAAACCATAGTTAACACCGAATTACTTAATTGAACGGTTCTTTGCTGTAATCATAAGAATTACACGACAATAATTGGCAGAAGATCGGCGCATAATTTCATTTATCCATAAATAAATTGTTTAAGTAACAATATTGCAGCGCCACTTCGTTTATTCATCAAAAGTTTCTTATATTGCCGTTGAAACCCTGATTTCAGCTGTTGTTCCCTATCTTTTTTTTTGAAGACTAAAGCTATATATACAAAATAAATTGATTCTTTAGAATTATAAAAGATAAGAAACTTATTTCATCTTTTAATATACGATCCAAATAAAGCTATTTTCAGATAAGATACTCCTTTTCATTTAATAACTTAAAAAAAAAATATCGATGTAAATCGAGATAATATAATCAATTAAAGCCTAAAAACACGCGAATAAGTACTTTTCTTTACTTCCCAACCAAATTTCTTTAATTGTTAATTTTCACACAGTCGATAGTTGAATCCGTTTTAAGATTTCCTTCAAATTTCTCAAGTCTACTATTAGATAATATTGCAAAAGGTATCTTTTAAAGTTTATGGATCCGGCGAGATAAAGATACCAAATTATTCATTATTTCATGGATTTAAAAATCAGTCTGTTCACTGTTGCCATAACAACGTAAACAAAAGTCTCGAACATCTATATAAAATAATTAATGGCGTGAGTGTGCAATATCCCCTAGCTGACACGGTCTGCTTCTTATAGGTGATATGCTGCATAGGCATGCTTTCGATGCATGATACCAGCCGTTCTGTATGAGGTTTTTATTTTCCAACCAGTACTATTATGTAGGAACCCCAGAACTGTATGAAAACACATCTAATCGAAATGCTTCCGAATCCTCGATAATAGCTGTATTCACTAAACTATTGCCTTATCTTCGACTCTAAGTATATCATATCACTTTCATCAGGGAAAAGAAAAATGAAACACTTTTAATTTCATTCGGGTGGTGATATAAGAACATCACAACTATCCTTTCAATTTGTATACAGCAGCAGTCACTGCCTGATACATACATAATATTTTTTTATGTGTTTACGGTAATCGGTGTCAACATTTATCTGACCATTACTGTTAAGCATGTTATGTAAATGTACCACTTGACCCCTATATTATCATCTATCGTCGGCTCTGCTGTTCTCCGAATGAATCGCCGTTTAGCTTGTAAGACAGCTGGGATTACCTTGGAGGATGAGGCAAACAAGTATAATTTCGATTAAAAATTCAGGTTAGCTATGATGCACAGTGTACCAGTAAGGTAGGCTACCCAATTATGCACTGCTAGTAGGCTTCGATCGTAAGCATAAGGTAGTATTGATGCGAAGTGTGACAGTATGGTACAAAATTATGCAGTGATGAGAGTCGGCTTCGACGAAAGTTTATACCAGTATACTCAACGAAAATCTATTAGGTATTTACTAGGTTTCCTCAGTAAAGCCTATGGGCTGGAACCCGGTACAAGCTGACATTATTGTTATATACTGCAGTCTAAATTAGTCATAACTCACAGTAAAAAAAAAACAGTAAAAAACATCGTTTCCATCGTAACAAGGCAGCAAAAACCAAAACAGAAGATCTCGAAGATGTAAAGAAATATGTGTTCCAAAGCTTGATCATCGGTAGTCTGCACACTACTCTTGTGCAAAACGTAAGTTTCTCAACACTCAAAAAGATTGAAATTGCTTACAGTACTAACTATAAACACCATGTCCCCTCCATCATCTGGATGGGGAGGAAGAAACAAACTTCATTCTATATGGGCGATCCTACTAGTTTTCACTTTTCAAATTCAGTTCATTTTTTTGGAAACAAACGTGGAAGTGGCGAATGGTAGTAAAGCCGCTCTTCTTAGAGAGCTGAGTGGTACCCACATATTCATATCAGCTTATCCTGTAAGTTCATCAACAACAGTTCTAGAGAGTGTATACGAGAGTCAATAATTGAGGACATAATTTGATTTCTAAACAGGATCCACCTTGGCTTAATGAGCGAGTGGGGGCTAATGGAACCTCTACCTATTACGGGTTTCACACAAGCGTTTGTGAATACTTAGCCGAGGCTCTAAATTTGACGTAAGCACAACAAATAAAAACTTTCTTTATTTGACACAACTGTATAAAAACGAATTCACGTATTATTTCATTATTTTACAAGCAAATAACCTATTGGTATTATTAGCTACTCTTTCGTACGTCTGCAAGAAGATGAAGTGAGAAAAATTGGAAGGAAAGACGCAAGTTTCAATCTTCTCATGAAAAATGTATGAGTTTTACTATTCTAACATATTAATATACATGTGTGCTAATTTACTTTTTTTCAAAGGAGATTAACATTACGACTATACTTGTGTACCTTAGCTTGTACGAATGTTCCCGAGCAGATTGTACCATTCCGTTGCTTATGGCCAAAAATAAATTGATGGTCCCCTGGCCGGAGGAAGAAAGTCGAATAATAGCTCCTTTGAAACCATTTCAAATCGAGGTCTGAATAATAGTATGAAATTAACATTAAAATACAACTATTATGCCTTGATTTATTTTTGTTTTTGCATTAGGTCTGGATCCTTTTGGCCGTTTCAGTAGTTTTCGTCACCTTGGCATTCACATATTTACCAAAACTTTACAAAGAGAACAATAATCAGAGGCAGGATTTAGGTACTTCAGCCATTTACGTTCTGACTGGAGAAGGTCTGGTTTACATTTTGAGAAAGCACATGCGAAAATACAAATTTCTAAGAGGATTTAATTTCAAAGGCGATTGGAATCAGTGGAAATTTAAGCTGTCATTCCGAATTCTTCAGGGAATTTGGTGTCTAGCTGCTTTCGTGTTACTTAACGCTTATTCTAGCACCATCATCTCCTATTTGACTGCCCCGAAATTAATGCCAGTAGCCAAATCCGTTGAAGATGTGGCTCAAGGAATCCCTAAGCAGGACCAATGCCGATTAGATAGTTACACGAAAGCTGCAGAAGAGAAAAGAGTTCTCTCTCTTAAGGACCTGACGGGCCCCTTTCTATTTCTTCTAGCTGGGATGGCCGTATCATTTTTGGTTTTCTTGATAGAGAAGATGGTGGTTAAATATCGGAAATCTACTGGTAACAATGGAGCTTCACTTAAATGTTGAGATGAGACCATCAAAATTACTCCTCAAATTTTTATATCAATATATATATAGTCTACTTTTAACTGAATGCACATACACGCACATTAGATTTATAATAAATGCAAAATGGCAAGAGCTGAAGAGCCAAATATTGACTCAAAATCACTGAATGAGTTATTAACGGTGTTTGCATACATCGGTTGTTGGAAGGGAGATTTGATCTGGATATAAGTTGAGGTGTTTCAAATCAAGAAAATGGATAAAAAAAAGAAAGGAACAAACAGCAGGTTTCCACCAAGGATTGCTGCGTAGTTGCATTTGACTTTAACATTTTTAAAAAGTCAATGGAATTACACAGCAGAATAGTCGATACACATGGGCTTACTTGGTGTGAACACAGAATTAAATAATAAATTTTCAATCATCAAATTACTGTAGCTGCAGCAGCAGTATACACGAAATAAGTTCTAAGAGTTTCTATTGTTTGGATCCTACGGCAAAATCCTTTTTCGTTAGAAACCAAAAAACTGCAAAAATATTGCATGATGATGATCTATCGTTTCCATCGTGACAAAACAGCACCAACACCAAACAAAAGGGTCCAAAACAAGTGGCTTAAAGAAAATATCAAAATACTACGATTAAAGTGTTGAATCATTGGCAATTTGCATACTACTATTCTAAAAAATAAGTTTTTTTTGTCATGAAAAAGTCGCTTCCATTGATCTTATTCAGTATATTGAGGACACTTTACATACATTTATTCACACGATTTACATACATATTTAAAGTCTATGGAATCGAAATTTGTGGCTTATTTATTGAAATTATAGTAGAGCGAGAATAAGTAAAATAATGGAAAAAGTACCTATTATTGCCAACAGGACCTAATCTATAGCCCATCAGTTACCCTTCCTTTCTTGAACCACTAGAACTACATCGGCACATGGCATTACAGGCATCCAATCATGTTTTTTTTTTTTTTTGGGGGGGGGGGGGGGTATTGTTTGTTTATTTTTTATAGAAATCTTTTTGTGCTTATACTAGAATAGGAAAGATGGATGTTTTGGTAGTTTCGATACTGTTACTTGCGTTTACATTAGAGACATCATTCTCAACCCCTCATGCGTTCTCATTTGACTTGATGGGGTGGTGACGACAGCAAAGTTCATATTGGGTAATATACCGCCATCGCTCTTCTTATCAACTGAAGGCTTAACATGATACATACTTATTCAGCTTTATATGATATGGTCGATTGAGCTTTATATTATATGATATGATGTTAAAATATAGACCTAGCGACCACAACTGTTGCATCCCAAATTCCATATTGATGGTTCATTTTAAATGTATGTGTGTAGCTATCTCCAAGTTACAGCTTCGTGTTCATGCAGCACGTACTGCTGATATTTTCCCCTTGCATTTTGTGGTTTCAAATCAATAAATAAAAAGAAGCACAAGGCCACCAACTGGATTCAAAGGAGATCAATACACAGCGAAATTCCATCCACAAATGAGGATTCCAAGAAATATTCTCCAATCTCCACATCATTTTGAGAACTAGTGTTACACGCGTAATATAACGTAATAGAATGTAGAAGTTCACAATTTATATAACCAACAGGAGTAGTGTAACTAGCTAACACCATTCTAAAGGGGAAATGATGGAAACCATCAAATATATCTTTCTAAATTCCTCTTAATATTTTTACACAGCAGCATATATTCAATACTGGATCATCGATGTGCTACATGCTGGTATACCACTAAATTCTGTGAAAAATATATGAATAAGAATTTAATTTCGGTTGAAAAGGTTATCATCGACGCATCAATCATTATAACCAGTTCAACAACAAAATAAGTCAATACTAACTTGCTTCGGTGGGCGTTTCACGTCAGCAGTCAACTCCAAGGGCGGTGAACAAAAATCTATTGGGTATTTATTAGATTTATTTTGGAAAGTACCTCGACTACAACTCGTTCCGTGCCGGCATTACTGCTATCTAATGCAGTATAGCCTATTCTGTATTGTTTTCAACGTGGGCGTATTGGTATGGAATTGTATGTAGCCTGCACGCATGAATTATATATAAATTTCAAGTGGGCGAATGGCTGAATCAAAAATAATAATTGTGTAAATCGTATTTTATTTCTTTTTAATTTAGGTATGTTTATTGTTAAGACATAATATTCAAGTAAATGATGAAACTCAGAAACTGCAGGTTCTTCAAGAATTGTAACGGTGCACATGAATTATCTATTTAATCCCAACAATAAGAGAGCATGTGATATATAAAAAATTATAGTTTTAATTGCTTACACACATACTTCTTACTGTATTATTGTTATAGTCTTCTATAAAAGCCACAGTGAGAGTCTCACAGCGGGGCTATAGCTAATAAGGGCATACATTGACGCTCTTGCTATAACCCTAATTGCTAGAGAGAAAGTAAGCATACTACAAACAATTGACACAATCGATACAATTATATTTTAAAATTACAATGACAACAACGGCAACAAGGAGAAAACCCTGATTGTTCATCAGCTAATCTGAACCCAACTTGAATAAATTAAAAATTGTGCACTTTTGAATATGTTTAAAAGAAGTAGGTTTTTTTCGTTTATTCTTATCACGTCACAATTGATTTCGTTTGTCTTAAAATTTAGAACCGATTTCGAAAAATTCCATTGATTAATAGCTGTAAATTCTGTAAATCTTTCATCGAGTGATGACTGCACTTGCTGGACACACACACACCCACCACAAAATTTATCGATTTACCTTTTTATTTGTTGCATGCTGACTGATGACATGCTGTGCAGTATGATATAAATTAATATAGATTAATATAATAAGAAAAATAAGAATCATTTTTCCTATAATAAACTCAATTACTAATTTCTGTTGATACAAAATATGTATGCATATACTGTTTCCATCGCAACATAACAACAACAAAGACTAAAAGTTTTGATATGTAATTATAAATTAAATGACCGTAGTACATTATAGTTTGCGGGGGAAAAAATCTCATCTACCATGTGGGACCACGATGCAAGTTTCTCATAAAACATCTGATACTCAGATGACATGTACTGGGTGTGAACTGGAAACATGACACCAGATGTTCTATTTGAGATTTTGGTTTTTCAATATCATAACACCAGCATCAGCTAGAGCTGTAGACATGTATATAACAGATCGACATCGACTGGATCCTCTGCAGTCTGCTGTGCCGAACAATAAAGGCATCTCGTAGTAGAAATATTTCTTTAAATGACGAAACGTTGAACATCATGTTATTTTCATCACGGAGAAGAAAAATAGGAGGCCTAAACTTTCATCTTGTTGGGATGGTATTATTGTTCACTATTGAGATCGTTCTTTCCGTTGCATCTGATGATGTGAACGATAGTAAAGCCGAGCTTCTTAAGGAATTAAGTGGCACCCACTTGTTCATAGGCGCCAGTCCAGTATAACGTTTAAGCAAATTAACTATAGTGTAAACGATTGTTATACTATTAATCTATTCTATAGGAACCTCCATGGCTTAATGAACGAATGGAGGCTAATGGAACCTCAACCTATTACGGTTTACACGTCAACATATGTGATTATTTGGCAGAGGCCCTAAATATCACGTATACTACATTCATTTATGTAATATCAAAAATCAAACTCTACTCTAACTAATTCCTTATACAGGTATTCTTTTGTGAATGCAAGAAGAGAAGAAGAGGGCACGATCGGACGAAGAGACGCGCTTTATAACCTTCTACAGAGAGGAGTAAGACAAAGTATCTTGTTTCAATAATACTCAATATCTGACGACAATATCTTGACCTCATCCATAAAGGAAGTGAATATTTCCGCCAAATTTGTACTCCTCGTGATGGTTGAATGCAAACTTCGGGCAGATTGTTCGATTCCATTGACCGCAACGCAGAGCCAATTACTGGTCCCATGGCCAAAGGAAGAGAGTCGCATATCAGCACCTATTCGACCATTTCAAGTCGAGGTAATTCGTAAATATTTACTTAAAAACATGTATTTACAAAATATCCTCTGTAATGTGTATGGTTATAAAGGTTTGGATACTATATGCGATTTCCATTCTTTGTGTTACATTATCGATCGCATACATACAAAAATTTTACAAGGAGAGTAATAATAAGAGAGGAGATTTAGGCACATCTGCCATCTACGTTTTAACTGGCGAAGGTTTTTTTCTTCCTTACTTTTCAATCATATATTCATATACCGTTTAATAATTATCTTTTGGAATATAAAAAGGTGATTGGAATAAATGGAAATCCAAACCATCGTTCAGGATTCTTCAAGGAACTTGGTGCCTAGCTGCTTTCGTTCTACTTAACGCATATTCTAGCACCATCATTTCATATTTGACTGCACCAAAACTGATGCCGGTGGCAAAGAATCTCGATCAAGTGGCCTCTGGCTACCCACAAAACCTTAAGCTACTGCTTGAAAATGATGGATTTATGAAGAACATTTACCTAGTTTGTTTCCTTTTTAAAATGTATTAGAGCAGTCATTATTATTATTGTTATTATAAATAGGGTGCAACTACGGGAACTTGGAAGTTGCTTGGGGATTCAATAAGACGGAATCCGGATTGTCTGTTTCGTAGCCATGAAGAAGCTGTTCAAAAATTGCTTACCAGTCAATATGCATACTATAACGTATAATATCAATATGATGGTAAATAGATATACAATTAGCGCATATGTATGAACTATTTGAAGGTGGATATGCGAGTCAAAGTTATGATGGACAACCTTTACAAAGCTTCGGGAAAAAGTTGCCGTTTTACAGTTTTTAATCAGAACGCTTTTGGTCCATCGAGTTATCTAGTCTGGTCGTTTACTAAACATTGGCGCTACACGCAAGCGGTTAACGATAGGTTTGGTTTCTTTAAATATAATATGGGTTTTAATATAGAATAGGTCATTTTTAAATGTTACCTTTTTTTCAAAATGGAATTGGTTAATAGGCTCAAGGGGTTGGCAGAGTCTGGATTAGTGGACTACTGGATCAAAAAGACTTTGCCCAAATTGGACCAATGTCAACTAGAGAACTACAAGAAGGCTTCAGAAGAGAAAAGAGTTCTCTCTCTCAAGGATCTTATGGGCCCGTTTCTATTTCTTCTAGCCGGAATCGCTGCATCTTTCTTGGTTTTCTTATTCGAGAAAATATGGTTTACATACCGTAGTAATGTAATAAGCACTTAAAGGCTAAAATGAAACTACATTTTACCTTTTTTTTGTTTAAGTAATATAACAAAAACAAAATACGGGAATGAAGACAACTAACTGCTGTATTAATACGTATGAAACCATAGTTAACACCGAAATACTTCATTGAACGGTTCTTTGCTGTATTAATAAGAATTACACGACAATAATTGGCAGAAGATCGGCGCATAATTTCATTAACTCATAAATAAATTGTTTAATTAACAATAATATTGCAGCGACACTTCGTTTATTCATCAAAAGTTTCTTATATTGCCGTTGAAACCCTGATTTCAGCTGTTGTTCCCTATCTTTTTTTAAAGACTAAAGCTACATATACAAAATAAATTGATTCTTTAGGATTACAAAGGATAAGTAACTTATTTCATCTTTTCGATCCAAATAAAGCTATTTTCAGAAGGTACTCTTTTTCATTTAATAACTTAAAAAGAACAATAAATATCGATGCAAATCGAGATCGAAGCATAAAAACACGCGAATGAGTACTTTTCTTTACTTCCCAACCAAATTTCTTTAATTTTTAATTTTCACACAGTCGATAGTTGAATCCGCCGTTTTAAGATTTCCTTTAAATTTCTCAAGTCTACTATTGGGTAATATTGCAAAAAGTATCTTTTAAAGTATATGGATCCGGCCAGATAAAGATACAAAATTATTCTTATTTCTTGGGTCCACATAAAAAAATATAAAGAAGATACCGAAAGTATCTTATCTTACGTTATCTGATCTTTTTGAGACGATAGGAAACACTGGGTTTTAGAGTGGATTACCTCTCGTGCGCATTTGAACACGCCATAAATAATACAAAAAGGTCAGATGACCGACTCTGCTTTGTATAAAGTCCATTTTAAAAACCTCATGGATTTAAAAATCAGTCTGTTTACTGTTTCCATAGCAACGTAAACAAAAGGTCTCGAACATCTATATAAAATAATTAATGGCGTGAGTGTGCAATATCCCCTAGCTGACACGGTCTGCTTCTTATAGGTGATATGCTGCATAAGCATGCTTTCGATGCATGATACCAGCCGTTCTGTATGAGGTTTTTATTTTCCTACCAGTACTATTATGTAGGAACCCCAGAACTGTATGAAAACACATCTAATCGAAATGCTTCCGAATCCTCGATAATAGCTGTATTCACTAAACTATTGCCTTATCTTCGACTCTAAGTATATCATATCACTTTCATCAGGGAAAAGAAAAATGAAACACTTTTAATTTCATTCGGGTGGTGATATAAGAACATCACAACTATCCTTTCAATTTGTATACAGCAGCAGTCACTGCCTGATACATACATAATATTTTTTTATGTGTTTACGGTAATCGGTGTCAACATTTATCTGACCATTACTGTTAAGCATGTTATGTAAATGTACCACTTGACCCCTATATTATCATCTATCGTCGGCTCTGCTGTTCTCCGAATGAATCGCCGTTTAGCTTGTAAGACAGCTGGGATTACCTTGGAGGATGAGGCAAACAAGTATAATTTCGATTAAAAATTCAGGTTAGCTATGATGCACAGTGTACCAGTAAGGTAGGCTACCCAATTATGCACTGCTAGTAGGCTTCGATCGTAAGCATAAGGTAGTATTGATGCGAAGTGTGACAGTATGGTACAAAATTATGCAGTGATGAGAGTCGGCTTCGACGAAAGTTTATACCAGTATACTCAACGAAAATCTATTAGGTATTTACTAGGTTTCCTCAGTAAAGCCTATGGGCTGGAACCCGGTACAAGCTGACATTATTGTTATATACTGCAGTCTAAATTAGTCATAACTCACAGTAAAAAAAAAACAGTAAAAAACATCGTTTCCATCGTAACAAGGCAGCAAAAACCAAAACAGAAGATCTCGAAGATGTAAAGAAATATGTGTTCCAAAGCTTGATCATCGGTAGTCTGCACACTACTCTTGTGCAAAACGTAAGTTTCTCAACACTCAAAAAGATTGAAATTGCTTACAGTACTAACTATAAACACCATGTCCCCTCCATCATCTGGATGGGGAGGAAGAAACAAACTTCATTCTATATGGGCGATCCTACTAGTTTTCACTTTTCAAATTCAGTTCATTTTTTTGGAAACAAACGTGGAAGTGGCGAATGGTAGTAAAGCCGCTCTTCTTAGAGAGCTGAGTGGTACCCACATATTCATATCAGCTTATCCTGTAAGTTCATCAACAACAGTTCTAGAGAGTGTATACGAGAGTCAATAATTGAGGACATAATTTGATTTCTAAACAGGATCCACCTTGGCTTAATGAGCGAGTGGGGGCTAATGGAACCTCTACCTATTACGGGTTTCACACAAGCGTTTGTGAATACTTAGCCGAGGCTCTAAATTTGACGTAAGCACAACAAATAAAAACTTTCTTTATTTGACACAACTGTATAAAAACGAATTCACGTATTATTTCATTATTTTACAAGCAAATAACCTATTGGTATTATTAGCTACTCTTTCGTACGTCTGCAAGAAGATGAAGTGAGAAAAATTGGAAGGAAAGACGCAAGTTTCAATCTTCTCATGAAAAATGTATGAGTTTTACTATTCTAACATATTAATATACATGTGTGCTAATTTACTTTTTTTCAAAGGAGATTAACATTACGACTATACTTGTGTACCTTAGCTTGTACGAATGTTCCCGAGCAGATTGTACCATTCCGTTGCTTATGGCCAAAAATAAATTGATGGTCCCCTGGCCGGAGGAAGAAAGTCGAATAATAGCTCCTTTGAAACCATTTCAAATCGAGGTCTGAATAATAGTATGAAATTAACATTAAAATACAACTATTATGCCTTGATTTATTTTTGTTTTTGCATTAGGTCTGGATCCTTTTGGCCGTTTCAGTAGTTTTCGTCACCTTGGCATTCACATATTTACCAAAACTTTACAAAGAGAACAATAATCAGAGGCAGGATTTAGGTACTTCAGCCATTTACGTTCTGACTGGAGAAGGTCTGGTTTACATTTTGAGAAAGCACATGCGAAAATACAAATTTCTAAGAGGATTTAATTTCAAAGGCGATTGGAATCAGTGGAAATTTAAGCTGTCATTCCGAATTCTTCAGGGAATTTGGTGTCTAGCTGCTTTCGTGTTACTTAACGCTTATTCTAGCACCATCATCTCCTATTTGACTGCCCCGAAATTAATGCCAGTAGCCAAATCCGTTGAAGATGTGGCTCAAGGAATCCCTAAGCAGGACCAATGCCGATTAGATAGTTACACGAAAGCTGCAGAAGAGAAAAGAGTTCTCTCTCTTAAGGACCTGACGGGCCCCTTTCTATTTCTTCTAGCTGGGATGGCCGTATCATTTTTGGTTTTCTTGATAGAGAAGATGGTGGTTAAATATCGGAAATCTACTGGTAACAATGGAGCTTCACTTAAATGTTGAGATGAGACCATCAAAATTACTCCTCAAATTTTTATATCAATATATATATAGTCTACTTTTAACTGAATGCACATACACGCACATTAGATTTATAATAAATGCAAAATGGCAAGAGCTGAAGAGCCAAATATTGACTCAAAATCACTGAATGAGTTATTAACGGTGTTTGCATACATCGGTTGTTGGAAGGGAGATTTGATCTGGATATAAGTTGAGGTGTTTCAAATCAAGAAAATGGATAAAAAAAAGAAAGGAACAAACAGCAGGTTTCCACCAAGGATTGCTGCGTAGTTGCATTTGACTTTAACATTTTTAAAAAGTCAATGGAATTACACAGCAGAATAGTCGATACACATGGGCTTACTTGGTGTGAACACAGAATTAAATAATAAATTTTCAATCATCAAATTACTGTAGCTGCAGCAGCAGTATACACGAAATAAGTTCTAAGAGTTTCTATTGTTTGGATCCTACGGCAAAATCCTTTTTCGTTAGAAACCAAAAAACTGCAAAAATATTGCATGATGATGATCTATCGTTTCCATCGTGACAAAACAGCACCAACACCAAACAAAAGGGTCCAAAACAAGTGGCTTAAAGAAAATATCAAAATACTACGATTAAAGTGTTGAATCATTGGCAATTTGCATACTACTATTCTAAAAAATAAGTTTTTTTTGTCATGAAAAAGTCGCTTCCATTGATCTTATTCAGTATATTGAGGACACTTTACATACATTTATTCACACGATTTACATACATATTTAAAGTCTATGGAATCGAAATTTGTGGCTTATTTATTGAAATTATAGTAGAGCGAGAATAAGTAAAATAATGGAAAAAGTACCTATTATTGCCAACAGGACCTAATCTATAGCCCATCAGTTACCCTTCCTTTCTTGAACCACTAGAACTACATCGGCACATGGCATTACAGGCATCCAATCATGTTTTTTGTTTTTTTTGGGGGGGGGGGGGGGGGTATTGTTTGTTTATTTTTTATAGAAATCTTTTTGTGCTTATACTAGAATAGGAAAGATGGATGTTTTGGTAGTTTCGATACTGTTACTTGCGTTTACATTAGAGACATCATTCTCAACCCCTCATGCGTTCTCATTTGACTTGATGGGGTGGTGACGACAGCAAAGTTCATATTGGGTAATATACCGCCATCGCTCTTCTTATCAACTGAAGGCTTAACATGATACATACTTATTCAGCTTTATATGATATGGTCGATTGAGCTTTATATTATATGATATGATGTTAAAATATAGACCTAGCGACCACAACTGTTGCATCCCAAATTCCATATTGATGGTTCATTTTAAATGTATGTGTGTAGCTATCTCCAAGTTACAGCTTCGTGTTCATGCAGCACGTACTGCTGATATTTTCCCCTTGCATTTTGTGGTTTCAAATCAATAAATAAAAAGAAGCACAAGGCCACCAACTGGATTCAAAGGAGATCAATACACAGCGAAATTCCATCCACAAATGAGGATTCCAAGAAATATTCTCCAATCTCCACATCATTTTGAGAACTAGTGTTACACGCGTAATATAACGTAATAGAATGTAGAAGTTCACAATTTATATAACCAACAGGAGTAGTGTAACTAGCTAACACCATTCTAAAGGGGAAATGATGGAAACCATCAAATATATCTTTCTAAATTCCTCTTAATATTTTTACACAGCAGCATATATTCAATACTGGATCATCGATGTGCTACATGCTGGTATACCACTAAATTCTGTGAAAAATATATGAATAAGAATTTAATTTCGGTTGAAAAGGTTATCATCGACGCATCAATCATTATAACCAGTTCAACAACAAAATAAGTCAATACTAACTTGCTTCGGTGGGCGTTTCACGTCAGCAGTCAACTCCAAGGGCGGTGAACAAAAATCTATTGGGTATTTATTAGATTTATTTTGGAAAGTACCTCGACTACAACTCGTTCCGTGCCGGCATTACTGCTATCTAATGCAGTATAGCCTATTCTGTATTGTTTTCAACGTGGGCGTATTGGTATGGAATTGTATGTAGCCTGCACGCATGAATTATATATAAATTTCAAGTGGGCGAATGGCTGAATCAAAAATAATAATTGTGTAAATCGTATTTTATTTCTTTTTAATTTAGGTATGTTTATTGTTAAGACATAATATTCAAGTAAATGATGAAACTCAGAAACTGCAGGTTCTTCAAGAATTGTAACGGTGCACATGAATTATCTATTTAATCCCAACAATAAGAGAGCATGTGATATATAAAAAATTATAGTTTTAATTGCTTACACACATACTTCTTACTGTATTATTGTTATAGTCTTCTATAAAAGCCACAGTGAGAGTCTCACAGCGGGGCTATAGCTAATAAGGGCATACATTGACGCTCTTGCTATAACCCTAATTGCTAGAGAGAAAGTAAGCATACTACAAACAATTGACACAATCGATACAATTATATTTTAAAATTACAATGACAACAACGGCAACAAGGAGAAAACCCTGATTGTTCATCAGCTAATCTGAACCCAACTTGAATAAATTAAAAATTGTGCACTTTTGAATATGTTTAAAAGAAGTAGGTTTTTTTCGTTTATTCTTATCACGTCACAATTGATTTCGTTTGTCTTAAAATTTAGAACCGATTTCGAAAAATTCCATTGATTAATAGCTGTAAATTCTGTAAATCTTTCATCGAGTGATGACTGCACTTGCTGGACACACACACACCCACCACAAAATTTATCGATTTACCTTTTTATTTGTTGCATGCTGACTGATGACATGCTGTGCAGTATGATATAAATTAATATAGATTAATATAATAAGAAAAATAAGAATCATTTTTCCTATAATAAACTCAATTACTAATTTCTGTTGATACAAAATATGTATGCATATACTGTTTCCATCGCAACATAACAACAACAAAGACTAAAAGTTTTGATATGTAATTATAAATTAAATGACCGTAGTACATTATAGTTTGCGGGGGAAAAAATCTCATCTACCATGTGGGACCACGATGCAAGTTTCTCATAAAACATCTGATACTCAGATGACATGTACTGGGTGTGAACTGGAAACATGACACCAGATGTTCTATTTGAGATTTTGGTTTTTCAATATCATAACACCAGCATCAGCTAGAGCTGTAGACATGTATATAACAGATCGACATCGACTGGATCCTCTGCAGTCTGCTGTGCCGAACAATAAAGGCATCTCGTAGTAGAAATATTTCTTTAAATGACGAAACGTTGAACATCATGTTATTTTCATCACGGAGAAGAAAAATAGGAGGCCTAAATTTTCATCTTGTTTCGATGGTAGTATTGTTCACTATTGAGATCGTTCTTTCGGGAACAGCAGTTGAAGTGAACGATAGTAAAGCCGCGCTTCTTAAGGAACTAAGTGGCGCCCACTTGTTCATAGCAGCCAGTCCAGTATAATTTTTATGACAAATTAATTAATAGTGTAAACCATTGCTATACTATTGATCTATTCTATAGGATCCTCCATGGCTGAATGAACGAATGGAGGCTAATGGGACCTCAACCTATTACGGTTTACACGTCAACATATGTGATTATTTGGCAGAGGCCCTAAATATCACGTATACTACAATTCTTGTGTAATATTAAAAAGCTTATGCAACTAATTTCTTATATAGGTATTCTTTTGTGAATGCAAGAAGAGAAGAAGAGAGCACGATCGGGAGAAGAGACGCACTTTATAATCTTCTACAGAGAGGAGTAAGACAAAGTATCTTGTTTCAATAATACTCAATATCTTACGATAATATCTTGACTTCATCAATAAAGGAAGTGCATATTTCCGCCAAATTTGTACTCCTCGTGATGGTTGAATGCAAACTTCGAGCAGATTGTTCGATCCCATTAACCGCAACGCAGAGCCAATTACTGGTCCCATGGCCAAAGGAAGAGAGTCGCATATCAGCACCTATTCGACCATTTCAAGTCGAGGTAATTCGTAAATATTTACTTAAAAACATGTATTTACAAAATATCCTCTGTAATGTGTATGGTTATAAAGGTTTGGATACTATATGCGATTTCCATTCTTTGTGTTACATTATCGATCGCATACATACAAAAATTTTACAAGGAGAGTAATAATAAGAGAGGAGATTTAGGCACATCTGCCATCTACGTTTTAACTGGCGAAGGTTTTTTTCTTCCTTACTTTTCAATCATATATTCATATACCGTTTAATAATTATCTTTTGGAATATAAAAAGGTGATTGGAATAAATGGAAATCCAAACCATCGTTCAGGATTCTTCAAGGAACTTGGTGCCTAGCTGCTTTCGTTCTACTTAACGCATATTCTAGCACCATCATTTCATATTTGACTGCACCAAAACTGATGCCGGTGGCAAAGAATCTCGATCAAGTGGCCTCTGGCTACCCACAAAACCATAAGCTACTGCTTGAAAATGATGGATTTATGAAGAACATTTACCTAGTTTGTTTCCTTTTTAAAATGTATTAGAGCAGTCATTATTATTATTGTTATTATAAATAGGGTGCAACTACGGGAACTTGGAAGTTGCTTGGGGATTCAATAAGACGGAATCCGGATTGTCTGTTTCGTAGCCATGAAGAAGCTGTTCAAAAATTGCTTACCAGTCAATATGCATACTATAACGTATAATATCAATATGATGGTAAATAGATATACAATTAGCGCATATGTATGAACTATTTGAAGGTGGATATGCGAGTCAAAGTTATGATGGACAACCTTTACAAAGCTTCGGGAAAAAGTTGCCGTTTTACAGTTTTTAATCAGAACGCTTTTGGTCCATCGAGTTATCTAGTCTGGTCGTTTACTAAACATTGGCGCTACACGCAAGCGGTTAACGATAGGTTTGGTTTCTTTAAATATAATATGGGTTTTAATATAGAATAGGTCATTTTTAAATGTTACCTTTTTTCAAAATGGAATTGGTTAATAGGCTCAAGGGGTTGGCAGAGTCTGGATTAGTGGACTACTGGATCAAAAAGACTTTGCCCAAATTGGACCAATGTCAACTAGAGAACTACAAGAAGGCTTCAGAAGAGAAAAGAGTTCTCTCTCTCAAGGATCTTATGGGCCCGTTTCTATTTCTTCTAGCCGGAATCGCTGCATCTTTCTTGGTTTTCTTATTCGAGAAAATATGGTTTACATACCGTAGTAATGTAATAAGCACTTAAAGGCTAAAATGAAACTACATTTTACCTTTTTTTTGTTTAAGTAATATAACAAAAACAAAATACGGGAATGAAGACAACTAACTGCTGTATTAATACGTATGAAACCATAGTTAACACCGAAATACTTCATTGAACGGTTCTTTGCTGTATTAATAAGAATTACACGACAATAATTGGCAGAAGATCGGCGCATAATTTCATTAACTCATAAATAAATTGTTTAATTAACAATAATATTGCAGCGACACTTCGTTTATTCATCAAAAGTTTCTTATATTGCCGTTGAAACCCTGATTTCAGCTGTTGTTCCCTATCTTTTTTTAAAGACTAAAGCTACATATACAAAATAAATTGATTCTTTAGGATTACAAAGGATAAGTAACTTATTTCATCTTTTCGATCCAAATAAAGCTATTTTCAGAAGGTACTCTTTTTCATTTAATAACTTAAAAAGAACAATAAATATCGATGCAAATCGAGATCGAAGCATAAAAACACGCGAATGAGTACTTTTCTTTACTTCCCAACCAAATTTCTTTAATTTTTAATTTTCACACAGTCGATAGTTGAATCCGCCGTTTTAAGATTTCCTTTAAATTTCTCAAGTCTACTATTGGGTAATATTGCAAAAAGTATCTTTTAAAGTATATGGATCCGGCCAGATAAAGATACAAAATTATTCTTATTTCTTGGGTCCACATAAAAAAATATAAAGAAGATACCGAAAGTATCTTATCTTACGTTATCTGATCTTTTTGAGACGATAGGAAACACTGGGTTTTAGAGTGGATTACCTCTCGTGCGCATTTGAACACGCCATAAATAATACAAAAAGGTCAGATGACCGACTCTGCTTTGTATAAAGTCCATTTTAAAAACCTCATGGATTTAAAAATCAGTCTGTTTACTGTTTCCATAGCAACGTAAACAAAAGGTCTCGAACATCTATATAAAATAATTAATGGCGTGAGTGTGCAATATCCCCTAGCTGACACGGTCTGCTTCTTATAGGTGATATGCTGCATAAGCATGCTTTCGATGCATGATACCAGCCGTTCTGTATGAGGTTTTTATTTTCCAACCAGTACTATTATGTAGGAACCCCAGAACTGTATGAAAACACATCTAATCGAAATGCTTCCGAATCCTCGATAATAGCTGTATTCACTAAACTATTGCCTTATCTTCGACTCTAAGTATATCATATCACTTTCATCAGGGAAAAGAAAAATGAAACACTTTTAATTTCATTCGGGTGGTGATATAAGAACATCACAACTATCCTTTCAATTTGTATACAGCAGCAGTCACTGCCTGATACATACATAATATTTTTTTATGTGTTTACGGTAATCGGTGTCAACATTTATCTGACCATTACTGTTAAGCATGTTATGTAAATGTACCACTTGACCCCTATATTATCATCTATCGTCGGCTCTGCTGTTCTCCGAATGAATCGCCGTTTAGCTTGTAAGACAGCTGGGATTACCTTGGAGGATGAGGCAAACAAGTATAATTTCGATTAAAAATTCAGGTTAGCTATGATGCACAGTGTACCAGTAAGGTAGGCTACCCAATTATGCACTGCTAGTAGGCTTCGATCGTAAGCATAAGGTAGTATTGATGCGAAGTGTGACAGTATGGTACAAAATTATGCAGTGATGAGAGTCGGCTTCGACGAAAGTTTATACCAGTATACTCAACGAAAATCTATTAGGTATTTACTAGGTTTCCTCAGTAAAGCCTATGGGCTGGAACCCGGTACAAGCTGACATTATTGTTATATACTGCAGTCTAAATTAGTCATAACTCACAGTAAAAAAAAAACAGTAAAAAACATCGTTTCCATCGTAACAAGGCAGCAAAAACCAAAACAGAAGATCTCGAAGATGTAAAGAAATATGTGTTCCAAAGCTTGATCATCGGTAGTCTGCACACTACTCTTGTGCAAAACGTAAGTTTCTCAACACTCAAAAAGATTGAAATTGCTTACAGTACTAACTATAAACACCATGTCCCCTCCATCATCTGGATGGGGAGGAAGAAACAAACTTCATTCTATATGGGCGATCCTACTAGTTTTCACTTTTCAAATTCAGTTCATTTTTTTGGAAACAAACGTGGAAGTGGCGAATGGTAGTAAAGCCGCTCTTCTTAGAGAGCTGAGTGGTACCCACATATTCATATCAGCTTATCCTGTAAGTTCATCAACAACAGTTCTAGAGAGTGTATACGAGAGTCAATAATTGAGGACATAATTTGATTTCTAAACAGGATCCACCTTGGCTTAATGAGCGAGTGGGGGCTAATGGAACCTCTACCTATTACGGGTTTCACACAAGCGTTTGTGAATACTTAGCCGAGGCTCTAAATTTGACGTAAGCACAACAAATAAAAACTTTCTTTATTTGACACAACTGTATAAAAACGAATTCACGTATTATTTCATTATTTTACAAGCAAATAACCTATTGGTATTATTAGCTACTCTTTCGTACGTCTGCAAGAAGATGAAGTGAGAAAAATTGGAAGGAAAGACGCAAGTTTCAATCTTCTCATGAAAAATGTATGAGTTTTACTATTCTAACATATTAATATACATGTGTGCTAATTTACTTTTTTTCAAAGGAGATTAACATTACGACTATACTTGTGTACCTTAGCTTGTACGAATGTTCCCGAGCAGATTGTACCATTCCGTTGCTTATGGCCAAAAATAAATTGATGGTCCCCTGGCCGGAGGAAGAAAGTCGAATAATAGCTCCTTTGAAACCATTTCAAATCGAGGTCTGAATAATAGTATGAAATTAACATTAAAATACAACTATTATGCCTTGATTTATTTTTGTTTTTGCATTAGGTCTGGATCCTTTTGGCCGTTTCAGTAGTTTTCGTCACCTTGGCATTCACATATTTACCAAAACTTTACAAAGAGAACAATAATCAGAGGCAGGATTTAGGTACTTCAGCCATTTACGTTCTGACTGGAGAAGGTCTGGTTTACATTTTGAGAAAGCACATGCGAAAATACAAATTTCTAAGAGGATTTAATTTCAAAGGCGATTGGAATCAGTGGAAATTTAAGCTGTCATTCCGAATTCTTCAGGGAATTTGGTGTCTAGCTGCTTTCGTGTTACTTAACGCTTATTCTAGCACCATCATCTCCTATTTGACTGCCCCGAAATTAATGCCAGTAGCCAAATCCGTTGAAGATGTGGCTCAAGGAATCCCTAAGCAGGACCAATGCCGATTAGATAGTTACACGAAAGCTGCAGAAGAGAAAAGAGTTCTCTCTCTTAAGGACCTGACGGGCCCCTTTCTATTTCTTCTAGCTGGGATGGCCGTATCATTTTTGGTTTTCTTGATAGAGAAGATGGTGGTTAAATATCGGAAATCTACTGGTAACAATGGAGCTTCACTTAAATGTTGAGATGAGACCATCAAAATTACTCCTCAAATTTTTATATCAATATATATATAGTCTACTTTTAACTGAATGCACATACACGCACATTAGATTTATAATAAATGCAAAATGGCAAGAGCTGAAGAGCCAAATATTGACTCAAAATCACTGAATGAGTTATTAACGGTGTTTGCATACATCGGTTGTTGGAAGGGAGATTTGATCTGGATATAAGTTGAGGTGTTTCAAATCAAGAAAATGGATAAAAAAAAGAAAGGAACAAACAGCAGGTTTCCACCAAGGATTGCTGCGTAGTTGCATTTGACTTTAACATTTTTAAAAAGTCAATGGAATTACACAGCAGAATAGTCGATACACATGGGCTTACTTGGTGTGAACACAGAATTAAATAATAAATTTTCAATCATCAAATTACTGTAGCTGCAGCAGCAGTATACACGAAATAAGTTCTAAGAGTTTCTATTGTTTGGATCCTACGGCAAAATCCTTTTTCGTTAGAAACCAAAAAACTGCAAAAATATTGCATGATGATGATCTATCGTTTCCATCGTGACAAAACAGCACCAACACCAAACAAAAGGGTCCAAAACAAGTGGCTTAAAGAAAATATCAAAATACTACGATTAAAGTGTTGAATCATTGGCAATTTGCATACTACTATTCTAAAAAATAAGTTTTTTTTGTCATGAAAAAGTCGCTTCCATTGATCTTATTCAGTATATTGAGGACACTTTACATACATTTATTCACACGATTTACATACATATTTAAAGTCTATGGAATCGAAATTTGTGGCTTATTTATTGAAATTATAGTAGAGCGAGAATAAGTAAAATAATGGAAAAAGTACCTATTATTGCCAACAGGACCTAATCTATAGCCCATCAGTTACCCTTCCTTTCTTGAACCACTAGAACTACATCGGCACATGGCATTACAGGCATCCAATCATGTTTTTTTTTTTTTGGGGGGGGGGGGGGGGGGTATTGTTTGTTTATTTTTTATAGAAATCTTTTTGTGCTTATACTAGAATAGGAAAGATGGATGTTTTGGTAGTTTCGATACTGTTACTTGCGTTTACATTAGAGACATCATTCTCAACCCCTCATGCGTTCTCATTTGACTTGATGGGGTGGTGACGACAGCAAAGTTCATATTGGGTAATATACCGCCATCGCTCTTCTTATCAACTGAAGGCTTAACATGATACATACTTATTCAGCTTTATATGATATGGTCGATTGAGCTTTATATTATATGATATGATGTTAAAATATAGACCTAGCGACCACAACTGTTGCATCCCAAATTCCATATTGATGGTTCATTTTAAATGTATGTGTGTAGCTATCTCCAAGTTACAGCTTCGTGTTCATGCAGCACGTACTGCTGATATTTTCCCCTTGCATTTTGTGGTTTCAAATCAATAAATAAAAAGAAGCACAAGGCCACCAACTGGATTCAAAGGAGATCAATACACAGCGAAATTCCATCCACAAATGAGGATTCCAAGAAATATTCTCCAATCTCCACATCATTTTGAGAACTAGTGTTACACGCGTAATATAACGTAATAGAATGTAGAAGTTCACAATTTATATAACCAACAGGAGTAGTGTAACTAGCTAACACCATTCTAAAGGGGAAATGATGGAAACCATCAAATATATCTTTCTAAATTCCTCTTAATATTTTTACACAGCAGCATATATTCAATACTGGATCATCGATGTGCTACATGCTGGTATACCACTAAATTCTGTGAAAAATATATGAATAAGAATTTAATTTCGGTTGAAAAGGTTATCATCGACGCATCAATCATTATAACCAGTTCAACAACAAAATAAGTCAATACTAACTTGCTTCGGTGGGCGTTTCACGTCAGCAGTCAACTCCAAGGGCGGTGAACAAAAATCTATTGGGTATTTATTAGATTTATTTTGGAAAGTACCTCGACTACAACTCGTTCCGTGCCGGCATTACTGCTATCTAATGCAGTATAGCCTATTCTGTATTGTTTTCAACGTGGGCGTATTGGTATGGAATTGTATGTAGCCTGCACGCATGAATTATATATAAATTTCAAGTGGGCGAATGGCTGAATCAAAAATAATAATTGTGTAAATCGTATTTTATTTCTTTTTAATTTAGGTATGTTTATTGTTAAGACATAATATTCAAGTAAATGATGAAACTCAGAAACTGCAGGTTCTTCAAGAATTGTAACGGTGCACATGAATTATCTATTTAATCCCAACAATAAGAGAGCATGTGATATATAAAAAATTATAGTTTTAATTGCTTACACACATACTTCTTACTGTATTATTGTTATAGTCTTCTATAAAAGCCACAGTGAGAGTCTCACAGCGGGGCTATAGCTAATAAGGGCATACATTGACGCTCTTGCTATAACCCTAATTGCTAGAGAGAAAGTAAGCATACTACAAACAATTGACACAATCGATACAATTATATTTTAAAATTACAATGACAACAACGGCAACAAGGAGAAAACCCTGATTGTTCATCAGCTAATCTGAACCCAACTTGAATAAATTAAAAATTGTGCACTTTTGAATATGTTTAAAAGAAGTAGGTTTTTTTCGTTTATTCTTATCACGTCACAATTGATTTCGTTTGTCTTAAAATTTAGAACCGATTTCGAAAAATTCCATTGATTAATAGCTGTAAATTCTGTAAATCTTTCATCGAGTGATGACTGCACTTGCTGGACACACACACACCCACCACAAAATTTATCGATTTACCTTTTTATTTGTTGCATGCTGACTGATGACATGCTGTGCAGTATGATATAAATTAATATAGATTAATATAATAAGAAAAATAAGAATCATTTTTCCTATAATAAACTCAATTACTAATTTCTGTTGATACAAAATATGTATGCATATACTGTTTCCATCGCAACATAACAACAACAAAGACTAAAAGTTTTGATATGTAATTATAAATTAAATGACCGTAGTACATTATAGTTTGCGGGGGAAAAAATCTCATCTACCATGTGGGACCACGATGCAAGTTTCTCATAAAACATCTGATACTCAGATGACATGTACTGGGTGTGAACTGGAAACATGACACCAGATGTTCTATTTGAGATTTTGGTTTTTCAATATCATAACACCAGCATCAGCTAGAGCTGTAGACATGTATATAACAGATCGACATCGACTGGATCCTCTGCAGTCTGCTGTGCCGAACAATAAAGGCATCTCGTAGTAGAAATATTTCTTTAAATGACGAAACGTTGAACATCATGTTATTTTCATCACGGAGAAGAAAAATAGGAGGCCTAAATTTTCATCTTGTTTCGATGGTAGTATTGTTCACTATTGAGATCGTTCTTTCGGGAACAGCAGTTGAAGTGAACGATAGTAAAGCCGCGCTTCTTAAGGAACTAAGTGGCGCCCACTTGTTCATAGCAGCCAGTCCAGTATAATTTTTATGACAAATTAATTAATAGTGTAAACCATTGCTATACTATTGATCTATTCTATAGGATCCTCCATGGCTGAATGAACGAATGGAGGCTAATGGGACCTCAACCTATTACGGTTTACACGTCAACATATGTGATTATTTGGCAGAGGCCCTAAATATCACGTATACTACAATTCTTGTGTAATATTAAAAAGCTTATGCAACTAATTCCTTATATAGGTATTCTTTTGTGAATGCAAGAAGAGAAGAAGAGAGCGCGATCGGGAGAAGAGACGCACTTTATAATCTTCTACAGAGAGGAGTAAGACAAAGTATCTTGTTTCAATAATACTCAATATCTTACGATAATATCTTGACTTCATCAATAAAGGAAGTGCATATTTCCGCCAAATTTGTACTCCTCGTGATGGTTGAATGCAAACTTCGAGCAGATTGTTCGATCCCATTAACCGCAACGCAGAGCCAATTACTGGTCCCATGGCCAAAGGAAGAGAGTCGCATATCAGCACCTATTCGACCATTTCAAGTCGAGGTAATTCGTAAATATTTTACTTAAAAACATGTATTTACAAAATATCCTCTGTAATGTGTATGGTTATAAAGGTTTGGATACTATATGCGATTTCCATTCTTTGTGTTACATTTTCGATCGCATATATACCAAAATTTTACAAAGAGAGTAATAATAAGAGAGGAGATTTAGGCACATCTGCCATCTACGTTTTAACTGGCGAAGGTTTTTTTTATCTTCCTTACTTTTCAATCATATATTCATATACCGTTTAATAATTATCTTTTGGAATGTAAAAAGGTGATTGGAATAAATGGAAATCCAAACCATCGTTCAGGATTCTTCAAGGAACTTGGTGTCTAGCTGCTTTCGTTCTACTTAACGCATATTCTAGCACCATCATTTCATATTTGACTGCACCAAAACTGATGCCAGTGGCAAAGAATCTCGATCAAGTGGCCTCTGGCTACCCACAAAACCTTAAGCTACTGCTTGAAAATGATGGATTTATGAAGAACATTTACCTAGTTTGTTTCCTTTTTAAAATGTATTAGAGCAGTCATTATTATTATTGTTATTATTAATAGGGTGCAACTACGGGAACTTGGAAATTGCTTGGGGATTCTATAAGACGGAATCCGGATTGTCTTTTTCGTAGCCATGAAGAAGCTGTTCAAAAATTGCTTACCAGTCAATATGCATACTATAACGTATAATATCAATATGATGGTAAATAGATATACAATTAGCGCATATGTATAAACTATTTGAAGGTGGATATGCGAGTCAAAGTTATGATGGACAACCTTTACAAAGCTTCGGGAAAAAGTTACCGTTTTACAGTTTTTAATCAGAACGCTTTTGGTCCATCGAGTTATCTAGTCTGGTCGTTTACTAAACATTGGCGCTACACGCAAGCGGTTAACGATAGGTTTGGTTTCTTTAAATATAATACAGGTTGTAATACAGAATAGGCCATTTTTAAATGTTACCTTGTGTTCAAAATGGAATTGGTTAAAAGGCTTAAGGGGTTGGCAGAGTCTGGATTGGTGGACTACTGGATCAAAAAGACTTTGCCCAAATTGGACCAATGTCAACTAGATTACTACAGGAAGGCTGCAGAAGAGAAAAGAGTTCTCTCTCTCAAGGATCTTATGGGCCCGTTTCTATTTCTTCTAACCGGAATCGCTGCATCTTTCTTGGTTTTCTTGATCGAGAAAATATGGTTTACATACCGTAGTAATGTAATAAGCACTTAAAGCCTGAAATGAAACTACATTTTATCTTTTTTTTGTTTTGTTTAAGTAATATAACAAAAACAAAATACGAGAATGAAGACAACTAACTGCTGTATTGATAAGTATGAAACCATAGTTAACACCGAATTACTTAATTGAACGGTTCTTTGCTGTAATAATAAGAATTACACGACAATAATTGGCAGAAGATCGGCACATGATTTCATTTACCCATAAATAAATTGTTTAAGTAACAATATTGCAGCGACACTTCGTGTATTCATCAAAAGTTTCTTATATTGCCGTTGAAACACTGATTTCAGCTGTTGTTCCCTATCTTTTTTTGAAGACTAAATCTACATATACAAAATAAATTGATTCTTTAGAACTATAAAAGATAAGTAACTTATTTTATCTTTAAATATTCGATCCAAATAAAGCTATTTTCAGATAAGATACTCTTTTTCATTTAATAACTTAAAAAGAACAATAAATATCTATGTAAATCGAGATAATATCATCAGTTATAGCCTAAAAACACGCGAATAAGTACTTTTCTTTACTTCCCAACCAAATTTCTTAAATTGTTAATTTTCACACAGTCGATAGTTGAATCCGTTTTAAGATTTCCTGCAAATTTCTCTAGTCTACTATTAGGTAATATTGCAAAAATATCTTTTAAAGTATATGGATTTTTTTGGGTCCAGTAAAAAAATATTAAGAAGATACCGAAAGTATCTTATCTTACGTTATTTGATCTTTTTGAGACGATAGGAAACACTGGGTTTTAGAGTGGATTACCTCTCGTGCGCATTTGAACACGCCATAAATAATACAAAAAGGTCAGATGACCGACTCTGCTTTGTATAAAGTCCATTTTAAAAACCTCCTGGATTTAAAAATCAGTCTGTTTACTGTTTCCATAGCAACGTAAACAAAAGTCTCGAACATCTATATAAAATAATTAATGGCGTGAGCATGCAATATCCCCTAGCTGACACGGTCTGCTTCTTATAGGTGATATGCTGTATAGGCATACTTTCGATGCATGATACCAGCCGTTCTGTATGAGGTTTTTATTTTCCTACCAGTACTATTATGTAGAAACCCCAGAACTGTATGAAAACATATCCAATAGAAATGCTTCCGAATCCTCGATAATAGCTGTATTTACTAAACTGTTGCCTTATCTTTGACTCTAAGTATATCATATCACTTTCATCAGGGAAAAGAAAAATGAAACACTTTTAATTTCATTCGGGTGGTGATATAAGAACATCACAACTATCCTTTCAATTTGTATACAGCAGCAGTCACTGCCTGATACATACATAATATTTTTTTTTTATGTGTTTACGGTAATGGGTGTCAACATTTATCTGACCATTACTGTTAAGCATGTTATGTAAATGTACCACTGGACCGACTATATTATCATCTACCATCGGCTCTGCTGTTCTCCGAATGAATCGCCGTTTAGCTTGTAAGACAGCTGGGATTACCTTGGAGGATGAGGCAAACAAGTAGAATTTCGATTGAAAATTAAGGTTAGCTAAGATGCACAGTGTACCAGTAAGCTAGGCTACCCAATTATGCACTGCTAGTAGGCTTCGATTGTAAGCATAAGGTAGTATTGATGCGAAGTGTGACAGTATGGTACAAAATTATGCAGTGAGAGTCGGCTTCGGCGAAAGTTTGTTCCAGCACTCGAAAATCTATTAGGTATTTACTAGGTTTCCTCAGTACAGTCTATGGGCTGGAACTTGGTACAAAATGACATTATTGTTCTATGCAATATAGTCTACATTAGTCATAATGTAACCTCACAGAAAAAAACAGTAAAAAAAGCGGTTTCCATCGTAACAAGGCAGCAAAACCAAAACAGAAGATCTCAAAAATGTAAAGAAATATGTGTTCCAAAGCTTGATCATCGGTAGTCTGCACACTACTTTTGTGCAAAACGTAAGTTTCTCAACATTCAAAAAGATTGAAATTGCTAACAGTACTAACTATAAACACCATGTCCCCTCCATTATTTGGATGGGGAGGAAGAAACAAACTTCATTCTATATGGGCGATCCTACTAGTTTTCACTTTTCAAATTCAGTTCATTTTTTTGGAAACAAACGTGGAAGTGACAAATGGTAGTAAAGCCGCTCTTCTTAGAGAGCTGAGTGGTACCCACATATTCATATCAGCTTATCCTGTAAGTTCATCAACAACAGTTCTAGAGAGTGTATACGAGAGTCAATAATAAAGGGCATAATTTGATTTCTAAACAGGATCCACCTTGGCTTAATGAGCGAGTGGGGGCTAATGGAACCTTTACATATTACGGGTTTCACACAAGCGTTTGTGAATACTTAGCCGAGGCTCTAAATTTAACGTAAGCACAACAAATAAAAACTTTCTTTATTTGACACAACTGTATAAAAATGAATTCCCGTATTATTTCATTATTTCACAAACAATTAACCTATTGGTATTATTAGCTACTCTTTCGTACGTCTACAAGAGGATGAAGTGAGAAAAATTGGAAGGAAAGACGCAAGTTTCAATCTTCTCATGAAAAATGTATGATTTTTACTATTCTAACATATTAATATACATGTGTGCTAATTTACTTTTTTTCAAAGGAGATTAACATTACGACTATACTTGTGTACCTTAGCTTGTACGAATGTTCCCGAGCAGATTGTACCATTCCGTTGCTTATGGCCAAAAATAAATTGATGGTCCCCTGGCCGGAGGAAGAAAGTCGAATAATAGCTCCTTTGAAACCATTTCAAATCGAGGTCTGAATAATAGTATCAAATTAACATTAAAATACAACTACTATGCCTTGATTTATTTTTGTTTTTGAATTAGGTCTGGATCCTTTTGGCCGTTTCAGTAGTTTTCGTCACCTTGGCATTCACATATTTACCAAAACTTTACAAAGAGAACAATAATCAGAGGCAGGATTTAGGTACTTCAGCCATCTACGTTCTGACTGGAGAAGGTCTGGTTTACATTTTGAGAAAGCACATGCGAAAATACGAATTTTTAAGAGGGTTTAATTTCAAAGGCGATTGGAATCAGTGGAAATTTAAGCTGTCATTCCGAATTCTTCAGGGAATTTGGTGTCTAGCTGCTTTCGTGTTACTTAACGCTTATTCTAGCACCATCATCTCCTATTTGACTGCCCCGAAATTAATGCCAGTAGCCAAATCCGTTGAAGATGTGGCTCAAGGAATCCCTCGAAATTTAAAATTGCTTCTAGAAAAAGATGAGGTTACGGCAGCCAAATATCTGGTTTGTCTAAATTCAAATGATTTTGCTACTATATTGCGTAGATTCTTATTCTGTTAAATTAACACATTTCTACACATAGAATTCAACCACAAAACACGATAAATTAATGGGGGACCACTTGAGGCGCCATCCAGAATCTTTGTTCTTAGGTCGCCTCGAAGGATTCAACAAACTGTTCACTGGTGAATACGCCTATTGTTCGGTAACAGCACTTGAAAAAGGTAATGAAAATTGAATAGTAATAAGCTATTAAAATATCAAATACTACAGATTGAAGCAAGAGTAATGGTATACATGGATATGGCTTACAAAAAGGCTAACAAAACTTGTAGATTTACAATATCGAATCAATATGTCTCACATCAGACCCCCCTTTCTTTGACATTTGCTAAACATTGGCGCTACACAGACGTTGCAAACTACAAGTAAGTTTAAAGTGGGTAACATTTAAATTAGACGGCGTTCATAGTTAGTTTATATAATTGTAAGGTTAAGATTGTTGACGGAATCTGGATTGCCAAACTACTGGCGTGATAGAACTATGCCAAGGGTGGACAAATGTCAGCTGGAAAACTACGAGGTGGCTTCGGCAGAGAAAAGAGTTCTTACTCTTCGTGACATGATGGGCCCGTTTCTCTTTCTTTTGGCTGGAATCTCTGTATCATTCTTGGTTTTCTTGATCGAGATGATAGTGTTTAAATACCGCACTAACATAAGAACTTAAAGTAGTAAAAAAAAATGAAACCTTGAATAATATAACTTTTTACTCTTCATTTTTTACTCTCAACACACTGGATGCTTTGAAATTATTATACTTTAGAGCACATTAAGTCATTAAGTATCGATAATACCAATTTGCCAGTCTTTTAAAATAGAATAGGCACTAAACAAAACTAGAAACAAATTTGTACAATTATATAAAACAACAAAAGAGTAAAGACCTGTAGACCCATGAACAAAAAAGATCTCAAAGATGATCATATAGAAATGGGAAATCTAAATACTGTATACCTATGTTTCATTATTAGCAGTCTGCATACTACACTCGAACGAAAAGAAAGACTTCTAAAAATGGATCGATTCCTTTCACCAGGAATGGCTTACACAGCACACCATGCCATTTCCGTCCGAGTAAAGAAGAATAAACTTTAATTTAATTAGGTCAATTTTTAGTTTTTCATCACAAGTTTATAAACCATGGTTTACATTATTTAAACATTAACATTTATGTAACACTATTTCAGATTTTTACTCACGATTTGTACCCATTATTACGTTTAATACATGCACAAAAATGGCATTCCTATTGAAAATTAAACCACATATCGATCGGTAGTGGGCCTACTCGCAGCATATGATATTTCTCACTAAAAAGAAGTCTTAACTCAAAAATGTCAGACATACAGATGTAATTATGTCGTACGTGTACAATCCCTTCAGCGAGTTGTAATTTAAACAAATCAAGGATTCAAGGGCAGGAGCCAGGGTTGTATATTCGAATCAATATTACAATACATATCTGAAATGAACAGTCTCGTCTGAATTTACCAGAAAAGTTGCTGTTCAATGCATGGCGGAATGATGCATTAACCACAACGAGCAGTTCATTAACAGCGTTATACAGTTTATTTGGCTTTTGGATCTTTATGCTCATAAAACTTTCTAATAATCAGTATCACGGTGCCATTTGTGCTATTTCTTTCCGCCATCTATACCTTGTATAACCTTGCAGCAGCAATATTGCATTAATATAAGAAGAAACAATGTATCGATTGTCAGAGGACTCATCGATTTCAATTGGGATATTCTATTTATGATTTTGGTAAATCAAGACCCGAATAAATATGATAACATGTGATGACCCAGTTGCGACTGATGTACAAGAGAAGTAGCTACTCATCGCGTAGCTTATTGAATCAACAATATCTAACAGACACATTACATATTTATATGGAAGCAATATATGTTCGTACGTGGTTCAGTTTGTCTTCCATTACGATATCAAATTGTTAATTTCCAGCAATTTAATAAAAAGGACATTTGTGGTTGTTACTGTTGAAATATTGGGTTTTAGCTTATTAACTAATACACAATAACGATCAATATACATTCAAAATTCATATTCCTATAAATGTAAGTGTGATTTGATCGACCGATAGAGGTCCCGGGATGCACTCTGGATATCTGCAGCATGGATACTAATGACCAGAAATGCTCATCACCAAGACATAGTTCATTAAAACAACCCCAGAAGTTTCACCTGTCAGAATCATAAGGTAAACTTTGTATAGAGCACATATGTTATACAAACAGTTGAAACTAGGAAGCATCATGAAATTGAACCACCACAGAATTCAAACGACCCAACCAAATTATTAAGTACTATTAATAATATGGTGGGAACTGTACACTATATATAATGGATCTGTTGTTTGATTGTTTCCATCGTAACACAGTAGCAGTTCTGGCATACGGAAGGTATCAAAGGTGAACGTAGAAATCACCGACGATCAAATGCAGTATCATCAGCAGTCTGCATACTACTCTTGAACGAAACAAAAGCTTCTCAAGTATCTAGTAATAAATAGGCTTATTATTTCTATCGCAATTAGTTAAGCTCAAAGTCACTTTCGCAAGCGAAAAGAATGCGGAACAAGACTCTTCGTTCCATTCTTACGTTTGCTTTATTAATCATTTTTCAAATCCGTTTCGTTCGTTTGGAAACTAATGTTGAAGTAGTTAACAACCAAGCCTTGCTTCTGCGAGAGTTAAGTGGGGCTCACTTGCTTATATCAGCTAGTCCAGTAATATCATCCGTTATAGTCGAAACAATTAGAGATATAAGTAAAAGCTTGTTCACTATTGTTTCAACAGGACCCACCTTGGCTAAATGAACGAATGGACGCCAATGGGACCTCATCCTATTACGGATTGCACGTTGTTATCTGTGACTATTTAGCTGAGGCCCTAAACGCTACGTACTATACAATAATTCTTACATTTATTCTATCAATGTCTCCAAAAACTTATTTGAATATTTCCTTTTAATCCACATTGTGCAAAAACAGGTATACCTTTGTACGAGCAAGAAAAGACGAGGAAAATACGATCGGGAGAAGAGAAGCTACTAACAATCTTCTGCAAAGAGGAGTAAGACAAATTAGTCTCTTATTTCAGTGACTGAATGTTTCATTATATCTTATTGCTAATAAAGGAAGTAAATATTTCGGCCAAATTCGTTGTCCTTGTGATGGTTGAATGCATCTTTAGGGCGGACTGTTCGATTCCTTTACATTCAACGCGTACCCAATTGCTGGTTCCGTTTCCAGAGGAAGAGAGTCGCATTTCAGCCCCCATTAGACCTTTTCAGCTTGAGGTTTTATTGAATACACTAAATAAAAATACCGAAGAATCATTTCGAAAAATATCCTCTTATCATGATTATATGGATATTTAAATAGGTTTGGATTCTATTGGTCACCTCAATTTTTTGTGTAACGTTATCGATCGCATACATACCGAAATTTTACGAGGAGAGTTTTCGTAAGAGAGGGGATATAGGCACATCTGCCATCTACGTTTTAACTGGCGAAGGTTTTAGTATTAGTTACTATTTTTCACTCATCATTTAATAACTTATGATTACAAAAGGTGGATGGGATAAATGGAAATACAAGATATCCTTCAGGATTCTTCAAGGAACTTGGTGTCTAGCTGCTTTCGTTCTACTTAACGCATATTCTAGCACCATCATCTCATATTTGACTGCACCAAAACTGATGCCAGTGACAAAGAATCTCGATCAAGTGGCCTCTGGCTACCCACAAAGTCTGAAACTACTGCTTGAAAAGGACAACATCATGAAAGGCCGCTATCTAGTTTGTTTTCATTTAATGCGAAATGTAGCAGTCATTATATGACATGTATACAATGATAAAACAGGATGCAACCAATGGAACTTGGAAATTACTGGGTGATTCCATAAAGCAAAATCCGGATTGTCTATTTCTTAGCAATGAAGAAGCAGTTCGAAAACTACTCACCGGTCAATTTGCATACTATCACGTAAAATATTAAGAAAGTAGTAAATTTAGTAAATGCAGTGTTTTCACCAATTAATTATTTGAAAAAGGTGGATATGCGAGTTATGGTTATGATGGACAAGCTCTATAAAGCGTCTGGAAATCGTTGCCATTTTACAGTTTTCAATCAGGGAGACTTTGATTCATCAGCTTATCTTGTCTGGTCGTTTGCTAAACATTGGCGTTACTCTCAAGCTGTTAATCATAGGTTTGGCTATATATGTATAATTTTTTTAAAATGATCCTCTTCTAATTATTCGAAATATGATTGGTTCATAGGTTGAAAGGGTTGGCGGAGTCTGGATTGATGGACTACTGGATCAAAAAGACCTTGCCTAAGCAGGACCAATGCCGATTAGATAGTTACAAGAAGGCTGCAGAAGAGAAAAGAGTTCTCTCTCTTAAGGACCTGACGGGCCCCTTTCTATTTCTTCTAGCTGGGATGGCCGTATCATTTTTGGTTTTCTTGATAGAAAAGATGGTGGTTAAATATCGGAAATCTACTGGTAACAATGGAGCTTCACTTAATTGTTGAGATGAGACCATCAAAATTACTCCTCAAATTTTTATATCAATATATATATAGTCTACTTTTAACTGAATGCACATACACGCACATTAGATTTATAATAAATGCAAAATGGCAAGAGCTGAAGAGCCAAATATTGACTCAAAATCACTGAATGATTTATAATTTACAAGTAATAGACGAGAAATATTAAGATAGCAAAGCGCGCTTTAAAGCTCGCCGGGTTGATATGAGTAATCCAGTTCCACTGAATCAGCTTTAAAACAACCCAAACATATGACGCATGTGTTTATAATCGTTCGGGAGGTTAGTCGGTTAAGTAGACGGAAAACTGACCGGTATATGGTCGGGATTATTGGGCCTGCGTCCGGCAAATTGTCGGTGAAGAAATGTAAAATGTAAAAATGCAAAATGTCAGTGATTTTTTGAACGCGAGACTGTTTACCCGCGCTTAAATGGGGGAAATTTCGAGGTGTACTTATACGTGACCTAATCAATAACTCGGTGGGGACTAACGATAAAAATCTGAAATAATTCAGAGTAACAGACAAACATGTTTTTAGTTTGGGAAAAATCAGAAAAAAATCCATCGCTAAAATGGAGCTACTTATTGGATGAAAACTGGCGTCACTTTTACCCGTGCGCTTATGGAGCAAAAAGGGGTGTACTTATAATCCGGTGGGTACTGTATAACACACTTTCTATCGCAAAATGACAACATATTACATAAGAGGTTTCAAATTTAAATAAATTAATTCAATCGGCTGATTCATAAAAAAAAAATGGTAAAAAGGTTCAAGGGGTTAGCAGAGCTTAGTTTGGTGAACTACTGGATTGAAAAGATCTTGCCCAAACTGGACCAATGTCAACCAATGTTCTTACACTTAACGATCTGATGGGCTCGTTTCTATTTCTTCTAACAGGGATCGCCGTGTCTTTCTTAGTTTTCTCAACCGAGAAAATATGGTTAACATACCGTAATAATATAATAAGCACTTAAGAGTTTTTAAACACTTTTTAACGTTCACCAAACACCTTTTTTGAGCGGTAGATAGAGCAAAGTTGTAAAAAGAGCGGAAATCGGAGCGCAAAGTTTTCAAGTGAACGCTCACACTCCTTTTTGCCGAAAGGAGCGCGCTCATTACAGCCCTGTTAGGTGCGTTACCTCATGTAGAAGCTACTGGTTAATTAGTGGGCTGTTCCCGCTGGGTATATCTAAGCTTATAAAGTTGAAGCTTAAACCTCCCAGCTGGCCACGGCTTAAGCTTTTAACTCGTGAAAAGCCAAAAACTAAGACGTAATAGTAACAAAAACATTGAAACCAAAAGTTTGAAATTTTATGAACGTCGAAAGGCGCCTGTTTACACGTGCTCATACGGGAAACATGTTGAGATGTGCTTATTGGTGATCTAATTAATAACTTAACGGGGAATGACAATAAAAATCTGAAATAATTCAGAGTGATAGACAAACATGTTACATGCTATGAGTAGGGGAAACATCAGAACAAATTCCATCTTAAATATTGAGCTACTTTTTGCAATAAAACTGCATTTTAGAATGCCATTATTCTCTTTACATTTTATGAGCCACATCAGAATTATCCTTTTGCTGCAGAAGTCATTGCCTGATGAATATATAATTGTGTGTGTAAATGCAAACGGTTAATATGCGTGTCAACATTTATCTAAGCCTTACTAGTACGTATGGTATGCTAATGCATTTGAATCAACCATCTAATCTTAAACCGTAGGCTCTGTGTTGTACTCCTAATTAATCGTAACAATATTATGTAACAGCTGGGATTACCTTGGAGAATGAGCAAACCAAGTAGAAGTTCGATTTAAAATAAAAGTTAATCATGACGCACAATGTGCCAGTAGGATACAAAATTATGCAGTGCTAGTCGGCTTTGATTGAAAATAAGGTAGCATGTAGCATCGATACGAAGTGTACCAGTGTGGTACAAAATTATGCAGCGAGAGTCGGATGGAAGTTTGTACCTACGCTCAACAAAAATATATTAGGTATTTACTAGATTTACTCAGTAAAGTCTCTCGGCTGTAACTTGGTACAAACTGACATTTGCATCAACAACAGTACATCATTAAAATAGTCATAATAGAACTAAACCAATAAAAAACCACGGTTTCCATCGTAACAAGGTAGCAAAACCAAAACAAAAGATCTCGAAGATGGGAAGCAATATGTGATCCAAGGCTTGGTCATCGGCAGTCTGAACACTACTCTTGTTCGATACTGAGGTTTCTCAAAAACCTTAAAATTGCTTACAGCTATAAACACCATGTCCCCTCCACCATTTGAATGGGGAGGAAGAAACAAAATTCATTCTACATGGGCGATCATACTAGTTTTCACTTTTCAAATTCGGTTCATTATTTTGGAAACGAACGTGGAAACGATTGATGATAAACCCGCTCTTCTTAAGGAGTTGAGTGGTACCCACTTACTCATATCAGCTTATCCTGTAAGTTCATCTACAGCAGTTCTAGAGGTGTATACGAGAGCAAACAATAAATAGCATAATTTGATTTCTAAACAGGATCCACCTTGGCTTAATGAGCGAGTGGGGGCCAATGGGACTTTCACCTATCACGGGTTTCACATAAACATTTGTGATTACTTAGCCGAGGCTCTTAATTTAACGTAAGCTTAGAAAATAAACACTTACTTTATACAAATAACACAATTGTTTAAAATGAATTCACGTATTACATTATTTCATGATTTCACAAACAAATAACCAAGTTTTATTATTAGCTACTCTTTCGTACGTCCACGAGAGGATGAAGTGAGAAAAATTGGAAGGAAAGACGCGAGTTTCAATCATCTTATGAGAAATGTATTCTTTTTACAGCATTTAGCTTTATAATGGGGACATTCTGTTGATTTACATTTTCTTTTCCAAAGGAGGCTAACATTACGACCGCATTTGTGTACCTTAGCTTGTACGAATGTTCCCGAGCAGACTGTACCATTCCTTTGCTTATGGCCAAAAATAAATTGATGGTCCCCTGGCCGGATGAAGAAAGTCGAATAATAGCTCCTTTGAAACCATTTCAACTCGAGGTATAAATTATTCTCAAACTAACCTTTAAACACGATTATTATGCCTTGATGGTTTTTTAATTATCAAACATGTGTGGTGCATTAGGTCTGGGTCCTTTTGGCAGTTTCAATAATTTTCGTCACCTTGACATTCACATATTTACCAAAACTCTACAAAGAGAGCAGTAACCAGAGTCCGGATTTAAGTACTTCAGCCATTTACGTTCTAACTGGAGAAGGTCTGGTTTACATTTTGAGATAGCACATGTGAAAATACTAATTTCTAAGAGAATTTAATTTCAAAGGCGATTGGAATCAGTGGAAATTGAAGCTGTCATTCCGAATTCTTCAGGGAACTTGGTGTCTAGCTGCTTTCGTGTTACTTAACGCTTATTCTAGCACCATCATCTCCTATTTGACTGCACCGAAATTAATGCCAGTAGCCAAATCCGTTGAAGATGTGGCTCAAGGAATCCCTCGAAATTTGAAATTGCTTGTAGAAAAAGATGAGGTTACGGCAGCCAAATATCTGGTTCGTCTAAGTTCAAATGATTTGACTATACTGCATCGTGCATGTTATGTTGTTAAATTAACTATTTTAAAATTTAAACATTATTAATGATAGAATTCAACTACAAGACATGATAAATTAGTTGGTGACCACTTGAGGCGCTATCCAGAATCTTTGTTCTTGGGTCGCCTCGAAGGATTCAATAAACTCTTCACTGGCGAATACGCCTATGGTTCGGTAATAACACTTGAAAACGTCCAAATAATTTCAATAGTAATAAACTAATAAAATATTATACAGGTTGAAGCAAGAGTATCGGTATACATGGATATGGCTTACAAAAAGGCTAACAATACTTGCAGATTCACGATTTCGAATCAAAATGTCTTACCTCACACACCTATTTCTTTGACGTTTGCAAAACATTGGCGCTACACAGGCGTTGTAAACCGCAAGTAAGTTTATAGTGAATAACATTGTCAGTAAAAATGTGGATGTTAGAGTCAGTTTATCATCATAATAAGGCTGAGATGGTTGACGGAATCTGGATTGCCAAACTACTGGCGAAATAAAATTATGCCAAGGGTGGACAAATGTCAGCTGGAAAACTACGAGGTGGCTTCGGCAGAGAAAAGAGTTCTTACTCTTCGGGACATGATGGGCCCGTTTCTCTTTCTTTTGGCTGGAATCTCCGTATCATTCTTGGTTTTCTTGATCGAGATTATAGTGTTAAAATACCGCACTAACATAAGCACTTAAAGTAGTTAAAAAAGTGACTTACTATAATTTTTTATAGATTAATACTACTATAACATTTTCTACTCTCAACACACTGGGCGCTTCTAAATTGTTCTACTTAGCAGAATCACTACCGCACATATTAAGACATTCAGAATCTCTAACACTTATATGTTGGGCTACTGCTGTTCTATGATAGAACGGAGACAAAACCAAAACTAGAGGCATATTATAAAAAATAAATAAACAAAAACAGCGGGAGACTTGCAGACCAACGCATAAAAAAGGTTCAAAGATGCGTGTACGTAGTAGTTTTTAGACAGATTCAGTAATTTAGTATCACAATCCGCACTAAATAAATTTTTTATAGACTAGTGACATGCATTTTAATTAATTAACATCCCAACTTACTAGGTTTTTATTAAATTTGCTTACTAGATTTGGGTACTTTGTGAACTTATGAACTTACTAGATTTTGAGTTTTTTTAAAACCAGATAATGTAATAAATACTATCCCTAGGTACTCGCATAGCTATTCTACCGGGTTTCCTTGCACTATTACAAGCTTTAATCTCGTTGAATCCTTAATCATGGGTTTTGTAATAATTCAAGGTTTTCGTTCTTAAAACTGCTTCAAAGTCTTAAGACACTATTGCCATATTCCGTTTGATAAATGACAAATTCAAGTTTTTGAGACAGTACTATCACGTCCATCGCCATCATTTTTCACACAATTAAAAGTTACTATTTATCACTATCTATCATTATCATTTTTGATAACTATCACGATAAAATTTTCAGACAGAGATTTCCTTGTTAGTTTCTTTAAAGTCTACAGTGTATTTTATTTGATGGTAAAAAATAATTTGTTTTAATAATGCCCTTTCGCAGAATACACAGTCCCGTCACAACTATTTTAACATTTATTGAATCGATTATAGCTAATAACTATCTAGCCCTCAAATATTTTTTGGCGGCAATGAATTATGATTTATGGCTTACCAATTCAGAGGTGCGTGAGACTGTCCTACATACACACAACCTGACAACCGTACCTAGACCGTTTTGAGTATTATTTATTGATTACATTTCTCTTTAAGGATGCAAATAAGCAGCATTTGTCATTGTGTGTACTGTTATTTGACAAGCTAGAAATGAATTATGGCAAAGCTATTTGCTATTTTGACTAACACATTAATACAAACTCAACTCGCCATGTTCTTACCTGGAAGACAAACACTTGGAAATCATTTTTAAATTCTTCATTGTGCTTTCAACGCGCTCAAGAAAAGATGTTTGCAAACAAGATTACCGGAGTTACAGAAAATGAGAAAGAAAACAATATTTGGAAATTGTGTTTACAACCCATGTTGCACTGGATGAGTTTTATCGGTCTTTATTCGGAAAAGCAGCATTCCGGTGGAATCGGTCACGTCTTCCGTCGCTGGACCATTTACCTTTCTTCTATTGCTATTTTGTGTGGTTTTATTGTACGGATGCTGGTATGGGAATTCGAGATTACACCATGGGCAGACTATTTCGACGCTTCAATTTTAACTTTTTACATCGTTGGAATGAATACGAGTACATTATTTCTCACAAAACCGGAAACTTGGACGAATTTGGCCAGTTCTTTTCAAATGCACCTGCCCTATGCGATGGGAATAAATCTCAAATTAAGTAAACTCTCAACCCTAGCGGTATTTTACATCGTCATTTCGGTAAATTAAACAAGACAATCATCTGGCCTTATGATATTGTTGATGCCTGTTTTTGATGTTTTGATAGAGTGGGATATTTCTTGGATTGTACTTACCTGTTATCGTTAGCAATGGGCCCGATTATTATGTTTCGAATTCCCTTTACACTCTGGCTGTATTTTCAAGGATTTATCCGAATACTGCATTTATGTTCTTCTGCGTCTTGCTCTCGTCAATATCAATTGAACTGAAAGACATTCACTGCAGGCTATTAAATCGCCAGGCAAGTATGGCTTGTAATGAGCTGAAGAGCCTGAAACGTCAACATGCAATGATCTGCCGAACGGTGGAGAAGATCAATCAATTTTTTGGGTACATCGTCCTGGTGGAAGTCGTTACCGTTTTTATTGGGACCGTTAACAACATGATGTATCTTTTGCCCGGCGTTATAAGAGATTTTACACCCTCTACATGGCTGCTCTATTACGACATAATTTACTATCTTGACCAAATACTTCACTTCTGCCTAATCACAATATTAGTGGACAGGATTACTCAAGAGGTTTTCCTATCTATATTATAAAAATTATGATTCCAAATAATGAGTTCAAGGCATATAATTGTGTATTTAACAATTTTCATAACTATTTCAGAACATGAAAATTTATTATAATCTTATAGAATGTGAAAATTCACGTGATGAATTTTCAGAAGATGAAATACAGGTATCGTAGAAAATAAATCATTTTTAATGATGCGATATTGTCTCATTTAAATGCAAAACAAAAGCAGATCCGTTCATCATTTGAGACGCAAGTATTTCGTGCGAATCCTCAGATTGAAGCTGCTGGGATCTTTACTGTGAGCAAGCGATTGTTCCCTTCGGTATGTAATTATTTTCATAGTGGATCCTCTATTTTTTGTGTAGCACTTCAGTCAAATTAATTTAGTTATTATTTACTACTATATAGTTGTATTGGATCAACACTGACCTACTTTTTTATCCTGATGGACTTTTCTAAATCTACTAAAATAAGAATGACAAACTTGAATAGTAGTGCAACAAACTCTTCTTTGGAGAACGGCTTCTAAATATTATTTGTATGGTAACGGATGTTAAAACTTTCAATGTTTTGTTTTTAAGAAACTAGAATAAGCAAGAGTTTTTTAGTCAATTTTAAGTTATTTCCATCAGGGAAGGAGGAAGATACTGTGTTTCATTTGCATCATGCGCTTTTCATTGATATTTATGCTTTTCACTATAATATGCTTATGGTTGATTTATTTTTCCTCGCAGTATAAATAGTAATTTTTATTTCTGCAAAAGCGATTGTGACTTATAATGCCTTCAGCTAACTTATAGTCAGCTTGTATACTACATTACTAAAGAATTTCCAAAGAAACTTGACGTCAAGTAGAATATCTCACTCTGTGGATGCACACACACTTCCTAGAAGCATGAAATATTCAATCGACGATAGTCCTCCTCGGTCTCATATATCTTCATATATCAACCACTCATATATGTATGATTCAGTAAGGCAAAGTTGAAACTTTCTCAGACAAATGGCTACTTTGTCCATGCGTATAGAATTAAGTGATTGAAATTTTGAATATTCGGCAGTATACATTTTATCCTTTTTGGATAAAACTTTGCCATTGTGGTTTCACAAAATTTTACTCTCATTTGGAAATTAAGTCAACACAACGTACTAAATAGGTGAGCGAAACTACACTAAAGATTATTGATTGAGAATTTAGCGTTTTGAGTGAAATTAAAAGAATTGTAAGGTATCATTTAGAATACCTTTTAGGATTACTACTGTACACCACGCATTACTTTGCATAGACGCACTTGCTATTTACTTGTCGCGCACAAACAATATTATATAAACAATCAACTGTCTAACTGCATTGAGCTAGTAGTTTATACATTGTTAAAACATATATAAGCAGGAATTATGATTAAATAAGTACAAGGGGTCAGATCGCAAGGCTGAAAGCAGAAAATGAAATGAAAACTCGACGTTTCCATCGTAACACAGAAGCAAAACCAAAACAGAAGATGTTTCGAAGAATTGAGTATATATACCTGTTGGAAATAACGGATCATCGACAGTCTGCGCACTTCACTTATACGAAATTCAGATTTCTACAAACAGAATAGTTCCGAGTGAGGCTAGCTAAACCATGCTCCTTACATCAGGGAAACCAGCTATAAAAAGAATAAACATCAGTCGGTATTTCATAACGGTAATAATAGCGGTATTTACTCTTCAAATCCCGGCCATTCTTTCGGAAACGAACGTTGATGTGAATGATGGTAAAGTCGCCCTACTTCGGGAGTTGAGTGGCTCCCACTTGCTCATGTCGACATATCCAGTAAGTTGAGCACACGAGTTAATTAATTTTAAGAAAAAATCAGCATAATTCTGTGGGTTTTTTCCAACAGGATCCACCTTGGCTCAATGAGCGAATGGATGCCAATGGGACACTGACTTATGACGGGTTCCATGTCAACGTTTGTCACTATTTGGCCGATGCCCTAAATGTCACGTAAGTAAAATAGAATAAATATAGAACTTTTCATTACATCACAAATGAAAAACGACCTTTGGCTTTTTTAGATACTCTTTTGTACGCGCACATGAAAACGAAGTTAGAAAAATTGGAAGAAAAGACGCATGCTTCAATCTTCTTATGAGAAAAGTATGGTTCAAATTTATTATCGTTTCCGTTTAATTCTTAATACTTAATAGTATATACTATTAAATTTTCCAGGAGGTGAACATGACGACCGCATTCCTGCCCTTCAGTTTGTTCGAATGCACCCGAGCTGATTGTACCATCCCCTTTCTTATGCTCAAAAGTCAATTGATGGTCCCTTGGCCGGATGAAGAGAGTCGCATCATAGCTCCATTGAGACCGTTTCAACTCGAGGTATGCTGGATAATCTCTAGCAGAATAACTTAGATCACGCAAAAATGTAACACTGTTTGCCTACAGGTCTGGATCGTTTTGTCAACTTCAATAGTTTTCGTCACATTAGCATTCACATATTTACCAATATTCTACAAGGAGAACACTAATCAGAGCCAAGACTTGGGCCCTGCTGCTATCTACGTTCTTACAGGACAAGGTTCTGATATATACATAAATTTTCAAAGTACCTTATAACTTTTAATGGTGATTTTATTGTAAATCTGTGTATTAAAGGAGGTTGGAATCAATGGAAATTCAAGCTATCATTCAGAATTCTTCAAGGAACTTGGTGTCTAGCTGCTTTCGTGCTCCTTAACGCTTATTCCAGCACCATCATCTCCTACTTGACAGCATCCAACCTGTTACCAGTAGCTAAAACCGTAGAAGATGTGGCTCATGGCCACCCTCAAAATGTGAAAATGCTTACGGAAAAAGATGGCATCATAGCAGCCAGATCTCTGGTTTGTCCACATGTATTCTTTAATAATTATTCAGCACATTATTTTAATTAAATTAGCTATAATATACGTGTTAAGAATGCAACCACAGGAACATATAAAATACTGGGAGACAGCCTTAGGCAGTATTCCGATTCCATGTTCTTAGATCGTCTCGAAGGATTTCAAAAACTGTCCACTGGCAAATACGCTTATTTTTCTGTAAGAAGTGAAAAATTGGTTTATATTAAAAAGCTAATAAACAATAAATTCCAGGCTGAAACAAGAGTATTGGTGTACATGGATATGGCTTACAAAAAAGCTAACAATACTTGCAGATTTACAATTTCGAATACAGATCTCTCAATCAAGCAGACCCCTTTTTCGTGGACTTACGAGAAACATTGGCGCTACACTGATGTTGTAAACCAAAAGTATATGCCTAAAGCAGCGTGAATCACATCAAGTGATCAATCAATATTAAACAGATTTTTATATATTTTTTGAAACATATTTTTAGGCTGAGATGGTTGTCGGAATCGGGATTGCCAAAATACTGGCGCAACAAAATTATGCCCAGCAGTGTGGACAAATGTCAGCTGAAAAACTACGAGGTCGCTTCAGCAGAGAAAAGGGTTTTTACTCTTCGTGACTTGATGGGTCCCTTTCTTTTTCTTTCAGCTTGGATTTCCCTATCCTTGTTGGTTTTCTTAATGGAGTTGATATTTTTTAAGTATCGAACTTACATAGAAACACATTAAAAAAATAATATATTTACTATATCTTCAGCCATCCATCAATTGGGAGCCGTAGGATTTACAGCATGCAGTTGATATCTGGATTACAATAGACAGAATCATTTGATGGGCTACACAGACAATTTAAAATTAATTGAAGCAAATTTGGACCCTAATAGGCTATAGAGCATGAGTCGATTGCGTCTGACCGAATTGAAAATTAGTGGCAACACCGCTTTGCAGGCCGTGTTTACATTTTTCAATGAGACGGGAAATGCGTCACATCTCGATTGCAATCTCATCGACATAATTGAGCGTTATAAAGCTATTTTTTGGATTCGAAATATTACGAAATTTCAAATAAACCCTCGTTTATAAAGTTTTATTATTTATTGAATTGGAAAGTTACAGAAATGTTTTACTCCCATAAGACTCCATGTTAATAAAGCCTTCAAAAGATTTAACATGGCTCTTATGGAGACGAAATATTTCTTCAATTTAAAAAGACATTTATTGCTCAAAATTAATGAAATTTGGTAGCAAATGAAAGCTTAGGGAATTCAGAATATGAAAAATAACTTTACAATTTTTAATTATGTTTACGAGACTTGCAATCGAGATGAAACAGATTTTGTCCGTCATTGAAAAAATGTAAACAAGGCCTGCAAAGCAGCGTTGCCACTAATTTTCAATTCTGTCAGACGCAATAGACTCATGCTCTATTGAAATCCATAAATTCAAAACATAGCTTTAAAAAGCACGAATATTAAAATAAAATAAGAATGTATTTACCCAAATTCAAGGACATGTGTTTTATGTTTTGCTATGAGCACAAAACTGATTATATACGTACAATAGCTGTTAAATTTGTGTTGATGTCTTTTATACAATAGATATTTCTAAGCTTTCAAACCCCCACTATCCCATAATCTGCTACTATTAACAATCAAAATCAATTGCTCTACCTGCCATTGTTATATTATATAAACTCGTCATGTAATAAACATTATATAGTATTAGTTTAGCATATTTAGAGGCTTTTTACTACAAGGTTAAAGATCACTATGTATAACTATTGATGTAAACGTTATTAGATTTGGACTTGTTAAACAATACACACAATCAAGTTCAATATACAACCAACACTCATACTCCTGTAAGAATAAATGGAATCGTAATCAACCGAAAAATGTTACTAAGTGTTACTTCAATCTGGGTTAACAACTTCTGCGGAAGAAACGTTAGAAAAAGACGAAACGGAAGAAACGTTTCAAATATTTACTATGTACAGATTCGATTTCTATTATCACTGGCCAATCACGATTTCAGCAGTTTCGTTAATGAAAAGAAGTAGGATGAAGATGTACTCTCCGTCCCATTCTTGCGTTTGCTTAATTGATCACTTTTAAAATTCGTTCGTTCTTTGGAAACTTCTCAACTAAAAAATGTTGAAGTGAATTAGGGGTCCCAACCGGTTAAGCTTTAACCGGTTTGTAACCGGGTTAAACAGTTCGGATACGGTTACGGTTCCAACCGGTTTTATGTTTTTGCTTATTTTCCGGTTACCCGGTTACAATTTTCCTTAACCGGGTACAACCGGTTAAACAGTACATGTTTTAATTTAATGAAAATCATACAATAAAATACATAATAAAGATATTTTAAAAAATAAAACGAATTAAAGAAAGCCACGACATCACAATACCCTAGCATTTAAATATATGTTGACACACTTGACGGTTCTTCTACTTTTTTTTGAAGATGTGAATGCCATGCAGATGGCAGTTTATTCTGTTTCATTCCGGTTTAACCGGTTAATTTACTCGGATAAGAACTGTTTTAACCGAGTTTAGAAAAAAATGCATTAACCGGTTACAAACCGGTTGAACCGGTTAAGATTTCTGACGGTTCGGTTGGAACCGGGTGGAGGCATTTGGCGGAAACGGATTAACCGGTTAGGCTCCAAAAACCGGAATTCTTAACCGGTTGGGAGCCCTAAAGTGAATAACGGCGAAGCCGGTCTTCCTCGGGAGTTGCGTTGGGCTCACTTGCTTGTATCAGCTAGTCCGTTAAATATCATCCGTATATATGTAATCCAAAGAATTAGAGATATAGGTAAAAGATACTACACTATTGTTTCAACAACAGTTCAAATTTTTTTTCTTTGTGTGTGTGTGTGTGTGTTGAAATATATAAGGACGTGTATGCATGCATCGGTTGTGGGTAGAAAGACATATTCTCTATTGTGAGTATTCACAAGTGCGTCACTGCGTCACAGCGTCAAGCATTCTTACAGTACTGAAAGTGAATAAACCAACAAGGAACATAGAACGTTGGCGATTGACGAGCAACTGATTACTGATATATTGGATGGTTCTACCAGAAAAAAAACAAACAATAAGCATACAAATTATGTTTGTTTTATCATCCATTTCGTATATAAGTAGACTTTCAAGTATCAACACTACACACCAACCATCAAAGGAATAAAATTTATGTTAATTAATGTGAACATTTCATACGATATATGGGATGTATGATGTACGGAACCCTATAAGTATATTAACTAAGAACTATTGACAGTTGGTATGCGACTTCTCTGTGAAACAGAACAAAATGAACAAGTTATACAACATTAAATTTTAACTTAAAAAAAATACAAGTAGAAATTGTTAAGTTCTATAACTTCCGATTGAAATTTTATTAAAATCGGTGTGTTCTCAGTAAGGAGAATGTATTGTAATAAACATTTACACGTGCAGCTGATACTCATACGAAGCGAAACTAGTAGTTATAAGAAAATAACGGGATAATTTAAGTATATACTCGCATGTGTAAAATAACACGACGGCCTCTGTTTGTTCTATTTCGGTATATTCTATGGCTGAAAACAATTTTCGGTGGAGACATGCAAATATCCGATTCCATAGATTATACTTTTTATAGCTAAGACGTAGGCAGCACATATTACATTCTTGCGTTCTCTCATCTCAACCATCGCAAGTCTTCAGAAAGTCATTGCATCGAATATACCATTATAGCATACACCATATTTACAATTATCTATGAATTCTAAAGCTTATTCGTTTGCATAACACATCCACAATGCTGTCTTGTACCACAAACGAATCAAACACTGACAAGTTGCGTGGGAAATTCAAAGGAAAAGTAATCTTAACATGAAAACAAATGTGAGTTAAATGAGTTGTCTAAAAGGTTTGACCAATAGCAGTCGTCATACTTCTCTATTCGTGGAAACGAGTATGTAGAGAAATGCAATAATTGCTAAATTCATTCTGAAACCGAATGAATTCGAAATTCACATTCAATTTTTTGATCCAGCTAAAAAATTTAATCATTCAAAATTAATTGAATATAAAAATAACTTTGAATTGCCAAAAATATCACTTTTGATTCAATAAATTCATTCAAATTAAGCATTATATTTAAAGGCAAGATATACGTATATTTCATATTTATTTGTATTGAAAAAAAAATCGCTTGGTTACTTCTTTGAGCATTGCAAGTGATCTGTGTTTCAATTACCACTTCAACCCGGTTCTAGATTGTTCATTATTCAAATATATTTTTTACCATAGTTTACATAAAAGCCGGGACTATCTGGGAGAATGAGGAAAACAAGTAGAAATTCTAGTGAAAAAATACGGTTAGCATTGACGTACGTCGAACAGTCTACCAATGCGGTACAAAAATAATGCAGTGCTAGTCGAGTACGATGGAAGTTTCGTTCCTAATGCCGTATAGAAACCAAACAAAAATCTATTAGATATTTACAAAGTTTCCTCAGAAAAGTTTGTTAAAGCAGTAAGGCTCAGCAACTTTCATAGTTGGCGGTTGCCAAAACCCACGGCCGTACAGGTGTGTATCTATGTACACACCGGCTGTCTAGGCACGTCTGCAGCGCCCTCCTTTCTCTCTCACTTCTTCTCACACTCTCTCTCTCTACACAGTGATCCTCCTCTCGCTGACTAAATCTGTCTCAACAGGTTATGGGCCCAGATTTACGTTGCAGGTTTGGTATTTTATACTGTGTCAAATTATCTATTGAGAGCCCAGACTAAATGTGCATTCTAGACGTGCTGATTCTTTCCTACCTTTCAATCAAGGTCATCACATTGTTTGTCTGGCTCGATGTTTTCTCGATACATCTACTGGTCGAAATCCAGCAGTCACATGTTTGCTTGGTTTCCTCAAACTCAAACATCATGGCTTCCATCGTGCGTACACCGTACTGATTATATTTTCTATTACGTGTTTGCTTGGTTTCTATACCCAAACACTGGCCACTCGTCATAGCCATACAATCATTAAATCACACAAACGTCTGCTTGGTGTTCACACACTCAGACAAGTATTATGTCATACGCAAGAATAATATACATTTGCATGGTGTTCACACACCTTAACACCTCTAATGCAATTCGCAAATCTCATATACGTTTGTCTGGTGTTCACACACACTAAAACAACTAATGCAATTCGCAAATCTCATATTCGTTTGTCTGGTATTCACACACACCCAAACAACCCTTATGCAATAAGCAAATCTAATACACGTTTGTCTGGTGTTCACACACACCCAAACAACTTTAATGTAAAACTTAAATCTGAAATACGTTTGTCTGGTGTTCACACACATCCAAACAACTTTTATGCAATACGCAAATCTGATAGTAGTTTGTCTGGTGTTCACACACACCCAAACAACTTTAATGTAAAACTCAACTCTTGAGTAAATTCCAATGAAATATCGTCTGTAACGACTAGACCAGGTATCTTTATTAATTCTACCGACAAATTGGCTTCAATCAAACTGGTCTCAATCCTCAAATCTCAATAGTTTACACCAACTGTTCGAAACTGCCGAAAGTCACAATCTAATCATTATATAATCCCAGCTAGCTAGTCAAATAGACCAGGATTTACTGTAAATATTCATATGCTGACGGATCGGTCTTCAAGGCCATATTTGAAATCATGTCCAATTACATAACGTCTATAACGACTCCTCAGTCAGACCTGGCATTTTATAATTGACAAACTACGGCTTGGTCATCAAGGCAATATTTTGATTCAGTTCCAACAACATAACATTTATAACGACTGCTCACATTGTCCAGGTATCATTTAAAATTCTACCACAATAATGACCACTCAGTCATACTGGGTCTCATTACTCAAAACCCCAATAATTTATACTTCACATTTACCGATTAGATATGCCAAATGTCGCAATCTAATCATTATATAGCCCCAGAACTTACTCAGCATATTCATATGCTAGTAACTAATCAACCAGACCAGGTACTGTCAGCAGCCAACTGCTTACTATTTAAACATATTCAAATCATTTACATATCCATGGGCGACAGCATTGCCGGCTCAATGGTCGTTTCGATATTGCGTCATAACTTATCATTGACAAAGTGTTCAATCTACACCGTAAATGGAGAACACACATAATTTAAATCACTTTAACGACATCTAAGAGCATTTATCCCATTTATTTCAACAATAAATTTCTTATTCAATAAGTCAATTTGTCCCAAATGACATAATAAGGCCATAACTGCATAACATTACGTCAACTATACAAGTTAGACCAGGAAATAACGCAGAACGGTTCAGCAACTTCCATAGTTTACGTTTGCATTAACCCGAGAACGTATACGGGTGTGTATCTTAACACACACTGACTGTGTAGGCGCCTATGTCCTAGAGTATCGCCAACCAGACCAGGTACTATATAATCTTACGTCCCAAGGACTCGTAATTCACCATGGATTATATTATCTAACAAGCCAGGGACTCAGTCATTCAGACCAGGTATTGAGGTATCACCTTAATTCTCACCGGCGCTCATAATAGCTTGTCTATAAAATCAAACTCATATTATTCAAACTTCAATACTCGCATTGATCGATCCAACACATTTAATGTCGCTATCCTATCATTACATAAATACTAGTAATTAAGTCAACAAGACCAGGATTATTTTATCAAAACATATAGACCCACTAGAAACTAATCAATCAGACCAGGTACCAGCAGAGTATTAACAGTCTACCACTGTTTAGACTTGCCACACTACATTAACAGTAAAATGGGTGACTAAACCACCGGACCCACGATTAATAAAATAATACATCTTGAACTCCACATTCAAACTTTCCACGCAATCTTACTAGCGTAAATTAATTCCTACCTAGTGTACATCACAGAAACATTATTGGGATTAAGGCTTGTTTTCTATTTACAATAATATACAACAACGCTCATCATTCTAGTTATTCCTTAATCTCATTTTGATTCTTCATAAAAGAACATTTTGTACCTAACAACCCAACTGTTTAATAAGGCAACTATTACGCAAACTATTACGCCAACTATACAAGTTAGACCAGGTGTTAAAGCAGTAAGGCTCAGCAACTTTCATAGTTGGCGGTTGCCAAAACCCACGGCCGTACAGGTGTGTATCTATGTACACACCGGCTGTCTAGGCACGTCTGCAGCGCCCTCCTTTCTCTCTCACTTCTTCTCACACTCTCTCTCTCTACACAGTGATCCTCCTCTCGCTGACTAAATCTGTCTCAACAAAGTTTCTGTGGTAACTTGTTGCATATTGAAATTATTTCCATGTACTACAGTATAGCATTTCAATAGTCATAAAAAAACTTCCCCCTATACCAAAAAACCCCGTTTCCATCGTAACAAGGCAGCAAAATCAAAACAGAAGATCTCAAAGATGTGGAGAAATACGCGTTCCAAGGCTTAAACATCGGCAGTCAGCATACTACTCTTGCGCGAAACAAAGGCTTCTAAAAATTAAAATAGGTTATTGCTTACTTGTAAACACAATGTCACTTCTATCATTTGAAGGAAGAAGAAACACTCTTCACTTCATGCGGTCGATCATATTAGTGTTCACTTTTCAAATTGGGTTCATAGCTTTGGAAACAAACGTGGAATTTAATTATGGTAAGGCCGCTCTTGTTCGGGAATTGAGTGGCAGTCACTTATTCATATCAGCTTATCCAGTAAGTTCAGATGAATCGTATAGTTAAGTCATATATACACCGTCATAGAGAGAAAGTGTTAAAAAAAGCATGATTCTATTGTTATATATTTTAATAGGATGCTCCATGGTTTAATGAACGAATGGAGGCCAATGGAACTTTCACCTATCACGGGTTTCACGTTAATATAATTGATTATTTAGCTGAGGTCCTAAATATCACGTAAGCAAACATAAAAAAAAAAAAAAAAAACCAAGAAACACATTTATAACATAAATATGCTGACCAACATATATTGTTATTAGCTACTCTTTCGTACGCCCACGAGGAGATGAAGTAAAAAAAATTGGCAGAAAAGAAGCAAGTTTCAACCTTCTATTAAGAAAGGTGCCATCTTTTCATTACATATTCATAGTTTAGGGTTATATAATTTATATTTTTATGGTACAGGAGGTAAATATGACGGCCGTATTTGTGTACCTAAGCTTGTTTGAATGTTCGCGAGCAGATTGTACCATTCCGTTGCTTACGGCGAAAAATCAACTGATGGTCCCCTGGCCGGATGAAGAGAGTCGTATTATAGCTCCTTTGAAACCATTTCAATTCGAGGTCTCGTTATAATCAGCATATTAAACTTCATACATACTAAGTGTGTCTTTTTAAAATGTATTAGGTTTGGATCCTTTTGGCAGTTTCAATAGTTTTCGCCACATTGACATTTACATATTTACCAAAACTGTACAAGGAAAATAATAATCAGAATCAAGATTTAGGCACTTCAGCTCTCTACGTTCTGACAGGAGAAGGTATAATTCAAAAAATAAATAATCATCTTCATTTTAAAATCGAATGATATGAAAATATATGTGTATCAAAAGGAGATTGGAACCAATGGAAAAATAAGTTATCATTCAGGATTCTTCAGGGAACTTGGTGTCTAGCTGCTTTCGTGTTACTTAACGCTTATTCTAGCACCATTATATCTTACTTGACAGCACCGGAATTGATGCCAATAGCAAAAAGCCTGGAAGATGTTGCTAACGGAAAACCTCAAAATGTGAAATTACTTCTTGAAAAGGATGAGATTTCGGCAATTAGATTTCTGGTTCGTCCAAATCCGCATTCTCTTATTCATATTTCGCACATATAATATGATGTTGAAATCAACTATTTATTTGAACCTTATTGTATGATGTATATGTTTATAGAATGCAACCACAGGATATGATAAGTTACTGGGTGACAGCCTCAGGCGTTATCCAGAGTCAATGTTTTTGAATCGTTTGGAAGGATTCCAGAAACTGTACACTGGCAAATACGCATATTGTTCGGTATTACAATTAAATCTATGCTAATACAATATTAATAATCAACTTATTACAAGATATACATATTATTCATCAGAATGATAACTATATATTCCGTATGAAATTTCACAGATTGAAGGGAGAATATCGGTTTACATGGACATGGCTTACAAAAAGGCTAACGGCACTTGCAAATTTACAGTTTCGAATGAAAATGTTCCACCTCAGACCCCGATTTCTTTAAATTTTGCGAAACACTGGAGATACACCGATGCTGTAAACCAAAAGTAGATTATTTATAGCTAATCAGCACATTAATAGATAAGAGTTCATACAGCAGTAATTATATGATTATAAGGTTGAGATGGTTAACGGAATCTGGATTGCCGAATTACTGGCGTGAAAAGATCTTACCCAAAGTGGACAAATGCCAGCTGGAAAACTACGAGATGACTTCTGCAGAGAAACGAGTTCTTACTCTTCGTGACATGAAGGGTCCCTTTCTCTTTCTTTTGGCTGGGATCTCCGTGTCAATCTTGGTTTTCTTAATCGAGATGATAGTGTTTAATTACCGCACTAACATAAGCACTTAAAATGGTTAAAAATTAAACGTTGATCACTATTTGTGTAATATTTTATACCATTCAGCACACTGTAGGATTTTGAATTTCTAATTTACTATATACAGCAGCAGAATCACCACCACATATATTGAGTCTTTAAGAATCCATTACAAAATCAATATGCCGGTCTGCTGTTGTTTTATAGAATGAAAACTAAACAAGACAAGATTTTTTTTTTCAATTATATTGATAAATATAATATAAACACGCGCACAATGAACACACGCATATCTTAGTGCTGTATCTGCGTATCGTTATCAGCTGTCTGCACACTACTCTCGAGCGTAAAATAAAAGCATCTACATATGGACAGCTCTAAAATCATTACTAACTTATTAATACTATATTAATTGTTTATTGGCGCACATGTAAGCACTGTCAAAGGTTGGATATGCTGGTGCGCTGAAAGGGTTGGATAGGTTGATGCTCAGTGCGTAGCGGACTGCATTAACAATAACCGGCAGACAAATTATATAATAGTTCTATATAGCAGCTGTGGTGACTCGAGGGTAAGGCAGTGTATTGTAGATAGACAGACTCAAGCTGAGGGGCAAAGAGCTCCTGGGAGAGGCTTCCTTAGAGCTATAAAAGAGTGAGCACGATCCGAACTCGACTGAAGAGTAAGGCGAGGGGTTTCCGACTCTTCCATGAAAAAAAAATCGAGAAAAATTCAACCTGATTTCTTGGTTTTTCTTGGTTTTTCTTCCTTTTCCTCTTTTTTTTCCTTTTTTCTTGCATTTTCTCGATTTTTTTTTTTGTTTTTTAATTTTTTTCTTGATTTTTCCTAACTTTTTCAACCGGAATTTTACGAGAAAAAAATCAAATTTTATTGAAATAGAATGGATTTCTCAACTGATATGAACCGGGTTCATAGGAATATTAATTATACAACATAAATTTTATTTATCTATAAAACTGTAATTACTACTTTGAAAATAAGCGCTTTTATATGACGATTTACCCATCCAATTGGCCCGAGTTCGATTCTCGGGCAGTCGGGCTTTTGATTTTCATACCTAATACTAGCTTAACTTGCTTCATATCCTTACCTACGTATTTGAATGGAAAACATTTCAATTTATTTTTTAAAATATTGAAATTATATAATTTAATGGAAAAACTAAGCCCAGACATCCATTTTGATATATAACCTAAGATTCTTCTGGATAACCTAAGGTTCTATATAACCTAAGGTTCGAATCTGGGTACCCTCTTTTATAAAAACGATTTTGTAAAAGGGATTATTTTTTTTTCAAGAAATAGCTGTTGGTCACGTGACCTAGCTGGCCAATAGCATTCGGTTAAAAGAAAAAAACGAGAAAAAAGTTTTCCCCGTTTTTTTTTTACTTTTTTTCGTTTTTTAATTTTTTTTTCGCTTTTTTCTTACTTTTTTTCCCCGTTTAAAGAGTCGGGAACCCCTCGGAGTAAGGGCGAGGGAGAGCTAGCTCATTTTATACGAAAGGATCAAGGATAACTAGCGGATGAGAACCAGACAGCGGATGCATCACGATGTGTAATATTGCTGATAAAGCGCCTTGGAATCCAGCTTCCCGCAGATGTTGGACTGTCGATGATCTGGTTATCCGTTATCCGGGAGCCCTGACCAGTGTCGGTAACCATAACAAGCGGATGGGCCAACGCTCGAGAGAGAGAGAGATAATCAGAGTTTAACTCATATCGATAGATGGAGTACTCATGGTCGTAATTATGAGCGCTAAATGGCGCACATGTTATTTCAATAGTGTGACGTCACTCCAGTAGCTTGTTTTCTGTCGCATTAATAACAGCTTGTTTTGATTTTAATTCTTGAATGCCTCCTGCTCATAACGATGTCTAATCATCAACGCTACTTTGTCCTATTGCTAATTGTAACAGCATGAAAACAAAACATAGGAACTGGTCTTACTCAATGGCTAGCATATACCAGTACTTAATAAATTCAAGACTTTCCACTGGAACTTTCCAACGCTATACTACCTCTGTAGTTGAAGAAGCATTTCATAGAAGGACGAAATATTCAATTAACGAAAGTCCGCAGCAGTATCATAAGCGATGCATGTTATATGTTTGAGTAGCCGTTTTAAAAATTTAAACTGCCATAATCCTAAGGAAAACGTAGTACAATACAATAGAGAGGTCTCCAGTGCATGTAAGAAACCCAGCGTACTGTGAATTGTTAGATAACAACTGTTTTCATCGATATATAAAAATGACAACACCAAAGCTGACGAGGGTCTAGGTCTCGAAGACATATAAAACACATTAAATGCTCCATCAACAGCAGTCTGCTCTCTGCATACTACCCTTAGGGGAAATAAGGTTTTTTGAATAATAGACCACATTTCTATCATTACTTGTAAAAATAAAATATCCGTGCGTCATTCTGAAATTATGTAAAATACTTGAAACACTATTGGAATAACAGTAAATTCAACCTTCCGCTTAAAAATATTATTTCTGAAACTATAGCAGACAATAAAATAGTACAAATAGATGCACTCTGCAAAAATTATTCATATACACATGACTTATTTCCAATATAGCAGTAGGCTGCAAACACTGAACACATTATTAAATCATGTGTATAAGCAGAAAGTATGATTAAGTTAACACAAGGGATCAGGTTGCAAGGCTGAAGACAGAAAGTCAGAAAATGAAAATATAATGAAAATGCACTGTTGCCATCGTAACACAGGGCATCAAAATCAAAACAGAAGACTCCCAAGAATTTGAGAATAAATAACGGAAGGAAATCTCGAATCATCGACAGTCTGCGTTCTCCTCTTGTGCGAAATCAAGGCCCTATCAGATAGATACATTCCTAACATAAGCTATACTATGTCATTACTACCAGCGAAACAAAGAAGAGGAAACGATCTACGTTTCATTACGTTGGTAATTTTATTATGCACTCTTAAAATCCGGTTCATTCTTTCTGAAACGAATATCGAAGTGAATTATGGTAATGCCGCGCTACTTCGTGAATTGAATTGAATTGCTCATGGCAGCTAGTCCAGTAATATAAATGTCCATTTAATAGTAAAAAATAATTAGAAATGTAAGTAAAAGATTCCATTATACCATTATTTATCGGACACAGGACCCACCTTGGGTTAATGAACGAGTTGACCCCAATGGAACTGTGACTTACTACGGCATCCACGTCAACAGCATGTGTGATTATTTAGCTGAGGCCCTGAACAAACAATCTTCTACAAAGAGGAGTAAGACAAACTATAGTCTTATATTACTGCAATAACTGAATAAATTAACATGAATTAATATGAAATTTTAAATGCCAACAAAAGAGGTGAATATTTCCGCCAAATTCGTAGTCCTTACGATGGTTGAATGCATCCTAAGGGCAGACTGTTCCATTCCCCTGTACGGAACGCAAACCCAGTTGCTGGTCCCTTTACCAAAGGAAGAGTCGCACATTAGCCCCTATTCGACCATTTAAAGTCGAGATTTCGTTTAATGATCAGGTAGATTATTGAAAATAACATGTCATCTTACATGTATATATTGTATACATATAGGTGTGGCCTCTATTGGCGTTCTCTATTTTCTGCGTTACATTATCGATCGCATACATGCCACAATTTTACAAGGAAAGTAATGGTAGGAGAGGAGATTTGGGCACTTCTGCCCCCTACGTTTGGACTGGAGAAGGGTTGTACCATTCATTATATTTTTCAATTAGATTGAAACATCTTTCTGCGTGTTTTAATGTAAAGGGGGTTGGGATCAATGGAAACACAAGTTATCATTCAGGATTCTTCTGGGTGCTTGGTGTCTGGCTGCATTCGTTTTACTCAACGCCTACTCCAGTACCGTCATCTCTTATTTGACTGCACCGAAACTAATGCCAGTGGCAAAGAGTCGTGATCAACTGGCTTCTGGCAACCCCCAAAATCTGAAACTTCTGCTTGAAAAGGACAACACCGTGAAAGGCCGCCATCTAGTTTGTTTCCATTTAACTTATTAGGTAAGCGGGATTTATGATTATGCTGATCGAATATTATAATAAATATAGAATGCAACAACGGGAACCTATAAGTTACTTGGCGATTCAATAAGGCAGAATCCGGATAGTTTGTTTCTTAACAATGAAGAAGCCGTTCAAAAACTGCTCACTGGTCAATACGCATACTATCATGTAAAACATTAAAACTATAGTTTACGATGGTTGATTTTTTTCAGCGCATAGTATAGTAATATGATGGATAATAGGCTGATGGGGTTTGCTCAGTCTGGGTTGATGGACTACTGGGCCAAAAAGACCTTGCCTAAACTGGACCAATGTCAACTCTATAACTACAAGAAGGCCGCAGAAGAGAAACGAGTTCTCTCTTTTAAAGACTTGACGGGTCCGTTTCTATTTCTTCTAGCTGGGATGGCCGCATCATTTTTGGTTTTCCTAGTGGAGAAAATAGTTTTTACACACCGCTAGTTCTGTGGTCACCCACAGAAGCAAAGGGCAATAGGGCCTCACCTAGTAATCATTAATATTAATATAAAAGTTAAACCCACCAGAATTTCTTTCAACTTTCAATGATATTTTACTGAGCATCATGACACATCTATAGGCTACACGGGGATAATGATAACAGCATGGAAATAGCCAAATATTTGTCAAGATCACTTAATGATTTAAGATGACGATTATCTGGTTGATTTTTACACACATGCACATTCGCATAATAAAAGCCCTTTGTCAATTTAATAGTTGTTCAGTGCTTATTCTACATATATGTATTGCATATCGGAATAAATCATACATAATCATAACGTCCATGCATAGTCTATACTCTTTAGCTCCTTAAAAATTTATGAGACTTTTAAGGGACTTTTTTTTTATTTTCTTTTTTAATATTCGCTTTAATGCCTGCCGTTACCGTCATCACTCTCACCAGACTATCAGTACCACATCACTATCTGCGGTTTTATCCCAGTAGTCCAGCACCTATGTGCGGCTTGCTCTTTATGGATAAAATAAGTGTTCATTTTTTGTGGATACAATTGCCTGCTAAGGCTGCTATGAATCTTTTATCCAATAATGTTGGCATTTTGTGCTAGATTTTCCGTAAACATACTATTTCATACCATACCATAACTCGATAAATACTTATTTCTGTTCACCCACATTGATTGTTTAAGTGTCAATAGCCTATCTGAGGGAAATTTAATATCCCATGTTTTTTTCGTGGTATTGTTGCATGCTAAGTAGCCTATTATGTAGCATAAAAATATTAGTACGAAAAGCAAGAGAACAGATCTTAAGTAAAAAACATATTTAAAATGTCTTGTAGATAAGGAATTGGCATATGTAAACTGTTTCCATCGCAACATACCAGCATAAACAAAAGGTTTCAAAATATATTTTAAATAATAAATGCTGACGTGACTGTGCAACACCTACTGACATTTGGTTCTTAGGTGGTAGCTTATACTGTGCACTGGGTGCGAATTTGAAACATGATACCAGATGCTCTGTATGAGATTTTTGTTTCCCAATCAACATCAGGTAACTGTATCGAAATATAACTATAGTCAAAATGCTGCGCGAATCTTTGACTGTAGTCTGCATTTACCACTCTTGTGATAAACACAAGCTTTTTGAAGTAAATAATTTTTTTGCAAATGCCTTAACATTATGTCAATTTTATCATGGAAAAGAGGAAGAGGAGTCCTCAATTTTCTTTTCTTTGGCATTTTATTGTTGTTTAATTTCGAGCTAGTTCTTTTGCAAGCAGTTGCTGAAATGAACGGATATGAAGCCGCACTTCTTCTGGAGTTAAGTGGCACCCACTTGTTCTTAGCTGCTAGTCCAGTATATCATTGCATATAGTTTTCTTACTCAAGTTAAATGATTCTAGTATTGTAAATTCTAAAAATAACTTTTATCAAAGGACCCACCTTGGTTTAATGAGCGAATGGAGGTCAATGGAACCACAAGCTATTATGGCTTGCACGTCGAAATTTGCGACTATTTAGCTAAAGCTCTAAATATTACGTAATATATATTTTTTAAATTAACCATTTTCAAAGTTTATCAATTGAATGTACTGTATTCAAGGTATTCTTTTGTGAGAGGAAGAAAACACGAAGAGAGTACGATCGGGAGAAGAGAAGCCATTTATAACCTTCTACAGAGAGGGGTATATTAATAATATTCGCACTTTTCATAAATGCATCGAATGACAATATAAACATTTTCAACGACAGGAGGTAAATATTTCTACAAAACTTACACTTCTGGCAAGGGTTGAGTGCATTCTTCGAGCGGACTGTTCAATTCCCTTGGTCACAAGACATGGTCTATTAATGGTCCCCTGGCCGGATGAAGAGAGTCGTATTTTAGCACCTATTCGGCCCTTTCAACTCGAGGTTTATTATTCGTTTAATTCACCACATAGTTGAATTCTTAAGTTCTTAAGTTACATTTGCTTCTTATAAATAGGTATGGGTTCTATTGATGGTATCTATTCTACTTGTTTCATTGGCAATCGCTTGCATACCGAAATTTTACCAAGAAAGTAACACTAAGAGAGGAGATTTGGGCACTTCTGCCATCTACGTTTTGACTGGGGAGGGTATACTACATATACTTAATTTTATGTTCAATAATTTTGTCCATAATCAATATTTTGTTATCCACCTTTTATGAAAGGTGACTATAATCGATGGAAGTTCAAACTTTCATTCAGGATCCTTCAGGGAACTTGGTGTCTAGCTGCATTCGTTTTGCTTAACGCTTATTCTAGCACCATCATCTCCTACTTAACTGCACCGAAACTAATGCCAGTAGCAAAGAATCTTGATCAAGTGGCTTCTGGTTACCCTCAAAATCTTAAATTACTGCTTGAAAAGGATGGTATTATTAAAAACGTTTATCTGGTTGGTCTTCATAACGCAATTTATCAGTAAATTCATTTTATTTAAACACATTTAATCACTATTATTACATGAACTGGTAATAGGATGCGACCTCTGGGAACTGGAAATTACTTGGTGATTCCATAAGACAACATCCAGATTCTCTGTTTATCAGTAATGAGGAGGCAGTACGAAAGCTGCTCACCGGCAAATTCGCCTACAATAGCGTAAGTTAATTAATCTTAATTTATACGTAGCATTCGAGAGTTTTTCGACCAAGTATACTATCGTTTGTTTATAAATAGGTTGACCTGCGAGTAATGGTCTTTATGGACAAACTATTCATAATATCAGGAAACCATTGTCGATTTACAATTTTCAACTCGGACGATTTTAGCTCATCAGCTAATCTAGTTTGGATGTTCCCTAAACATTGGCGCTATACAAAAACTGTTAACAATAGGTAATAGCGGGGTTTACATAACATTAACCTCTAATCATCGAATAAAAATGAATGGTCTATCATACCGCCACTACCACACCTGATTCCATTAGTAACCTAAATTCATTATAAGTTAATTAAGGTAGTATCTTTCCCACCCAAAAACCAACGTCTATACCTTTTCGAGTTATGGTCCCAATGATTAACATTTAACTAAGTTAATTAAGTGAATTTGGTGATTTAATTAAAGTAGACTGAGGAAACATCGAAACGTTACCTAGAATAATTAAGCCTTATTTTTGAATTAAATATATTAGGCTAAAATGGCTGGCGGAGTCTGGATTGGTTAGTTATTGGATCAACAAGATTTTACCGAAATTGGATCAATGTCAACTGGACAACTACAAGAAGGCTTCGGCAAAGAAAAAAATTCTCTCTTTTAACGATCTGATGGGCCCGTTTCTATTACTTCTGGCCGGGATAGCTCTTTCCTTCTTAGTTTTCTTAATCGAGAAAATTATGTTTAAATACCACGCTAACATCAACAATTAACTCTGGAACTGAAATTAATCTATTATCAATTGTTCACTTTCAATATCTTTAACAACACAGAAAGGGAAGATGTCTACTGCCTTGATATTATATATTTTATTTCATTTAAGAAGATTTGGTTGCTATACGTGCACATGTATTACGCATAGACATATGAACTAGCAGTTTCTGCAGTGAACCTACTCCAATACAGAATCGTACATTGTTAAATAAATGTGACCACAGGAAAGATGAGATACAAATATATACTATTACAAACTATAACTTACTGCTTTGAGTTCTCTCAATTGCGTTGAATATGAACAAATCTCATAAATTTTTGTAAGCTTCTAAAGGCCAGGGGAAACGACAATCGCACCAATCGATAGAGGCTTTCCTGTTAATAGATATCTCACCACAATACTTGATTTTCAATAAATCGATTGCTTCAACGGCAGAATGATTTTCTATGCACGATTAAATATTTTAGTACAAATGATGGGCTCCTGTTGCATTGAATGCAATGAAGCAACTGGTAAACCTTCAAATAACCAGAAAAGCAAGGCTAACAAAAATAGTATCCGAGGTAAATCTTATGCTGTGGTTTGAAGACTAGAACTTGATTATTTGCAGTCTACTTACTTCTCTCTCTCTCTTTCGCAACTTATTTTTTTAGTGGTGATACACAAGCTTGACTGATCAAGATTTTATGGTCTTTGTAAGGTAACAGCTCCGTCATTGGGAAGACCGAGGATAGTTTACAATGCCATGTTTCGATTTGCTTATAAGTCTAGTTTAGCTCGTTCAAGGGTTATAATGGAGGGAGATGAAAAATTCTATTGGCAACACCAATGGTTTTGAACACTCAAACCCTCTGATTTAACAGAGAGGTATGTGATGCGCCGACTGCTTGCTCCATTACACATAGTGATTGCAGTTTATTTTATTTATATATGCCAATAGACCATAGAATAGAATGAGCTATACAAATCTTTTAATCTATTACTATATAGAGATGTCCATTATACCCATGAAATTGAACGTTTTAATCTAATAAAAACGCCTAGCAAAGGGAGGGGGTTGCTATCCCGTTGGTGGGTATTGTACTGTACTTGCCAGACACATTCAAACTAATAATTCAAGATTCAGTCTGCACGGATGCTGCAGCAACATTGAATACATTAAATGGATCCTAAAAGTTTTTACTGTCATAATCCTAATAGTCAAAACTTAGTCTTGTTGTGCTGTGCGTGTGCTTAAAATGTAACCAAGGAGCATGCAGTACAGCACAACACCAAAAGGCAACATAATTCATCAACACAGTACTGTTTCCATCGTAACACGGTAGCAGCTATAGCAACACCAAACAGAAAGTCTTCAGGTATGACTATCCAAATACCTGTTGGAAATGCTGAATCATTGGCAGTCTGCATACTACTCTGTTGTGAAACAATAGAGATCACTTTCTATTACCACACCATGTTAATTGCATCAGGAAGAGGTGCTCTACATTTCGTTAGTATAGCTGTATTATTGTTCATTCCTCTAATCCAGTTCATCGGTGCTGAAACGAATTTTGAAGTGATGAACGATAGCAAAACCGCCCTTCTTCAAGAGTTGAGTGGCAACCACTTGCTCATATCAGCTAGTCCAGTATATCATCTAATATATATCAGCCAAAAGAAGCAAAGGTAAATAACATGTGAGCAATTTGTTTATGTGCAGGATCCACCTTGGCTTAATGAACGATTAGAAGCTAATGGAACTGTTACCTACTACGGGTTGCACGTCAACATTTGTGATTATTTAGCCCAGGCCCTGAACGCTACGTAAATGAACAATTTGTCCTCTGTAATGTTGTCATACTATCATGCTAAACATTTTTTTTTTTCATTAGGTACTCTTTTGTAAGAGCAAGAGATGACGAATTGAAGACTATTGGCCGGAGAGAAGCCACAAACAACCTTCTACAGAGAGGAGTATAAAACTATTTATAACATTTTTCGTAAACTTCTATTGTGTATTTCTGATCAATATTGTATAATGAATAAAGGAGGTGAATATTTCGGCCAAATTCGTGCTTCTTGTGATGGTTGAATGTATCCATCGAGCGGACTGTTCAATTCCTTTGTACGCAACGCGTACCCAATTGCTGGTTCCTTTCCCAGAGGAAGAAAGTCGTATGTCAGCACCTATCCGACCGTTTCAACTTGAGGTTATTTAAAATTTATTCCATTACAATTCATAAATCAGAATCACAATTACTGCAGTACATTTCCTATATCTTTTACTCCATGGTTATATAGGTCTGGGTTCTCTTGGCGATCTCCATTATATGCGTAACGTTCTTTATCACATATTGTCACGTATAAAAAGTGGCTTATTGCTTCTCAATTAAATGGTGCAATAAAGGATTATGTTTTCCGTGTATGTGAACCATTTTCTATACGGAGAAAGTCTTGCTTGAACTTTCTTCGTACTAGCGTCAACTGTAAAATGACCTTATGTAAAAGGGATCTCTCGAGAGAAATACCGAGAATCCCGCAATCCTTATTTCTAATAATTCTAGCACATGTATGCCAGGAATGTCTTCTCCGTATGCACTCTCTCTTTTAAAGCATACGGAAAAGGTTAGATGATTTTGTATAAAAGGCAGGCTACGGCCGATCATTCTTCAGACTTTTGTGGATTCTATCTCGGGCTCTTGAGCCTTAGAAATACACTCATTTTAGCACAGCCAAGAGGTGAAGACCTCTCCCGTCTTCTGTCTTATTTTACTTAGTTGTTGCATCGACGGATCACATAAGAGACCCCAAATCTTGTGTGACAATATTTACCAATACTATACCAGGACAGAAATGGTAGAAGGGGAGACATAGGCACTTCTGCCATCTACGTTTTAACTGGCGAAGGTTTCTTTATGATGATTTTGATTGCATAATAATATACAGTACTAAATAGACTATTATCTTTTTTTTAAGGTACTCTAAGTCATTGGAAATACAAACTTTCATTCAGGATTCTTCAGGGAACTTGGTGTCTGGCTGCTTTCGTTTTAATAAACGCTTATTCTAGCACCATCATCTCGTACTTAACTGCACCGAAACTGATGCCAGTGGCGGAGAATCTTGATCAAGTGGCTTCTGGCTACCCTCAAAACCTGAAACTACTTCTGGAAAAGGACGGAGTCATGAAAACTCGTTATCTGGTTTGTTTCTACACAATCTATTAGTTTTTTTCCCCTATTGCGCCAATAATATTGTTATGAATAGGAGGCAACCCATGGAACATGGAAGTTACTCGGTGAAATTCTAAGGCGTCATCCGGACTGTCTGTTCCTTAGTAATGAAGAAGCTTTTCAAAAACTGCTTACCCGTCAATATGCTTACTCTCAAGTAAATAATGAGATGATTTAAGTTCTATAGTGAGAATTCTCCGAAAAAATTACTACATTGATACTAAATTACTACATGTATACAGGTGGACATGCGAATTGCGAGTCATGGTTTTTATGGATAAGCTCTACAAAGCATCAGGAAACCGTTGTCGTTTTACCGTTTTCAATAAGGACAATCTTGGTTCATCTACTAACCTAGCTTGGTCGTTCACCAAAAATTGGCGCTACACTCAAGCTGTCAATGACAGGTTGGTCTTCTATATGAAAAACAGGCTTATGTTGATTGAAGTATCGGCTACTTTTAAATATCGTAGGATAAAGTGGCTGGCGGAATCTGGATTGGTGGGGCACTGGATCAAAAATATCCAACCCAAACTGGACCAATGTCAGCTAGAACACTACAAGAAGACTTTAGCAGAGAAAAGAGTTCTCTCTATTAACGATCTTGCGGGGCCGTTTCTATTTCTTCTTGCTGGTATGGCCATTTCATTCTTGGTTTTCTTAGTGGAGTAAATAATATTTATACATCGTAAATATAGCGGTGACAATAATGGGCGCTAAGATGATAAACCCTCAGATAACCTATCTAAATCTTAATATTCACATTCCACCAAGCGCATATGATACACACACGGGAGTAATAACAGTCATATTATAATAGCTATACATTTATTTATAACTATTTCAATTATAATGAACGATGCGATGATGATACACACACGGAAGTAATAACAGCAGTATAATAATAGCTATGCATTGATTTAGAACTATTTCTATAATTATCAACGATGCGATTATTATGTAGCTGTTGATAAAAAGGAAATATTATTAACTATAACATCAGGTAATATGCCCATGGGCGGATCCAGTACTAAATTCTAAATTTGATTGGGGGGGGGGGGGGGGGGGGGGCAAATGAAAGATGGCGCTAAATATTTTTGTTATAGTCACCGGAAGCTTTCAATCTATCCGTTGTTTGCTCTAATATTTCTACAAATAATACGATAAGAAACGACATATGGAATGATTGATTAGCCACAATATCTGACATTTACAAACAGTTCGTAATTAGCTTTCTCTCGCTCCATTTGATTTAAGCCCCCGTTATCACAGCAGGTCACAACTAACATTTCATCATCAAAAATATAAACCATTATATTACTAATAACTAATACTCGTTTATGTTATTAATAAATGTGACAAATAAAAATTAAAGTAACCACATTCCAACTATTTCAATTCATTTATTTTCAATTAAAGTCATCATGATTATTATTAAAAAGAGGAATATAACACAATTCAATTATGCAATAAAATGTTGGTACTAAAATCAATTGAATCAATAAAAGTGAGTCATTTTTGTTTATGTATATATATAGATGTAGCTCTACAGAAAGTGCATTGATTTATTTGGTTTTCGTTTCCCTGTTATTGTTTCACAATAGCCAGAATTGACATTATCAAGCAGACTAGAGTAAGCATGATTGACGATGGAACCCTATCGCTAGCTCCATTATCAATGATCCAGTTTGTATAATAACCCACCTGAGTATAAACTCCTAAAAAATAAAATAGTACTTATATTTATATATATTTTAAAAATTGTGTTTACACAATTAACCGTAATAGTAGGGCCGAGCACAACCGTTTCCCCAGGATACGATACCGACTTGCATCCTTGTTCCTTTTTGGACCAAAGGTCCACCACTGTCACCCTGACAAGAATCATAACCACCTATTTTCCAATGAATGAATACATATATTCCATGGGAGCTAGTATATGTCATAGTAAACCTTGTAGATATCCAGCGCACACCATTCCTGATTTAATATTAGATGAGCCATATCTGAGTTTACATTCTGTGTCTGATACTATGGGGACATCCACTTTGTTGAGGATCGCAGGGATTGTGCCAGAATTTTCCTGTAAAATTGAAAGTAAGCTTTAATTGATTCATTAGGAAATAACGAATAATATTAGATGTATACGCTCATTGTTCCCCATCCACTAATAGTGCAGAGAGTGGTATCAGAAGGGCGTGATCCCTGATTAGGCAATTGGATTGGAGTTACGTAGGCGTTGAACGTCAGCGCACTGCTCAACTAAACCATATGGAAAAAAATAAATTAAGCAATCATATGAAATGACCAATGAGTCAACATAATTATATTTCTAAGCTTAGTTAGCTTATCAGTGCTTTGCATGTATTTCCTAAATTAAGGCAGAGAATGCAATTTTTAGTGTAGCCTAATGTACTATCAATGTTATAATTGAATTATACCCTAATAAGAGCGATATCATTCTGGAAATTATCTTTATTGTAGGAAGGGTGCATCTTGAAGCTTGCAACGGATCTGATTTGCTCCGTGCCGTCATTGGCGTTCAAGTTGTATTCTCCAGCAACAACACGGAGGTTGCCAGGCGATACCCTGCACATCATTCAAAAGATTAAATGAGAAAAATGTCTTCAAAAATTTAATATAAAGTAAGATTATTACCCTATGACGCAATGAGCTGCGTTCAGAATAGTCATATTGCTGTAAATAGATCCTCCACAGCTGTGCGAATAGCTCAATATTCCGTAACGCTGGAGAGAGATCTGGTAAGGGAACTCGCCGCGGGAGGCCTGACTTCCGCCCACGATCCTGCTGCTGTCCACCATAGGCCAGTCTCCTTTAAGAAGAACCTCAACCGGCAACCGAGGCATCACCATCTTCTTACCTAATCCATAATACATTTTAAATATTTATACTTCATAAAAAGCCAGCTTCATAGCAATGGATGCATTACCGTAAGAAGAGCTAGCAAAAAGTGCAGCTAAGATGAGCAGTAAGATTTTCATGTTGAATTTTTGGTGTAAGAGTCTATAAGTCGCACAGTGAACTATATGAGTGTCAAACTTTCCACCTCTGCTTTTAGGTTTATATTATTTCTACATGTTGGCGTTATCAGTTATGCATGTATAGAGAAGATTAGAAGCATGAGAGACGCTATATTGCTTCATTGATAAGCCGAGTTATTTTTTTGCGCTTAACGGAAATAGTCCTTATCAGTTTCAGGTAAAGAGCTTCGGTTCTTTTTTATTGTTATACTTTGTTGCGCATTATATGTTTCAAACGATTGAAATAATGAATAAAGTAAAATCATTTCAAATTCAAAATCATCAGTAGTAGAATCACATCTATATACTGATATGATTCTAATTTCTGACATAACTTTAGATTTCATAATAGAGTACCCATTAGTAAAGTATTAAGTCATAAACATACAAAACAGTTGTATGTGTATGAGCTACGATACGAGGAATGAACCAAAAAACCTGTTGTTAACTGATTTTAGGTTTCTAGTTTATTCTAAATTTCCAGCAAACGGTGTGTGCGTTATTAGTTGAGCATTTAGAGAAAAATGAGAGTGTGCCTAACGGAAATTGTCTCCTTATCAGCTACATTTAGGAAGCACCGAAGCAGCGTTAGGTACTTACTATTGTTATACTCTGCCACACATTCTTTGTATGTTAAGATCTGAGTTTTGATGACCATCAGAGAAAAACAGTTGGAATAGGTGCACATAAATTACATATAAGTTTTTGTAATGTATAATTGTTGATACTTCTACAATAACGTTAGATTTCATAATTCCGGTCCATTAAGGTACCTATAAACAGTTGGTCATGTATGTGAGCTACGATGAGGAAATAAATCATAAACGGTCGAATCATATACTTTTGCACTCAGACTGTAATAACCCATCGTTTAGTATCTATATATTTTTCACCAAAAGGGAATATGATCGGCGGTATTTTTTGGAACAGAGGGTGGGGGGGGGGGATGCTGTGCTACTGATTCCATGGCCTTGTCAAACATCGTCGCCGTCACCATTATACCTATTTGTCTTGACGCCCTTGAGGGTTTCAATGCATATGCTTATCTCAGCTAGTCTAATTTTGAATGCCAACAAACGCCCACTACTAAAATATCAAATTAATTTCATTGAGTAGTCGCAATCATGTACCTATTGGCAGTCCCATTTGAGTTTTGACGTCGAATATGAACAAAATTCACTGTATTTAAAAGCCAGAAAATGTCCATATAAGACGTCGTCATACCGATGAATTGATTTCCAGTGCTGCTACTTGATGCTTGTGCCCGATGCTCCGCCATCGAGCCAGACCGGGCTTCCTTCCACTCCTCAAAAGGAATAGGGTCAGCTCCCTCCTCCGTCCAAGCCTTTTTTCTTTAGTCACGTCTTTTCCGCTCAACGAAAACGACATCGATACGTGTCTCAACAATTGAATTTGTGTATTCTTTAATAACGTGTTTTCCGTGTCTAAATAAAGTGCTTTGTGACTTGAAACTTGTGTGTGTTAATCTAAGAGAGGAAGCGTTGGGTCCATTTATGGTGCATCGACCGGGAATAGGTGAACACTGTCCCGAGCCAGCACTTTCTCTCGACTCGACTCACGTGTGTTGACGGCCATCGCTCTGTATATCCGTCATCATCCACTAACATCGTCTCATCCTTTCAACTTTAAAGTCCCGCGTGGCATCTCATCTACTTCTCTCGACTATTTCTCCCTTCTCAAATCGTCTCGGCCATTTCCGGCCGATCGCCAGCAACCTGTCTGGACACGTCTTGAACCGCCTCACTATCGAGGTGGTTGTACGGCAAGAAGGAGCAGAAAATCACCCCGCCGCCTCATCTTCTAACGGGCACTCTTCTCAATTTCGACGAGACCGTTCAACATCTCGACGTCCGCGTCAATCTTCTCGCCGTTCTTCGTCTCCACATCGACGTAACCGGTCTCCATCTCGACGAGCGTCCTCTCCACGTCGACGCAGCCGGTCTCCAGCCTCACGTGCGCGCTCTCACTCTCGGCGCCACCACTCTCCACCTCGTCGTACACGCTCCAGGAGCCGTACACCTCGCCGTAGAGAGCTTACACCAGCTCCCCAGCCCCGAGTGAGCGTCTTTCAACGGATCGGCACCCGTCCAGCAGCTCTGGTTACGCAATCCTCATCATCCTCTTCGTCTCGCCATGGCTCAATCTCTTCGGTCCACCAGGGAGCGCATCCAAACACCACTCCTCACTATAAGAGAAGAGGGAAGCGGAACAAGAAGCGACGTATGGGAGACGAGTGACAACACCAACGTCATCTCTATTTACCGTGCTGCTGCCAGAGCCAACCACACCAAGCTCATCAACAAAATCCAAACAGAATTAGCTCAACCCATCACCACTGAACGAGCCAAACATTTGAGAGCAGCACTAGTCCGTTGTTTTGAAGATCTCGAAGCCCGACACAATCGCCTCATACAGTTCACAACCGAAGAAAATCTTGATGACGAAGAGCAGTGGCTGAAGGCTGCCGACGTCGCTCACCAAAGTGCCCTTGCCCAACTTAACGCAGTCCCATCTATGTACGAAGCCAGGGAGCCTTCCATCACCGGCTCACGTCGCTCCGGCGGTAGCCATCGGTCAGTTTCGTCCACACTATCTAAATTGCGGGAAGTGGAACTTGACTTACAACAATCTAAATTACAGATGGAACAGGAGCTCACAGAAGAAGAATGCCGTCGTGAAGAACAAAGGCAGCTGGATCGAATCGAGCTGGCCGGGAAGAAACGTCAATTACAAAACGAGCTCGACCAGAAAGCTCTCCGCGCCTCTACTCTTCAAGCTCAAGCTGCCGACCTTTTAGGAGACGATGAGGACGGTGACGATGGAGCCTTCCGACGCTGGCCTGGTCTCGGTTCCGACCAAACATCATCGGCTCCCAACATCATTACATCCTCATCTACAATCATCAACACGCCTCTTCGTCCTCCGTCAAGATCGTTCATGAATACGCCTTTTATGAAACAAATCCGTGGTTTTGGTGACCGTGTAATTAAAGCAATGACTCCACGTAATACAAACTCCATCGTTGATGGTTTGGCGCCTCAAACTTCTTCGTATAGCTCTTCTACCACCATTCCGAACCGAACCAATTTAAATACTGTTTCATCAACAGTAGGGCAGGCGTTATTTGGCGCGCCGCCCCCTCTCATCAATTCCAGGCCGGTGGCGTCCACCACCACCACTGCTTCTTCTCAGCTTCAATCCGCTCGGCCACCTCCTGCACAACCTCCGCCCGCTACGGCTGGATCGGCGTATTTTGGCGCGCCTCCTCCGTCTTCCGGGCCGGCTACTTATAGCACCCCGAATCCCTTCACGTTTCACGGGCCGGGCGTATTTGGCGCGCCACCCGTATCGTCTGTATCGACTATATACAACAGGCCACATCCAACAGTATCTTCTGGGCCGGCCGTATTTGGCGCGCTGCCCAGAAATCAAACTCCACCGCCGTTTACCTCTGGACAGGCGTTATTTGGCGCGCCGTCCTCCATTCATATTCAACAGAGAGCAGACTGGTCAACTCCGTCGCCAACCAATCCATTTATTGGTGGCACAACTGCTCCCGATATCGATCCTTTAATTCCGGATGAGTGGATCAACAACATCACGGCCAATGCTCCTGCCATCCGTAACGGTATCCGTCCACCGAAATTGGATCTGCCTTACTTTGATGGAAACCCGATGGATTACCCAATGTTTATCCAGTCATTTAAAGTTCAGATCCATGATACCTGCACTAGTGATGCTGAGCGAAAGCGTCATCTGAAGAATTGCCTTTCTAAGGAGATCCAGCAACGACTCGGTCAAGCTCTTCTTAATCCTGGTCTCTACCACCATGCACTCATCGAGCTCCATAGAAAATACGGTCATCCTCGCATCATTTCGACCGCATGTGCAACAGCTCTAGCATCACTTCAATCATTTCGTGATAATGATTTTAAAGCGCTCAGTCTCTTCTCTTCAACTCTACATTCGGTGGTTGCTACTCTTCAGCTCGGCGGATACGGAGCAGAGCTCCATAGCAGCTCTACTCTTTCACAACTGGTCCAGAAGCTTCCACCGGCTTTACGTAGTAGATGGGCCGAAAAGAGTTATTTGATTGAGTGCCGTCTACCCAACATTGCCGACTTGGATGCCTGGCTAGACGACGTCACGACCGCCGAGTATTGTGTCCGAGCCGGACAATCCGTCCATCCATCTGAAACGAATCACCCGGCTTCCGGCGACCGAAAATCCAGCAACAATAACAAAAAGAAAAGAGAAGGACCCCGCTCACTTGCCACCTCATTGGAACCGTCATCTCCACCGTGCGCCAACTGCTCTGGGCCGGCGCATCATATTCGAGAATGCCGCAAGTTTCAAAGCCTTGATGTAGCCCAAAGAGCAGCGATCGTAGTTGAGAAATCACTCTGCTACCGCTGCCTGGAAGCTGGTCATCGAAGTCGTGATTGTCAACGGAAGGATCGGTGCGGAGAAGATGGATGCAAAGGATTGCATCATAAGGTTCTCAATGGTGCTCCACGTATGTATCCGGATTCAAAGGATATCCGTTCGCCTCCCAAATCAGAGTCGAAAAAGGAAGAGTCCAGCAAAGGTGCGGCGAGTAAACCGATCCTTAAAGTCAGAGTTGATACCTCCACCGATCCTTTGACCGTTTATGCCAAGGACTTTACCGGATCAACAACTATCGACCCATTGACCGACGTCGCTCTCTACTCACAATCCTCGGATGTCTCCTTTATCCCTATCGTACCCGTAATTGCCATTGCTGCCGGTACCAGTTATCTCACGCTCGCCGTCCTGGACTCGTGCAGCACCATTACTCTTGTGGCTGAAAGCCTGGCCAAGGACTTGAATCTTTCCGGGCCGTCCGATATGGTCAGGATCGGAACCTGGCACGCAGATGATCCATTAACCAGGACCGAATACGTTGGCTTCCAGATCGGCAATAGAGACGGCAGCAGCATCTTCTCTCTCAATCACGTTCTCACTGTACCAGTTCTCAACATCCGCCATCGAAAGGCTGATTGGGATCGCCTTGTGAAGAAATGGCCTCATCTTTCCGGTCTCAACCTAACCTACGATCTTTCTTTGAAGGTTGAGATCCTTATTGGAACGGACCACATCGAGACGCAAGAGATCTACCAATATAAGAAGGATCCCTATGGCCGCCGCAGCCCAAGAGCCATCCTTACTCCCTTCGGTTGGACTATCGTCGGTCCTTCAGTCGGCATCAAAGGTGATGGTCAACATTGCTTCGTGACCGGGCCATCAATTGAAGACGATCCGGCGGATGATATCGCCAACATGATGGATCGCCTCATTCTCCATGATGAATTCGCCGCATCTCCTCACTCAAAGCCGCCTGAGCCAGCCGATGAAGCCCGTGCCAAGCCCCTTTTGGAAACGACGACGAAATACATTGGTGATCGTTACGAATGCGGCTTATTGTGGAAGAACGACGACATCAACATGCCCGACAACCGCTCATTTGCCCTCAATCGCTTCTACCATACACGCCGTCGCCTTCGTTCCGATGCAGCTCTCGCCCAAGTCTACGTAAAGGTGATGACGACGTATCTTTCTCTTGGTCATGGAAGCCGCCTCACCGAAGAAGAGATCAAATCTCTGCCAGTCGGAAGAACCTGGTTCCTTCCGCACCATCCTGTGCTCAAGCATGGAAAATGGAGAGTTGTATTCGATGCTGCTGCCACATACAACAACGTCTCACTCAATTCTCTTCTACTAAAGGGACCAATTGATCAAATAGGTTCCCTTCTTGGCGTCCTGATTCGCTTTCGTCAACATCGTATCGCCCTAAGTGCCGACATCGTCAAGATGTTTCATCAATGGAGGGCCTCCCGACCGAAAGGACCCTCGGCCTTAAGCTCAACTACGCCACCGACTCGTTTATGCCGACCGCCATTGCCCCACCCGATGCCAGTACGAGGAGGGATCTTCTTAGAGCAACTCATTCAATCTACGACCCTCTTGGAATGCTCTCAGCCGTACTCGTACCTGCCAAGCTCGTTCTTCAAGATGCTTGTCGTCTCGGTTCCGGCTGGGACGATCCTCTTGACCCCGTTCTTCTAGAACGTTGGAGCAACTGGGCTAGTACGTTGGATGCCCTCAATGGTCTGTCTATACCCCGCTGTTTCAACAACGGACCGGCCAACGTGACAGGATACGAGCTGCACCTTTTCTCTGATGCCTCCGAACGAGTTTTTGGTGCTATTGCCTATCTCTGCTTAATTAGAACTGATGGAACCTACTCTACCGCCTTCATCATGGCCAAATCCCGCTTGGCAAAGATCACTTACCAATCTATCCACCGAAAGGAATTGAATGGAGCTCTCCAAGCCGTCCGCCTCGCCGAACTAATCAAAAGAGAGCTGCGTCTTTCAATCATCTCAACCACTTTTTGGACGGATTCGGTTACGGTGGATTGGTTCGTCTACATGTCAGTTTCATGTATACGTCGGCAACCGTGTTGGAGAGATCCTGGAATCATCAGTTCCTTCCCAATGGCATTATGTTCCAACTGCTCTCAACCCAGCGGATGATGTCAGTCGCGTTCTACCAGCAAACGTTCTCCATTCTGGTCACCGCTTCTTCACCGGTCCACCCTATCTACTACTCGACGAGAAAGAGTGGCCGTCTCAAGATCTTTTAACCAAGAAATCGGACGTTCAAGATGACCTGGAGATTAGATCGCTCAATTGGGTCGGCTCCTTGTCCGTCGAAACTGGACCAATCGACGAGTACATCGACAGCATCATTCCATTTAGCCGGAAAAAAAGGATCCTCGCTACTCTCATTCGGGCCGGCCGTAACTTCCGCCGTAAAAAGGATAACCGCATCATCGGCGAACTCACTGCTAGCGAGATCCAAGAGGCTATGGACACATTCATTCGTTGCGCTCAAGAGTCAACGTATCCAAAGGAGCTCCGTGCTCTTCGTAATAATTTAGAAATTGATAAATCTTCTTCACTTCTCAAGCATCGCCCATTCATCGATCATCGTGGACTTCTTTGTGTAGGAGGAAGGATTGATAAAGCTCCGATCCTGTACGACACCCGTCATCCGGTCATCCTTCCACCTACTAGCAAAATAATGAAGCTGATCGTCACCTCTCTTCATTGCCAGCTCGAGCATGCAACGACGGATCGAGTGTTGGCCGACTTTCGCAAGCTGTACTACGCGCCCCGTGCTCGTTCCGTCATCCGATATATTGTTTACATCTGCTTCACCTGTCGGCGTTACTCGCCTCGCCCGTCGCATCCAATGATGGCTTCTCTTCCCTGGTTTCGTGTGCAGCCTCATCTTCCACCGTTCGCTCATACCGGCGTCGATTTATTCGGTCCGTTTGAGGTCACCATCTTTCGCCGAAAGGTCAAGCGCTGGGGTATCATCTTCACCTGCCTCAACTCTCGTGCCGTTCATCTCGACATGACCTATACGCTGGAAACGGATTCCTTTATCTGTGCACTCGACCGCTTCCGCCATTCCCGAGGTACTCCGGCTAATCTTTATTCAGATAACGGGACTAATCTAGTTGGAGCCCACAACGAGCTACGTGAAGGAATTGCCCGTCTCGACCAAGCCAAGATCACCAGCAGTCTCGCCAACAAAGGAATTCAATGGCAGTTCATCCATCCTGCTACACCTCATCATGGCGGAGCCTGGGAGCGGCTCGTCCGGTCTGCGAAGCAAGCTCTACGCTTCGTCCTAAATCAGCAGACGCTCACCGACGAGATCTTCATCACCACGCTAAAGCTGGCAGAGAGTCTGCTCAACAGCCGTCCGTTAACGTACATCAGTACGGACCCTGAAGATCCGGAGCCATTGACCCCGAATCATATCCTCCTCGGCCGCGCCAATCCATTCATCCCGCCGGACATCATCGGTGCCGACGACTTATCCTCAAGGAAACGCTGGCGGGTCTCGCAAGCCATCGCTCAACATTTTTGGCGCCGTTGGATGGGTGAACTGCTTCCTACTCTTGTCCAACGACCTAAATGGTTCCAGCCTCAAAGGAATCTTAAAGAGAACGATGTTGTTATCTTTATCAAGAAGAACAACCCGATGGGAAAGTGGCCGCTCGCCCTCAGTGCATTGGAACTGAGGAACTTAAGTTCCTCAGTTCCAGTTCCAGGCTTTTCGACGAAGTCACCAGTTCCGTTCCGTTCCGTTCTTTTAGGTAATTTCAAATTGCCTGTTCCGTTCCAGTTCCGTTCCGGAATTTTCAGTTCCAGTTCCAGTTCCAAAAAAGCGCCATCTTGTGTATGGAAACGGAACGAATTGGTTCTATAAAAGATTCCATAAAAATATAAAAGGAAGAGATCATCTCATGATGCGGTAATGCAATGACAATAATTAAGTTCAATTAAGTTAACGCCTCCTATAACTAAAAACTAACGGGCTAATCAAACGAGTATGACTAAACTGTAAGAGTGTGATGAAATTTCGGCTTTATTTATAGTCTAATTAAAATGGCTGAAAATTGATAGAATTTATTTAAATTTATTCGAAGCTTAATTTACCTTCTTAATTTTTTTTTATGTTTTATATATTATTTTTTTCGAATCTCTATTTAACATTAAGATTTAGGATTGTGAATTTGATGATCCAAAAATAAAAATAAAAAAATTAATTTCTTAGTTTATGATTATAAATTTGATAATCCAAAAATGAAAAAAAAATCTTAATTCTTCTATCTGAAACGATAACTTAATTTCTTCTATCTGGAACGATTCTTTTAGCTGTGAGAACAAGGAAAATGAAAAAATAGGTAGGAGTAGGAGGGCGAGTCGCCCTCGTCCTGAAAGTCTACCCGGATCCCGATGGTACGGTCCGCTCCGCTCTCATCCGCACTGGCGGGACAGAACTCCACCGCTCTTCCGTCGACCTCTGCCTACTTGAACCGGATCCCGAAGATGCGTCCGCCCCAGTCGGACGCAGGGCCGGCGATGTGCCCGATGCTCCGCCATCGAGCCAGACCGGGCTTCCTTCCACTCCTCAAAAGGAATAGGGTCAGCTCCCTCCTCCGTCCAAGCCTTTTTTCTTTAGTCACGTCTTTTCCGCTCAACGAAAACGACATCGATACGTGTCTCAACAATTGAATTTGTGTATTCTTTAATAACGTGTTTTCCGTGTCTAAATAAAGTGCTTTGTGACTTGAAACTTGTGTGTGTTAATCTAAGAGAGGAAGCGTTGGGTTCAATGCTTGTCAAATAATTAATTGTTTCAAGGACGTAACGTTTTTAGACTCGAATATAATAAATGACTCGGAGAAGTTAGAACAAGGCAATCGCAATAATACTAATATCCAATGACAGCTCTTATGGTATATGGTGTGAAAAGAGCTGGACCATTGGCAGTCTGCATACTACTCTTGCTCTCATAATACAGTTTAAAAAAGTAAGGCTATTTATCCTTTATTAAGGAGCATTTAACACCCGTCTCACGGGATAAAAGGTGGGAAAGGGGACGTTTGTGTACAGCTTAACTAATAGTAAACACCACTTCGAAGATTAACATTAGATTTTTTTATTACAGTGATAAAAACAACTCCATCCTAGTATCCTATCCAAGGGTGAAAATACAGGGGTTTTGATTGAATCTCCATGTATCCCTCTTATATAGTGTTCAAATATTACACTTACATTAGCTTTATTATAACAAATACAAAACAGGGAATAAAGGAAATTATATTTGCTGCATGCTGTTTGCAGATGAAACCATACTGATGTATTTAATTGAGCCGTTATTGTTTGTTCTTATAATAAGAACAACACGATAAGAAACGACAGATGGTGTATAATTTACAAGCACATAATAATATTACCTCAATATTTGACATTTACAAACAACACTTTTCCATTTTCTTGCGCTCTCCATCTCAATATAGGCCCGCACTTCAATTTATGTCACACCTAACGTTATGCTACTATAGACCAATAAGATACTAAATAATACTTGTTTCTGTTATTGAAGTATATAACTTTATAAACATTTATAAATTAATTTTAAATGATACTTTGATTTGCAATATCAATCTGGTAACAAAAAAAGTAGAACCAAGGGTGACAGTGAGTTCATTTTGTTTATAGATATTAAATAATGGGAAGTGGTGTAGTGGATTAGTTTGTTTTCATTTCCCTATCATTATTGCTTCACAATAGCTAAGGTGGACAGAATTAAGCAGGCTAGAGTGAGCAGGATCGATGATGGGGCTCCTAATGGAGTCCCATTTTCGATGATCCATTCGGCATAATAACCCACCTGGGTATATACTCCTATATAAACAATTATTTTTTTTTACGTGCAACAGCTTTTTTCTACAGTATATATATTATACCATAAAAGTAGGGCTTAGCGCAGCCGCTGCCCCATGAAACGATGCCGACTTGAGTCTTTGATCCTTTAAGAACCAAAGGGCCACCACTATCACCCTGACAAGAATCAAAGCCCCCTATTTTCATATGTAGCTTTATATTTTGTCTTTCCATAATATTGAATTATTTATTATGTAATACTTATACCTGTTTTGTAACCAGCGCAGACCATTCCTGGCTTGATGGCATTTGCGCCATAGCTTCTTTTACAATCTGCATCTGTTACGATGGGAACATCCACTTTGTTAAGGATATATGAAGGGGTGCTTGAACTTTCCTAATATAGGTTCAAATGACAATATATGAATCTGTACCAATAATAGCTCAATTCTAATATACATACGTTAGTTGTGCCCCATCCAGAAACAGTGCAGTCGGCTCCATCCATTGGGCGTGATCCATTATTGGGTAACTGGATCTTTGCCACGTTGGAATTGAGTGTCAGTGGACTGCTCAACTGAAAAAGTTAACCAATATTAACGTAATAGTATAGGCACTATTAAAGTGCTCAACAAATATCAATATATAGAGGTTTTTTTATTACCCTGATGAGAGCGATGTCATTCTGGAAAGAAGTCTTATTGTAACTAGCATGATATTTGTAACTTGAAACAGATCTGTACTGTTCCGTATTGTCATTCACGTTCAAGTTGTATTCTCCAGCGACGACGCGAAGGTTGCTAGCTGCTGTACTTCACTCGTCATTAAAATGAATTAATTAATATAAGGACGATTAAATACTACATTATTGTTTATAGATTATTGAACTATACCCCATGACGCAATGAGCTGCATTTAGAATGGTTCTTTCGCTATAAATGGAGCCTCCACAGCTGTGAGAGTAGCTAAATCCCGCATAACGTTGAAGGGAGATCTGGTAAGGGAACTCGCCTCGCAAAGCCTGATTCCCGCCCACGATCCTGCTGCTGTCCACCATTGGCCAGTCACCTTTAAGGAGGACCTCCACTGGCAATCGTGGCATTACCATCCTCTTACCTGATCATAAATGTTATTAAAGTATGCTATTTCTTTTTATTTAAAAACAGAAATGAATTACCATAAGATGAGGTAACTAGAAGAGCAGCTAAAAGGAGCTGCAAGAAATCCATTTTTTTTAGTGTGCGACGAGTATCGTACAATGAACTATGCGTGAGTGTTCACATTTCCACTCTTTCCTTTGCTTTTAGGATTAGATTTTATGCATCAACAGGGATAGAAGATATGCGTTATCACATATGCACATAGAGAAGAGTGATTATGAGACACCTAAACTACTTAATAGATAAGGCAAATTGTTGGCGTGTTTTGCGCTTAACGGAACTAACAGCTCTTATCAGTATCAGTTTATCAGTTCTTCTTTTTTATTCTTTTGCTGCATATTCTACCTCTAAATTTAAAATATATTTTGAAATCCTAATTAATTGGAATAATCCGCATAGTAATGAGGTTTGAATTCATATCTATGTTTTATAGGCTGTAGATATTTTCAATGTTCAAATACGGTTGAATACGATGAGAAAACATGTGTATAAACTGTTGAAATCAATCGTACTGAAATTGCAAATCTGTATTTTACAAACAGAAGTTTAAAAAAACACAGAATACAGTTTTTCTTAGATATATGAGAGGGAATAAACTTGATCGTAATAAACGAGTTTTTTGGTTTTCACAGAAATTGAAGGCTGATTGAGATATTCTGCTTTGTTTTTCTTAGAAAAGAGGAGTCCAGCAGTGGGAATTGAATGATTTGCGCCTGTGCTGTAGGGACCTACCGATTCCAATAAATCACCACCCATCACCAGACGTCGTCTTTGCTATTATTATATTTTTGACCTTGAGTGATTCACTGCTATATACATAACGCGGTAACGCCTATCAGCGTCAGTCTACTTTTGAATGTCAACCAAAGCGCACTACAAAGTTCATTTCTTATCAGTTTATTGATGCGGAATACATTCACGCCCAGCTCGTTCGTCGTCTTTGTCATGTTTTTTTAAACGTTATTAATCTATTATGGCATCGGCATCCTGCCTCTCCGAAATTGAAGATTTAATAAATTGCCCCATTTGTTTGAGCGAGTATGATGAGAAAGATGACACCAGCAGGAGACCCAAACTCTTGTCCTGCTCTCATACAGTGTGCCTAGAATGTCTTAAGGTATTCTATTAAAATAATATATACACCTGTATAAATTGATTAAATGTTAATGTAATTTTTATTGTAATAGGGGATACAAGGGCAAAATAAGACCACTTGCCCTCTATGTCGTAAAACTGTGGTTAAGTTGAACGATGACATCACAAACACCATTCCAAACAACTCTTATATCCTCTGCATTATGAAAATGAAAGCATTTATGAAACCTGCTATAGATGATACAACGAAAAGGTATCAATTTACTCTATTAGAATATTTAATTTTCAATCGATGATATTTTAGATAATAATCTAGGGTGCCAAAAATTTGCATGACTTGTGGATCTATTGGCAAACAAAGTTGCCAGACACTTCACTCAACTGTTAACATAGACGATAACACTCTCTCCAATTTCGAGAAACTGATTTCTTTACAGAAAGATGCTAGTCAGATGAAGGATCTGGTGCAATCTATTGTTGAAACCATCATTAAGAACCAGCAGCACTTGCAACTCTACGTTAATGATCTCTTAAAATCCCTGAAATCACTCGAACTCAACGTCAGATCTCTTGGCAAAGAGAGTGATAAGCTGGTCCATCAAGCATATGAAATAGTGGAGAAGAACCCCTTATTTATTTCATCATCACCAACTGGTGATAATTCCATCAGCTCTTTCCTTCCTCAGTTTTTATCAATGACCAGTTCGTCTGATGATGGTGAGAACTTGGAAAGTTTGAGCCACAAAATGAAGTCAAACTTTGAAGAGCTCCAATCAGAGCTCAATTCTTTAAAGGAAGGCCATCCTCTATGTCAACTGGCAGAGACAATAAATGTCACGAATGATGTCTTGAAATTATTTCCATTTAAAGAAGCAGCAGACATTTCTACGAATGATTGGAAAGAGTGGACGGCATCGACCAGCACCCTGACGGAATTGCAGAGGAATCTCTTCCGACTCACTCACATGATCTCTTCTAATAATAAGTTACGTAATGAACAACAAATAAACCTACCAGTTCAAGGAAAGTCATCTTTGATCGTGATTGGATTGTGCTCCAATGGGATCTACAGTCAGCGTCAGATCCACATCCAAATTTGTACTCCGATTGGTCAATATGTGATGCAACAATTCGGAAAACTAATTTTCGCTGGAGCAGCCAAAACTTATAAATTTTTCGGAAAGGTATGATAACTCTTCGAATTTTCATTTGATAATATCTATAATATTTTACTACAAAATATATAGCCACGAATGTTATATCTTCCATTAAACGTTGAAGATCCATTGATCTGGCTCAGCGAGTCCATGAATCCTCGGAGCAGCGTTGAAGTGAAACCATCGGATGTGTATTTGATGAAAGTTAATGATAACACCAACACTAATTCAAGCTGGGTTTTTGGATTTGTTGGTGAGATTGAAGGAGGGCTTCAAGTTGCAAATAATGTGAGGAAATTGGAGAATGCAGAAGCTTTTCTGTTCGGCCGTGTCGTTAATGGGGCAGATTTAGTGAACTTTATTTCTGGGCTCAATGATTTCGAACTGTCATACTATGAATTCAATTTGTGTTGGGCACTGTGATGAATAATAAACGAGGGAAGAATCTAAATATAGATAACAATTTGGAATTTTATTACAGCCTTTCTTACAAAAGAATGAAATTTTAAATAGTATTATTAAAAACCTATAATGACTTGTCAGGATTTTGTATAGGTTATATAGATAAAGAGTTCTGTAAAACTTTAACTTTTCACAGCTAGAACTATAGATGTGATAAGGCAGACTGGAATGAGCAGTGGAATGATGGTGGAATAATTGTATCGGTATTGGTCCCATTTTCAATGATTCAATCTGTATAGTATCCTACCTGGTTATGGCCTCTCAAATATAATTGAAAAGTATACTATACCGCGCTATCGGTGCCCCATCACGATGCAATCTCAGCTTGAACATTTGATCCTCTGAGAGCTAAAGGACCTATCGTTCATAACCTCCTATTAACATTTTATGAATAAATTAAAATAAATAGTTCCAATTGTTAGTTAATACTGTTATAATATGTATAATTTACCTTGTTGGTAGCCAGGCAGTTAAATTTAAATAAATTGAAATTGCTCTGAAGCCTTGAAGGGAGATTAAGAAAGAAATCCCGGCTTTAGAGGCCTCATTACCGCCCACGATCCTGCCATCTAACATGGGTCAAGACTCAAGATATACTAGAGAATAGAATGTCTATAAATAGCTGAGGCATCACCACCTTCTCTCCTTAGTAATAATTCACATCTCTTAAAAATAAAAATGAGAGGATAAGTGATCTTTAAAAAAAAAGTGTATTTCTGCTGGGGCTATCCTTGAGGCATTAACCGCCGATCCTTTTATATTATTATCCTCAATATAGGGAGGCTAGATTAAAAAAAATCCTGAAAACGATATTCTATAGTTTATTATGTTTAAACTATGCGAACATAAAATTGTATTATTACTACATTTGCTTCAATTTTGAGGATTAATTATTTATATTAGGTTTTCTTATTCTGCTTTATAATATTTACCCTGGACATTAGCCTTTATTTTTTATCATCCGTTGTTTAACTGTATTGTTAAGGCCTTCATAAACCTATGCACAAAACTGACAAAATTGTCTTCATGTTGGTAGAAGCAGACACATGCGATGGAGGCATCATACAGTAATTGATAAAAATTCAATGTTGTGCAGAGGCCTCGGTATTTTTTTTTTACATGGGGCCTCACCTAATAGGCTCACCTTATGTTTCAACACTTAGATAATGCTCTCCAACGCCAGCTTTATTCTTCCAATACTAATGTCACTTTCTTCAATTTTATTATGTATCATCTTGTAGCACGGATAAAATCTTAGTTCTTTAACTTACGATATAATCTAATAGTGGATTATAAAGCACTACTGCCATTTTTCGTCTTCGGGTTAGATATTAAATTTTTTTAATGGTGCTTTTGTCGGCAAAAGGTTGATGGCCACCGTTAGCCATATTAGAAAAAGTATATCTTGTAGCCTATGTGCGTATTACATTATCTGCGAATCCCAATCCTTGCAACTGCAATGACTCTAATTAGAGGGATTGTGAATTGTAAACGCGAGTTAGAAACCAAGGAAGGAAAAAGGGTGGGAAAAAATAAAATAATAAAAACATAAAGACTGCTAGGAATTATTTTTTTTTATTAATTTACTATCTAATTGGTCTAAATTTCAAATTTATTTTTGTTGTTATGCGATTTGGCGTCAAAATATTGAGCAAGTGAATTTAATTGCTGCGTGCAGCAATAGTCGGTGTAAACAACTTATCACATGAACATAGTTCATCCTAGGCTTGGAGGTATATAATTACCCCACCGAAAGAGCCACATGTACCACAGTATTCGAGTTGCTAAACAGCAGTCATTCCCATAAAAACAAAATCAAACTCTCCCATTGTAAGTATATGAAAAAAAATTATTTCAAATTTAGTTTTTTAGTAAGTAAAACCAACTGTTAATCTATATGCATTTTTTCTAGACTTTATTAAAGAATGTTTTGTCCAAGGACTGACCGTCAATTCATAAGACTTGTTGCAGCATATGTTCTAGTTATCTGCTTGCAAATCTCTTCTGCTGCAGTTTTGCCTGAAATGCCTGGATTCAAGATGCTTCCAGGTGGATCTAAATCTGAGCCAAAAGTGTTCATCTGCGAAGATGACACTTTCAGTTCGAGAAACACCACTTTTCCTGGTACTGAGCAGATGGCATCCGGTAATGTGATTTCTTTTACTTAATTACTCGATCTAGATATTGATTCCCTCGTTTGCATATCCTTCATGCATAGAGTCACTAAAAAAATCAAGTGGTTCAACCAGGGCAGCACTCCCCACCAGGTACCTTAAGGTAGGTGTGGTAGTAGAGTATAACATCTACGACAAGCACCATGGGGGAGACCTCCAGAAAACATTGCAAAAAGTGAAGGACCTATTTCACGGAGTTGTTCAGGTTGAAATAATTTATACAGTCACAATTCACAAATCTATTAGCAACTATGAACCTCGTTTTCTTTATTTGACGAAAAATATTTAGGATTACAAGGAGCTGAACATCATTGTTTCGTTAGCAGGTGTCATTGTTTGGACATCCGGCAATCTTTTCGAAGTCAATACAAATAATTTGTTTGACCAAGCCGATTACAGTTACCAAATGCAGAGCAGATTCAATCATGACCACATGATTCGCCTTCGGTAATTGGTTGTTTCTTAGTATTTAGTTTTGAGATGATATTTGTAACTTGTACTTATGATATGATATATTTGTAAGCTAATACATTCTTTTGATATTAAGGAGTGGTACATTTGAATCTGTTAACACGAATGGAATTGCTGGGCTCGCTTACGTAGATACCATGTGCAGTTATTATTCCGTTTCTTGGGCGACAGTTTGGTCACCATCTTTTAATTTCAACCAAGAGGTAGCCATTATCAGCCATGAAATTGGTCATTCCATAGGGTTCGAACATGATGGGTCCCAATGTCTTTGCGGTGAAACGGCGCCCAGGGAATTTTGCCGAATGGGAGGCTCTTACGTCCAGTATAATTTTTGTTTTGTTCAGATTGATACATTTATCATAATAATAATGTATACATTCTATAATTACAATTTTAGGAATGCACCGCTGGTTTGGTCTACCTGCAACCGAGCTACTTTCGAAGCTACCGCTTCAAAGTACACTTGTCTGAATAATAAACCATGGAACATGTATAAAATAGAAATCCATATTTGCAAACAGTATTTATTAATTTACTTCTTACGATAGTTTCCGAATAAGAAGTGAAATGAATGGTAAAAGATTGGATGTCTATAGTTCTAACACTTCACCTGGTGCATCTGTTGTCATGTGGGACCCGAATTCATCTACAGCACAGCAATGGTACATCGCTGGCGATATGACGATTCGTTCAGTGCTCAACGATTTTTGCCTAACTTCTAAAGGTATTTGAAGCTATCTTAATAGGTGAAAGCACTATTTCAAGAAATCAATCTTGATTGCTTTTAGGTTATTATCCTGCTTTGGTAACCATGGAACCCTGCGATGCCAATCGAATTAACAAGTGGGTTTACAACTGGTGGACGCGCGAAATTCAAATTGCGACCAATTCCGCAAGGTGCTTGAGTATTCCGAATAACGACAACGGCATAGGAGCTAGGGTCACTGAGCTCAATTGTAACGGCCAGTCAAACCAGAAATGGAGAATCGTAAGAGATGACAACGTAGACTCTCCGTCCTATATTTACTATGGTGGGGTTTACTTGTCAATGGTAAATAATTATTAGAAGAACATTTCACCGTATATCTTAATATCTTTATCCAATATACCGGTAGCAGTTTGCAGTGTTAAAATTGATTAGTACTGTTGGTAATAATTAAAGCTTGATGGTAATATTTTTTAAAGTTTGTAAATGGTAAAACATTTAGAAATGAAGCGGCTTGTGCATTATTTGGAATCTGGCTTGATTAATACACAATAATTATTGATTCATCATTGTACGTACTTTAAATATGCCGGCCAATTACAATGTTACAAAGAACGAGGTATTAATCCGTCGTATTATTTTATTATCAATAATATATAGGGCGGCTTATTTATTAGTAAAAAATTAAATCCTCCATTTTCAAATGACGCAAACATCACAATTTGTTTAACTATATTTACTTTATTACTGGCGGTTTATTTATTTATATTAGGTTTTCTGCTTATAACATTTTCCCCGGATATTAACCTTCTATTTTTTTATTATCATCCACATGTACTGTACACTGTATATAAAGCCTTCCTAACAAACTTCACGAAATTTTAATATATGTATGTGGGCACAGATACACGCATAAGCTATAACCAACACATGTATAATACAATCACATGCGAGCTATAACCAATCGTCAAGCCTTTTTTCAACGGAAATGGTCCTTATCAGTTTTAGATAGAGAGCGCTTGGCTCTTTATACTGTTATTTGTCCATGTGTGTTTTATTTTTTAGAATTCATAATTGAAATAATGAGTAGAATAGTGCTGTTCAAATACATCTATGTGATCTAATTAAAAAAAAATGTATTTCATATTATAATACATGGCTTTTAAGTCATAAGCAGAAAAAAAGTTGCATACATATGATACCAGGAATTAAAAAATATGTTAACTACTGTTAAATCATTTGTGCATGTATACACTCAAGACTGCAGGTTCTCTGAAAGATTGATCCCTGAAGTGTTTCGGGTGTGGATTTGATTTTGTGTGGGGATTTATTGTTGTACACTTGTACCGATTCCAAGATCTCACCAAATAACGTTGTAGTCTTTATTATTACCTATTGGTCTTGATACCCTTGAGGGATATAACGCCTATCTACGTCAGTCTACTTTTGAATGCCAACCAGAGTGCACTGTAAAATATATTTCTTATCATATTGAATGTGCGTAATACATTCGATCTCAGTTAATATTATTATTTTTTTAATTATGGCAACAGCCTCGTCCTGCCCGAAATAAAAGATTTGATAAATTGCCCCATTTGTTTGAGCGAGTACGACGAAAAAGATGACACCAGCAGGAGACCCAAACTCTTGTTGTTAACGATGACATCACTAACACCATTCTAAACAACTTTTATATTCACTATTATGAAAATCAAATCATGTATGAAACCTGCTCTGGATGAAAAAAACCCCGAAAAGGTACCGTATCAGTTTATTTTATTAGTGTATAATTAATTTTCAATCAATATAATACTTAAATAATAAGTGAGGGTACCAAACATTTGCATGACTTATTGTGGATCCATTGGCAACACAAGTTGCCAGACACTACACTCGACTGTAAACATCGACGATAACACCCTCTCCAATTTCGAGAAATTGATTTTCTTACAGGAATTTGAATATTAGCAACTCTCTAAGCTACTATTTTATTCGTTTAATTTCCCACCATATTATATATAGTGGTTTATAATCATTCATCAAACAACTTTAACAAATTCCGTCTGATGATAATGATTGCAACAGTAATTTTATTAACTAGATTATGATTCAACGTATAGGCCTAATAGAGAAGCGTTAAAAAAAATCGTGCTATATTTTTCCAAGAAACTTGTGACTGAATTCTTTATTTTTTTAAATAAGTATTACAATACCAGGTATTATTTGTTTCCCAAAAGGTAATTTCTTGTAAAATATTTGCTGCCCTTAAACCAATAAGCTTTTCTTAAGGCAAAAGAGAAATAAATCTGAAACGCTTCCAGAAACTCAATCAAATAAACGTTGGTGAATCTTTTTGCCCTTGAAGTATAAACTCCGCTAGAGTCCAAAGCCCTAGCTAATAGTTGCTGAATTTGCTGAGAATAATTCTTTGATGCATTAGTTTTACTTTGGATGTCGATCAGAACACATCTTATACTTCATTTTGATCGAGTTTGTCGATGATCATATCTTAAAGGGTAAGTTTTTATTCTTCGATATTCACTATTAACTGTTTAGTTTATTGTAGTCGCTAATCAATTTAAATGTTAGAAGCTTATTTATAGAATTATTTACCGACAGAACACTTAAAAATCAACAGGCAACGCAGCTAGTTCATCGTTATAAATGCAGTGCGTTCATCGAAAATCTGTTACCACTAATCCGGACGTAAACGGTATTGATGGAGATTGCCAAGTTAACGTCGTTAAGCTGCTCCCTTGCGGACACAAAGTGAGTTACAGTTTTATTTGATTTATTTTCATCCCTCTGTAGTTAAAAAAATAATTTTAATCTATTAGAAAGAAATGAAATGTTGGATTCATCCAAAAGATGCACACTGCACTCTCCAGGTAGTAAAGCCTCACGAAAATTGTCGTCACGCCATTACCATCGCCTGCAGTTCATCAACCAAGGATTACAAATGCACCCAAACTTGTGATCAACCATTGTGCACTAGGGGGCATCCCTGTCGCAAAAGATGCTGGGAATCTTGCGGTTCCTGTGATGTACCGCTAGAACATAAACTCGCCTGTGGTCACCAAGCCTCAATCAAATGCGGAAAATATCCGAAAAACTTAAAATGCATGAAATTGCAACTGAAAATCCTTCCCGAATGCGGTCACCAAGTTGAAATTGAATGCGGCGACAAACTAGAACACGCTTTCTGCCCTTTTTCCTGCGACATTCGTCTTGATTGTGGGCATCAATGTAGCCTATTATATAAGAAAATGATATCCTTTCATTTTTCTACAAAAAGGGGAAAATTGGTGCCGTTTTGTTTTTCTTAGAACTTCGAGGCCCTCCTGTGCTTAGGGGATTAAAGTCTTTGCTACTGATTCCCACAAGATCGCATCAAAGGTTTTCGTCGCTATTATCGCCTATTGGCCCTGATGCCCTTGTGGGGTTCAATGCTCTAACATGCTGGCTGCTGCCCATTTCCTTCAGTCAACTTTTGAATGCCAACCAAAGCGCACCTACAGTAAAATAAATGTTTTTATCGCTTTATTATTGATGTGCAATTCATACAGGTCTAGTTTATTTAAAATTATGGCAACTGCCTCTTGCATCTCCGAAATGGAAGATTTGATCAATTGTCCCATTTGTTTGACCGATTATGACGAGAATGATAACACCAGCAGGAGACCAAAACTCTTGTCCTGCTCTCATACAGTGTGCCTTGAGTGTCTCAAAGTATTTTATTTAAAAAGATAATATATACCACAATAGATTGATTAAATGTTAATATAGTTTTATTTATTGTAATAGGGGATACAAGGGCAAAATAAGACCACCTGTCCTCTATGCCGTCAAAGTGTGATTAAACTTAATGATGACATCACCAACACCATTCCAAACAACTCGTACATTCTCTGCATCATGAAAATGAAAGCATTTATGAAACCTGCTATGAATGAGTCAACGAAAAAGTAATTTTAGCATTAATTAATCAATTAATTTTCAAATATTAATTAATGTGTTAAACTAGGATACCAAACATTTGCATGACTTGTGGATCCATTGGTAAAACAAGTTGCCAGACACTTCACTCAACTGTAAACATCGATGAAAGCACCCTCTCCAATTTCGAGAAATTGATTTCTTTGCAAGAAGATGCTAGTCAGATGAAGGAACTGATTCAATCCAATGCTGAGACCATCGTCGAGAACCAGCAGCACTTACAACTCTACGTGAACGATCTCTTAAAATCTCTGAAATCTTTCGAGCTCAACGTCAGATCTCTCGGTAAAGAGAGTGATAAACTGGTTCATCAAGCATATGATATTATAGTGGAGAAGAACCCTCTATTTGTGTCATTACCAACTGATGATAATTCGATCAGCACTTTTCTTTCTCAATTTCTATCAATGACCAAATCGTCTGACGATGATGAGAACTTGGAAAGTTTGACCCACAAAATGAAGCTCAACTTTGAAGAGCTCCAATCAAAACTTAACTCTTTGAAAGAGAATCATCCACTGTTTCAACTGGCAGAGACCATCAATGTCACTAACGATGTGTTGAAATTATTTCCTTTTAAAGAACCGGTAGATGTGTCTACAGACGATTGGAAGGAGTGGACAGCATCGACCAGCAATCTGACCGAATTGCAGAGGAATCTTTTCCGACTCACTCACATGATCTCATCTAATAATAGATTACGTACTGGACAGCAACAAATAACCATCCCAGTTCAAGGCAATAAGTCATCATTGATCGTGATTGGATTGTGCTCCAATGGGATCTACAATCAACGCCAAATCCACATACAAATTTCTACTCCGATTGGTCGATATGTGATGCAAAAATTCGGAAAGCTAAGTTTCAGTGGAGCTGCAAAAACTTATAAATTCGTCGGAAAGGTATGATAACTGTTCACATTTTTATTTGATTATATCTGTACAACATCATGTTATAAAACATTTAGCCAAGGATGTTATATCTGCCATTGAATGTTGAAGATCCGTTGATGTGGCTTAGTGTGTCTATGTATCCTCGGAGCAGCGTTGAAGTGGAACCATCGGATGTGTATTTGATGAAAATTAATGATAATACTACCAATACTAATTCAAGCTGGGCTTTCGGATTTGTTGGGGAAGACGAAGGTGGACCTCCAGTTACCAATCATTTAAGGAAATTGGAGAATGCTGAAGCTTTCCTTTTCGGTCGTGTCGTTAATGGTGCAGATTTAGTTAACACTATTTCTGGCCTCGGTAATTTACAACTTTCGTTTTATCAATTTAATTTATGTTGGGTACTGTGATGAATCTAATGTTCCCAGAATAAATCTTAGTACGCACCAAACTAAATATGTTCATGTGTATAACCTTTCTTTTAAAAGAATTAAATTAATTATTTAAATTAGGCCTATAACGGCATTTCAAATTTTTTGTATTGGCTATATAGATTAGAGTTCCTTGTTTCCTTCATTTTCCACGTTGCATGTTTATTTATTGTTTTCCCACAGCTAAAATAATGGATATGATAAGGCAGACTAGATGGAATTTCGATGGAATTTTATCGTTGTTAGCCCCATTTTCAATGATCCAATCCGCATAGTAGCTAATCTGAGTATAAACTCCTATACACTGTAAATTCAAAAATTGGCTACATAATTTCAAAGTAAACTTGATTAATTCAACTTAGGACTGACCGTATAAGTTAGGTCTAGCTCAACCGCTACCCCAGGATGAAATCCCAACTTGAATCTCCTCTAAGAACTAAAGGGCCTTCGTAATCCCCCTGGCAAGAATCGTAACCACCTACCAATGTCATCAATAAATGAAGATGATTTAAATAATCAATAAGTCATTACGTAATAATATGTAATTAACCCTGTCAAGTACTTTATCTGTTCAGTCCCGTCATTGGCGTTCAAGTTGTATTCTCCGGCCACAATCCGGAGCTCGGGCGACGGTATTCTATAATTAATAAAATACCATATTATTTTACCATAGAGTCTATTTTACCCAAGAACGCATTTAGCTGAAGTCAAAATAATTCGACTGTTGTAAATGGATCCACCGCAAAAGTGGGACCAATGAAGTGCTGTCCCTGATGTAAGACTCTCATTCAGAAGTCATACCGATACGGAGATGCTATCAAAAAGAATCTAGCCGATATCGAACTGGCCAAGAAGATGATGCTCCAAGATGCTACTACATTATCGAAGATCTCCCAGTTGATTCCCACTATTTCCCGCTTGAAAATGCTTAACTCTGACCTGAAAGCTAGTTTAGATCATCATGATATCATCGAAGTTATTGGAAAATATCTTGAAAACACGCAGAAAACCTTGGAGCCAATCAATCCAAAGATAACTCTTAAGTTTAAAGTGAGCAACGATTCCTAATGGAGGTGCAAGTCGATATCATCGAAAAGTTTCTCAACATGATGAAAAACACTCATTCTAAACCATCGGAATCATCGAATTTCACCACCTCTGAATTCCTAATGAAACCTTATCTTCTAGAAGACTTCTTGGATCGTTTAAAGATCTTTTTGGAATCCTTATTCAGTAGAACTCGCTCATCCCATGAAGAGCACATCGCTTTTACCGATGAAATCCGTCGACTAGATCTCATCCGAGCTTTCTTTCTTCTACGAAGTGATGCTTCCAACTACCATCCAAAAGGTGGCATACTAGAAGAAATGCTATTACGCAATATCAAAAAGTTGAGCTCTCAAGAAGAGGTTGAAGAGGATCCTTAAATTACTTGGCAAGAAGTTGGGCACTGAATTTGGAATCAGTGATGGAGAAAGAAGAGACATCGTTAGAGCGATTGGGCTCGGTAAGGGTCATTGGTTCAACTGCCCTAATGACCACATGTATGTTGTTGACGGGAGTAGAGAACCAAACCAAGAAACCATTTTTCCTCATTGTAGAGCTTCTATGGGTGGTCGGATGCATGGATTGCAAAGCGATGATGAAAATCAATGATAGCAGACACATATCTTATAGTCATCAGCAGTGGAGCTATATTAATGCCACATTAGCGCGCACTGGTTGGTTCTTAATACGCGATGAAAAGTTATTTTCTATTCCACATTTCTCAACCAATTGGCAGTATTGATACCTCGTGAAGACTTTTCTACGCTCACATTTTGTTATGATAATCAATGAGCTCTGAATACAATTATTATTTTACTTTTTATGATATTTATTTGAATGATTATTGAATTATAGTTTCAACAATTAACAGTTACACTGCTAAAAACAATTATATATATATCGTAAATACATCAAAATGATTAAATTAGTTCATATTATTAGTTATAACCAATCTAAGCTAAAAAGTCTATGACTATTATGTTACTATATTGGATATGAATTAATCCCTTCATATTTTTCCTTTTCAAGTACATGACCTTAGTAGTTTCCAAACTCGATATAAGAGTTGTTGAAAAAAGTGAATAATGAATCATTTCTTTATTATTCGATTATTCCTGGTATTATTATTGTTCTTTTTGAAAATTCATTTCTTGTTAAATGTTTACCCTTGAACCTACTGAACTTTTCTTAAGAAAGAATAAGAGAAAGTATTAAGTGATTCTGAAAACTCATCAAAACGTTGGTGAATCACATATTCATATCCATACGCAGTCTTGCCGTATGCAGGGTTTTTACCCTGTTTACAGGGTTTTTCAAGGTTTCAAAAAAGTTACAGGGTAAAAAGTAAAAACAGGGTTTTTTGAGTTTAACAGGGTTTTTTTCTAAAATTGACGTTTTTTGCTTTACATCCCAAAATTTAAAAAGCGGTTACCATTGATCACGTAAACGCTCCCAACTTCCTGACCATGAAAGCCGCATTTTCAAAAACACTGTGATCATTCTATCAGCAAATAGCCATGGCCCATGCCCACACTGCGCCAATTTTATGAGACATGTGGGCTGTGAGCAGCCAGGCCAGTAGCGCCTAGGCCTAGCAGACTAGTAAACTAGAAAAACTCGCTATATTTTGATAAACAAGGCTGGAAAGTTGAATGTATTCATGCAAAAGGCCTTAAAGTCTACCAAACTGTTGAACTTATCGTCTATGATTCTTTCTCTATTTCCAATGAAAAATAAATTGATTCGACCATGAATTTTGATAGATTCTGATAGGTAAGAATCACGATGTCGAAGCTACGCCTAAAAGGGTTTCACAAGTGCCGTTGAGGGCCACAAAACCAAAATCAATCGCTGAAATGTTTTTCTCGGCAGTCATAAACAAAAAATTTTGTTAAAATACCTGAAATATTAATCTTTTTTTCTTCAGAAAGATAACCAATCTACTGCTACAGTCACTGCTAAAATTGCAGAACCGTCGCAACTAGCGTTCAGCAAAACATCAACAATCCAAAAAGAGTTAGTAAAAGCCCCTAAAAAAGCCAGTCAGTTCAGGTTTAGGAAACTTGTTGATTCTACTTTTAAAGAAATTATAAATTTATTTTCTTTAGGATATATCATCCAAGTAAGAAGCCAAGAGAAACATCAAGGTTTCTGCGAGACCTGGTTAAAGAAATTAAGTTTTTATCCCTCGGTTAGAACTTAGAAAAGCACCATTACAACTCGAAAGGTAAATTTGAGTCAATATTGATGCTGATGAGACTCACGCCATAATATGGTTTAGCGTTCTAAAACTGAACAAAACTGCGCAGCAACTATCTAATGAAGTTTTCGGCAGTCTAGTCAGGATGAAAAAATTCATGAAGCATCAGAATAAAGAGTGTTATGAATGTTCGTCGAATTCAGTGACGAGCTCACGAGCTGGTCAGTCGTGTGATAAAGTGCGGTGCAATAAATCCTTTCCTGTTGAGCAATAGCACTTTGTGTGTTTTCTTTAAAAAAATGATTCCTGCACAATTTTTGTCAAAAGGTTTATATTATAAATCAATAGTAAAACCAGTGTAGTTCTCAAGTTTAACCAAAAAAATGAAAAAGAAATACAGAAAAAACTACTTTTTGAATGAAAACTGTTCTCATGTAGTTTTCATTTCATTTAGATTTTTAAGATGACAGGATTTGACTTGATTTACACATATTTTGCTTAAGAAAGATATAAAAACTAACAGTATATTGTTTTTTTGATAATTTTTAGAAACAAAGTTTTTTCAGGGTTTTTCAAATTTTTGAATGGGGTGAAAAAGGGTGATCCGGCAACGTCAAAAAGTTTTCTCATGTTCGGTTGCGGCAACACTGTCCATACGGTTCTATATATTTGCCCTTGAAGGAAAAAACCTCCGCTAGTCAGATGAAAGTCCTTGCTACCTGGTGGTATTTGCTTCATCAGTCAAGGTTCATCAAAGAAGATCCTGACCACATCCACTACCAATGTGAGAAGATGTGTGTTAAGAACAAAACAGGCTGCAAAAAGGGCCACAAATGCAGTAAGAAATGTCACGAAGAATGCGATTTCTGTCGGATTAAAGAAGTCCGAAACCTTCAATGTGGTCATAACATATTGACCGAATGTGGAATCGACGAGAAAGACAACGTTTGCAGGTGAATTATCAAGCTTTAGTTTAATTCATTTGAATATAATTTTTTAAAACGTTGATTCTAAAGGAAAATTATGGATAAAACTATTCCTGAATGCGGTCATGTTCTCAAATGGTATTGTACGTATAATGCTACATTTTTAAATCAAAGTATGTGTGAAGAGCCATTCAAGAATTTGCTTTCCTGCGGACACCCTTGTCGGGAACTATGCTCCGATGTGTGCCTTGAAGCTGACGATTGACGACAACTGGTTGAAATCTCTTCTTCTAAAGGCCTTTGTGGACACGTAATTCGCAAGCCTTGCAATCAATCAGGTGGTAATAAAGAGTTGAATAATCGAAAAAACATTTTCACTAATGTATTACTAGGACATACTGTTAGTGAGATAGAGAAAGTCGAACTGCTTCAAACATGTACTGAACCATGTGGAGAATTATTGGCATGTGAGCACCGCTGTAAAGGTCAATGTGGTTCTTGTTTCAATGGCCGTTTGCACAAATCCTGCGAAGAGAAATGCGGTCGAACACTCATCTGTGGTCATAGGTATATAATACACACTTTTTAAAAAGTTTATTTTTTCGATTTTAAAATTTATTTTTCAATTAGTTGCAAAGTGAATTGCGCCACTTCGTGCCCGCCTTGCCAGGAGCGTTGCCAGTACCGATGTGAACAGCACAGCCGATGCACCAAGAATTGCAGCGATCCTTGCGATAATTGCATCGTAATTTATTTTTAAATTTATTTATCTTAAATTTAATGACTATTTAATTTATCATTGCTGCATAGGAGGATTGTGGATGGAGCTGTAAGCACTTTAAGTGCACCAAAAAGTGTTACGAACCCTGCGATCGTCTTCGATGCAACGAACCTTGTGAAGAGTTGCTTTCTTGTGGTCACCTCTGTGTAGGTCTATGTGGAGAAGAGTGTCCTCCCCTCTGCCGGATTTGTGATAGAGAGGAGCTGGTTGAATTCATCCTCTATGGGAATGAAGAAGAAGAAGATGCCAGGTAGATAATATCCATTATTCAAATCATTATTTTTTAACGATTAAATTGTTATTTGTATTTCAATAGGTTCGTTTATTTGAAAGATTGTGGACATACCATCGAAGTTGAAGGGCTCGATCATTGGATGGATACGAATATCGAACGAGAGATCATAATGAAGTGCTGTCCAAGATGCAAGACTCTCATTCGGAAATCATACCGATACGGAGATGTCATCAAAAGGAATCTAGCCGATATTGAGCTAGTCAAGAAGATGATGCTCCCCGATCCTACTTCAATGTCGAAGATCTCGCAGTTGATTCCCACTACTTCCAGCTTGAAAATGCTCAACTCTGACTTGAAAGCTAGTTTAGATCATCACGAAATCATCGAATTAATTGAAAAACATCTTAAAAACATGCAGAAAACCTTGAAGCCCATCAAACGAAAGATGATCCTTACGTTAAACAGTGAGCAACGATTCTTAATGGAGGTGCAAGTCGATATCATCGAAAAGTTTCTCATTATGATGAAAAACACTCATTCTAGACCATCGGAATCATCGAACTTCACCACCTCTGAGATTCTAATGAAACCTGCTCTTCTAAAAGACGTCTTGGATCGTTTAAAGATCTTTTTGGAATCCTTATTCAGTAGAACTCGCTCATCCCATGAAGAGCACATCGCTTTTACCGATGAAATCCGTCGACTAGATCTCATCCGAGCTTTCTTCATCCTCCGAAGTGCTCCCCATCCAGTCAACTATCATCCAGAAGATCGCGAATTAGAAAAGAAGCTATTACGCACCGTCAACAAGTTTAGTTCTCACGAAGAGTTTGAAGTGAAAAGCATCCTTGAATTACTTAGCAAGAAGTTGGGCACTGGATTGGGAATCAGTGATGGAGAAAGAAAGGACATCGTTAGAGCAATTGGGCTCAGTAAGGGTCATTGGTACAAGTGCCCTAATGACCACATCTATGTTATAGGCGAAAGTGGATTAGCAATCCAAAAAAGTATTTGCCCCCATTGTGGAGCTGCTATTGGTGGTCAAAATTATAGGTTGCAAAGCGGCAATCAGGTGGCTAGCGAGATGGATGGTGCTATTGATTATTGATGGCAGACACAGCATAGTCATCAGCAGTGGAGCTGAGACCATATTCGGGCGCATTGTTTGACGCAATAGTCGATCAAGGCCGAGGATTGGACGCATAGAATCGGTTGGTTCTAATACGACGTTTTGAAAAGCTATTTTCTTTCTATTTTCTATTTCTCGTTTTTATATCCCAATCAAGCAGTAGTATTGATACAGCATGAATGATTTTCTATGCTTATTTAAAAAAAAATGAATGAAATGAACTCTGAATACAATGATTTAAAACCAAAAAAAAACTGTTGTGATATATTTGACCTGACTGAAGAATGGTTTCCTTTCTTTAAAGAACGAAGAGAAATGAGTATTCAATGATTCGGGAGAAGAGAAATATGTACGCAGCTGAACGCTTGTCTGTGGTCATGGGTAAACCACCGTAAACTAATACTCTTTCAAACGAATGTTTGATATTCATTTGAAGATTATTGTATGGTTGCTAATAAGTCAATTGCGCCACTTCACTTTCCATAAGTGTTGCCAGTACCAGTGTGAACACAACCTGTGGATGATATACGAATGGTGAACTAAATTATCGATGATCCAATTCGTATAGTAACCCACCTGGGTATAGACTCCTTTAAAATTGTAATAAATACAAAAAAAAAGTATTAAAAAATTTATTTTAACAAACTGTTATATCAGTATATCACTTATATGGCTATATGATGCTGAACTATAACCATAATAGTAGGGTCTAGCGCAACCATTTCCCCAAGATACGATCCCTTCTTGCAAGTTTGTACCTTTTTGAACCAAAGGACCTCTGCGAAGAAAAATCAATGCCTCTGCGAAAGAATATCGAATATCATGATATGTATACGCTCAACGTTCCCCATCCAGTAACAGTGCAGATAGTGTTAAAGCAATCAAAATGAGTCATGATTATTTGCTTCTATACTTTTTAAACACGACGCGCACAATACGGTACGCCCAAGGTTTACTCAACACAGTACGTAACTAATAAGTAATTACCTTCATTACCTTGATTTTTACTGCTTTTTAAATTCACAATTAATTACCTAGTAATGTTCAATAAAAATAAAAATTTGTTGTACCCGTGTAGAATATCCACGCCAACTAAATTTCAACCCGATTAAGTGATTACATCATAAATATTATCTTTGTAAACTATTATATTTTTTTAAATTTTAATTTTGAAAAAGAAAAGAAAATGAAAGTTCAAATTATTTAAAAATATATTTCGCAACCCTGACCTCGCAAATCTTTGTTTACATCTGCAACCTCGTAGTAAATTATAGTCTGCTACTGTCCATGCACCTGTCAGATTTCGCTTATCGCGAATGTCGATGAATCGACGTGCTATGATAATAATAATTAGACGTCCTCACCCACCCAAATGAGATTGAAGCTGATATATCCCTCTTATTGATAATATTTTTCCAAACGTAAACATTCCACTGTAAATATTTGGATTTTTTGGGGTGCTTCACCTTACCCACATTTTCTTTTTGCAGATGTTTTCCCTTAACCATCCTTGTGGACACACTTGCCCCAACACCTGCCACAATATTGATGATGATGGAGGTCCTGAGCAGCACAAATGTCAGGAGCCCTGTGAGCGAACCTGCAGATTCGGTCATCCCTGCCCCAAGAAGTGCCACGAACCCTGCCCACCCTGTGTGGCCAAAGTGGTCAAAACTCTGCCGTGCACTCACTCCCAGACAGTCATGTGCTGTCGGGACCCCAAGAAAGAGTGCCGCTGCTCAACAATGGTCATCAAGGTAATTTTTTATTATTATTTCAAAATCGTGCAATCATAACATTTTCAAATTTGACAGGAATTCCCAATTTGTAAGCATCAGATTGAGCTTCCTTGTGACTGGGACATTGCTAACGAGCGATGCCAGCAAGAATGTGGCATGATTCTGGATTGTGAGCACATCTGCACGGCTAAATGCCACAAGAGGACGTCTCACGATGAAGTGGACTGCCGGCAACCTTGTAGCCGCACTTTGTGCCCTGAAAAGCACCCTTGCCCTAAAAAGTGCTTCCAAGAGTGCGGCCCTTGTCAATATGACGTCATCAAAACTCTTCCTTGCTCCCACAAAGTATAAATATTCAAATCATCCAATTTTTAAAAACTAAATTTTAAATTTTTCAGATGGAGATCAAATGCTGCGTCCCACCCAAAGACGCCTACTGCTCGGCCAAGATCACTAGAATGCTGGATAACTGCGAGCACTCGGTCACGATGGATTGCAGCGCCTCTACCAAGGGCTACAAGTGCACAGAGCTCTGCAACCGGCCGTTATGCCTCAATAATCACCTCTGCCAGAAACTCTGCTGGGAGCCTTGCGGTCCCTGTTACGTCCAAGTAGATAAGCAGCTTCCTTGTGGTCATTTTACCAAAATGGAGTGCGTTAGAGACCCACTGAAAGTGAGGTGCAGGGTGCCGAAAGAAGTGATCCTGAAGGATTGCGGTCACAGAGCTCAAGTCGACTGCGGAGTGGTCGAATCGGACTGGATCTACTGCGACTATCCGTGCGAGATCCGGCTGAATTGCGGTCACCAGTGCACTCTAAAGTGCCACATGAAGGACGATCCTGATCACGTCAATTACCGCTGTGAAAAGCTGTGCGGAAGGAGCAAAGTGAACTGCAAGAGGGAGCACAAATGTAACAAGAAATGTTACGAAGAGTGCGACCGATGCCGGATGAAAGAGGTCAGGCTTCTACCCTGCGGTCACACAGTCCTAACCGAGTGCGGGATCGACGACAAAAACGTCTTTTGCGAGTAAGAATTTTAAAATAAAGTTAATTAGAATTTTAATTTAATTTTTTTTTAATTTAGGAGAGATGTAATGAAAACGATCCCTGGATGCAGCCACCTGCACAAATTCAGCTGCTCGACAAATGTCGAAGGAAAAAGTTGCAATCAGCTGTGTAATAGGCAGCTCATATGCGGTCATCAGTGCAAGAAAACCTGCTCGGAGGAGTGTAACGAGAAGGACTGTATGGAGCTCGTGCCGATCCACACTATGAGCTTTTGCAGGCATCCGATTGTCAAGATCTGCTCTGAAGTTCGTCGCGATCCGAGTAAAATAAATTAATAAAGTTATTTAAAACTATTTAATTTAATAATCTTAATTTTTAGGGGCTCATTACGTGACTGATTTAATGGAGAAGATCAAGTTCCTCCCAAACTGTCCTCAATCCTGCGGATCCTTATTGGCATGCGAGCATCCTTGTAAGGGCAACTGTGGGTCGTGTTTTAACGGCCGCATCCACAAATCCTGCGAAGAGAAATGCGGACAGATCCTAGTTTGTGGTCACAGGTAAATTATTATCTTTTTATTATTAAATTCGATATAATTTAAATATGATTTTGTGTAATAGTTGCAAAGTGAATTGCGCTTCCTCGTGTCCGCCTTGCCAGGAGCGCTGCCAGTACCGGTGCGAGCACAGCCGGTGCAACAAGAAGTGCGGCGATCCTTGCGAGAAATGCATCGTAAATTGATTTTTAAATTTAATTAACTTTAATTATACTAATTTTTCACATTAATAGGAGCCTTGTAGGTGGAGCTGTAAGCACTACAAGTGCACTCGAAAGTGCTCCGATCCTTGCGACCGTCCCCGGTGCGACGATCCTTGTGAGAAGCGGCTTCCCTGCGGTCACTCCTGCATCGGTCTATGTGGAGAAAAGTGCCCTCCTCTCTGCCGAGTTTGCGATGGAGAGAAGCTGACCGAGTTCATCCTTTCTGGAGAAGAGGAAAGAGAAGATTCGAGGTATTTAAATTAAAATAATCCTAATTAAGATCCTGATTTGACTAGAAATTATTTTTATAGGTTCGTTTATCTCAATGATTGCGGCCACTCTATCGAAGTTGAAGGTCTGGATCGTTGGATGGACGTCAAAGAAGACGAAGGGACCAACGTAGAGATCCAGATGAAGTGCTGCCCTCGTTGCAAGACTCTAATCCGCTCTAATTACCGCTACGGTGACACCATCAAGAGGAACCTGTCCGATATCGAGCGCGTCAAAGAGCTGCTCCTCGATCCCCCCTCCAATTCCCGATCCTTGATGTTCCACCTCATCCCCAACGTTTCCAGGCTGAAAGCCTTCAACATGGATCTTAAACCAGAGCTGAACGATCCCTCATTCACCCGGTCTCTTGACCAATACCTCACCGATCTTCAGAAGATATTAGAACCGATCAAAACAGGTCGAAGAGGCGAACCAAAAGTTCCAGTTTTGTACGCTGAGCAGCGCTTCTTTATCGAAGTCCAAGTGGATATCATCGAAACCCTTTTAGATCTAATCCAAACGGCTCCACGGAGCGCTAAATCCATCACTCCTAAATCAGAGCAAGTAGATGATCCACCCATCGCCCAACCACCCAAAGAAGTGATCTACATGAATCAGCCTCTTCTTGCCGACATTTTGGATCGTGCTAAACGCATCATCATCGCAGTTGTGACCAGAAAACGCTTCTCTGTCGACGATCACCGATCATTTCTGGATGAAATCCGGCGGCTGGATCTCATCCGAGCTTTCTACCTACTCCGGAGCGCCCCAAAATACTTAAAATCCATCCCAGAATCGGAAGATTCTAAACTGGAAGAAGGACTGTTAAAGAATGTCAATCGATTGAATCATGAAGAGGAGATGAAGTTGAAGCAGATGCTGGAAACGACGAGTAACAAGTTGAATACCGGACTGGGCATCAGCGATGCAGAGAGGCAACAGATCCTTCAGGCTGTCGGATTGAAGAGGGGTCATTGGTTCAAATGTCCTCAGGGACATATTTACGTTATCGGTCAATGTGGAGGAGCGATGGAAGAGAGCACTTGTCCCGAATGTGGCTCCGGTATCGGAGGTCAGAACCATCGGGTGCGGAGTGACAATCAGCTGGCTATGGAGATGGATGGAGCCGTTGCTCCGGCTTGGCCTCAAGGGCCGCCGCCACCAGCGCCTGATCCAGCACTAGTTGAAATGGGCGAAATGATGGATGAAGAATTAATTATTGAAGAAGCTATTCTAATGGATCTGTAATATGTAATGTTGTATATGAGATGGTGCGCATATGAAAGTGTGAAACTGTTTTGTATAATAAAGAGGAATTGATCAAGTCTTTGGGTTGATGCTGTTTATTTTTATTCAGTTCAAGAGGTAGATTAGAGTAATCAGGATCGTTAGTGATGATGGGATTATTTCAGGAGATCCGTTAGCGATAATCCAATCCGTATAGTAGCCCACTCGGGTGACAACTCCTGCATAGAAACGTAATTAGTTATTTCACATCTTAAAAAAAAAATTTGAAAAATAAAATAAAATAAGCAACGACTTACCGCAGTCGTCATAGTCTGCATCACCTTTAATGGCGATACCAACTTGAACCCTCGTTCCTTTGGCCATCAAAGGACCTCCAATATCTCCCATTTTAATACCCTTAAAAGCTTCAAATGATGAATATGAGTAAAAATTATAAATAGTGTACACATAAAAACATCGGATAAGTATTAGTACGGAATATTAATCACCCCCAAAAAAGTAAATGGAGACCATTCCCGGTCCTATATGGTAATGAGTTCGCTTGCAATAATTTTGCACATACGGGTAGTCCAGTATGACGGGAACGTCCACTTTTCGGAGAATGAGCGGGGAAATGCCGCCTGGCGAAGTTTTCTAATGAAATAATATACATAAAGGGACCAGCCTGCATATTATTTCTTTTAGAAAACAGAATGTATAATATACGTTGATGTGGCCCCATCCAGATAAGGTGCACATTTGCCCATCATAAGGACGTGATCCTTGTTTGGGCAATTGGATTGGAGCGACGTAGTCATCGAATTCTAAAGCACTGCTCAACTATCAATCAGTATAAATATAATACAATATTTTGTATAACAGGGAACACGTGATTTTGTAAATTATTAAATATTACAATACTTTGACCAGAGCGATGTTGTGGTCCCATGTATAAACACTGCCGACCGGGTGAATAATTATGCTGGATACATTTCTAATCTGTTCGGTTCCATTAAGTGTGTCCAAGTTTGATGACCCCGTTGCCCCGGCAACAATTCGGAGATCACTTATAGTATACTGTGATTGGTTTCTATACAATTATAAATAAAATGTATAGCTTCATCCATATAATATACAGTTCATAAAATAAAGTATGAAATTACCCGACATTCAGGAAACAGGAAGCCGCAGTGAGGATCGTTAGATTATTGTAAATGGTGCCTCCACAGTGATGATTATAGCAAAACTTATCAGAACCAGAAGGAAAGAAACTTCGGTAATACCATAGCTGTATGGACACAATGTAGGGAAACTCCCCACGGGTAGCTTCAACACCTCCCTTGATTCCTGAATCATTTTTTACACATATGTATGTATGATTACATGCATGATATTTTTTTTCAAATGTTTAAATTTATTACCGGAAGAAGAATGGATTGTTATTAGGAAACTAAGTAAAAGAACAAGAATTTTCATCACTGTAGTTTGGGCGAGTAACTTATGGCGCAGCAGGCAAAATACAAATAACTGACGAAGTGTTGGCTTATACTCGTGGTTTTATGTCCTAAAAGCTTTTTTATAATAAAAGTTATTGCGATGTCAAGATAATTATAAGCTTTAATAGCTGCTTAGTATGTAGCACGTTATCACTTTAAAAAAAATATTTTGTTGAGTAATTCCGAGCAATTACATTCTAAAAGATGAGTAGCTCGTACAATTAATGATGACACATATTTTTCCCCCTTAAACGTATTTTATATGTAGGTAATAAATGTACCAACTAGCCACATTTACAATGTTGCTTGTATTTTTTTAAATAAACCGAGATCAAGATTATATGACTATACACACCATGATTATTGCAACACCGTGATTACTGACTATTAATATGCTGAGTCATATTTAATTTAAACTACTTTTTTGTATAGAATTGACGTAATAAGTGACATAGAAATAAACAGGATCGAAGATGGGATTTTAGTTGGAGCTCCACTCTTGCCAGATATCCATTGAGTGTAGTAACCCACCTGTGTATAGACGCCTATACAAAGATAAATGACTCATTATTGTTGCATAATAATAAACCTTCAAATTTAATTACCATAAAGATTGCGCTGTCCACAACCGTAACCCCATGAGACGATGCCTACTTGATTGCTCGTTCCCTTGATAACCAGAGGACCACCGTCATCACCCAGACATGCATCCGCATTACCTTTATTTAAAAAGCCTATAAAAGCCCATTTTATTATTTCATTATTATGTAATAATCGGATACCAGAAGAGAAGCCAGCACATATCATTCCTGGATAGATTTCACCAGAATAGCTCGCTTTGCAGTTGTTATCCGACACAACGGGTAAATCCACTTTACGAAGTTTGCTGGAGAGGCTCCCAGGTCCCATCTGCGATAAACATAGTTTAAGCGGTGATTACAGGATATAGATATGAAAATATTTACGGTGGTAGTGCCCCATCCGGTGACAGTACAAGTGGTTCCGTCATTAGGGCGGGATCCTTGATCAGGCAACTGGACTTTGTCCACGTAGATTGAAAATGGAAGTGGACTGCTCAGCTGTAAAAATAATTAAGACGCACTGACTTAGCTGAGATATAAATTGATTAATACACATTAAAAAAATATTAATTACCCTGATGATTGCGATATCATTCTGATAGGTCTCCTTGTTGTAGTTTGGGTGACACACATATGAAGAAATAGGTCGAATAATCTCACTGGGATCAGTTAAAACCAAGTCGTACTCTCCAGCAATAATTCGAAAATTGCTTGCTGCAAAACTATTAAAAAAATATATATTTATAAAGACTTAAAGTAATATTTTATCACTACAAGAATAATACCCGAATAGGCAATGTGCTGCTGTTAGGATGGCGGTCTCATTTATAATGGATCCTCCACAGGTGTGAGACCAGCTGTTACTTGAGTAACGCTGGATGGAGACTTGATAAGGGAACTCGCCGTGACCGGCCAGCTCACCACCGACGATTCTTGCGTCGATTTTGGGCCAGTCGCCTTTAATGAGAAGCGCGGCAGGCAATCGAGGCATCACTGCATGACCTATTGAATACAATTCAAATTTTTAATTGGTGATATTCAGTATAGATTAATTAGTGCACTATAATACCAAGATGAGTGAAGAAGCAGATGTTGAGCACAACAAAAAAGAAGAGAAGTTGAATATTCATTTTATTCCTTTGAAATCCACTGTATTTGTAGATGATGTTCAGGGTTTACCTTCCGTTTGAACAAAGTGGGCTTTTTAGATACATATTTATAGTTTAGAAAGGGAAGCGTGTTATCAGTATATAGAGAGATGGGTAAGTAAGGTCCATTATCGATTGATAAGCCGCTGCTGCGCTATTGATGTAAATGTTCGTAAACATTTTTTGGGGATTGCATCATCACACCGGAACCGGTAATGACGAATTAGCTGTAGCATATCAGTAAGCCAACTATGTGTACGTGCTTGTGTTGAAATGTAGGCTAATAGTTCATCACTCCCACTTCTTTCCGGTTTAAATAATGTAGTACTCGATATGTACAATATTTTGTGGGAACTATTTTGTACAAAAAAAGTTGTTGCAGGAAAACATTTAAATAAGAACAATTTATATGCATAAACACAGTTCAAAGTTAAATTAAGAAATAGAAAAAGAAGTGCTACAATACGGTACTAAAGAAGCTAGACGAATTAACTTCCTTCCAATATAGGAATCTTAAACGTACTTCGTTTACATTGCCAATGTTCAACATTCGAATAATAATAATTATACTTGGAAAAATGGGAAAATCAATTTAAATCGTAGTTAATATACAATATATGTATGTACATAAATACATTTTAGAGGTATTTTGAAGGTTTTTTTTATTCATTCCCAACTTATTTCAAGTTTTAATGAAAGAATACTTGATGTACAGTACAATAAGAAAAAAAGGATGATGCTATTTAGGACAAATAAAAAAAAAACATTATGTGCAACACAAACAAATAACATGCACAGAACCCACAATTTAATGAAAGAATACTTGATGTACAGTACAATAAGAAAAAAAGGATGATGCTATTTAGGACAAATAAAAAAAACATTATGTGCAACACAAACAAATAACATGCACAGAACCCACAATAAAAAAGAAATGGAAAATATAAAACAAAGTGCTACATATAATACAAAAGAAGATGATCACTGATCAACAAACTGAGCCTCTCTTCTTCTTCGATGTCATATTAGTTGCTAGATAACTTATAAGAACTTCTGTAGCTATTCGATCCACCACCAACATTATAACGAATGTTTTTTAAGGAAAGCGTAAACCGCCGCCCAAGCATTTTTTAAGCATTTTTTCATTCTCTGCATGAAACTCTAAAATGAGTTTATCGGGTAATGGCGAGTTATAATTATTATTCATAAAACGAATCAAATAAAAAAATTATAAAGCGACCCAAATTGCTTTTGACCAATTCCCTTCATTCATTAGAATTCAATTTATATTTCTAAATTAACATGGGAGGTATACGCCCCCCTCAGGTTTATCTGCACCATACTCCACAGAAAATGATAAACAAAAAAAAAATTATTAAGATTAACGACCAGGTGGGAAAAAGGATGAATACTGCAGGCGGGAATGTTGTTGAATATTACTGCAGACGCACGTTTATGAAGAAAAAACGCTGTTCAAGATCTTTCTAGATCTTCATATGAGTGTATGTTTTTTGTTCCATGTCAAAACAAACAAAAAAAATCTCGGAATGTAGGAAGCAGTAGCACATTAGTGATGAGCTCATCAGCGTTCCTGCATCAGCACTTTTCCTGAATTTTTTCTACCAATATAAATGGAGATCGCGTTCCCTAGCTAAACTATGAAGTCTTTGCCGACTTCTATGACACATCTCTGTAGTTCTATCGGTTTCTCATCTAAAAGTAAGTTCAAATTATTCCATTAATTCGTTTTTTTTGTGGTCTAAATATGCTTTGATATTGAATGCTGTTATTTTTATAGATGAATAAGGGGATCATTACCATTTTCATCTCCCTTACCGTCGTCATGGGGTTTCCTTCAGCATTTGACTTAGCTCAAATAGGTAAAAATTAAAAGAAAAGAAGAAATAATCACTAATTATTATGTTTAAATTGAAAATAAAGGGATGGCGAATGATTTACCAGCAGAAGCCGTTGATCGTGGTAGTAAATACACAAAAGATGGATTTAACTTAGACCTCTCTTGTAATTCTATTATTTTATCGTATCCATTATCCAACTATTTAAAAATTGCTAATGTATGCTTTTACTATTCCACGCATATATTAGACATTACTCCAAATATAATTGGCATGACATTCCCATACCCGGACAAGGAGAAAAAATACAATGCCATATCAGAAGTCAAAAGATTCATGGACAAGTATCATAAAGACCACTACCTTGTGATAAATCTGTTAGTTAAATTTGAAAAAAAATCAAAGTAGTAATTTACATAAATGACATTATTTCATTTAATTTCAGTCGTTTGATTGAGGAAGACCCTATAAATGCGTACACAGCCGCAGCTTTTGATGGTCATGGAGTCTATTTCGGATTTCAGGACGTAACACCGCCAGAATTCGAACTACTTTTGAGAATTATTGGCGTTGCCAACGACTGGCTACAGAAAGATCCTAAGAACATCATTGCTGTTCACTGCAAAGCTGGATGGGTAAATCATAAAACAAACGTTAACGTTAATTAACTTTTATGGGTAGAATAATGGTTTCGCGTATTTAAGGGACGAACTGGAACAATCATCTCCAGCGAATTGCTCTATTCTGGTTTCAAATCTACAGCTAAAGCTGCTTACGATTATTTCTCTGCCAAGAGAGAAGTGAGTCCTATTATGCCCTCTCAAAAGCGTTACGTAGGCTACTTGGAGACCTATCTGAAGAACGGTCGAATGTACAAACCAGTTCCACTGGTCATCAATTCCATCCGTCTTGGAACAGCCAAATCAACTTTCGATGGATTAAAAACAGATGCGTTTGGTATATAGATACTCAATTTTTCTGAAAGAATAATTGAAAAGAAATATGTTTAAAAAATTAGCTCTGAAGTTTACTCAAGCGCCAAACAGGAGAGTGTCCGTTCTTGAGATAAAAGAGGCAAAGAAAAATGGTGAAGGAACTCTTTTGGTGCTTAAGAAACCAGCGAAAGTAAATGCCGATTTCCGATTGGATGTCATCATCAAAGGTGAAACGAAGATGGGGCTGCATTTTTGGCTCAATACTGCTTTCCTCGACGCTTCTGGGTACAAGAAAATGCTATATGCTTTAATTTAGATTTACTTTAGCCAACAATTCATTTATTAGCAAAAATATTACGTTGAGCCGAATGGAGTTGGACGATCCCTCTTCAGCTTTACCATCGGATTTGATAGTAAATATACTTATTTATGATTTATGTACCAGCGACTCTTTTTAACTAATAATGAGATTAATTCAATATTAAATGTAGGTGACCATGTTTTATACAACTCCGTGAAAAGATAGATTTGTTATTATGGAACATGGAATCATTCACTTTACGTAATAGACCTTATTCTGTAAGTTTGTTCTATTATTTAGTTTTATTCCATAGTTTGTGCTATCCTATAATAAACAGTCCATTAGCAACATCAAAAGTTCTATATTTGCATTTATTTCTGTCTTATTTCACTCTAAAAATGACAATTTCGCAATAATAGCTTTTTTAAAAATGGAAATGAACGCAATTTTACCATTAAATATTACATTTCAGTTATATAATAAATAACAGCTTTTAGAATTAGTATTGCATATTGCTTAACACACAAGTTTTTTAATAAATGGATCATGCATGGGTCATTAAAATATTTAAGAAATCATAACAAGTATTTATTTGTTACCTGGTTGATATTGAATATTACGGAACTTATTACCGAGGATCTAGACTAAAGTTAATGGCTCCCATAGGTATTACCCTTGAAAAAATTAAGTGAACTGATTTATTTTAAATATGGAAAAAGTAGGCTAATACCATGAGCGAAAAAGGTGCGTGATAAAATCATAGATTAAATCGTTTCAAGAAATTATATTCATCTCAATTTTAAAATTATTAATTGGCATACGTTTATTAATGTAACGGTTAAAAAAAACTCCAAGTTTAGGTAATGGGTATCGTACCGAATTATTAAAGTGATCGTCTATACTGATCTTCAAAAATGATTAACAATTTGAACTGTGCTGCTTCATTTTTAATCTGAGATTACGGGCTCTAAATCTGTCAAATGTCAGCTGTTAGCAGCCTGTCATTCCACCGCGTCCCAAGAGCCAATTCATGAAACATTTCTTCCCTGATTTTTAAACTACCTGAATATTTGTCTCAATCTGTTTTTCAACTCTATATCTAAAAAGGTGTTGTTGTTGTAGTAGTCGTTTAAACAATTCTTTTCCATAAACATTTTCTGGTAGGCCTAATGTCAACAAGCAAGGTGGATCAAGGTCATTGATTCTAATCAACAAAAATCTTTCTTTCCTTTGTAGAAATATATTTTTTAATGAACTTATCAGCTTATGAAGTATTATTCTATTATTTGAAATTAATCTATTTTGTTTGTTTCAGATATGGCTTTACCTCTCACATCATCTCAACGGTCCAACAAGAAAATCAACAAGCATCTCTACATCAAGGATGGATTCCACTTGGACCTCTCATGTATATTACTAATATACATTATTTAAAATTCTAGATGATTTATTTTACCTTATTATGCACACAGATATTTGCCCAAACATCATTGCCATGAGCTACCCATCCACCAACAAAGGTAGTAGTAAACTTTACTACAACAGGAACAAGATTGAAGATGTACAGAGATTCCTAGAGATGAAACACAAAGGCCACTATCTTGTCATCAATCTGTAATATAAGTTATCACAACTCAACATAATCACTAAGTTAATATTCATTTCTTTTTCAGTTGCATTGAGAGATTCATTGAAAAGTCTTACTCTCCAGAAATATTCGATAATCGCGTTCTCTTTCACGGATTTGTGGACCAATCTCCACCTGAATTCCAACTCATCGAGAAAATCTGCTTTCAGATGAAAAAGTGGCTTGATAAAGACGAGAAGAATGTCGGCGTTATTCACTGCTTAGCTGGCGTCGTAATAACCTTAATTAAATTACAGTTTAATATGTCTTAATTCATTTCCTAATATATTTAGGGTCGAACTGGAACAATCATCGCTTGTTTCTTGCTCTATAAAGGGCTCGTTTCTACAGCTCAAGAAGCTCTGAAACTGTTTGCAACTAAAAGAGGAATCCCAGTGGACAGAATCATCTCTTCTCAGCAGCGTTGGGTCGGCTACTTTGAAACTTATCTCAAGAATGATCGAAAATATCTTCCAGTTCCGATTCTCATTCATTCTATTCAACTTGGAACTGATTCTCGTTTCAGAAGAGGCCGTGGATTCGGTAGTATTATTACATTTGAACTAATTTGATTGACGTTAACTTGATTTCTTTTACATTAGTTGTGACGGTGACTCAAGAGACATCCATATCGACTCTCAGTCTGAGCGAAATTCGGAGGAATTGTGATGGAATCCTGCTGGTTCTGGAGAGTCCTAAGAAAGTAGATCGTGATTTCCAAATGGAATTCAACAGGCGTCAGAGAGGAAGTGGAACGAAGACGACTAGCTCTTATCTCTTCCACTTTTGGATGAATACAGCTTTCTTGAACCCTCGTCCTATTCCAGGGTATAATAGTTAAATAGTAAATTAGTTAATGAGATGTTTGTAATTATATTTTATTATGTTATAGAGAGGAGCAGCAGCAGTTTACACTGAGCTGCAACGAGTTGGAAATCATTGCATCTGAAGATGGTGATTCAAACCCAATCCCTCCAGATCTCACTGTATCATTATATACTATTATTGTATTGGTATTAATTGGTCAATTACATTTTATTATGTTGAACAGGTGACAGTGTTTTACACATGCCCAGCTCTTCAGGAAAGCCTATTGGTAAAAATAAAAATCTGCATAGTAAACTTGACTATAAATAATAATAATTTATTGTTTTATGAATACGCAGTCCAGCACCGATGAAGATGATGTGAATTCAACGACTAGCAGCTCATCCAGTCAAAATAAATGATTGCCAATAAAGCAATATGTTATTTCCATGTATAATAACAAAAACATAGATTTTCGTTCCATTTCCACTGCAGCAACACATTTTCTTTTAAAATGCGCGGTATAATAAACAGTTCTGCCTCTTAATTGTTATGGTACAACATGGAAAAATCATCTTAGAAATAGTGGATATCCCTGATGGGTCGAATTTATTCGATCCGAAGGTTCTATACCGTCTTATTCCTCCTCTTTTCTCTCCCCTTTGTGGAGCGAGTCTCAAAACCTTTATTCCCCCTCGTTTCTGGTTGGTCGACACCTACAAGCCCGTAGAGAGGCAGCTGATTCCTAGCAGCGCCACCTTGTGTTCCTCGTTTGAAATCGTTCTTGGGTCGTATGCAGTCTGTGGGATTTCAAGCTGTGGCCGGCAGGGGCGCTAGGTGTTAAGTCCGTCAAGGAGTGAGCCCTTCTCTCTATTCTTTGGTTGGCCCTATCGATTCTATAGACTCTGGTGATCCTATAGACTCTAGTGATTCTATAGACTCCAGCGATTCTATAGACTCCAGCGATTCTATAGACTCTGACGTTTCTATAGATCGTGTAGCCTACGGCTAACGGCTGTCTTTCAAGATATCACAACCTATTGGAAACATAGTCAGCTTATGTTGAATTTATTAGTTTTAATCATTTGACAACATTTTTGTTGATTTCTCATTTCTTTTCTCTTTTTTGATAATATTTTTTGTAGAATACTTTGCTTTGAGAGAAAAAGGTGTTTGATCGTGTTGGTAGGTTGTATTGGCGGGTAGGGCCTATATGTCTATTTTATTTTTCAAACCTTAATGCGTCAAAGGTTATATTAGTCAATTTATGAAGTGGGTAAAATCTTTTCTCACTACTAAGTAACACAGTCATTATTATGCACTATAAAACCTTCTAATTTTGAATGTTTATGTTTTTTCTCTTTTATTCTTAATGTTACAAAGTCTGATTTCCTACCTTAATCCTATATCACTTATCGCATATAATATTACTTCGAATTTCGATCAGGGCCAGCATATATGTGAACACTTGAATTTTTTAAAATTTCAGTTTAAACTGAAAAACAAAATCAATAAAGATAACGATCATGTGCGGGATTTGAAAGAATGTCTGCGTGATTTTTTTTCATATTTTTAATCAAAACTTAGACCGAGGACTGAGACCTTAACTGTAATCCTCATCCTCTCAAGCGTGTAGTAATTGCTCATAAAACGGGTAAAGCAGCATTACCGTAACTAGATATTTTTTTTTAATAGATCAAGTGCTAAATAATCTTTGAGAAACGAATGTAAACAGTAAACTAGGTGGTTACTTTTAATTTAGTTACAATGGTAGTACTTATTGTGATGTTGGTAATCGATAGTTTGATTAAATGAACTCTTACAGTTTTACTATTATTGGCAAAAACCATTTGCAAACAAACTTTATTTTCCAAAAATGTATATATACAAGCTTGTGACACACAAGATGATAAATACGACATTTTTAATACTAAGGGGTATATGTGGTTGCGCGAACAACTAAATAGTGTAAGCGAATGAGCGATCCCGAGGTATGTTTCACACGCTTGTGTGTGAATGTGGCTATTAACAAAGATGTGAGATCTTAATAGCCCCATGGAGCATTAGCCTATCGATGGTAGGCGACGTGTTGGTTGACTACGACTATATGTAACATCTTGAGTCGGAAGGCCTTCGGGTCTTTTCAAAGTCAACGTGATGGTTCGAGCTTAAAAAAAAACAAAGACTCAATGTACCTATGAAGGATCGCTCATATTCGAACCACACTTTTTTTAAAATAAGGCTTTCGGAAAGAGTACGATATGCTCCGAGAATTCCGCAAGTCTATATCGAAAGAGGCGGGAAGTATACATAATTATTGCCTTGGGTGACGTGGAGAAAATGAGACAAAAAGTGGATGAATGATCTTTTTGCAGCCCATTTTTCCTCGAATGAATATTCATAACTTATTGCTAGCTCCTATATCCAGGTGTAGGCTACAGGACGACTTCGTGTGTCGTTTTGAATGCCAAAAATATTCATTTTTAGTTTATTTTTATTTATTTTTCTATTGTTACGTGAACCTTAACTGTTATTATTATTAAGTGAAGCCATTAAAAAATGATTTTCCACGGGCTCAGTCCGGGAGAAAAAGGGGGTAAAGGAGGGATTTTTTTTTAATTTACCCACTTCTTGTATGGGTATAATGAGCTGGGAGAAGAGGGAAATATTGAGGGAATGTTTTCCACAGGTTCAGTCAGAGAATGAGTCAGGAACCCCCTCGGTGTTATAATTTAACGTACGTAGGTTCATACCTATAGAAAATAAAATCCTCCATAAATCCCTATATATCCCTATTATATACTATTGATGAACCTACGTGAATATAAGGATGGTCCATCCTTGTATTCATGGGTGGGCTGACTTGGGCAGACACATATTCTGAATCCGGTTTAAGTAGACATAGGTCGACAGACTTATACTGACTTTGAGTCATACAATAACACGATCGTTATTAAAGTCAAATACTCGGTATAGTTTACACATTTAATTATGTAAGGCACTACATACTGGTCGGTTCATCTGAATATTACTCAGATTGTGGAGTTTCATCATGGCTTAAAATAAATGGTATAGGAATTAGCTGATTAGTCTCTGAAGTCTCGTAAAAGGAATGTCAGCCTCTTTGGCCCTCTTTTTCGCCAAGGACGTTTACAACAATGTATACCAGTCAATAAGACTCAGGAAATGTATAATAATTTCTATTTCTATTTTATTTTTAAAACATAATATAGGCCTTAATGTTTTTGTCATAAAACCCCGTTTGAATAAAATTATTGGAAAAGTATTAAAATATATGGATCAAAATGACCAGTTTTTGACTTAATTTCCCAGTTTCGAATGTCGCCAGAATGTTCCAATGTTGAATTATGGAATGCGCGAGAATGCATGCAGCTTTGCCCAACGGATTTGCCAGTATTAGCTAAAAAAAACACTATAATACTAAAAGTGGGGTATGGTGTTACATACATACATTTATTGTATATTAATTAGTAAATTACTGAAATGATAGCAACTAAATGAGCTATGTTGAAAACTAGAAAACTTATAATAATATAGATATCAATAAGATCTGGTTTTAAGTAAGATACGGTAAGAATTCGTATATTAATTCATATAAATAACCAATACCAGCATCATATTTCTATTTGAACAACGAAAGAATTTTATACTGATCGATAGCAATTGATTTGAAAAAAAACTCACGCTGAATATATTAACACTATTTTTTCAGTATCTTTAAATCTATAAGCAACGTTGTAAAAGTAACAATACTTAATTTATTCACATGCATCAACCAGTCAGAGATTGAATTGTTAAATATTCAACCGTTGATTTGTGCGCTTGAAGAAGCAAGCTGGTTCTCTCTATAATTAATTATAGCAAAACCCATCTGTTTTTGGGCCTGTTTCTTTTCATTGACTAGATTTATTATGTATACTTCCCGCCTCTTTCATTATAGACTTGTGGGATTCTCGGAGCATATCGTACTCTTTCCGATAGCCATATTTAAAAAGAAAAAGTGTGGTTCGATATGAGCGATCCGTCATAGGTGCATTGAGTCTTTGTTTTTTTTTAAGCTCGAACCATCACGTTGACTTTGCAAAGACCCGAAGGCCTTCCGACTCAAGATGTTACATATAGTCGTAGTCAACCAACACGTCGCCTACCATCGATAGGCTGATGCTCCATGGGGCTATTAAGATCTCACATCTTTGTTAATAGCCACATTCACACAAAGGAAAAAAAACAGAATTCTCTTTTAATTTTAATAATTTTCGCGAGAGTTGTCATCTCAGACGACCCACCGAGATGATAAAAGAGAACTACAATTTTTTTTATTAGGTACTAATTTGTCTTTGTTATTCTGTCTTTTTACACGTAATTTTTACTTCCAATCTTTTCCTTTGTAAGGGAACAAGGGAGAAATTTCGTTCGTAAACACGGAACAATCGATAATTGAAAGTAAGTACTACTGTAAAATAATGAAGTCCTATATATGGTAAAAACTAATATTTTTTATAACTTTTATGAATGATAAACCAATCCTATAGACCTGGAGCACGAAGTAAGGCGCTTAGAGGTAAAAGTAGACAGGCAGTCATTCAAAAATGACGAGATGCAGCAAGAGATAAGAGGTAATATTGATATGCATCCATTTTTAAGAAAGAAAACGAAATATATAATTAAACATAATCATGATCTATTACAGATTTAAAACGCTGGTTAAGTCAACTCGAGGCCAAACTTTCTTCGTGTGTTGAATGATGTGAATTTGAACCAGGTGCGAAGTCTCTTTGTATAGCGAAGAGAAACAGCATCATCTACGAGCCCTTTTACTGACTTAAACTTGTAATCAAAATCTTTTATCAAAACTATCAGAAATATTACACATTTCTTGGGCTCTTCAGTTTTGTTCCTCTACTCCTATAGCCTACACCAAACAAATAATATAGAATTATAATTAGGGCTTAACTCGAAAAGAATTTTTAAAAACAACTACTTAGCTAGATGTTATTGTATACTGACACGATTATAGATCGTAATAGTGGCGTAATCCGCATTCAATATTGTAAAAGAATTGGGGATTTTCTGTGCGTGTCTTTCTAAAGGTCTCGCGTGACATTGATATTAAAAAAAAAAAATAGTAAACAACCGTCATGAAATCTTATGATGACGTCCTTAAGCACCTCCGAGTTCGAATATAACCCTACATTAATTTTGATGTGAAGTAGTATTTTTAGAAACAGAGTGCTTAGACGGTCTCTTAACAAACACTGATATTATCGGCAAGCTAGGCACAAGCACGTAAATACTTATTTTATTAATGTTTTTTTCCCCTCTAGTTTATTATTCTAAATTTGGTAATAAACGGTTTATTTCCTCTCACCAATACAAGTATAAAATCTTATACAAAACTGAAGTTCATATAAACATGTGTTAAGGTTATTTGAAATAATACTATTTTTTCTTTAGAAGCAGCGAAGACCGTTTCTATAGAAACACAGGCATCGGAATCCAGCACAACGACCAGTGAAGCAGCCCCCTCTTCGACAAGCATCCCTGCAGAAGAACTCTCTTCCAGGAGACCACACCGTGCACCCGTAAATGCGAGTTTGACGCTTGTCTCTGTGAATCGAAAGCGAGCTTTCGTCAGCATCAGCGTCATCGTCAATTTCTTCAGAGTTGACTCGATTATTCGTATTTATCAGTAAAGTAATGACCAGAAAAAAGAGGGTCACAAAGAATAAAAACCTCAGCGGATGACGATGATAATTGGCCATTTTCATATTATTCTGCAATATTTTAACAGTTGAAATTAATTGAATAGTATAACACACTTTACTAATACATACTTAAACTAACTTACTGTTTAATGTTTTGACAGTGAACAGCGAAATTCAAGTGAAAATATATTAGAAATGACACCCCTTTTTATACCAGTGGGTATATTATTATTGTATTGTATTTAAGTCATGCACCAGTTCATGATAGTCATGTGAAAACACTGGAAAATCCAGAATGTTGAAAGCCGTGAAAAAGATAACAATTTTTGAGGTCGAGCTTAAAATAAGAGAAATACGTAGTACGTCGCCGTGTACTGAATATCAAAGTTCATTCAATAGTTAATATTATTCCTTGTTATTGTGATGTGATCAGAATGATAATAAAGCTATAATTGAGTCCAGTTCCAATATATACGATTAAAATTAAAACTGAAACGTGTATTGAAATCGTGAATAGAATTTAGAAGCAGCGTAGACTGTTCCTACGGAAACATTGGCATCGGAGTCCGGCACAATGACCAGTGTAACAGCCATCTCTACGACAGATGTCCCTGCAGTAGAACTCCCTTCCAGGTCCAATAGTACAGCTATGAACGTGAGCTTGGCGCTTATCTCGATGAACTAGAAGGCTTTTATCAGATATCTCATCTTCGTGACTTTTAACTTGGTGGTTCGCCATTAAAATGGCGAGTAAAATGAGGGCAACGAAGAAAGAGAATTTCATCATTGAATATGCTGTAAAGAATTATGAGTATAGACCAATTAGTTAATAGGAATATTTATTAGGTAATATGCAACTAAACTTACTGCGCGTAATGCGGAGATTTTAGATGTTATGACAAAGAAGTATGCGGAAGAGAAGCCTTATATAGTGCGATGAAGGCCAATGTTGATACAATCCAAAGAAAGCCTGCATGGAGACTGAACAAATAGAAAGATGCTTACATCATCACCTAAGCAAATTTATGGAAAACCTTGTGTAAACAACTGACAAGTAAGTTTTATGAATGTTTTCAACTGAAATATACATTATTGCGTAAAACAGAATAGGTTTTGGGCACATCCGACCGCAACTTTCATAAAAAATAGGGGCATTGAAGAAGAATTAACGTAGATATAAAGGGTCGTTTCATAGGTATACATAATGTTTATATTTTCTAACATCTATTAGGCATCTATCTATACCAATTTTACTGTGATGTGATGCTTAATATACAAAGATTATGTATACACACAAGGGATTTTCATAAAAGTCTTATTCTTCAGCTATATTTAAGAGGAATGAATATGATTTTAGTTATAGATTTTGCTTATCTAATGATGTAAGGCTATTATTAGGTTATAACCTACTGGTACAATGTGCTTATATAGAAACAATAATGATGATTATTAAAGGGCATAGTCGCGGCTTACGACAAATAGATTCGTATTATGAATAATAAATAATAATAGTCCTTATTATTGATTTTTTTTCCAAACATATAATATATGCGTCGCGTTTATTATTGTATAACCAAAGGACTGTATAATACCAATCGATTGAAGTAATTTGTATACACTTCAATAACTGTTTTACATTATGTTTTCCAAAGATAGTATGCAATTATGTATATATAGAATATGTGTGCGATATTCAATAATGTCAAATGTTTATCGGATACAAGAATTCAGAAGCAGCGTAGACTGTTTCTATGGAAACATTGGCATCTCACTCCAGCACAGTGTCCAGTGTGACAGCCATCTTTGCGGCACACATCCCTGCAGTGGAACTCCTTTCCGACGACGCAGTTGTGCTCACGGAGACCCTGGCGCTTTTCACGATGAACTAATAGGTCATCACCATCAATATCTTCACAGTTAACTTGATGATTCGTAATGAAGATGGCGAGCACAAATAGGGCCAAGAAGAAAGTGAGCCTCATCTTCAAAATGCTGTAATAGTTTTTAAAACGATAATAAATTGAGAATGAATTTTATTATGCATAGCAATCAACTTACTTCGTAACGAAGCGAAAGTTGAGAAGATTGTAATAAAGGAGAATCTGCGGAAGAGAAGCTTTATATAGGGATGACCATGTAATGTTGACATGCACCAAGGAAAAAGTCTTATAAAGACAAAATAAATAGAAAGATTCTTACATCACCACTAAAGCAAATTGTGGAAACACAATATCCTGTGTTTACACAACAGCAGTCCTGCAGCACTTTATAAGTTTCCTTCTCCCTTTTTTTGAATCAACTGCGAACTACGCACCATTTTGTTCAAGGAAGACTGGATTTTTGCAAGTTTTTAAGTAACGAGAATAAGATACATCAAGGAAGTTAGTTTAGATTGTTAATATCTGATGATATACATTAGTTTATCGTCCCTTTTTTTAAATAATTTTATCTTTGCGAATTGATTTTGCAGCTGTTGTAATATACAAGTTAAGTATACAAGTTCTCAAATCATTTCTCTTTGTATATGTGACCAAGAAAACACAGCTACTGAATGTTGTGTACGCGTGATGATTATAGATAACTAATATACCCAAGGTTAAAGAAAAAAGATATTCATTAATTGAAGGTCAACTGATGCTGCAGACTAAATAGGAAATCTCTAAGAAAATAGAGAGTGAACCTTAGGTATTTATATCATTGGCAGCATGATAAAAACAAGAATAGAGTAACATTTAAAAAAATTATTATAAGGGGCCATCCATAAAGGACACCACGCTTTAAAAGGGAAGGGGGGGGGGGGGCTTGAAAAATTGGTAATAATAAGAGCAGGCAACACTCGTCAAGCAACAGATAAAAGAAGTTTGACTAGATTCAATGACCTAACAGGTAGCAGCAGAAATCCACAACACGGAAACTTTACGATAATTAGATGCGCACGATGCACTCCACTTAAGAAAAAATCAACCGGTTATTCAAGATACGTTTTGATATTCTAAATATAAGCTGTTGCCAGTCTTCTTTAGCATAGAATTATATAGAACTGGTTGACGAAAATATGACAAAAAAGTATGCATTTAAAGCTGTATATTTAACTAAAGTAAACACTTTTTACTTTATAGCTAAATTAAGCTTTTTTCCACGTTCTTTCCGACTGCTGATTATCCCATAGACAAATCATTGATTGTGGGTAAAGAATGCGTCGAGGATAGCAGACATCTTCGTAAAAGCACTTTTAAATCAAGAAGATTGGGCTTTATCAAGTATATTGTTGATATTGTATTATCTTTTAAATCTTGGATTTAAATATTTCTGTAGTGTTTCAGGTTTCGGGGATATTGCCTTTTGAAGGATCGACCAATTATGTATATTCGCAGGGGCTAAAGAGACTCGATATCAGCTTGTTTGATGAATATATATCTTCCGGGAATCCAATAAAGAATATCAAAGGGCAGTACTGTTCAGTCTTCATACATAAAACAGTTTATTTTTATAGAATTTTAATGAGCTTCATTATTGGTTTGGTTCTGGCATCTACCATCTACGATGTGTGGAAAACAATTGGTCAAGCCAACAAAATTAAAGAACCAAGTGGAAAAAGATAATTCCCTTTTCATTGAAACGCTACATTGCTTCTCAATCGCGAGGAATGTGCGTGAATTGCTAAAGAATTCTAGAGGTGAAATTATCGGCTGCATGAATGGGATAAGAGCACTCTCGAGCTTGGTAACTGTCAATCACCACTTTGAATGGAATCGCTTTAGTAGGTCTCATTAACGAAAAAATGGTACAAAAGGTAAACTATAAAGCAAATAAATTAGTTAATAATTATAATATTGAGATTGTAAACCATTCAATCGCACAGGTTATGCCTTCTTTGCTTACATTTGCATTTACAAATGTTATGAATTATTTTATGGATACTTTTTTCCTGATTAGTGGCATGTTCGCTACTACTTCTTTGCTCAATACTTCGAACCGAGGACGAGTTAATATCTTTTCCTTTTATTTCCACCGTCTTTTAAGGTAATAGTTCATTTTTTTTAAATTCATTTTTTAAGTGTCTAAAAAAATAAAATAAAAATTGCAGGTTGCCCCATTACACTTTATAATCCAATTGGTTCTATCACTTGCTATACGTCAAAAACTGGCTTCCCTCTAAATTGTTTACTTCTGTACGTCATATTTAATCATAGTTAGAGAAATAATATAAAGTATATGTTGCTATGAATATGAATGGGGGGGGGGAGTTGATTATCTTGGTTTTGATTATTTTATTAATTGCAGTGCATGACGGAAACTTGGTATTCAGCTGTGGATATTTAGTTGCTTCTATTGATTTCTCTATTTACCCACTCTGGCGCTGGCCAAAGAATATTGGACCTGCTTTGATTCTTGCAGGTCTGATACTGCTATTCTTTGATCATGTACAAATAAAAAAATAAACATACCTCTTTTCCTCATATTATCACGAAAGTATTCATTACAAAATATATTTGAATCATTGGATTAATTTTTAAAGAATATGTACTATTTAAAAATAAAAGAAAAGTACTATTGAAATTTAAGAAAGTTCCAGAATACTTTCAATCATATTACCGCCAAAACATGGAATCAGTTGACACCTTTCCCAATTGGAATCCTGCTCGGTTGGATCTTGGATCGGACAAGGAATTCAAAATCAGCTAGGCCTATAGAGAAAGTAGGCTATATCAAACAAAGGCCATTTAAAAATAATTAGAGTGGGCCTACATGATAAAATCAAGATTAGAAAACAAGATAAACATTAAACAATTAAGCATTAAATCCTATTTATGATTTAAACCTAACTAACTTACTTTCCCAGTTCCCACGTGTTTCAATATGACTTACGAACCTTTTATTCCAGAAAATATTGTTTTTTTTTTACCCTAAAACAGGGAAATATAAAAAGAGAATTAAAAAAAATATTAAGAGGCTGTTTTCCGAGAAAACGACACTGATTAACATAAAGTGACCTTTAAATGATGAATATTTTGATTTTTTATCTAGTGACTAGTTGAGCACCTCCTATTTTCAAAGCCACATATCCAAAAATTGTAAACAAAAATACAGTAGAATTAAAGCATTAACAATAGTATTGCCTCAAAATAAAGCAATAGAATACGGGATTAAAATTATAGGTGTACTATCAACTAATATAATAACCCGTTTTAAATAAAACTACCCTTAAAACGTTACTACTAAAAATACCAAATATGAACCGCTATATCAAGGTATACTATACAAATTAACTTTAGCTTATTAAATATATTTATTTCCATGAAATCAAATGACAAAAAGAGGTAACGTAAAGCGCAATCGATTCTCACTACGTAGCTATAACAATAATGATACGTCTTATCGTGATGATCACAGACATTTTTCAAATATTGCTATTTGTAATAATATCAATTATTTGTAGATATTCAGTAGTCTTTTTATTAGTTTTAACTACACATCTATCCATCGATTTTGTTTGTTTGTATAACTATACTATTTTCAACTATATGTGCAACGTATCTATTACTAGGACAACTAGATATCGAGCTAGATAAGCTACTTATTGTGTCGAAGAATGATATTATTCAAATCCATTACCCCTTTAACTATTTATTCCACCGTTTTTCATGTTATTATTGCCAAAAATATAATGTGAAATAATGTGAAATAAATGTTGAATAGTTTTATAGTTGCATATTAGAAGCAACGTAGACTGTTCCTCTGGAAACATTGGCATCTCGCTCCAGCACAGTGTCCAGTATAACATCCATCTCTTCGACAGATATCTCTGCAGTAGAATTGATTGCCAGCGACGCAGTTATGATGATGATGATGAGCCTGGCGCTTGTCGCGATGAACTAGTAGGCTCTTGTCATCATCAATAATCTCTTCATTACAGTTAACTTGATGATTATTTGATGCGATGAAGATGACGAGCACAAAGAGTGTCAGGAAGAAAGCGAGCTTCATCTTAAAATGCTGTAATAGTTTAAAAGAAGGCCACAAAGAAATAGAACTTCATCTTTAAAATATTCTCTAAGAACATGAAAGTTAATCAATTGCTAATTCATAGAGTAGATTAAAGCTAATTAAAGTCAACTTACTGAGAGCAGTGGAGTTTTGTAGCAGTTCATGGTGAAGAATATGCAGAAGAGGAGCTTTATATATAGTGAGGATGTAGGCCAATGACGGGAAAACCATGAAATCGAATACAAATAGAACCTTACATCATCGCTTAAGTCAATTGGAAGGGGGGAAACACTTTTCTCTGAGTACACATGATTTCCCCCCCCCCCCCCCCCCCCCCCTTAAAAGATTTGGAGGTTCCTTTATTAGCCTTGTCACGGTTATAGATTTGCATGTAGAAAGATGAGTCAGAGATCCATGAAGCAATATTAAGTAATGGTTTAAGTATAAGATTGTTTTGGGATGACAAATTACACCTAAACGTCTTAGTTAATTAGTAATAGAATTCAGAAGCTTATTGCAGGTACTAATCAGCTTTCAATTGACTTAAGTAGCGTACTATAAATCTAATTCTTTAACTAACTAATCTAATTCTTAATTATACTTTAATCTATGATACTATCTTTAATATAATTTAATAAACTATTTATCTAATTTTTAATTAACGCTAATTCCTTACGTGTTTTGTATAAAAATTTTAAAAAAACTGTCGATTCTTTTCATATAATAAGATTGCAATAAACACAAATTACTACAATTTCTGTCTATTATGTCGTTTAGTTGTATTATTACGATTTCTTTAATAGAGGTTGACATAGGGTGAATAGCTCGCAGTTCCACAATAAGCAGAGCATATTATAAATCACTTATTCTCTCGTTTTGGTGAAGAAAAATCCATGATGATATTAAGGGGCTAAAATGAGGATGTGGGAAAACATGAAAATACAACATTTCCATCAACTAACCATTTTTAAAACAGAAAAATTACAAACAAATTTCTTGGTAGTTAAAACACAAATGATGGATCAAACTCAAGTAATGGGGCAGCTTCTCACATCAACAATTCTAAAATCACAACCATCAGAAAATGTGCATCTCAAACATGATTTTTTTTCCTTCACCAAACGAATAACTGCCTACAAGGATCCTGAAATAATAATAAAAAATTAATGCAATTAGTAATTCAACAAATATATACATATTAAAAATAAGTTTATCGTGAAATACATTTATTACAATTTAAATAAACTAATTTAATTGGTAATTAAATTAAAAATATAATTTAAAAATAATTTTATCGTACTATCATTTATGATAGTTTAAAGAATTATTTTAATTAGTAATTAAATAAAAAATCTATTTTAAAAAATAAGTTTATCGGTAATTACATTAACTATAATTTTAATAATTTTTTAAAAATAAAATTTAACTATTTTGAAATATTTAATTAAATTACTGATTTAATAGATTTTAAATTATTTCTTATGGGATTATTACTAGTAATGGCACTGAGCAAAGTCCTTCTGGCCCTTTTCGAAGAGACACCCAAGTCAATTAAATCTTTCTCTTTCAGATGAGCGAAGGATCGGGCGTCGATCCCTTTGTCATGGAACAGCTCTAAAAATATTTATTTAATTAAAAATTAAAATTAAGAAATTGAAGAAATAATTAATAATGTTACTGGAGAAGTGGGAGAGCTTGTTCTTGGCAAGGATCTCGTAGAGCTTGTCCTCTGTCAAGGTGGAATCAGGATCGTGATTATTAGGGAAAGCATCATCAACAATTTCGGTTGCGTCACTCATGAATCCCTCGGTATCGCCTGAAATGAGCAAAATAAATTAAATTAAACTGCGAAATAAATCTTATTCAATTTACGAACGTCAATTAATTTTAGAGTCAATTTAAAAATGGTTTTAATGAAAATCTTATTTATAAAATTGAATAAATCTCATTCATTTTACTGGAGTTAATTAATTTAAAATTATTTTGATGAAATTATTAATTACAAAATAAGAAAAAATATTAGAGTTTTAAATTAATTTTTAATCAGTTTAAAAATTCATTTTGATGAAATTCTTATAAATAAAATATGAAAAAAAAATAGATATTAGAATGATGGAAAAATATTTGCATACTTGATGAGCTAACATCGTTCCTAGTGAATGCGGTTGGGACCACTGGACTCATGGATCTCGGGGTCATAAAAGGAGATTCAGTTTCCATCTGCGTCTCCTCTTCGGCAGCTTTACCAACAGCAGGAACTATTAAAATCCCAAATTATTATTTTATTATTTTTATTAGTCATCTTTTTAATTTAAAAAAAATTACGAAAAGTGGAGCGAGTTTCAGCCAACTCTTCCCAATTGCTGGACAAATTGAGCTTCATAGCTCTCCCCTTTTTTACACCCAGACATATTTTCCTCAAATCGTATAATTTTCCTAAAATTCCAAAAAATTGAATTACGATATTATTTGAATATAACTCATTTTAAATATTACCAATGTTCCATTCGTAGGTCGACAGAGTGATGTCCATCGTTCTCGGACCAGTTTCCACACTTGTGATTAAAATATCCATCTAAATAAAAATTTTAATTAAATTTTAAATTAAAATTTAAAGTTAAAAAAAATAATTATTCATCACCTGTTTGGCAGTATCAAACATTTTCTCAGTTATATTCTCACTTTTTGCAGAGAATTTTAATTCAATTGGTGCCAAACCCTTTAAATAATAATTAAAAAATAGTTAATTAATTTTTATTTAATTAAAAATAAATAAAATAAATAAAAAAAATTTTAAACAGTAAAAAAAGAATTAAAATAAATGTTTAATATAAATATAATTTTAATTAAATTTAAAAATAAATAAAATAAATTACATAAATCATATCTCTGGCTGTATAAGTGGAATCCATACGTCCACGAATAAGAATTACATTCTCAGAGTCTTCTTCATCGTGAAAGCAGCGAATTCTAGCATCAGATTGAGTAGAAATGAGCTCAGTCTGATTGGAGACCAATTCCAGGTGCTCTTTCGACGTTTTCACCTGGATTTCCACCGATTCCTGAAAATTATTTCCAAATTATTCATTTAAAAAAATTGTAAATAAATATTTAAAAAAGATTATTATACAGCTGGAGTTTGTAAAATGTGGCAGAAATAGTGGATGGCTTCTTTGAGCCTCTCAATGTGACCGTTGTGACCCTTCAGGAAGACTTCATAACTGGAATCTTCCCGGATGAGGTTGAAGGAGGTCCTCACACCGAAAGTGTTCCAGAAGTGAGCGAAAAGGAGCTGCTGCCCCAGAAGGTCAACTTTGTCAGCCAGGCAGCTCACACTCATCTCTGCAGGCACAATATCCTGCAAATTCATTGAATCGTGCAAAGTTATTTTGGAAAAATTTCATTAGAAATGGTTTCTGAGGTACCCGGATGTAGTGGCGAGCTCTCTCAACTTGAGCGAAAGGACCAGAGATGGCCAATCTGTGACTTTTAAGTGCAGAATTTCCATCTAGCTGGGTGTAGGGCAGTGTTTGGCCAGTTTCGCTGAGAACCCAGACCAGCGAGAGAGATTTCAAGTTGAGTGAGTCTAGAAATTTCCCCAGATCCAGGTGGTCAACTTGACCGGGGTTGACTTGCATGGTTAGTGTCACACCTGAATCCTATTTTAAATGGGGAGAATAGTCAATAATAAATCATCCATGCTGTCATCCTAATTTTTTAAAATTATTATTTTAATTATTATTTATTTACTTTGGGAGCAGGAGAATTCAGTTTCTTTGTTTTCATTTTATTGAGACAAGAAAGAATTGAATATTTTGTAAAAATGTGGTTTATTGTTATTCTTTTTCCTTCATTAGTTCGTGATTTCATCGTCGGTCAACGCAAGATGGCGCCGAAATGCAAAAACAGGTCGAGATTTAAAAAAATTGAAATGCGCCATCTACGGACCGATAATTTAACTAATTTAAAGATAATTACCTGGAATTTTGTATGGGCATTAATCAAAATTAAGTGAAGTATTTTTAAAAAATAAATTCAACACTTCATCACAAGTAATCAGAAAATATTTAATTCTGCGGTTTGAAATTTAAAATTAAAATTTTCTTTAAAAACAAATAAGTTTTAAATAAATTCAAAATGCATTATACAATTTTTATTTTCAGTAAAACACACAACATATATTAAAAATTCAATAAAAAGCGATATAAGATAATAAGATCTTTTCCATATTTTTACCAAATTATTTTCATCATCATTTATACATTTCTTCGGCTCTTACTCAACTTTCTGAGCCTCGTCAGCAGCGATAATCTCATCAATCTCTTTCTCAACTTGCAAAATTTCCTTCGCTTCCTCAGTGCCACCAACGAGTGAAGCCATTTCAGCCCACTTTCGCAAATACTCTTTACATTTTACAGCAAATTTCCTGAAGTCAATGTGACCCAAAGAGTTCCTGTATTTAAGTGAATCTCCAACAACAGCTGGTGCTTTAGGGTCCTTCAACAGACCAGGATCTTTCTTAACCTCTTTCTCCAGAGCTTTGAGATTGGCGTAAGGATCGGATGGATTGTTTTCTTTATAGGGATCCGGAACAAAGATTTTGTGCAATTTTATGAAACCCATAACAGGCCAAGATAGTAATGCGAGAGCATAATACAACTTGGATCCAATCAGGTTGGCAGTCTTCTTCGAGTAGTTGGTTAGATGATTCGCAGCTTTCTTGATGTGATGTCGAACCATTTTCGTTTCTATCAATAACTAAGGTACCCAAAACTGACTTATATAGACGACAGCTTGAGAAAGTCGGTTTGCAACCAGTTGTTTTGTTATGGTTATTTCTGTATACATTTAAAATGAATTAACTATTATTATTATTATTTTATTAAGAGTATATTTTAATATATTTTAATTTAACATTTTTTAAACTGATAAATTTGTGGTTATTTAATCAATTTCTCGTAAGAACTTAAGTAAATTCCAGTTTTACTATGAAAAAAAAAATCGAAACAATATAAGGTATATCATAATTCAAACTGGATGTAATTAAGATGTGTATACAAAAAGGTTTGTTTTACATGAAAACAAACATACACTTTATTTATAATGATGGTGACAGCTTTATTATTATTTAGTGATGACTCGATTCGTTAAGAGAGGCCGCTGGCGCATTTTCTTTTCCTTCTTCTTTTTCTCATGGCTAACCTTCGACGTCAATCTCTTTCAACCCAGCGAGAGTTCCTTCTTTTTTTTTAAAAAAAGAATTCTCTCTTATATATTTTTTAAAAAACCCATGTCCTTATCAGGTAGACAAGAGAGGCCTTTTGCCGGCAGGACACAAAGAATTTTTTTTCTCTCTCTCTTCTCTGCGTGTAATAATTGAATGAGCGGCAACCTTGATTAGACTGATTATTTACAGTTACACTACACTTGACCAACGTCATAACATCTAATTTAATTCTTTTTAAAATAAAAATATATTAACTTTAAAAGAAAAACAAAAATAAATTTATATCCGTCACATGTTATCAATGATGGATGAGCATTCTATATATATCTGGCAACAATGCATTGTGTCAATATTGATGGCCCTTCAGCAGACTTTTTTATTTTATATAAAAAAAACCGCGCGCGGGAATCAAAAACATGTAAATCAGGGATAATCTCACGCGGAATCGTGTCGAATTACACAGCCACTTTGCCAAATTTAGCGATATCACTAAAATAAATTTGCATATAAAACTTTTACTACAAAAGATAAAACATTGTGTACACCTGAAAACAAATGATAAATTACTTTTTAAAAAGAAAAAGCCCACCCAATCGTATTCAGAAAAGATATAAATCTTCTTTCAGAGCGATGCCCTCAATCCCCATATCAGTTGTAAATTCACTCCGCCAGGTGGAGTCTGAGCGCTCATTCCACCCCAAATTTTTCAACTTCATCCCCTATGACGTGGCTATGGTAGGCAGCGCCACCACCCCAGAGAAAGAAATGAGGGCGCGACGGTCGTAGCCCCCTATATAGTATATATACGTTCACCAGCGTATAAATAAACACCCCTCACGGCCCTGTTATGTCATCCCAGGAACTTTCGTTACAAAAGGGGCGGTCGGCCATTTTTTATTTCAGCCGGGGCCGAGAGTCGGCCTGAAAATGCGCGACACACCCCTGCGTGAGAGCTCTCAAGTGTGTGGGGTCTCTCTCGCTGCTGGAAATATGACCTTCGTTCGTTCGTTATTCACGCACACACAACAACAAGATTCAATCGCCTCAGGCCTCTTTCCAACCCTTTAAAAAAAAGGGATGTGATATAACAATAAATTACGTCATGCAACCATCTCTGACAATGTCTTTTTGAAAATTTTTGCAGAAGACTTTGTATGTGAGATGTGCGTTAAAAGAAAAAAAATAATTTTTAAATGTAGGCCTTCTTTTTCTATTATTATTATTTTATTTTATCCTGTCAAAGGGAGGAATGCAGCTCGGACGCTTTCCTTTCCAAAAAAAAAAAACTCACGCTGCCTGTATATAATTTTCCCGGACATTTTCCCGCGTGCATCCCACCGAGCGCCACGTACTACCCACCCCACCACCTCCCTCTTTCTCTCTCTGTTCTATTACAGTATTTTTTAAAAGAAAAAGAAAGAAACCCGCCTTAGGTTATATTTCTGAACTTCGGGAGTGATTCTTTCACGCAGAGGAATTTTCGCTTTAACCCTTTAAGAAACTCAAAAATTCTTATAAAACTAAATGACTAAATGGCGGATTTCCACCAAATAAATATATATCGGAATCAAGCTCGAGCGAATATGTATATATCTATATAAAGGGCGGTGTGAATATAAGAAAAACGTGATGAAAAGAGAGAGGAAAAGGAGAGGGGCGAGTTGTGTGTAAAACTGGCAACAACGTGTGTCCTGGAAAAAAAAAGAGGAGAAGAAGAGGAGAGAGAGAGAAGGAAAAAAGGGGTGGGTATATATGGACAACATGGCGACAAGTGGTTATTGAATTCTAGTAGGGTGCAGTCCGTTTCGTTGGGGGGTAGAATCTTTGCTGAAATTAGTCGCTAGCAGAAGACGCAAATCTGTCAAAAAAGTGCAACTGCAAAACTTTTGATTGATTTTAGAAAAAGGTAAATTTTATATTTTAGAGAGAGAGATAACCCCCTCTTCAACGTTCACCCCCTAGGGGCAGGAGTAGGTTTGTTTTTTTCTCCTCTTTTTTTTCGTTCGTTCGTTCGTTCGTTCGTGTGGGGGCTCAGTCCCGCACGAACGAACCAAGGAAAGAATAGTGCGCCGTTGGAAAGCATTGGGCGTGGGGGTGCGGCGCGCACAGTTCTCTTTTTTTACATTTTCTGTTGTGTTTGTGTAATTTTAATTTCAAGTTTTATCATTTTGGTGTGGAATATTTTGATATTGATGTGGCCCTCGTCTACAGGATTCGCCTTCTCCCACCGCACCAGACCCGCCACGGAGTCAAATGAGCCTGGATCGGCCATGGCCTCATCAGCACCGTCCTCCCCGTCTCCCCACCAGCAGCAGTTCTGCCTCAGGTGGAACAATCACCAGTCTGCCCTCGTCTCTGTCTTCGACCACCTGCTCCAGAGCGAGGCCTTCGTGGACGTCACCCTGGCAGTCGAGGGGCTCCTCCTCAGGGCCCACAAGCTCGTCCTCTCTGCCTGCTCGCCCTACTTCCAGGCAGTCTTCGCCTCACACCCGGCCAAGCACCCCATCATCATACTGAAGGATGTGAGGTACGCAGACCTCAGGGCCCTGCTGGACTTCATGTACCGAGGGGAGGTGGCGGTGGACCAGGACCGCCTGCCAGCCTTCCTCAGGCTGGCGGAGAGCCTCAAGATCCGTGGCCTGGCTGAGTTCTGCGAAGAGAGCCTCTCTCAGGTTGACTTTCATCATCAATCAGCTGATTCTCTCAAATTTTTAAAATAATTTTTTTGAATTTTGAATTTGAATTTATTTTGAATTTATTTTGATTAGAATTGATTGTGATTTGATTTTGATTTGATTTTGATTTGATTTTGATCAATTTAAAACTAATTTTTGAATTTTTTATTTAGGCAACTGGGAGCCAGCCACCGATTTTCGACTCTCTTTTAGACACTCAGAAGAGTTCGAAAAGAGTAAATCATCAGCAGGCAGTAATTCCACCGAATAGTGGCAGTGCGGTGGAAGTGCTGCCAGTGCAGAGGGGAGTGATGGATTTCAGCACGCCGGCCCTGGCTACGAGGAGCAGCAGTAGTTTGAGCGGGTCTAACAAGAGGCCTTCAAGTCCGCAGACGTACGCTCACCACCGGAGGAAGAGGGGTAGACCACCCCGTCAATCTTTCTCTGAATCGGTAATTTTCTAAATTGATTTTTAAAATGAAATAATTAATTTTTTTATTTCAGGCTGGATTAAATTTAATTGGTTCGGAGAAATCAATCAGTCCGAATGTGAAATCGTCTGATAGTGCCCGAGGTGGCTCCACCAGCAGTCCCGAAGTGATGGAGATGAACGTGGATATGCCCGATGGAGGTGGTGGTAAACATAATGAGAGCTCTTCGGCACCGACCAATTCATCCGCTCACGGTAATTAAAAAATTAAAATCTAATTTATTTAATTTTAATTGAATTAATTTTTAAATTGAATTTAGATAATTCTTTAACGGCTCAAGATGACGAGAAAGGATCGAGGGATAGCAGCCCATCCGTCCCTACCCCACTCTTCGGCAACGGCAAACTGAATCATCATCACTCGGAATTAGTGATGGATCCTAGAAATCAGCAGGATCCTTTAGCCAGTCCTCTACCGGGTACATCTTCTCACGCTGATTTTACTGACCTTAGTAGACGCGGCGGGAAATCAGGTTGCTTTCCCTGCCCATAACTGTCTTAATTACTTAACTAATCAATTTAAATTTAAATTTTAAAAAGGTAAAGGAAGTAAGAGAGCTAGAGGGCGCCCTAGAGGTTACGGCCGCAACGCTGGATCCTTGGACCGGAGCAGCTCTGGAAGTGGTAATTAATTCATTTAATAATTTTTTTATTAATTTTTTTTATTTAATTCATTTTTTAAGATTATATTTTATTTTAATAATTATTTATTTTATTTTATTTTAAATTGTATTTTTATAATTAGTTAATATTTTAATTCATTTTAAATTTATTTTAAATTGCTTTTTAATAATTATTTAATAATTAATTTTAATTTAATTCACTGATAATTATTAATAAACATTTTAAAATTTTTCAAAAAATAGGAGTCGTAGGTGGCGCTAGTGCCGACTCTCTGGAAGATCTTGCCGGTCCATCAGGCAGTAATAATCCTCGAGATTCATCAACTCCCGACCGGACTCTATTAGGATCCAGCGGTGGCCACTTGCATCATCACAATCGGGACAGCGGCAGCACTGAGCAGTTGCAAGAAATGTCTATCCGCGGATTGAATCTATTCCGGTACGCATCGGTTTCCGAGGAAGGGATGTACCGGTGCCTACCCTGCGAGAAGGATCACGTAACTCGGACGTTTAAGAACAAGTACAGCTTCCAGAGACACGCCTACCTCTATCACGAGGGTAATCAGCGCAAAGTGTTTCCTTGCCTCGTCTGCGGAAGGGAATTTTCACGGCCGGATAAATTGAAACATCATTTGAAAACGGTTCACGATTACGCCGTACCCAGGGAGTATAGTAACGCCTATTACGCCCTACCCTGAATTTATTATATAAAAAAGGTGCCAATAGCTCACTCTACTACAACCCCAATTTAAAAAGTTTGTCACTGCCTGAGGAATATATTATAATTAATTATTAGGGAAATTTAGGTAATGGGATTTTTTTAATTATTCATATAAGCTTAATTAGATCAATTGTTATTTTTTAAAAAGTTAAGAGAGATTTTCTCTTTAAAAAAAAGGATTTGAATTTTTAAATGTTTTTTTTTGTGTAATTGCATTTATATTATATACTAAAGTCTGTGACGTACGTAAAAGGTTGTGCTCTCCAGACAAAGAAAAAGACAAATTTTTAGTTAGATTATTTAACCTTTTTATAAAAAGGTTTTTTTACACACAAACCCGGTTACACCATCCAATGGACTTCCAAATAACTCCCTCAAGATAGTTGTGCGTTAATTCTTTTTAAAAAGAGATAAAAAAACCAAAAAAGTTATATAAGAAAAGCAGCTTCTTACCTCAAAGACACAGAAAAAAAATCCCCCCGGTTATTATTATGTAAATCACCGCAAATATTCGTAGAATAATTATAAATAAATATATATTATATATTATTTTTTTTTCAAGCTTTATAAAAGAAAAGAAAAAACCAATCATACGCTATCATCCCAAATTCCACCCAAAATTTTGTTTTTTGTTATTGTTTTTAACCAAAATATTTTTTTTGCGCACTTTTATTATTATTATTTTTTATTGGGTTTGGTCTCTTTTTAAAAAAATAAAAATTTATATTTCTTTGTATTTTTTAGTTATATAACAATCATTTATTTCACATTATGTCCTGTTGACACAATATATAATTATAAACACGAATGATGTGTGTGTGTGTGTGAGTGTTTTTGAAAACAAAAAGTTGTTTTGGTGCGCACTTCTTTCTTCTTATATATCCCCTAAACAAAAATGTGTTTGAGTGTATTGAACTCTCGTTCATGTTTTTTTTTTCTATCATCATATTAATAATATGCCAGCAGGTTTCTTTTTACACATTACAAGAAAGAAAAAAAAAAGACTTCATCTTTGATCTGAATGTGTCATTTTACTCTGTCAAGGAAGAAGGATGTCCTGATGGGACCCTTCAAGTTTGAAAGGAAAGTTTAAGCGATTTCTATCGTTGAGTTTTTTTTAAATAAAAATAATGTACAAGTTGCTCTATCTGTCGGTCATTTTTTAAACTTTTTCCCGTTTCACGAAATTAGCGCGAAGTTTGAAATAGTTTAAATTAAAAACGATTTTAGGACTATTTTGACTGGTTGCAAACCAACTTTCTCTAGCAATTGTCTATATTACTGCTTCACGAAAAATGGCGCGGATTTTGAAATAGTTTAAATTTGAAACGATTTTAGGACTGTTTGGACTAATTGCAAACCATCTTTCTCCAGGTGTTATCTATATAAGTAAGTTTCATGTACCTGAGTTATTGATAGAAACGAAAATGGTACGTCACCACATTAAGAAAGCCGCCAATTCTCTAACCAATTACTCGAAGAAGACTGCCAACCTGATTGGATCCAAGCTGTACTTGGCTCTAGCGATGCTCGCTTGGCCTGTTATGGAATTCATGATTAAGCTTAAGATCTACGTCCCGGATCCTTACAAAGAGAACAATCCGTCCGATCCTTACGCCAACCTCAAAGCTCTAGAGAAGGAGTGCAAGAAGAACCCCGATCTCTTGAAGAACCCAAAAGGACCACCCACCGTCGGCCTATCACTCAAATTCAGGAACGCTTTAGGTCACATCGACTTTAGGAAATTTACGAACCAATGGAAAGATTATTTGAAAAAGTGGGCTGAAATGGCTGTACTCGTCGGTGGCAACGCTGAAGCGAAGGAAATTTTGCAAGTTGAGAAGGAGATTGATGAGATTATCGCTGCCGATGAGGCTCAAAAAGTTGAGCAAGAAACCCCACAGCCTGAAGTAACAGTGCCTGAAGTTGCTGAGATAGATGTCGAAGAGGCTGAAGTTGACGAACCTGAATCTGCACAGCCTGAAGACACAGATGAGCCTGAAGTTGACGAGCCTGAAGCCGCAGATGAGCCTGAAGTTGACGAACCTGAAGCTGCAGATGAGCCTGAAGTTGACGAGCCTGAAGTCAGGGTAAGAAGACGCAGATCCAGAAGTCGTAGATCCAAAAGTCGAAGAGTCCGGCCTGATGGATCTTCTGGTTAGATTTTCAGGGCGCATGGTCGAGAAGAACAAAATTGAATTCTGTTTTTTTGCTTTGAAAAATTGTCTAATGTTGTTAATTGATTTATCGTCTGTATTTATTTTTATATGTTGTAAACCTTAAATATTATTATTGAAAGAAAAACCAACTATAATAATTATGAATAAAAATGATTAAGTATATGGAATTAATGATACATTATATTGTTAATGATATATTATATCAGTAATAGCTTTTTAGCTTTTCTTTATGCAAATATTATACAACAAAAATTATATGCATGAAAATATTCATTAAAAAGAAACAGTTTATTATCTTTCATTATACGTTTTCCACTAACTTCGATTAGAAATTATGTTGGCTTCATATTATTTTATTTTATTTTTTAAATGTTTTATTATTAAAGTGCCCACTGAGCTATACGAGAACGTCCTAATTTTTGTTTTTTAATCTACAACAAAAACAGAATTTCTGAAGAAAGAAAATCAGTTTATATGTATTTTATATGCTGAATTAACCAGCGTTGATTTGATTAATTCTTCATCGTTAACTACAAATTGGCGTGCTTATACAAATATTTTTTTATAAACAATTAATAAGGAAGTTTATTGTAAAAAATAAAAAACGATTCTTTGCAGGATGCCACTTTCCTCAAGTCGAAATCAATTGATTTATAGTATACAGAAGCCACGAAAGAAGCCCGAAAAAGAGGATAGAAGATAGAATCAAAATAAAAATTAAACTTGTTATCTCGGAATAAAATATACCCTTTTTCTTTATCTTCATTATTTTATCGTTTCCCTCATTTATATCTTATCTTTGTAAAAATTTTGGATAAAGATACTATAATAAGCATGCTTTTCAATTAAACTTGAATTATATCATATTTTTATCGACATCCCCCATTGAGTTATTGATTTGGTCACGTATATAACGTTCACTTCAACATTTCCCCAATTTAAACACGGGTTAACAGTCCCGCGTTCAAACCATTATAATTTTTGATCGGAGGCACGCTTCTTAACCCAACTAGGGACAATCTGTTGGAATTGGACTATTCTTCAGTTTAAAGTGATACAATTTAAAAAGTATAACTTGACTAAAAAGTTCCAGATTTTTTAAAGTTGAAAGATGAAAAAACAGCATTTCTCCCCTATGCCCTTATAAGAACAAAATTCAGTGTCACCCTTGTTCTATATACAGAGGCTATAGGAAATTTTTGTAAAGTAACTTCATAAATTAGAAAGGTTGTAGTTAGAAAATAAATGATTAAAGTCAAAAATATTTGTGAAAAATGTACAGAAAATAATTGGTTGCAAACCAACTTTTTCTAGCATTCGTCTATATAAGTAAGTTTATGTACCTGAGTTATTGATACAAACGAAAATGGTTCGACAACACATTAAGAAAGCTGCGAATGCCCTTACTAGCTACTCGAAAAAGACTGCCAACCTGATTGGATCCAAGCTGTACTACGCCCTCGCGATTCTAGCTTGGCCTGTTATGAAGCACATGATAGATCACAACATCGTCCCCGAGGATCGGTACAACGAGAACAGTCCGTCCGATCCGTATGCCAACCTAAAAGCTCTGGAGAAAGAAGTGAGAAAGAATCCCGATCTATTGAAGGATCCAAAAGGACCAGCTACCGTTAGCCTATCGCTCAAATCCAGGAACGCTTTGGGTCACATTGACTTCAGGAAATTCACTAACAAATGGAAAGATTACTTGATGACGTGGGCTAGAATGGCTAGACTCGTCAAAGGTAACGAAGAAGCGATAGAGATTGAACAAGTTGAAAAGGAGATTGATGCTATCGTCGCTGCCGATGAGTCTCAAAAAGTAGAGCCTGAAGTATCAGTGCCTCAAGTTGCTGAGGAAGATGTCGAAGAGCCTGAAGTTGAAGAGCCTGAAGTCCGAGTCAGACATCGGAATAGATCGAGAAGTTGTAGATCCAAAAGTCGCAGAGCCCGGCCTGATGGATACTCTGGCTAGAGCAGGCTTTTTAGTTTTTGCACTGGATTTTCTAATGGTCTTGCCCTTTGAAAAGTATAAAAAAAAATTATTATTGATGCTGCTGTTTGATGTTACAACATTTAAATTATTTATTGTGCTATTTATATAAATGTTTTACGTTTAATTAACAATATGTTGATTAATTCAGTTATTTAAACTAATATACTTCATCTAACAAAAAAATGAACTTTTGAGCTCTATTATGTAATGTTGATGACAAATAATGCACGAAGCAATTATTTCGCCGGTCTCCCTAACGACAATAATTTAAGTTTCACGAATTTATTTGAAAATCATAAGCATAAGAGATTCCCACTTTTTAAAATTATCCTTTTTTTCAAACAATCATTCGTTTTTTATATTGACACTAGCTGGCCCTTGCTTCGGCTTTGCCCGAAATGACTTAAAATTTTTATTGATTGGTGCCTGTAGGCCTATGCATTGATTCGAAGTGTTACAACCCGTAATAAGAACTATTTTACTTTTGTTATTCAACCAATTCGGCATTTCTCAGGCGACCTGAGCGGCCACCTTCGTTCAAGGACTTAACTAAGGTTTCTTCGCAACTCGAGAAGATAGTTGCAAGTAAAGTTTTGTTCTCTAAAAGATATATATGCAAGTTAATCACCGTGTTAGCGTTAATAGCGTTAGCGTTAATAATATATCCCATTTATTCCTCAAATACTAAAACTACAGTTGCAAGTTGAAAGTTCAAATGCATTCTCTAAGCCCCTCCCCCTAGAAAATTTGGACCAATCAGGGAATTTCTTGATACATAACGATAACTTTTTGTTTTATAGATATAGATAAAACAGAAAAAAAAACTTTTTTTTTAAATATTTTGGTTATTTTACCAATCTTGATTTGAAAAAATGCTGGATCTGCTGCAATCTTCTTTGACGACTTTTCTCTTAACTGATTAAACTAACCCACTTATGCTGATCTTAAATGATGCTGAAAAAAATGGACCCTCAGGCGCGTGAATCTGACACTGTCATCCACATCATGTAATAATTATGATTTCAAGTTATCTAATGCATCGCTCAGCTACATTAATAAGTATATTTAATAAACGTATTCAAATATTTACTAATAAATCATATGGTATCTTGCCATTGGAGACATTATACATCTCGTCCTTGGTCAATTTGCTATTATGTTCGCTTTTGTGCAGAATTATATAATAATAATACAATATCAAATATTTTTATTTGAATATATTGTCTATAAAACCAAGTAGTATATCGCTCGTTATTACCCAGCAGCAGTGTCCAAGAAAGCAGTATTGAACCAAAAGTAAGGCCAGAAATATTCAATTTTTGACAGAATCATATCTATATAGCTAAAAATTCTCAACTACTCTCTTAGAGAGACATGTCTCCGAATTAAATGATATTTTATTTTGTTTCTGTTCACTAATTTAAGGAAAAATCTTTATGGTTTGATAATTCAATTAATCTAGTATATTTATTAAACTTTAAACTATTGAAAAATATAACGCAACTGCTTTGTAAAAAAAAATTAAGTTCTTTAAGAAAATGACATATTTTGATATGTAAGACTTATTTTTACATAACGCATTAATTGGAAAATCATTTTATTAGTTTTTCATGCCAGATTATTGCCAAACAATCAATACCTCTTTGATGGCAAATTATAATGAATATAAAGGGATTTTTGCGAAACACAAAAAAAAAGTATTTCAATAAATCAGGCTATTTTTATATACTGGGAAGGTGAGAGCCAGTTTTCTCAATTTAAGATCCAATGACCTACAGCAATAAATAAGTACACTTCTGAAAGCTGCGACCAGGAAAGAAGCCACACCCGCCTGGGTATGGCTGTGATATTTCTATTCGATTAGCTTTCTTGATGCAGCAAAAGCCGTCCGATGCCCGGTACGCCATATGGGTGCAGTCCCTGTCGTCGTAGCACTGATCGATGCATTGCACGTGAGTAAAAATAGGATAACAACTCAGGTCATTACCGTTGAAATCACAATTACTGCTCAACCGAATACCTCTATGGCCAGTATCCCAAGATAGGCCCGTCGATAGACTATAAATAGTTTCAATGTTAGAAAAATAGGCTAATAATAATAATTTTTTTTTCTTAATGAAACTTGCCCTGTATCGTCATTCCAAAGGAAGATTGGAAGGATTTCCCAAAAAGATCTTTCCCGCATCAGTCTAGTATTGCGGCGCAATCCAGATGTATCGTTAATGTTAATGAAAATATCTTCCTCATCAGCATTGAGATAAAGACCATCATAATTTTCATTCTGCAACACAAATCTTGTAAGGTTATTATATCGTTCAGCATTCCTATTTTCAGGGAGACAGAAATGTGTCAGGCTTCCGTTATTATCTGTTGAATTCATCAACAATAACTTCCATTTCGCAGAGGCTCCTAAGCTTAATTTAGCCGAGTTGCCATCTGGAAAACCATTGCTCAAATAAGGGTTATGGTTCGAGTCCACGGAAAGGTATCCTCTCGGTGGATCGCTTGGTCTAGCATTCTTCAAAAAGAAGGATGTTGCTGATGTTGTATTCGAAGCTGTTTCTATCAACCAGGTTTCTTCTCCCGTCCATGCGTTACCAGCCACGTCGGGAATATCGTCCAGATCACCCCAGGTGAATACAGCCCGGCGTCTCCCTTCATCAGAAAGGAAGTCGTCTGCCGCAGCATATAAGAACTCTCTCGTGTTGGTATTCCTTATACGAACCAGAATAGGCTTTCGTCTAGCACAAATGGTATTCCATAAAACCTAAAAAATTAAGAGATAAAATATGATTAAGGAAAATGTTTTAGGTTCTCCAACTACCTTAGCCTTTGGGTACGAAATGCAAGGGTCACATCTATTAATTTTTAGAGCTTTCTCCATTTTTCTCACGATTGTTTCTCCGTCTTTAATTTCTGGTCTAAGAGACAAGAACTTTGCAACACTGCAAAGATCTAACGTATCTTTGTGTAACTGTTTTACAGCGTAATTTTCACACAAAGTTTCGTTGTACTGCTCCCAAATAGAAATGAATACGTCCTGGTAGTAGGTAATCACTCCGCCCTTTTCATACCTTTCGTTTAATATGCGACTCAAATAAATTCCTAAATCTGCTTCTTCCGAATGATTCAGAAATTGTTTCAATCCATTTTCGAGGATCTCGTGAGCCTTATAAATATAGGAAGACTTGACTCTGAAATCTTCTGTCAGTGGAAATTTCGGATTTTTCCCATCTCGGTTATTTTTATCCAATATGCTGTTGACTCTACATTTGGCTGAATAATATAAACAGTATATGGTATGGTTTTAATTGTAGCTTACCGCTTTATTTTATTTTATAAAATTTGGAGATATTAGTTACCCAAGCTTTTAGCTGATATTTCTTCTAAGCTGATTATAATGATCAATGATATTACCAAGTTCAGCAAATAAAGCAATTTAAATCCTTTTTTCGTTAATGCCATTTCCATTTATATTTGACAATTTATAAAATTTTAATTATACAAAAGGTTTAAAATTATATAAATACTTTAGTTTTTCGTTTTAAACGCCACAAAAAAGAGCACAGAGTCAAGAACTAATTCAAGGACTATACTGATTTTTCCCAAGCAGTTGGTAAAATTTCGTTATTGTTATCTGAAACTTTTGTCGTTCGCCTAAAAATGCGGTGTCGGCTTAGTGGTGAACCGTGAACAAGTGGTGACAGCAGGCAGCAGCTAACCACATAATAAAAATGGGAGGCGCATACTAAAATACAGAAATTATGATTTTTTTAAAACTCGGTTCCCACCAATCTCAGAAAATCAAAACTTTTGATAAGTCTAACGACTTATTAGTGTCCAATTTTTTGTTTTTACGTCCAAATCACAATTTAATTTTTTTGCTGTGGTAATCAATTTAAGTTTCTACAATTTCATCCCTCTAATCTTTGAGGATTGAACAACTAAAGGATTGAGATTGCCTCAATTGAATTTTTTATTTTTTAAATTAAGGAAAAAGAGGCTCAGTAAAAAGCAGTAAGTATTTTATTAGCGACATGAGAACCATATAATGTTATATTATCTTCTGGTAATGAACAACTTTAATTGTTTAAAACACCTATATACAGAATATAGTTTAATATAATAAACAAAACTGGAATGGCAAAGAAAATATACAATCCGACTCACTTTTTTACGAGGTATTGTAAAAGTGTTCTCCGTGACTCTATGTAGCAATTAATGAAATTTGAAAATAATTAATTGTGCTACTGTTTATCAGGGCCGACTAGTTTTTGTTGAATTTTGTCACTTTTTAGGACGGTATCCTCGTACAGTGCTAGATTGGCTATCAGTGCATGGATTGTATTGTATTATGACAGTTCAGGTGTCCCACACTATCAACGAGTAAAATGTGGGTATGCCAATGCGAAAAATTTGTATTGAGCTTAGACTTGAAAATGCGTCTATCAGATCTTTTCTCAGCTGAGGGGGGACAAGGTTCCAAGTTTTAAGGGAATAGTTGCTCAGAGTCCTCTCACCATGGGTGTTACGCCTCCATGTGTTGGTCTCCAGGATTACTGCAAAATCCGGATGAAGTGAGCGGATGCCTGCACGACGAGAGACTTACCGACGAAGAACACCAGTGCAAGGTGCTCTGGAGCCGTTCCATACAGGTAGTTGAAGATGAGTATAAAAATCTTGTAGTCGATTAAACCTGGCATTTTCAGTAGAGATTGGTCGATCTCGGACGATCAGGCGGACGGTCGCATCTTGGCGGACTGAAGTCCCTCCAGTTCACCAAGGTGCGGACTCGACGGCGGAAACGAACGCACAATTGTGCCGAGTATGGAGTTTGCTTACTTCATTGAGGAGATGATGAACGCGTGCACCAAGGTTTTAGTGAATTCCGTAGTCAGTCTGTCACGGATTTTGGGGGCCAATCTGCAAATGTGAAAGAATGATTTTTTAGTTGTTGGGATATGTTTCTTAGGAGATAAAACAGAGTCAAAAGTAAATCCTAGAATCCTAGCCGATGAAACAGGTTGCAAAGATATCTTACTGGTGTCTAGCTGATGTTCAAGGGAAGCAGTCTCCCCTTTTGAAGAGACAAAGCACAACCAAGAAGACCGCCAGCACACCGTACTGTTTGATATCTTAATGGGCAACCACCTGTTAGAGACAATTAACATAGATTATATAAAGTTTAGGATCGATTACAGACCCCTGTGGCACTCCAAACTTCAATGGAACCGCGGTGGATCTGAGGTGGATCTGAGGTGGATCTGAGGCGTTATGGAACCAGGCTAAACTGAACCAAATATTTTAGTGTCCCTTGGATACTGGTACAAGTGCATTCAGAATAGCAAAGGAAATGTATACGGTCACTGCCTTTTTAAATGATTAAATTATTAAACAAACTTTTATTGAACTATCGTTTTCGCTTCTCTGAGTTGAGTCTAATGAACAAAGTCATAGTAAAGGTTTTCTTGGAATAATAATTTTCCAAAATTTGTGAAAAGAAGAAAATGTAACTTCTTCGTATTACTTCTATTTAAAAATTTTAATGTTATCAATGAAAGTTGCTGGATCTGCTAGTCAGCTTCGTCATAAAAGTTTTCGTCGTTAAGAAAATAACATATTTTGATAGAAGAATTATTTTTACATAACACATTAATTGGAAAATCATTTTATTAATTTTTCATACCAGATTGCCAGACAATTAATACATCTTTATGACAAATTATTATGGTGAAATCAAAGAGATTTTTGCGAAACTATAAAGAAAGTATTACTATAAAGGCGATTCTTATGTTTTTGGAAGATGATAGCCAGTTTTTTCAATACAAGAACCATATAGTATACTAGAGTACTAGTACCATATAGGCTTCCATTTCTTCGTACCATATAGGCTTCCATTTCTTCGTACCGTCTAGCAATCCATTTTATCGTACCATATAGGCTTCCATTTCTTCGTACCATATAGGCTTCCATTTCTTCGTACCATCTAGTAATCCATTTTATCGTACCATCTAGTAATCCATTTTATCGTACCATCTAGTAATCCATTTCTTCATACCATATAGGCTTCCATTTCTTCGTACCATATAGCAATGCATTTCTTTGTACCATCTAGTAATCCATTTCTTCGTACCATATAGCAATCCATTTCTTCGTACCATCTAGCAATCCAATTTATCGTACCATATAGGCTTCCATTTCTTCGTACCATATAGGCTTCCATTTCTTCGTACCATCTAGTAATCCATTTTATCGTACCATCTAGTAATCCATTTCTTCGTACCATATAGGCTTCCATTTCTTCGTATCATATAGCAATCCATTTCTTTGTACCATTTAGTAATCCATTTTATCGTACCCTCTAGTAATCCATTTCTATGTACCATCTAGTAATCCATTTCATCGTACCATCTCGTAATCCATTTCTTCGTACCATCTAGTAATCCATTTCTTCGTACCATATAGCAATCCATTTCTTCGTACCATCTAGTAATCCATTTCATCGTACCATCTGGTAATCCATTTCTTCGTACGATGTAGTAATCCATTTCTTCGTACCATCTAGTAATCCATTTCTTCGTACCATCTAGTAATCCATTTCTTTGTACCATCTAGTAATCCATTTTATCGTACCATCTAGTAATCCATTTCTTCGTACCTTGGATTACTAGCTTTGAGAAGAAAGAGAGAAGAGAGATGGGACGATAGTTTCCAAACACTTCCGGGTCCAGGCCAGATTTCTTCAGGAGAGGAATGAGAACAGCATATTTCAGGTCTGTGGGAAAAATTCCCTGAGAAAGAGACTGGTCGATCAGGTCAGCGAGAGATGGAGCAAGGCTGGTGCAAATCTTCATGAGGACGGGTGTTGGCATAGGATCACGGATGGATGATTTAGAAGGGCAGGACTTGATGAGGGTGATAAGCTCTTCAGGTGTTATAGGATCCTACACCTCTAGTCGTGAGACGGGCATATTGGTCTCATATAGGCAAATAGGGCCGAGGCGACTGTCGAGGCCGGTGCGAATCGCAACAATCTTCTCATGGAAAAACCGACTGAAAGAGGACGCAAATGCAGTTGCTTCCTTGACAGATGAATAGGCAGACGCATAGCGCCGCCTTTGAAAACTTTCTTGTCCAAAACCTGAAAGAGAGAGCAGCGGTTAAGCCTTATTCCCTCTTCTACCACGCCACGAAGGTAAGAAGTTTTTGCATCGAAGATAAGCTTGGACAAAGAGGAACGAGATGAAACCAAGATCTGCTTATCGTTGTCTAGACGACGCCTCCGCCAGACACGCTCGGCACGAAGGCCCTCTTTTCTTGCCACAGAAATTGCCCTAGAATCGCATGAAACTATTTGTGTAGAAAAAGGGAATTAGAATAAATCCGTTTCAGAACCCTAAAAAAATGAAACAGACTCGATTTGGTAGATAAATTTAAGCTAATCTATTTAATTTCATATAAAAAAAATTTATTCAGAAAAAAATATTGAAAGAAAACTGCCCTCTGGCACAAAATATGTAAGCAAACTTGCATTCAAATTGGTCTTAGATTCCAAATATGTATAGCTTTGCTTATACTTCTATAACTCGTAAGTGAACCAAGTATAAGCCAAACATTTCTTCGTTTTCCATTAACTGCCTCTCTCATGGCATTCCGAGGGTCTTAGATGATCAAAAATAAAACGAGAATCTAATATGAAAATTAAGGATATAATAACACCCAGCAGAACTGAAACCTTCATTTCAAAATGTAACAGTTTAATTTTATGAGAATCACAACAGTGACATCCGGCAGCCTATTACATTGCTGGAAAAATCGATGCTTCATCTACGAATTCTAGAATCTAGCAGGCTGCATAATCTTGTCTAATTTTGGTGATTTTTCATTGGAACAAAAACTAGCTGACATATTGTAACAGCCCAGCGATTTTTCAAAACAATTAGTAATAATAAGAGAGAAAGGAATGAGACGTTCTCTTACCGAGGTTTTCAAGTTAGTTTATCCAATTTTCTTGCACAACTCCTTAATATAATACGTATGAAAATAACCCATGCCTAGTCTAGCTTTCTTGTCTTCATAAATTAATACGCACTGGATAACTCCAATTTCCATTCTCTAGATATTCTTTTGTCAATACAAAAATGGAGGAAGAGAGCCAAATACGTTGAAAGAGGTAACCAAAGAGCATTTCCTATTTCTACTTTATTTGCTATTTTCTAGAAATATTTGTGCATAATATTGGTATATTTTGTTCTGTTTAATTATAACAAAGGTCTGGAGCCTTTATTTAACGTTTTGATAACGCGTAGGTTTGCTTTTGTTTGGATTCCGGGTCTTTATTTTAAATTTGTCGATAAATCGCTATCTAATACTTCTTCGATTATACAAAATATAGCGATTTAAACAATTCAGCTGCCTACATCATAACCACTTTGACAAACCATTGCAATGTAATTCATTTTTTTAAGTAAGAAAGAACTTTGACTCAATTTCATTATTTTCAATAAGTAGCAGGAAGACGGACTCATGTGTTGGCAAGCTGGTAGTGGCCTGAGCACTTTATTTCTAACTAATACTTATTCCAGTACTTTATTTTCTTTCTTAGTGGTTCCAAAATTGCAGCTTGTGAAGAAATCTTTTGATGAATTAGCTTCTATTAGCCGTGCTAACGTTTGAAGCTCTTGTGAGAAAAGTATCAGATTTTGAAAAAAATAGTTGTTTTTGATTCGTTTGGTGTTATGTTTGACCACCACAGTAAATGTTATGTAGATGGTATTCTTTTCCGTCTAAATAAATATTGCTTACACATTTTTTTCTTGACCATCTTAACATAATGTAATTTTTTTGTATTTCACTGGAGTATTTCTTTGACAATCACCAAAATGCTATGTAGAGGTTTTTATTTACCACATCGAAATATTTTTAGATCTTCAATTGGGGTGTTATGGAGATATTTTCTTGACCTACATCTTATGATTGGGATTCTTTGACCATCACAACATTTAATATTTAATTGGAGGATTTCGTTCAGAGAAAGAGCCTGAAGTTGACGAGCCTGAAGTCAGAGTAAGAAGACGTAGATCCAGAAGTCGTAGATCCAAAAATCGAAGAGTCCGGCCTGATGGATCTTCTGGTTAGATTTTCTAGGCGTTAGATTTCAGGGCGCATAGTCGAGAAGAAAAAAAATTAATTCTGTTTTTTGCTTTGATAAATTGTCTAATAAATGTTGTTTTAATTGATTTATCGTCTGTATTTATTTTTATATGTTGTAAACCTTAAATATTATTATTGAAAGAAAAATAAACTAATAATTATGAGTAAAAATGACAAAGTTTATTGAATTAATGATACATTGATAAAAAGTTTTTTTTAAGCCAGTATTTCGAAGATTTTTAGCTTTTCTTTATTGTCGATCTAGTATAACCCAGGAAATGTATATTATTATACAAAAAAATTATATGAATGAAATATTCATTAAGAAACAGTTAATTATTTTTATTCATTACGTTTTCCACTACCTTCGATTAAAAATTATGTTGCTTTCATATTATTATTTTTTGGTTCCCACTGGGCTATGCGAGAACGTCCTATAATTTTGAAATCTGCAACAAAAACTGAATTTTTGCTAGCGAAAACCATTATCGAATAGGGTTTAATGACAAATTATAAAGAGATAAAAATACAAAGAGGTTTTGCGAAACAATAAAGAAAACATTACTATAAAGGCGATTCTTATTTATTGGGAAAATGAAAGCCAGTTTCTACTTTTTTCAAGTCAAAATCCAATGATTTAATGTAGGCCTAATAAATGAGTGC